>OX344722.1:45984557-47184557 GCA_947034835.1 Ballota nigra
ACCAATACCGAGGGTTCATATTTTTCCCTCGTGAAACAGTTAACGAGGAGCATTTTAATGAGGAACCACTTCCCTTGTTAAATCCCTAGTTAAATTGAATTCCCTCTTTAAATCCCTCATTAATTCCCTATTTAAATGTTCATTTTTTTGTAGTGATCTTATATAAAAGATAAACTGTAAAATGCAAAATATATATAGTGAAATTGGTTCATATGTGAATGTATTTGAAGGGTATGATCAGTTGTTTCACTAAAGGTATGAATGGTTTCATTAAAGAGTATTAGTCTTGAAGATTACAAATTATTTAGAAGAGTATGATTTAATTCACTTATAAAAGGTAATAATTCTTTGCACTAAAGAGGGTGAATTGTTCTATTAATAAATACTTAAAAAATGGTTTATGTAGAAGATAATAGTATATATTTTGTCATCACACTTATAATTTACACTCGTGTCAATTTGCAAAGTATAGTAAGTTGGGTCATGGAGCCTTATCCATTACTTTATGTCCCACAATTGATCACGGCAAATATTTTGATCTATAAAGCAGTATACGAGTTCTATGGATTGTTTGGGGTACAGACCAGTTTTGGATTTAAATGACTATTTGATTCCATAAATTAATAGATCTCTCCTAACTTAATTGCAGACCAATTTTGGATATAAATAATTATTTAATTTTATAAATGACTAAATCTCCTAGTTGATAGTGTCCCAAAGGCAATAGTTTTTAACAAACTCAGTCAATAAATGTGTGTTCTTTACTTATTTATAATAGCATATACTTCCTTTGATTTAAAAAGATTGATGTTTTAGCATTTATTGTTGAAAATAAGAATTAATATATATTAACAAATATACCCTCATGATTCTTTAATTGTAGCTCCTAATAAATATAAAAAGTAAATTTCAATATGAGTGAAAAAAAATTGGAATTGATTAGAGGTATAATAGAAAAGTAAAGTGTAAAATAAGTAAAACATCAAATATTTTGAAACAAGAAATTTACCCTAAAAGATTAATCATTTTGAATAGTAGTATATTCTGATACATCATGTACCATATCTAATACCACCTCTTATATTATATATATTACGTCTATAAAGACCCTACTAAAAAAATGAAATATCACCAAGCTTTATTCCAATTGTCAGATATTACAATTAATATACATTCAACATAATTGATATAGTTACTGTTTTTTTTTTACACTTCTACACCCTTAAGACGTAAGAATGTAAAACAGTGAAAAAGAATGTAATTATCAATATGTAACATCCTACCCAACTTTTTTCTATATACACAACAGATGAGATTATAAATACCTAATTTCAATGGATTGAAGAATACAAACGCAGTTGATCGATGATAAGAAATTAAAGTTTCTAATGATTAGGGTCCTTCCTTTCATTTTGGTTCCTTTCCGATAAAATTCATATTTATTAAAGGAAAACTTGATTTCATATTGTTATTTTACTTCGTCCTACTCGTCCTTATGTATATGAGTGCAATATTCAAATCTTCTATGTTTGATTTAAAACATAAAAAAAATAAAAAAAAAATTAACAAAACAATTACGTCTACCTTTTGTAAAATGCAGTTGATCACAATGATCATTGTACCCGATATAAAGAGTGCGACATGCATTATACATATATACCTATATTTGCTGAGACCACGTGGCGTAATTTATGCGACTTTTTATTATATTCTTAAATTTGGGTGGAAGGCATATTTTTCCCGTGTAATTTATATAAAAATAAAAAATAAATGACTCAGCATGAATGAAATCTTGATTTTTTTGATGCGAAAGAAAAAGGAAAAAGGTAATTTGGAATAGGTACTGCACACCACATGCTAGACACGTGTCAACGAAAACAAGAATGACAAAGATTATCTGAGATTGAAGCAGTTGATACTAACGAAGATGAAAAACAAATGAAATCAGGCGTTTTCTATTTGGTGTTTCAGATGACTCGTATTTCATTCATGTTTGTCATGTAGCTATATATTCCTCCGTGTCGATGAATTCATTTGGTCTAATTAATGCGAAAGTGACACCATTAATTCCATATACTATATTTTTTTTTTAAATTTACATTTTCTTAAGTATTATAGTGTGTGTATATATTTTTAATTAATTAATTTTAACACACATTATCTTGTTTCAACCCCTGTGACCAGAGAGATTTTCTTACTCTAATTAATTAATTGTATGTTGTATTGCGCAACACTCCCACACCTCACCACTTATTTTTGCGTGTTCATTTTTTAGTTTGCTTTACGCGAAAAGCATCTGAAACAATTTAAAGATGAAGTCTTCAATTGTCGTGATTAATCCTCTGGAAAAATATTTCATGTCGGAATCGTTAATCCAAAAATAACATGAATAAAGATTCGGGAGTATTTTGGCAGACGGGTTCTAAATTTGGGGAAGAAGAATTAAGATCTTTGGTTATTTTATGCTTAATGGTTAGGAAGAAGATAAAGTGTAGTTTATTTAGTGAATTAATATAAATTTTAGTTTAGCTTAATTGTTGTTGGGATATAACAATAATTCTGGGAGTTTGTTTAGCCGCATCCAATCATAAATTAAGAGGTCAGTTCTCAAAATATGAAAATATATAATCTATTAATAAAAACTAATCAAAATAACTTTCAATACAATTTAATAAAAATCCCGACCATTACGCTCGTATTAATAAGAAATAATATCCATATTAACCATGTATGTGCATCTTTATTGTCTGTGGTTTAGTATCATCATACTAATTTTAAGTATTATATATAAGTGAATTACTAATATATAAATATACACTTATAATAAATTAAATAATTATTAAAATTTATAACTGCTTTATTTTAAATTCTTATTAACTAGTTTATTGAATTTTTAATATGTCAAAAAAATTGGAGGGTGCCCCTAGCATCCCCTCCTTTCGTCTATGCATGTACGTGTAAAAGTGAATAAGCCATTCATAGCAAAAGAAAAGAAAATAAAAAAGTATGAGAAAGGACTAAAAGAAATAGACTTAAAACTCACTATACAATGAACTTAAATCGAGTCCAATCAAAAATATATCTCAAATATTCTCAGTATTCATAGAGTCTGAAATTGTCATGGAAGGAATTTGATTCTGATGTTGAATTGAAACTAAACTCACGACTTATCAGAATTGAGATTTTGAGTATGGACTTGTTCTACTATCCACACATTACTATATGTTCACTGCTAAATTCATTACATTCAGATTCTTTTATATAATTTGAAAATTTATTTTAATTAACAAACATAACAGTTGTCATACTAAAATGTGCTGAAAGGGAGTAAATTAACTAACTAAAATGGAATTTATATACGAGTTGTATATTCAGCAGAATATGGTAAAAAAGAACTCTATATTTATATATGTAGATTAAGAAAAATTGTTGGGAAATTGTTATCTTCATTATACCTAATTTTTGCTCTCTCTTTTTTAATTCTGGTGATAAATTCAGATAATTTCTCATTTCGCCGTTCAGCAGTACTATGAAGCGTTAATATCGCTACTTGTATTCGTTCAACATTTGTTATCTCCATTCTGCTACATTTTTTTTCGAATTTTCTTTGAATATTCCGGTAATATAATTAAATTCAGACAATTTTTCTATTTGTCGTTCAGTTATCATATTGTGTTAATATACGTATCCATTAATGTATCATGAGAAATAAATATTTTATAATTCACTAGTATCGAAAGTGAAAATCATTATCTATTTAAAAAAAAAATTAAGTCTCGATATATATCGTTCATTTTATATTATCTTTTATCATCTCTGATGCTACCCTTTTAATAGAACATAACTCAAATGACCAACTTTCACTCAAGTGAATTTTTCCATTCACATGATAAAATATATATGTGCTTACATTAATATTTATTTTTATACACCTAATGTTTATAATAGAATAAGATACTTTATCGGCAAAAAATATTATACTACATTTGCGTAGCGCAATTGATGTGTACTTTAAAATTATAATTAGTTATTTTATGGAATAATATTAATTATCTTTACTATATTATTAATTATTTTTATTGAATAATATTAATTGTTTTAACTGGACAATATTAAATGTGCATGTTGTGTGCATCAGTTGTACTAGTACACACAAGTGGTATTCTAAGTTATGAAAATTTAAATTTAAAATTATAAAAATAAAAATTTGACCTAAGTAAAAGTATTACATATATACACCACTAATATTACCAATAAATTATTATTTGTAAAATTACTATTATTATTTATAAAAATAATATTATTAAATAGTGTTGTACGGTTACATAAATCATTCTCAATATGCTTTGTCTTCATTCTTGATCCAAAACTCAACAATTAGCATATTCACCACTTATTATATGAGATATACCATAACTATATACGAGTAAAATACATTTAGTACAGAGAAAAAAAAATCGATGTCAAGTTCATAAGCCAACACGATAATCCAACCCAAAATTCACTTAATTTGAATCACACACACAACTAACTCGACCTTCACACGATTTCACCTTACTGTTTTTAAAATTCAATCAAAACCTTTTTCAAAAAGAAAATAAAAAAATTCAAACAAAATCATAATTTTCATAAATGCAGAAATGGATTACGCACCAAACAAACTCCTAACAAGCAACCAAACTAACCGCCTTTAGCAATTTACCAGAAAAATTTAAAATACAAAACTTCACCCAACACTTAGAAATTTGACTCACGAACTCCACTACTTTCATCACCCCATAATAATGCAAATTAAATATCTCCCAAACATTCTTCTAACCCCATTTTAATTTTAAGAAAATTAAATCCCAAAAAGAAAAAAGAAAAATTAAAAAAAACCCGTGATGTTTATCCAGTGCAGAAGAGGCAGCAGTTTCTGCTCCTTGAAAAACGTACTACAGTACACGCAGTATATATTTTTCAAATAATTACACCAAACTGTAAAAAATTTGTGCTTTGTAGCAAATAGTAATGCCTACTAATATCACCCAACTTCTTGTTTCCCTCTTTTCTTCATCATGTGGGTGTATATATACATACATTTGTGTGTGTATATATATACACTCCTCTCTCGCTGTCGCTGCTCTATATATAGTGTGAAGTGTATAACAGTATAGAGTCACATTTTGGAAAGAGGAAAACTATAAAGGAGGGAATATTATCATCATCAAGGGGTTTTCGATTAGACGGTTGAGAAGTCTCTGTTCTGGATATGGATCATATCTTGCACTTTGTTTTCGGAATTTTTGGTAGGTTTTTGGTTAATTGCTTCATTTTAGTGTTTTTTTATCTTCTAATTAGCTTCTGATTTCTTTGTTTTTCCATCACAGGAAATGCTTCTGCGCTGTTTCTTTTCCTGGCTCCATTGTGAGTATTCCTAATCTCCTGAAAACAATTCAGTGTATGTAATGTGTGTTCTATGTTAATTACATACAGGATTTGAAAATGTGTTGATATTCATGATTTGCTCAGTTTTTATAGCAAAATATGGCTTCAATTGGGGAAAAAAGAAAGAAGAAAGAGTTTGAGTTCTAGTATGTTATTTTCGAGCAATCATGCTTTGTTCCTTTCCATGTGCGTTTCAACTTAATTGGAAAAGAAAACTGATCGCCTTTAGAGTTACCAAAAGGGTTGGAAAATATAATCAATTGCTCTGATTGATTTTTGTCGTCATGTTTAGATTAAGAATTGCCATGTTAAATTAGGCTTAAACTCTTTTATTCACGAGAAAAGTTGATTTTGTTGATAGGATTACCTTCAAAAGGATCGTGAAGAAAAGGTCTACTGAGCAGTTTTCAGGAATCCCCTATGTTATGACTTTGCTCAACTGCTTGCTTTCTGCATGGTCAGTAATTTTCTTCACTTATTTCGAATACCTAAAACTGCCTTTTTCCAGATTAAAGATGGACTACTTTGAATTATGTTTCTGAGGATTTATCTCTGTTTATGGTTAAACCTTGTTAATATAGTAACAAAACAGGGTTTTAAATTTCTTTGAATTCTTATTATCTGAAAGCAAATTTAGATGTACTCCTACTTTTAGTCTCATATCTTGCTATTATTAATCTTTTTTATGATAATATTGCAATAACTCTAACATGTTCGTGGAAAATCAATGTTAGATTCTTTTTACTATAAGCATGTGCTGTTACCAAATTATGATGGAACTGTTGTTCCTGCTGATTAAGTTAAGTTTCGGATAATCCTAATAATCTCCTTCTAAGACCTAACTCATGAAACACTGTCATATTTTGATTAATTTGTATAGGTACGGTATGCCTTTTGTGTCGCCAAACAACCTGCTCGTATCGACGATAAATGGAACAGGATCTGTCATCGAATTAGTTTATGTGTTGGTGTTTGTGATATTTGCACCTAAGAAGGAGAAGGCAAAGATTCTGGGATTGTTATCACTTGTACTTACTGTTTTTGCAACAGTTGTTCTTGTTTCTCTCTTAGCCCTCCATGGTAAAGGCAGGAAGCTTTTCTGTGGGATTGCAGCCACTGTTTTCTCCATCATCATGTATGGTTCACCTTTGACAATCATTGTAAGACTCTTATCCCTCCCTATTAATACATACAAGTATACATATATGTGTGGGTATATATATTTGTGGGATTTTGCTAACTGGTGAAATCTTGAAATACAAAATATCAGAGGTTGGTGATCAAGACAAAAAGTGTGGAATTCATGCCATTCTTCCTATCATTGTTTGTATTCTTGTGTGGAACTTCCTGGTTCATCTTTGGTCTTCTTGGAAAAGACCCTTTTGTTGCTGTAAGTATAATATAATAATCACAACATCACATGATTTTCATTAGAGTTTTTTATTGCTCTCTGATTCGCCTCATTACCAATGGTTTTTCATTGTCTTTTTCGACTAGTTTTTTACATAAATGAAACTTTTCCAGATTCCCAATGGATTTGGCTGTGGATTGGGGACAGTTCAGTTGATACTTTACGCGATTTATCGCGACAACAAAGGCGGGGACAAGAAATCAAGTCTCGAAGAATCTGTGGAGATGGAGAAGAGCAATGGGAAACTCCATCAACACAAGGCATCAGCAGATGAACAAGTGTAGATCAGAAAACTGATTCTGATGTTCATTCTCAACTCTGTCTTTTCTTAAAATGCTTTTACCTTGCTTATAATTCCAATTTTAAGGCTGTTGTAATGTGATATTAGTGCTTGTAGGCCATGTTAGTGATTCGTTTGGACACGTTGTTGTATGTATTGTAGACGTGATGTATCGCCGTTATCTTCACTTTGGGTCGATTTTATGTGTTTTTGTTTGTATGGTCCATGAACCTGACACTTGGCTATGATACACCCTTCTTATTCAGTTCAAGAAGTTGCCTTAACCTAGGGTAAATGCCCACAATAGAGGCTTAGGAATGTGTCGTTTTCACTTGTATTTTTCAGATCCTAATTTTAGAGATAATGATGAAGTCAGACCTCTTTCCTAATATTGATGAACTCTAGGAAGTTATTTTGCTGAATAGATATGATAAATGGTTGGTTAATATTAGATTGGGTCAGGAAATTCGAAACTCGAAATCAATCGAGCTCAGTTTTTTACCTGACTGGATGAAAATTTCAGTAGCTCGAGCTTTACTTGATAACTTGGCAACAAGTAGGATAAAATAGCAGTACTAATTTACTTCGATTAAGTTCGTGTATCCTAAATTAGTACTCAAAACTAGTTGAGTAGTGTGATTTTAATTTAATTAAATTCAAGTCGAATACGAGTAGCTAACAAGTTAGCTTGACGTACCTACTTTAAACCCGAATACCTCGGAACAATCAGACGCACAATTAATAGATATTAAAGCTCAAGAAAAATGCAGATGCACATAAAGAGGTAGATATGTAAAATTTATACATTTTATTGAAAAAGTGTTGTAACCCAAATTTGTAAAATTAGTAATATATATAACCAAGATTAAACAAAGGAAAATGCAGGTAAAATTGAAGAGATACAAACATGACAGCTCCCTATCTGGTTTTCTCCTGTGACAAGCTGAAGACAGTGTTTTGAAACTCTATCAAGTGTCAAAGAAGCACTTTGTTTAAAAGTTGCTAGACAACTTTTAAACGAAAAAAGTGTTTGAGTTTGCGTTCTGTTGCAAACACCTCTAACAAGAACAATGACACACAAAAGAGGGCATACATATTTTCAAGAGAATATTAACAAGGGTATTTACATATACTTTAGGAATTATACATAATAAATTTTAATCAGTTATACTACAAATATTAACTCCCCATAAATTCGATTTTAACTCCTCTCTATAATAGACCCAATACTACGTATATTGAGCTTTATTGGGCCTTCAGACATACATGGGCCAGAGAATGTATAGTATATTGGCCTATTGAATACTACTACATAGAAAGAAAGAAAAAAAATCGGCGTTTATCACCACTGAAAATATTTAGTACACCACTTTTATTGCGTGCAAACACATAGGAGAAGACAAGAATAATCATTTGATCATGTCCGATGCATCTTCTAATTCTATATAGGGTTGTACAATTCTCCTAAAAAAATCCTGAAAGATGGAACACTGGAGAGATTCCATATCTTGGTTAATTACTTATTGTTCCATCAGTAGTACAACATACCTAGTTGCTATTGAACAAGAAAATTACCACTACATTAATTAACCCTTGTAGCTGCAATAACTTTAGCTTTGATCTTATGGAGAACAGAAACTACTTGTGGCAAAAGGGCTAAACATTTCATAGCCAAGTCCAAAACAGACGACACGCATTGCTCCTTTACAGAGAAATGTATATCTTCTCTTGATACCAACTTACTGCATTTTCACGTAACGCTTCACTCGCCCAATCCTTCAAGCTCGTTTTCTCGCTAAACATGTCATCCGTCGGCTTCTTTCCCGTAAACATCTCCAACAAAAGTATTCCGTAGCTGTATACGTCCCCATTTGTGGATACTTTTCCTTCTGATCCGTACTCTAAATTGTTTGACAACATGTTCATTAATATTATAAATAAAATCACAACATTCTCCCTCACAAATTGGAATCAAATATTCACTTTTGGAATTTTTGGAAAACAAAATTTCAATTTAAAATTCTTTTGCAACTCGAACCAATGGGTAGATTTTTTATCAGGAGAATGATACATCATTTTTTTGGCATAAACGAATTTTTCTGTTGGTTCGAACTGCCAAAAAAAAATTAAGGTTTTTCTTATCAAGATTAAAAAAAAATTATATATATCACCCGGTGCGCTATTAGGAATAAACGCACACACGCAATCACGAAATAGAACATGAGATTTGTTTACCCAGTTCGTCTCACGACTACGTCTGGGAGCAATGCCAAGCCAGGATTTTGCACTATTTTTTTCTGATACCGGATATAAGGAGAAAACGTGTATTTATAATAAACGAACCCTAACCCTAAAATCAGGGCCGAAAAGGTGGGCCAAAAATGGGCCAAAAAATTCGGCTCGGGGGCGGTACCTGTCCAACTCAGCGGCGAGTTGGATCGCCGGTATTGGGCCCAAGTGTACAGTCCATTCAGCCTCCACACTCCAACAATCTCCCGCTTGGAGACTGAATTTTCCATGTAACCTATCTTCTTAACTCTCCTCCCTCATCCACTGGCATCGCCAAGCCTTATCTTCAAGTTCCAAGGCCAATTGAAGCTTTGCACATCTT
Source organism: Ballota nigra (assembly GCA_947034835.1). NCBI lineage: Eukaryota > Viridiplantae > Streptophyta > Magnoliopsida > Lamiales > Lamiaceae > Ballota > Ballota nigra. Next base: position 45,994,287 of record OX344722.1, read on the forward strand.
CAATTTCTCTAAGGTCACCACCTTAGTAAACATGTCTGCTGGATTCTCACTTCCTAGGATCTTCATAAAGTTGACGATGTAGTGATACTTCAACTCAATATGTTTTGTCCTTGAGTGAAACGCCGGATTCTTCGCCAGAAATATAGCACTTTGACTATCACAGAAAAGAGTGTTATTCCCATGCTCCTTCCCAAGTTCACCCAAGAAATTCTGCAACCACACCATCTTCTTACTTGCCTCTGTCACAGCTACATACTCTGCCTCCGTAGTGGACAATGCAACAATCTTCTGCAACTTTAGAAGTCCAAGATATAGCAGTACCACCATAAGTAAAAACATACCCGGTTGTACTTCTTCTTCCATCAAGATCATTTGATGCCAAGTCTGCATCCACATAACCCACCAGCTCCATACTCTTGCCATTGAAACACAAAGTCGTGTTTGTGGTACCTCTCAAGTAACGTAGGACCCACTTTACCGCTTCCCAATGTTGCTCGCCCGGATCACCCATGAATCGGCTCACTACTCCCACTGCATGAGCAATGTCTGGTCTTGTACACACCATGACATACATGATGCTGTCAATTGCTGAAGCATATGGTACTTTCATCATTTGGACACGTTCCTCCTTACTCTTTGGCGACTCCTTCCTCGAAAGCTTGAAGTGACTGCCAAGGGGACACTCACGGGCTTCGACTCCGTCATGTTAAATCTTTCCAAGATCTTCTGAATATAATTCGACTGTGAAAGATACACATTTTCCGTCACCTTATCACGCTCAATTGTCATGCCCAAAATCTGTTTTGCCTCTCCAAGATCCTTCATAGAAAATCGTTCTGACAATTACTCCTTCAACTTATTCACTTCACTTGCATCAGCTCCTACAATCAACATATCATCAACATATAGCAAGAGAATAAGAAAGTCATTGTCAAACCTCTTGTAGTAACAACAATGATCAGCGTGGCATCTCAGGTAACCAATCTCCATCATGAAACTGTTAAACTTTTTGTACTACTGATAGGGAGCTTGCTTCAAGCCATACAAGCTCTTCTTCAACTTGCACACAAGTTTCTCCTTTCCCTTCACTACGAACCCCTCAGGCTGTGTCATGTACAACTCATGCACCAAGTCACCGTGAAGGAATGTCGTCTTCACATCCATCTGTTGTAACAATAAGTTCTCTGCAGCTACTATACTCAACACCATGCGAATAGTGGTTAATTTCACAACAGGAGTAAAAACATCAGTATAATCAACACCATATCGCTGCTCAAACCCTTTGACAACCAGCAGGGCTTTGTAACGTTTGCTCCCATCAGCTTCATTCTTGATTTGATAGACCCACTTGCAGTGCAAAGCCTTCTTGCCTTTTGGGAGCTCAACAAGCTCCCAAGTGCCGTTCACCAGAAGAGATGCTAACTCATCATCCATAGCAACTCTCCATTTCTGTTTATCTACAACCTGCTCTGCCTCTGCATAACATTCAGGTTCACCACCATCAGTAAGTAACAAGTAGTAGTTAGAGGGCGAATACCTATCAGGTGCACGTCGCTCTCTAGCTGGTCTCTGCAGCGGATTCTCCAGTGGTGGGGTCCTTGGTTCTTCAATAAGAACCTCTTCTTCATTCTGGTTCTCCTTACTCCCACTTGATTTTGAGATGTCTAACTCGACCTCTCGGGTATCAATCTTGCCAGAATCTGATGCCTTCAATCTGTCCTTGTACATAACCTGTTCATTGAAAACCACATCTCTACTGCGAATAATCTTTCGGTTATTCTCATCCCATAATCTATAACCGAACTCATCACCATCATAACTAATGAACGTACACTTAACAGATTTAACATCTAACTTACTTCTATCAACAGAACTAACATGAGCATAAGCAATACAACCAAAGACATGCAAGTGGGACAGTTTTACCTCTTTTCCTGTCCGTTCTTCCTCAGGTATTTTGTTCTCCAGCGGAACTAAAGGACCTCTATTAATGAGGTATGCTGATGTGCTTACTGCATCTGCCCAAAACGTCTTAGGTAGTCCACTCTTCAACCTCATGCATCTGGCTCGCTCATTCAACGTTCTGTTCATTCGCTCTGCCACTCCATTCTGCTGGGGAGTTCCTCTCACAGTCTTCTCCATGCGAATCCCATTCTCAGCACAATACTTCTTGAACTCACGAAGTTCATATTCACCTACATTATCAGAACGGAGACACTTCACTTTTAGGTCCGTTTCGTTCTCTACAAGGGCTTTCCACTTCCTGAAGGTATCAAACGCATCAGCTTTATTTTTCAGAAAATAAACTCATACCTTCCGAGTGGAATCATCGATGAAGGTCATGTAATACTCCGAACCACTAAGGGACCTCACGGGCGCTGGTCCCCATAGATCGCTATGCACCAGCTCCAGCTTTTCCACCTTCAAGGTTTTGCCACCTCTCGAGAAACTCACCCTTCTTTGTTTTCCGAAAACACAGTCCTCGCATAGGCCAACTTCAACAGATTTCAGCCCTGGAAGTCTCCCTTTCGAACACATTACCTTCATCCCCTTCTCACTCATGTGACCCAACCGACAGTGCCACAAATCAACATTGGTTGTAGCTCCTGCAAGATCAATACAATCTTTGGAATTAGTTGTCATATACAACGTACCTTCCTTTTTTCCCCGAGCTACAATCATGGCTCCTTTGCTGATCTTCCAACTGTTGCTGCCGAAAGACACTGAATATCCCTCTACATCAAGCTGCCCGATTGAAAGCAGGTTTCTCTTCAATCCTGGAATGTGCCTCACACCATTTAATTTCAACATCGATCCATTTGGTGTAGATACCCGGACATCTCCTTTTCCCACGATCTTCAGGGGCTCATCATCAGCAAGGTACACTTGTCTGAATTCGCCAGACACATAGTTCTCTATTATTTCAGCATCACTGCATGAATGGAATGATGCTCCAGAATCCAACACCCATGATTCCAGCGGACTACTAACACTCAAGACCAACGCATCTTCAATGTCATCCGTGGTTGCGTCTGTTGTCTTCTTCTCGTTCTGTCCCTTCTTATTTTTCTTGGGTGCCGTACACTGGTTCTTGTAGTGACCAAACTCCTCACAATTCCAGCACTGGATCGAGTCTTTTCCTTTCTTGGATTGACTCTTCCCTCTGGACTTTGATCTGCCACGATTCTGCCTATTCTTCGATCTGCCCCTTTCCTCCGTGTTCAACGCTGACCCTGAGGTGGATCCGGAATCTTTTCTGCGAACTTCCTCGCTAATCATTAGATCCCTCACTTCATCAAGCGTCAACTTGGACTTCGCGGATTAAGCACTAACTGCTGTTACAGTAGTAGCCCAACTATCTGGCAGAGAACATAACATAACTAAAGCAAGTACCTCATCACTGAAGTCGATCTCAACTGAGTTCAATTGCCCAATGATCATGTTGAACTCGTTCAGGTGTTGCTGCACAGGTGTGCTCTCCGACATCCTGAAGTTGAACAGCCGTCTGATCAGATGAACCTTGTTCGCGGTTGTGGGCTTCTGATACATCTGCTCCAAGATCTGCAACATCTCCTTTGCGGACTTGGCTTTAGTCGTGTGGTAGGCTACATTCATAGACAACGATAAACATATCGCACTCATCGCATTTCTATTCAACAGATTCCACTCCTTATGTTCCATCTTTTCGGGTTTTGCCTCTTCCTCTAGGGGCACATACAGATCTTTACCGTAGAGATAATCCTCGATCTGCATCTTCCAGAACCCAAAATTCGTTACATCGAATTGCTTGACCGGAAACTTTTCGTCGCTCATCGTGACTGCTCCCTTCGAACCTGAGGCTCTAGATACCAGTTGTTAGGAATAAACGCACACACGCAATCATGAAATAGAACACGAGATTTGTTTACCCAGATCGTCTCACGACTACGTCTGGGGGCGATGCCAAGCCAGGGTTTTGCACTAGTTTTTTTATACCGGATACAAGGAGAAAACGTGTATTTATAATAAACGAACCCTAACCCTAAAATCAGGGCCGAAAAAATGGGCCAAAAAATTGGCTCGGGGGCTACCGCCCCCGAATCCCCGTCCAACTCAGCGGCGAGTTGGATCGCCGGTATTGGGCCCAAGTGTACAGTCCATTCAGCCTCCACACTCCAACAGTGCGCATGAAAACTAATGGTTGCTAAGGTTGTAGTGTGAGTCATAGCCTCTCCCGAATCAAAAAGCTTGGAAATACCGAAATCTCGTCGAGCAAAACATTGCTTGGCTTTACATCACAATGCACGATAGGAAATGTAAGACCATGATGAAGATATTCCAAGGCTTATGTTCAGTCTTTGTACCAAATCTAGAACATAGCTATTAGAGTGTAACCACTTGTCCAGGCTTCCGTTTGGCATGTATTGAAGAATCAGGGCTTTGAAATCTTGATTTGTACAACAACTGATTACTCGGACTAGGTTTCTGTGCAGAATGGGGCTCAATATTTCAGTTTCAGTATCAAAGCTCTTGGTAGCTCCTTCTAACTGTAAGTTGAACACTTTTACTGCAACATTTAACCCATCAGAAAGTGTCGCCTTGAATATAGAACCAAAACTTCCCCTCCCAAGTATGCATGTTTCACTGAAAGAAGTTGTTCCTCGCACAAGTTCTATGTATGAAACTCTTCTCCAAACAACAATGTCAAGTGAGGTATGAGTTGTTGGTGGTATTTTCCTTTGTTTGTGTCGCCTAGCTTACGAGTATAAGTAGGACAATTGTAGCCACGAGGCACAACATATTTCAATAATGTTAAAGCAATACTCTTTGATCTTGTTTCACCGCATAGAGCAGAGTTGTGAACAAAAGATCGAGCAGTGGAGTTAACGAAATCCCCCCTGCCAATCTGTTGTAAGACACATCAAGATGTTGAAGAAATGAAGATCCTCTAAAGACTTGGGAATAGATCATTATAAGATAAACTCAATGCCTTCAAGCCCCAAAGTTTGAGGGATAGATCCTCCAAACATGTTGCTTGTAATGAAAGGAGTTCCAATTGAGCTCGGAATATCACCTGAAAACTGGTTTGACGACAAGTCCAACTGGAAAGAAGTTGTTAAGTTGCCAACTGAAGTTGGGAGCATGCCGTTAACTGGATTTGCGGACACATCCAAGTACATCAAATCAAATCTCGACAAATTCCAATTCTTGAGTTGGACAATCAATTGATTTCTCCAAATTTCAAGTCTTTGCAAGAGTACCAAAGTTGGGCATGACCCCACTAAATGAGTTCTTTCCTAAACCCAATATAGTAAGCTTTGAAGCATTACTTGTGATAAAACTTGGATTTTTCCGCTCAATCGGTTATCACAAGTTTTATAGAGTGAAAATTTGGTGTCAATATTTGAAGGAAGGACGCCGGAAAACTGATTTCTAGAAAGTTGAATAATCTTCGAGGCTGATAAGTTGAAGATTGAAGTTGGGATGGAGCCTGACAATGCAATTCCAGATTTTTAATTCGTTATTAAATCACAAAAATGTGTATGAGACATGATACTTAATTTTGTATCCCACCAATATTAGTACTGATTTTGGTGTTGATACTAATTTTCTCATTTTTTTTTATTTGTATTTTTTTTAATATATCTAACTACAAAGTAATACACAAAATATATACTAGATGTTATATTAATATATAATTAGATACTAGTAACTAAACCCGTGCGATGCACGACTATAATTTTACAATTTATCTATATTAAAGTGTATTTTAAATAAATTAAGTGTAATAAATATTATGATTTGTTTATAAGAGACAATGTTAATATTAATTTCATGTCACAACATAATATTTTATTTCGCAATCAGGACATTTGCAATGTGAGTTCTCATTACACACGCAAAATAAAAAAATAAATAAAGGACTACAGATTTCGAAACACCTATCTGCAAACCATATTTTTTATAGTTTTGGACGAACATTCGTCATCGCCGCTGTAACCAACAAAATTTGATCGCCTACAGCCGCATACCAAAATCTTCAAACCACTGCGATTGGTAACTCACGAAATAGCCATCAAAAGACCCCTAAAGCATCAAATGTTGTTTCGAAAGGCTCATGAACTATTTTTTGTTTCAAAAAGTCCCTAAACTATCCGTTGTTGTTTCGAAAGACCCTCGAGCTATTTTTTTGTTTTTGTTTTAAGAAGCCCTTAAAGTATATAGTTTTTTTTTTTAAATGAGGCCCTTTGAATTTTCGTTACCAGGGGCATCATGAAATAAAAATTAATAGTTTAAGAACTTTTGAATTTGTATATATGTATAAATGTAATTATTTAGAGGCATAAATATAAAGTATAAAATAATATATGAATTATACCATGAAAACGTTTTGGGGGAAACATTTGTAATATTATCACTGGAGCCTCTTCACCTCTTTCTTCCTTCAGTTTGAACTTTTCACATATGAAGTCTTCCCACAATGTGACAGTTATAATGTTATATGGTTACCCCTGCATATTTTTTTTTAATATTTTCTAAATATAAGAATGTATACATTTTATATATATATTTATGTTTAGATAACTATCACTTACTCTGTATCCTCCAAAATTAACTCCATCATCCTTTTCTTTGTCAGTTTGTTTTAACGGATTTAAGTGACACTTTACTACTGTCGATAATAACACCAATAATATCTAGAAATAAAAAAAATGATTATATATATATATATATATATATATATACATATATCAAACATATATTAAATGGAATATATACAAATAAAAATTAAAAAGAAAGATCAACATTAATATTACAAATACACAGGGTCTCATCTATTGATGTTCCACAAAGCAATTCAACATAGCTCTTGAAGTTGTATATATTTAGCAAGAAATTTGGATCAAAGAACTCGGTCACACGTGTGGTGGAAATAAATATAATTTTTTTTATTCGAGGTAGTCCTATATGTATTGTTATCTCCCATAACAACAAAGTTACGAATAATGTATAATCGACCCTCGCTTATTTTTTTTCTTGTTCACTTCAACCTCTTTATTTCCTTATTGTTGCATGAATTCGTTCACCCTTTATTTCAGAAAAGTCAATAACATTAGCCATAGAAGTAAAATAAAATATAATATTATCATATTAAATATTAAACTAAATATACCTCACCATCATGAAAGACACATTCAAGATTCATTATCTTGTTTTTATGACCATAAGTCGGTGCATTATAAGCCCGAACACATCGCAACTTCATGCTCCATCCCCTTTTTTCTGGGATCAATTTCCTTGATTAGAGAAAAATGTGAAGACAATTTGATAACTCGCCTGAAATACTTTCCTACCAAAATATTAGAAAATACATAAAAATAAAACCAAAGTATTAGAAAATACATAAATAAGAAAACAATATCAAATACCGAAAAGGTGCTTGTAATAGCAAAAATATGAATATTTATATCTTGTGCCTAAGGGGTTGTTTGGTTTTAGGAATTGTCTGAGATTGTCTTTATAATGTCAGATAATCTCGTGTTTGATTTGAGGGATTGCATAGGACCATGGCCCTGGATTATATTAAATTTTAGATATAATCCAATGCTAGAATCCAAACATACATTCACACTCAAATAATCTCATCTAATCCAATCCCTTCAGTCTAATACCATTTAATTCAATCCTATCTAATCCAATTTTGTCCCGTGAAACAAACAACTCCTAATAGTATTTTCTTAATTTCATTTCTCTTAATTTCATATAACCCTGGATTAATGACTGAATTTAGAAGGCCGAGGAAAACTTGTACATTAAGAAAAAAGCTTCACAAAAAAATTGACACTTATAGTCTCCCATTAATTATAGGTCGAAAATAACCAATTTCTATGAATTAAGTAGAATCAATGAATAAAATTTCGAAAATAATACCTACCTCTTTTCTTCTTAGGTAGCTTCTGCGTGACTTTTGTTTTATAGGGACAAAATAGGTTATATATAAGACTATATATAAGAGTATTTGAATTTACAATGTGTTACATATCCCAATACAATTTCTTCTTTGAGATTTTTTTGCCAATACATTAGATTAATTAATGCTCGTATAGGAATTTTGTTGTTTAATTGGTAAAAGATGATATTAGCTGAGATAGAAATTGAATATGAGATTTTAATATTGTATGTTCAAGATAGATTTTTTATCATACGTATAAACCTAAATATATCTTTGAGATATAAGTGAGATGGTTGTATGCAAATTTATATATTAATTATATAATACATATTTTGATGTCTATATGAATCTTAATAAATATACCGTATTATTTCTATATAAATTATCATTCACAAAAATATTTAACAACTATTATTTTAAAAATTAAAATATTTTATACCACAAAATAGAGAGATTCTATTACTTTAAAAAAATTGAAATATCTTATACCACAAAATAGAGAGATTTATACTATAAATTATATTTCAAAATATATTCAATATATTTTGTAATAAATTATTTATCAATATTTCAAAGAGATGGTTGTATACAAATTTATATATTATATTATACATATTTTGTTGTCTATATGAATCTTAGTAAATATACCATATTATTTCTATATAATTTATCATTCACAAAAATATTTAACAATTATTACTTTAAAATAATTAAAATATCTTATACCATAAAATAAAGAGATTTATATTATAAATTATATTTCAAAAATATATCCAATATATTTTGTAATCAATTCTTTACCAATATTTTAAAAATATATCCAATATATTTTGTAATCAATTATTTATCCATATTTATAATAAAATATATTTCAAAAATTTAAAATGAATATTACTCAATTTAGCAATAAATTCAATGGTTTCCCAATGTAGACCGGTTAGCGTTATTATATATCTATAGATAAAGAGGATTTTTTAAAAGTATTTCTCACTTCTCGTTTATTTATAATATTTTATAGACAATAATTATTAAATAAATTAACTATATAAAAGTATAAGAATTTAAATAAATAAAAGTTAAAAAAAAAACACATTAGAAAGAGCATTAAATAAGTTAACGGAGTATATTTAAAAAATGAAAAAAAAACACTAAAACTCGCATGAAGTGTGTGCGAGTTACATTACTGTTAATCTTAGCAAAATTGGGGGTTTCAAGTTATATTTATAAAACCACAAGAAGGTTTCATGCTATATTTATAAAACTATAAGGGGATTTCATACAATTTTTAAATCACAAGGGGGCTTCATGCCGATATTCCAAACTACAGTGAGGTTTAACGCAACTTACCCAATTCGGTACATATGTTAGAAGATGTAGAAAATTTTGTCTTCAAAAGATGTACTCCTACTTTAAATTTTATACTTTTTTATGGACGTTCCACAAAAAATTTCACATCAAAAAGTTGAAATTGAACACTTTCACATTACTCAATTTACTTCAAAATATTATTTATTCATTACTCCAAAAAAATCAATAAAGCAGTTTTTTTTTAAAATATGCCACTTTATATATGAAAATTATTTGAGGGACGAGGGAGTAAAACATTTGATCTTTTAATCAACCATTTGTTTTCTAAAGGTTAATTATTTTTTTCAAGGGCAGAGAAAAGGGGTACTGCTACTACACTGATTGATTGTAACTAAAAGAAAATTGATCGTTGAGATCAATCATATTATTAGTTTGGGGGTACTGCTACGCTGATGGTGACCAAAAGAATTGATCATTGAGATATATATATTATTAGTTTGGATAAACTAATTTTTTATAAATAAAACTATTAATATTAATAAAAGATATATATAATGTAAATTAATAATTGCATGGTAAAACTAGTTTACACCAAACTTTTCCTATTAGTTTAACAAACACGTGTATAAAGTGAAACGAGTTTCTTCTATAATTAATACTCCCTCCAATTCAAAATGTTTGATGTTTTAGGATTTGTTGTGAGAATTAAGAAGTTGTGTATAATGACTATTATACCCTTATGGTATATTGATTGAATATAGATTAATGGAAGGTCAACTAGTTTATTTATGGTGTAAAATTATTAAAAGGAAAGAAGAAACTATGAGTGATATTTTAGGGGGATTTAAATAGGGGCATAATAGAAAAATAAGGTGCAAAATACCCTAAAACATCAAATATTTTGAAACAAAATAAACACTCTAAAACATCAAACATTTTGAATCGGAGGGAGTATTCGGTTAATTGTACGAAACTCCTTCGTAGTTTATAAATATTTCACGAAACTCTCTCGTGGTATGGAAATTGCACAAATCCTACTAGGATTTATTATATAAAGTGAATCCTTTTTTTAGGAATGAATTAATAATTTTATCTATTTTCTGCATTTCATGTTATATCTTTCATAGTATAGTCTTTAAGATTTCAATATTTGAAAAAACAAGGCATAGAAAATAGATAAAATATTGAACTCATTTTTATAAAATAGAGAACTAGCACATAGAAAGTATTATTTTATTATCACACACATAAATAATCACTTTATTTTTTAATGAATCATCCCATAATAAATCTATAATATTTATACTCTATCTATTTTATCTCAATTTATTAAAATTCGTGTTCATTCTAATGAGAATATATAGATTTGGGAAGGAAAGAAGTATAATATAATTAAGTAAAGCAGTACTCCCTCCGATTTATTTTAGATTACCCATTTTTTCATAAAAAAAATGTTTTTTTTTTTTTGTTTTCTCTATTTCCTAAAATAACAAAATGTAAATTATAACCCTTTAAAAAATTGATATGAATCTTTTAGTCTTACTAAAAAATAATTTTAATAGACAATTTTTTTATTAAAACTCGTATCTTTTGTTTGGGTCAATCTAAAATGGGGGGTATATATTGTTATAAATCTAGCAGATTCATTATATCAAATCTAGAAGATTTGATGTGGACATTACTAATGGGCTTATAATCTAAACGGGCTTTAGATTTAGATTAGGTTATCTCTATTATAAAAAGATAATTGTACTCAGAATTGTATATACACATACACAAGAATATTAGTGAAACTCCTGGCTTGGTACGCCCCCAGACGTAGTCGTTATCGACGAACTGGGTAAACAAATTCGTGTTTCTATTTTACGCTCTTGATTTACAACACGTTATCAGCACGAGTCTCTATCCGCAGTTAATCGATACGAATCTCGATTTATTTTCTCTTAAGCATGATGATTAATTATCCGATTTGTATCATGAAACTATATACACATACCTATGATAATTAATTGCCAGCATCTTCATATACATGCTTTTATAATTCTTTACGCAATTGGATTTCATACTTGATTAAAGTCCAAAACTTGTTATGGAAGAATTCATTGGAGAAAGATATGCGATTTATATATTTATGAAATCCTATCCTATGAAATCCTATCTCAATACTTGCATATATATGTGCCTGTGTATATAAATATACTTCTATTGTCATGAATATATATATAACGTGTATATGAACTTATGTATATGAATATACGTCTATTGCCATGAATATATATCCACCCCGCATACATGGTCGGAAATTTACACCGGCAGTGTCGTGGAGCGCGATGGCGATGGACTCCCGTCGAGCTAACGCCCCCTCCTTCTAACCGAATCGAAAGGAGCGACAAAACATGTGGTCGAGTGCACGGTTCCGAATCGCGGCAGGCATTGGCATGTGTTTCTGCCGCCGAGCGACAGCAGGCATAGTCGCGCCGCCTCTCAACGGCCGAACGCAGACATGGTTGTGCCGCTACCGCACCACCTCTCTGCTCGAGAATCACCGCCAAGTGCCGCCCCTGATGCCGCGCCTCCTCTCCAACGGCCGAGCGGAACCCGCCGCTCGCCAGGCGTGCCGCCTGCAACCTAACACGGCGGCTGCAATCAATTTTGCGATCTGCACAAATTTCACTCCATGGGCCAATATTTTTTTTTATTCTTTGGGCCCTTTAATTTATTTAACATGGGCCCCTTCTAATTGGGTCTTTTTAATTAATTAAGCTTCAATTAATTAACTTGGGCCTCTTTGATTATTTTATCTTGGGCCATTGAAACTTTATTATTTAATTTGGGCCTCGTATAATTTTTGCTAATATTTTTATGCCCTCAAATTAATTTATCAGAGTTTCAAAAAATACTTGAAAAATTTAAAGGTAATAATTCTTGCATATTAATTAAGCCCGAAAAATTTATTGGAATTAATTTTAACATTAGTTCTCAATAAATTTATTGATTTATATGCTTAATCGTTATATGTGCATGTCTTTATGATTTAATTATCTTGCATGCATTATTACTTTTGCACATAGTCTACTCATTATAGTCCGCATATATTGTCTGGGAAGACGGCGCCCGGTACTTGTCGGACCGTAAATCATGTTTTGAGTAGATGGCGTCCAATCCTTGCTTCTATGTGCTCTAGAATAATTGAATAAATCCTTATTTCTCCGTTGTCAAATTGGTCACAACTCTTACCATGTCACTTTAAAATTGTAGTGTATAATGTCTGATATTACCAAAAGAGAATTTGCTGAGCTTGCTCTTGATAATAGTAATTATCTGACATGGGCGCTAGATGTTGAGATCCATCTAGCCTCAAGAATTGATCACACCCAGTGGATTTCGAACCTGAGACCTATAGAGCATCACACTCGTTAATCTCAAGTCCTCAACACTAGGTCAACCCTTGTGGATTAACAATAATAGCATTAAATAAAAACCCTTGCCCGCCACTTTCTCTATCTCTCCCTCCACCAATTTTTTTACCGATCTACTCTCTCTCACTGATTTACAAACCTCATTGTATAAATCGGAACAAGCAGACACAATGCGCAAAAATTTCTATGAAACTAGTTTATGTGAACCCTCATCTCCAAAGTATTATTGTTTAATAAATAAAGTATCATTGTTTAATTATTTTAAAAAGAACAATACATAAAGTTAAGCATTTATAATGGTGATACTCTATATGCTAAACAATGACAATTTATACAGTACTCACTTCATCCCCTAATAAATTTCATAAGAGGAGTGCACGTTTTTAAGAAAAATTATTTGGTTGACTTTGTCAATTAATGAATTGAGAGTATTTTGAAATAAAATGGGTATTGTGAGAATGTTTCATTTCTATTTGTGAAAGTAAAATTTTTTTAGGAACATTTAAAAAAGAAAAATATAAAATTTATTAAGGAATATGGGTGAATACTTAAAAATAAAGTTCAGTTGAACCCCATTGACATGAGACTACTCTAATAGATATTAAAGCTATAGCAAAATTACAGATGCACATAAAGAGGTAGCTATGTAAAGTTTATACATTATTTAAATATGAATTGTAAGACAAATTTGTAAAAAATAATACTCCATAAGATTTTACTAGTTCTATTTTTTGGGCTGTTATTTTTTATTATATGTTGTGTGACGAATAATCCAGCAATGACGAGGTCAAAACACCCAGGCTGGACGAGGGTCAGTTCCTTCAGACGAAAGACGAAGCAAAGAAGATCACATCTCAGAGATGAGGAGGCTCGACCTCGTCAAGTAGAAAGATCAGAAAGACGAGGAAGACGGCTAGTGAGCCCAGCGCCAACCTCATCATATACAAATTATGTCCAAGGCGGCATGACGAGACCCGCGGCGAAGACTAGATCGGCCCCGGCTTGCCATGCCGGGTGGTAGACGAGGACAACCATCCAAGAGCCTATAACATGAAGCTCAATCCGAAGAAGTGTCACTTCGGCATCAGCAAGGGAAAATTTCTCGACCACATTGTCAGTCAGAGGGGCATTGAGGTCAACCCAACCAAGGTCAAAGCCATCATCGACATGATAGAGCCGAAGATGATTCGCCAAGTACAAGTGCTGACGGGATGATTGGCCACACTAAACAGATTTAAAAAATCGAGGCTAGTTGAAAAAAGTAAGACATTCTTTTCCTCCATCAAAGATAAAAAAAATCTCCTGGAACAGAGCCAACCCCAAAATTTTGGCCAAACCGATACCGGGCGAGAAGATCTACCTCTACTTAGCCACATCCGACAGCGCTCTAAGCGTCGTGTTGGTGAGGGCCGAGGGGTAAGACCACATCCCGATATACTATGTGACTCAGGTCCTGCACGAAGCCGAGGTCAGGTACTCTCCTCTGGAAAAGATAGCCTACGCTCTGGTCATGAGCGCTAGAAAGTTAAGACTATACTTTTTCGACCATCAAGTCGAGGTCTTAACAACCTACCTCTCTGCTAAATTTTACATCGTCCCGACACCAGGGGGCGCTTGATCAAGTGGTCTTTGGAAGTCTCTCAGTACGGGGTCACTTATGCCCCTAGGACCGCCATCAAAAGCCAAACACTTGCCGACTTCGTGGTGGAACTCACTTATCCCCCACACCCTTCCAAGGTAAATCAACCAGCTTGGAAACTGTATGTAGACGGCTCCTTGATAAACACATGTGTTGGGGTTGGGATCATCTTGACGGGACCAGACGGCCAATGCTTCACCAACGCCATCAGGTTCTCTTTTCATACCACCAACAACGAGGTGGAATACGAGTCACTTATCGGCGGCCTCGACTTAGCCATTACTGTCGGGGTCCGAAGACTAAACATCTTCATGGACTCAATGTTGGTGGTCAATCAGTTTACGGGGGAGTATGAGGCGTGAGGTGAACAAATGATCAAGTATCACGAGCACGCCATCAAGTTATGTAAAAAGTTCCACCAGGTCTACATCGAACAAATCTTAGGGGACCAAAACTCGCAAGCCGACGCCCTATCCAAACTTGCCACCTTGGAAGGCGCAGCCGACCTCTCCAATATTAACTTAACTAAGCTCTAAGCTCCCTCCATCAACCAATAATTGGTGGCATCAGTAGCCGACGAGGCGCCAAGCTGGATGATACCGATCCTCGCATACCTAAAAGACGGTATCCTGCCTGAAGATAGGATCCAGTCCCTGCAATTGAAGCAAAGAGCGACGAGGTACACAATTATCAACGACCAAATGTACAAGAGAAGTTTCACCCTACCCCTTCTCAAATGTAACACTCCAGAGCAAGGGAGGCTCATCTTCGATGTGATCCACAGCGTAGTCTGCGGAAATAATGCCGGGGTGCAGTCTCTTTACCATAAAACTTTGAGACAGGGGTACTTTTGGATCAGCATACGCCAAGACGCAATCGCGTATGCCAAATCTTGCCACCGATGCCAGACGATGGCCACAAACATCAAAGTGGTGCCAGAAAACCTAACTTCGATGTATAAACCATAGGCTTTTGCGCAATGGAGCATTGATCTCATAGGTCCAATGCCCACGGCGCCGGGGGGAAGGAGATTTGTCGTGGTCGCATTTAACTATTTCACCAAGTGGGCCGAGGCCGAGGTGTTAACCACCATCGACCAAGCCCAGATCATCAAATTCATCTAGAGGAACATCATATGCCGCTTTGATCTCCCCCAAGCAATCATCTCTGATAACGGGAAGCAATTCAACGGCCTAGAAGTGATGGAGTTTTGTGAAAAATGGAACATCAAGAAGAAATTCTCCACTCTGTATTACCCACAATCAAATGGTCAGGTCGAGGCGGTAAACAAAATCCTCAAGCATACGCTCAAGGCAAAGTTTATGGCCAAGGGCAAATGGGCCGCCGACCTCCCCAAGTCCTCTGGTCCTACAGGACGACGTCCCGGAACTCAACAGGTAAATCCCCTTTCGCTCTAACATTCGGGACCGAGGCGGTCATCCCTTTTGAAATCATAGTGCCAAGCCATCGGACGTCACAAGCCATCACAGAAGAGAACGACAAGGCTAGGAGAGCGACCTAGACGTACTAGAAGAAAAAAAAGCTTTCATCCGCTTTGAAGAACGAAGACTACAAGAGAAAATCGGATAAATTCTTCAACTCCAAAGTTGAAGGTCAAACAATTCTCCGTCGGCAGCCTCGTCCTGAAGAAAGTCCAAGCCGTCTCGAAAGGCCCCCTCGGCCCAAATTGGGAAGGTCCATTCCAAGTCGTAAATATTTTAGCAAACGGGGCATACGAGCTAGAACGCCTCGACGGCGTCCCCGACCAATACCCTTGGAACGCCATCAACCTCAAGAAATCTTACCAATAGAACTTTTGTAAACCTCAAACTTAATGAAATAAAGCTCACTTTTACCATTCGAATCGATAAATTTCATACCAATCAAAGCCTTTGGACGAGGCCAAACCTCAACCAAAGTAATATAAATCCCCATTCTAAGGCATGCCTGGAACGAGGCACAGAGTCGAGGTCTAAGGAGTCCTTGGCCGAAGCAAAACAAGCCCCCATCCGAGGATATACCGCAGGTAGGGCATAGAGTCCTAAAACGAGACCCGAGCTCATCCAGGATTTAACCCCGTCCAAGGGCCATACCTTGGGGGACGAATGACCCTCTTCGAGGACCTACCTCAGAGGGCAAAAGCCCTTGGTTGAACAAGATCTCAACCAAGGCACATAAGACTCTTTATGAGGCCAAGCTTCCCTAGAGCATAAGACCAATTACGAGGACATGCGTCGTAATGGCATAAAGTCCCCGGATGAGACAAGATCTCAAAGGGGCAAAAGTCTTACTGAGCAAAGTCTCCCGATGACCATAGAGATCCGAGACGAGCATTAACAACGAGACCTTTTAAGACAGTCATGTTACACCCAGACTGTTTAAGAGGCCAAGCCTCCCTAGCGCACTAAGACCAATTATGCGGACATGCTTCGTAATGGCACAAAAGTCCCTGGACGAGACTAGATCTCAAAGGGGTAAAAGACTCTCGATGAGGTAAAACTCATAGGCGAGCACTAACATACAAGCTTCTTAAGGTGGTATAGTTAAAGACAAAATATAAAGACGAGGTCTAGCCTCGCAAACAGTCTAAAACCCTTGACGAGGCAAGACTCGGGGGCAATTGGCTAATACGGGCTCTGTGTATTTCAATTCTTGCCAATTTAAATCTAATGGAAGGAAAATAGTCGCCTAAAGTCGAGACCATTTACTTAAGATGGTTTTCTCACCCTTTTGCATTAAGTTCAAATTGTAAACTAGTTGAGAAAAGAAACAAAACACAAGCTCAAGAGTTCGAAAATATAAAGAAAAAGTTTATTAAGTAAAGAGGAAATACAAAATGGCCTTCGAGGGAAATACATGAGTTCAAAACATAAATCCTAAACACTGGCCACATCGGCCCCAGCACCTTCACCCTCATCGGCCCCAGCTCCCTCAGTCCCGGCCTCAACCCCTTCGGCCACCGCTACAGTCCCATCAGCCCCGACCCCTTCGGCTCTGACTCCTTCAACAACTCCCTCTTCCTCATTGCTCTCCACCTCGGGAAGAGACTCTCCCGGCATCAGCAGCCGGGAACGATCGGGCCACCAACTCAGGTCAACACCCATCTCCTTCTCCAAGTCAAGACAGCCAACATAAAATTCGTCATGGAGAGGGTGGCCGAGTTGTAATCCTTGAAAGACTTGGCCAGTTCATCAATAGGGTGGCCAACCTTGTGGAGAACTCGGATAGAATTTGAGATAGCAAGATAGTAGGAGTAGTTGGTGGTCTACAGGGGATCGCTCATGGCATCGTACTCCTCGGGGTACGAGGTCAATTTCTTCTTGAAGTCCTCGACCATCTCATGGGTCGAGGCTAGCTCCCCTCTCAACTTGGCCACCTCCTGGCCAGCCAGTCGCGCCTCCGCCTCCGAGGCTTTGATCTTCTCCTCAGCATCAACTCTCTTTTTCTCGACCGTCTCTTTCTCCTCCATCAACTTGACCGAGGCCGCCACCTCGCGATGCATCTTCTCCTCGAGGAGAGCATTCTTATCCTCTTGGGCCCGTACCTTGGCCGAGAGGATGGCAACCTCGGCAATGGCTTTCTTGCTTGCCTCGGCTGCAGTCTCAAGAGAGGCAACTTTGGCCTCCAGCTCTTTGAGGGCCTTCTTCTTTTTCTTCATCTCCTGGAAGGCGCGAGTGGCCTCATTTTCTTTCTGGGTGAGAGCTTGACTCATCACCGAGGCGACCTTGAGCTGGAGGGCCTGAGAGAGGTAGAGGTTGGAGTTCTCATTGTTATGTTGCATCGCGGCCTCCAATTCGAGGTCCTAGGCACGGGGAATGTCCCGCATCATCCTCTAGAGGTAGGCGGGCAGGGAATCAAAATCCTCTCAAACTTAGACCTGACGAAGTCGAGCACTCGGGCCGAGGGGTGGGGGTCATCCTCCATGCTACTAAAAAGAAGTAAAAGTGTAACTCCATTTCCAGGAATAAAAGAAATGGAAAGGACATAAATGATGAACGAAAAACCAACCTTGCAAATGGCAATGTGATCGGGGTCCCGACCAAGATAAGACTGGTCCAGAAACTCTCCCACCATCTCCCCAGGGCTCCCAGCACCCTCGGCGGCCACTTCAGCTCCCCGGCGAGTTTTCTTGGGAGTGGAAGCATTGCTCACGTTGATGACATCATGGTCGTCGTCATCTCGGCCCCGTTTGTCATGTGTTGATGATCGTTTCTAATCTCGAGGATTAATGGCTATTTTTGGCTGCTAATTAGATCATCAAACAATTAGGTATGATTGATCACTACCATAAATAGTGAATTCAATCGTCAACAAAATGGCGCTAGAAGGAGGGACCGAACCTCCGATTAAGTGTGATTAGCAAGAACTTCAGGTTTAAAACTTGAAGAATTGAAGAAGATTTTGAGTATTCTTTGAAAACTCAAGTAAGAGTGTTCTTGGTGTTCTTCATTTGAAGATTCATACAACACCTTAGCTAAGGATGCCACAGTCTCGAGAAACACAACATTCCAATCATTCTAGGAGACCCTCACCCACCAGGGGCTCCTCAGCTGGCCGGCGAGCTATAACTGCTCGACATATAGAGAAGAATAGACCGGCAACAGGTCAGGTGATGCCACCAGAGTTGGAGGTTTTTACTCGCAACCTCGACGATCTTGCTCGCACAATAGCAATGCTCCAAGCATTGCAAAAGCAGCAAGTGCGGCCTGGTCCTTCTCATGCCAGAGTAAGGCACAACCCAGTAAGAGCTCACATGCATGGGAATGAATAGGATGAGCATCCAAATGAGGTGGATAGTGCCCAAGTCTAGAAAGAAAATGGCAAGGTAAAAGAGCTGGAGGAGCTCGCCAGCCACGGAGAGTCAACCCCAAACCAGGTCGTGGGGGTGAGCCACGAGGCAACATGCCAGAGCGCGCTGGATAGACTTGGTCGACCAGGCCATGTCAAAGAAGTAGCTCGACCAAGAGCTGAAGTAGCTCGGCCAGCTTATAATCCAACTCGCCAGTCCGTGCAGGAGAGACTGACCAGGTCAACTTTTGGTTACCTGGGTCCAAATGGGGCTAAGAATCCTAGGAGGCCAACCCATGAGGTACCTCCTCCAAGTAAGGGACTACGGCGAACTGACGGCCATGTACCGTTATTCGTTGAACAGCCTCCAAGTCATGTGGGGTCCCTCGATGATTTGGTATCTATGAGAAAGACTATTGAAAGCATGCAAGGCCAGCTGGACTTGCAGAGGGATCTCGGGGCAACTACTTACTTTACCTTCCTTCCCGTTATCAACTATAATTCTGAAAGCCCCGATTCAGAAGAAAATACGAGAGAACAGCGGATCCCCGGGTGCATCTGACCAAGTATTCTGACTATATGATCTCCATGGAAGCAAGTGATGCAACCCAGTGTTGGAACTTTCTCCTAACACTTGGGGATTGAGTACATAAATTATTTTCGGTCTTGCCGCTGGCTTCCATTCATTCGTTTGTCCAGCTGGGCAAAGAATTCTTTTCCTACTTCTCCATGATTGGGTCTTACCTATCTCAGAGGCATTGGTTATCAGACTTAAAACAAGCCGATGATGAATCAGCCCGGTCGTACTTGGAAAGGTTCGATAAGGTTTTGTTGGAAGGAGAATCCGTAAACGAAGACACCAAGATTGTGGTTGTCCTAGCTGGATTAAAAAATGGCACCGACCTCTGGAAAGAAGTACATCTCAAGTGCCCGAAAACTTATATTGAGTTCCGCAATCGGGCGGGAGTTTTTGTCTCCGTGCATGAAGCATTGCAAAAAGATATGGGAGACAACAAAGTAGACACGAAGGAGAACACAAAAAAATCCGGCGGAACCAGTTATAGGGTCCCTAAGAACATGAAGGCATTCAATGAGGGAATGGAATTGAAAGATAAGCTCAACCAGATGCTAACTGTATCAATTGATACGATATATAATAACGTGAAGGAGAAGGAACTGCTTTCCCTACCCAGGAAGATTCACCAGGATACTGGCAAGTTGAATCCAAACAAGTATTGTGTCTACCACCAAAGTGTGGGGCACTTTACTAGTGAGTGTCGAGACTTGCTAAAACAGCTCTGTCGATTCTACGAGGAGGGTAAGTTGTCTGACTTCGTCAAAAGGCAGCCTGGAAAGAAGCTTCGGGTAGATAACCCCCAAAGCTCCGATGTAGACGAAGACGGGCAACCTCATAAGAACAATAAAAGAGGGCAACCTAACCCAGCTGCTGCAGCAGGGCCACTTCCAGAAATTCTGATGATGGAGCAGTCAGGGCCAGTTAGGGGCTGCTCTGATGGGCGAACTCCAATTTCAAACAGGAAAAGAAAGGCTGAGCTACGAGTCATAGCTCAGGTACAAGAAATGAAGGTCAACCCATCAATTTTACAAACATCTGAGTTAACTTTCACCGAGAAGGAGTTGGACGGAATCATGACACCCCATAATGATTCCCTAATTTGTGCCAAAATAATGGGGACCAAGGTACACCGTTTGTTGGTGGATACCGGAGCCTATACTAATGTCCTCTTCAAGAAAATGCTCGATCAACTGGGAGATTATGCGAGCTACATTGAAGACTCCAACCACTGAATCTTAGGTTTCGAAAATATTTTAACAGTCCCAATAGGGATAATTAAGTTGTCTGTACAACTTGTATCGACCAAGGAACCCAAAAAGAATATAACAAGAATGGTGGAGTTTTTGGTTGTAGATCAAGAATCCACCTACAATGGGTTCCTTGGCCGACCGTTTTTAAATGAATTCAAGGCTGCAGTTTCAACCTATTACTATTGTGTGAAATTCCCTACTGCAAGTGGAGTTGGGTCAGTAAAATGAGATCAAAGAAAAGCTCGAGAGTGTTTCCTTCAACTACAGTCAAATGAAATACGGGTGTCAATGAATGAAGCATCCACCAGTCAACCCGTAGGTGAACCCTCAGTCCTTGATGACATCCTGGAATCTCAGGATGACGAATTGAGGTCGACGAACAGCTCCAGCCTACCGGCGAACTACTCTTGCCTAGGGGCGAGCTACCCCTGTCAGTTAGAGAATAACCTATGGCAACTGACGAGCTACCTTTGAATGCTGGCCTGGAAAACCCTGGTTTGGCAAACAACGTTAACCCAGGGCCAGTTGAAGATGTCAAGCCCCGCCTGGGAATTGACCCAATGGACATTGAGGATGAGCTAAATCTAGAAGGACCAATCATCGATCCACGGTGGAAGGGACAAAAGCGGCGAGCAACTCCAGTCGAAGAACTAGAAGCCCTCAAAGTTAACCCTAACCGTGACGACCTTGAACTTTACATCGAGTCCGAGCTCCCTGAGCCTTATAGGACCCAGATGACAGAGTTCCTCAAAGCTAACCTTAATGTCTTTGCCTGGTCACATGCCGACATGGTGGGGATCGATCCGAAACATGCCTGTCATAGGCTAAACATCGATCCGGCCCGGAAACCGGTCCATAGACGAAAATACGGGCCGGACAAATATCAAGCACAATTTATAAAAACATCCAACTTCGTCTACACACATAAAAGCACCTTGATTTACACATACGAACCAAATACGTTATTAATACACGTATTAATCTTACCTTAACCCGAATAATCGAATTCACTATTTACGGTAGTGATCAAGCACACATAATTATTTGATGATCTAATTAATAATAAAAAATAGCCATTAATCCTCGAGATTAGAAACGATTATCAACATCATGGGCTTGCGGGGTGGTTTTCTCGGCGACCACAGTGAGGGCAACGGCCACGGAGGCCATCGCCACGACCTTAGGCGGGGTCGAGACGGTCAAAATCCTCTTGCCTCCCTTCTTCTTCTTACCCACGAGGGCCTTCATACAGGCGAGGGGGTCGAGCACCTCCATCACGAGCTCGGGGGGACAAGCGGGATAGACGGGGTAATCGCCTACACAGATAAGAAATAGTTTACAAAGGAAAATTATGAGATGAAGTCCAATAAGAATGAAACTTACGGGGGGGAAGATCAAAGTGCCGAGGATAGTAGAAGAGATGAGACTCCTGCCTTTTCTTCTCCGTAAGCAATGTCCGATAGTGCCGCTCACGAGAGTCGACGAGGTCGATCTTGGCAAGGACGAGGCGGAAATCAAAAGGCAGCTCTTCCAGCCGAGGCACCAAGTAACCTGCATACAAAAATAAATATTAAATCAGTACGAGATGAGCAAAGGAATATCAAAACTTACTATCTTGTTTCCTCCCAAAAGTAGTGGGAATATCGACGTCAATGTGACCGCGGCCAGATTTCCATCGTCCCGACACCTAGAACCAGTACTCCTCCTTGGTGTGAACCTTGGAAGGCAGGTCAAAAATGAGCTTTTCATGCCGATGCTTAATGTGGACATCGCCATTCTTCTTCAGATCCTTTGCCAGGCTGTAGAGGTATTTCATCTCCCCGGTTGTCGGCATGCGGTAGAGGTGGTGAAGGCCAAAGAGAACGTATGTGCCAATGAGGCTTCGCTAAGCATTAACATTAAAATGCAAAGGCGTCAGACCCCAGGCATTGAGGAGGTTCGTAATGGTCGGGTGGAGCGGAAAGCTAAGGCCCGCATCTAGTATATCATACGAGACGGCCACCATTCCCGGTGGAGGTTGGTCGGCTCTCTTATCCTTCTCGAGAACATAGAAGTAAACATCAATGGGGACCTGGAAGGTTCGCCGCCAATCCTTGAGATTCCTCTCCTTTACCTTACTCTCAATGTTGTTCCAGTGGAACCTCGTCCTGGTGGGAGTCGGGTATTGGTGCAGCTCACGCTGGGGATGGTTGAACTCACACGACGCCATATAAAAATTATATATGAAGTCGGGCACCTCGCCGACCCACAGACGATGGCCCTCCTCTATCTCATTGGTCCTCTTCCTCCAAGTGGCCAACGCCGCGGCCTTTTTTGCCGCCTCCTCAGCGTCTTTCCTTTCAACTTGATCACGGGCTTTCAAATCTTAAAAAATATGGGCCCCCTCGGCCGGCAGATCGCGCCCAGATTGCTTGTTGGCCCCACCATCACAGGCGGAGGAGCCCTTAGAGGCATGGATACCGCCCCCCGAAGACAGAGCAGGAATTTCCGCCACCCCCCTGGGTGCACGGTCGAAGATCTCTTCCAAGCCGTCCCTGTCGGACAAAGAGAAGGGATTTCATTCAGTGATTCCCTGTTGAAGCCGCGAGCGAAGCTCGCCTACCCCTTGACTATTCCCAGATGAGGAAGAAGCCCCTTTGTCTGGAGCTATCTTTGAACTTGAACGAGAAAAGAAAGTGAGAGATGGAGATCTTACCAATTAGAGCTGAGCACACGAACGCTGGAGTCGCCGGAAAAATTGCGCCAGAAAATGAGAAGTTTAGCAAGTAAATTCAGAGCGGGAAGTAAAGAAATTTGAAATGAAGGAGGTGACCCCCTTTTAGAAGAGGACGTAGTGGTCAAAGTGCAAATACTCAATTCCCATCTCGGGGGTCGAAACGGAAGAAAACGAAATTTGGAGGGTCACGGGCGAAATGCGTGCTAGACACGCAGGCGCGTTTGGACCAGTCGCGACCTTTCGTGCGAGCGCGTCCCACGCCGACTCGCTTTTTCCCAATAAGGCGTAATTATTTCCTACAAATAAGGTGGCACCTAGGGGCAGACGGAACGCCTCTTCCCTAGGTGACATTCCATCACCCCACGTCATATTTGTCTCCCCTACGGCGACTATGAAGTTACAAAATAGTTACAACTCGACCACTTCTTACATACCTCGGTTAGTTTTTTACCCACCCGAAGGACAACCTCGGACCAGTCGAGGGGCAAATATTGTGTGACGAATAATCCAGCAGTGACGAGGTCAAAACACCCTAGGCTGGACAAAGCTCAGTTCCTTCAGACGAAAGACGAAGTAAAGAAGATCACATCTCAGAGACGAGAGGCTCGACCTCGTCAAGTAGAAAGATCAGAAAGATGAGGAAGACGGCTAGCGAGCCCAGTGTGACTTTTCGTAAAATACTAGCTTCTACTAGTAATTACCCCACAAGAGTATGGGATCGCTGTAATATAGGCATGTATAGGGACCAAGTAGTATCGAACCCGTGAGAAAATTTGTATGCGAGTAAATCCCTAGAAATCTACACGTCGTAGCTAATATGCAGGCTATAGAATTATATCCTACTAATTACTATCTAGTAAACACAAATGAAACTATTCTAACTTCGGTTTGAAGTGCAAATGAGATGGATGATGCCTTGGATAAGAATTTCTATGTATACCAACGGAGTTGGTACGTTAACTAAAATAATCATGATGTTCCAAGTTAAAATCATAAGTGTACTATAAACTAGGCAATCAACTTCCCTAATCTAGCACTAGAATTGTAAGAATTAAAGCTCAGAAATAATCCCAATACTCCACTCTAATAATTTACTTCACTAATCCACTAGTTAAATTATATGAGTTGCGCTTAATCATTGAGGCCCTAATTTAACTAAGGTGATTCGGCCGTCCTCCCTAGATAAATTGATTTATTATAAACCCCTTCAAAAACCCTCTCCTTAAGCCTATTCGTTGATATAAAGAGTGATACGATCGTCCTCTCCTTAACAATTTTCATACATAATTCTATGATTATTCTAGGGTTTATTATAATTATTCAATAATTAAGAGAATTAAAACTATGCATCACAATTTATCTTAATCACGTACCAACATCCTACTTCTACGAGTTCATCCTACCCTAAGCATACAAGGGTTTAGTCTAACATGGTGATTACGTAAACACAAGCGATAACGATAATAACAATCAAAGACATAATTAACGAATTCAAGAAAATCAAGAACATCAACCAACTAAGAATTTAATTAAACTCAAATCTGGAAAAATCAATCTATAAAATCTGAAATCTAGGTCTAACTCAATCGAAGAATCCAAAAATGAAAATAGAAAACTAAATCGTTCAAAGCAATAATCATTCTATAAAATCCATATGATAAAAACTGTGTTTCTTCTCTTGAAATCGTTGTCAAACACTCAAAATCACCTTCTTGCCTTGTTCCCCTTTGAAAAGCGAGTCTAGATATGTAAAATAAGGGTTGAGACGTGTATTTATACTATTTGGGTCGATTCTCCTCCAGGGCACTCGAGCCAGCCCCATGGTCGAGCGCCTCGTGCTCGAGCTAAGGGTGGTCGAGCGTCATAATCTTCCAGTGTCAAGTGCCACTCGAGCTGGAGCGATCGAGCGCCTCGTGCTCGTCCCCTGGCTCGAGCGGTGCTATTTATCCAGCGTCTCACACCCGCTCGACCCCTTCTCGAGTGGTGCTCGAGCCTTGCTCGAGCACTTCTCCCTTTTCGTGCCAAAATGATATTTTTCTTCCCCCGAACTAATATTTTTCGTATTTCCTTCATATCTTCTCATCCAGGAATCCGTTTGAGTCGATTCAAAGTTCTACGAACTCTGTTTTTTACCCTCTTTCCTAAAATGAACACTAAAGAGGAAAATTGATGAGTTTATGCAAATAGTACACAAATAACTCTAAATCTAAAAACTCACCAAAAACACTCATTATGTGGACTAATCGGGTAATAAAACATTATAATTTCACGTCTAATCACATCGCCAACCTCATTATATACAAATTATGTCTAAGGCGGTATGACAAAACCCACGGCAAAGACTAGATCGGCCCCGGCTTGCCATGACGGGTGATAGACGAGGACGACCATCCAAGAGGGACAATATGAAGTTCAAGAATAAAGGCAAAGTCCAAAATCAAGGAGGAAAAGAAGTCACCTCGGCAGCCCTCAAGACGAGGATGCCACGTGCTTGGTCTTATCCAAGATAAGGCCAAATCCAGACGCTATCAGACAATCATTTCATTTCTAGTACGAGGAACAGTGAATCGACACCAACTCCAAAGGGACAGACTATGCTTATGGCAGGAAATCCCACGATCTCAGGAGTAAGTACATATCACTTTCCACGTGGCCGACTCGTATTGGGCCGAGCTCACCTACACAAGTGACCTTGGCCCATTACTCGAAACTAGGGCCAGCCCGAGCATTAAATGTTGGGTTGCCCGAATAAGATTAGGTCAGCTCAAGGGCATACCCTTGGGCTATTAATACATGTTCATTAGCATTTAATACACACCTACCACTTCAAGCACAAGTCTACACAAAGACTTGTCAAATCTCTTTGCATTTATTACTTTCTCGTATTTATTTATAACCTCAGAGCCTCAAGCAATTAATGCCCAACCATTCGATAATTATTAAGTTAGTTACTCATCCAAAAGCTACATAAATCGTATTTAAATACATATTTTGAGTAACAACATTATGTATTAGGGTATTATTGGAGAATTGTAAAGCCCATTTATAAATAAAGTGATTATAAATATAAAATATCTTATAATAATATATTTCTAAACCTATGCAAGATGATGTGTCAGCACCACATTTCCCTTAAGTTGATGTGGCACCCCTCAAATTATTTCATTTCAAAATCCTGCATTCTCATTAATTAAAAATTATTTTAGGCATATTTTAAATCATATTATGAGTTAATCTACACCATATATTTTACACCTTTAATCTCAACCATCCATTTCACTTTGTATTTTGTATAAATGTCAAATCTCTCTTTAGTTTTCATTCTAATTCACAACCCTAATTCCCATATCTTCTCTTCATTTTCTCATTTGTTGTCTACTATGTGAAGAAATGTGATTTTACTTTTTGTTCATTTGTTTGGATTATATATGTAATTTTTTGTATAGATCATATCCTTTTTTCTTTTTTCTTTTTTGCAAGTAAACTAATGTATTATGCACATGGAGATGATTAAGCGCACATTAAGAAAAGATTATATGTGCATCAATCTGAGTTGAAAATCATTCGAGCGTATTCAAAAACTATTCGTAAGTTTGTAAAGTATATTCATATTCATATCTTTACATTCGTATTATTTGAGAACCCACCATTAATAACTTTTTTTCTTTTTAATAAGAAGATTCTCTCACAGTACGCCTACGATTTTAATCCAACTATTATTCTTTCCCGAATAAGGTGTGCGTTATTGGTGAAATTTTATATTTCTTCGTGTTGTATTGCAGGTAACCTAAAGGTGATGTAAAGATTTTTTTTCACGGTTGAACGATTTATCTTCTTAAATATTTTTTTAAAGTTATTTTAATAAAATAAAGATATATGCGAAAGTTTTGTAGGAGAAAATTGAAATATTTTGGAAAAAGTGTTGTCACCGAAATTGTGTATGGTACCAACAATATTTTACCTTCAATAATAGATTGTAGTACAAAATTTTGTTTTTGGATAAAATTATGCAGCCAAAATAGATTATTAAACTGAAAAATACTTATATTCTTTTCTAAACTAGGATTTCAAATTTTCTTTTATATTTTTTTTAACATACAAATATTAAAAGAGTATTGTAATTTATAAATAAGTATAAGGATGTTATACCTTATATAATTAATGTATATAATTTTTCTTATAATATGTCGAATAATTTTTTTATGGATAGAAAATTATATTTTTGGCAAAAAAAAAGGACATTAAATTTTTTTACTAACAATTTAAGTATTATAACTTTAAAAAGTATATTAATCTAAAATACAATAAATCTAAATATATTTTAATCAATGGAAACAAAATATTTACCTAAAATATGGAATATTATTTTAAATATTATATTAATGAAAGCAATTTGTTGTCCTCTATTTATTGTGAAAAGGCAAGTATTTATAGCCCAAGGACATTTCCTTGGGTTGACCTTGATGGATTCGGGCAGCCCGACATTTAATGCTTGGGGCAGGCCCATACTGAGTTGGTGGTGGAATCACCGTGCTGAAGATTCTGCCCCAATAACAGTTGGCCACATGGAAAGGGGATCGTACCCTCCCCAATATCGTGGGATATTCTTCCACAAGTATGGTCTGGCTTACCGAGTTGGTGGCGATCCACTGTTCATCGTACCGAGGTTGGAAAGATCTTCTGACAGAGCCCGATTCTCCTCAGAGCTTGGATAAGAATGAACACGTGGACGTCCCATCCTTCTAGCCGAGGCGGGCACTCATCCTCCATGTCCTCACCTTTGTCCTGGTTGTATTTTAGTCGAGGCAGGAAGCCTCTATGACGAGGCCGGGTTATTTTTAGACGAAGCGTAGGCTCAACATTCCTTCCCGGCGAGGTCGGAATCATATTGCCGGGTTCTGGTGACGCTGGTGACGACATGGGGAACATGTGACCTTTAACCTCCTCGTCCTGAACTTTTATGTCGGCGTCCTCGCCGTCCTCGACCTTAAGGATTATTTGGCACACAACATTATGTTATACTAATATACTCACTCAAAAAAATGTTCGGAAAAAAAAATCCATAAAACTTGATAATTTTTGAAAAAAAAAGTGTGTGTATGCGTGTGTTGTCTTTTTTTTGAATTTTTTGGAAAAATTTCTCCGGATATTTTTTTAATAGAGTGTATTAACAAAAAAAGGACTGTATTTAGCCTGTCATATAACTACGGCCATGGTTATTTCGACCTCTTTTTAAAGTAGTTCATTCATTGGTTCAATTCACCATACTTCATCACCCACAGATTACCTAAATAATTAAACAATGTTAAAAAAAATTAGAAAAATTGACATTTGATCAAAAAAAAAAAAAAAAGTTCTTAACAAAAGTTGAGAAGTGAACAACTATAATATGGTCTATAACTACCAAATAAAGAAAAAACAGTACAAGAATATGAAGAATGGCATACAAAATTTCTAACAAAAAATTTTATAGTATGGATTGCCGACAAAATTGCCTACAAAATTTTCTAATTATGTAGGCACATTAATTCCTCAACTTATAAATAATTTGCCTACGAAATTAATTTGTCTACAAAATGAAATTCCTGGGTAATCAATTACATCCAAGCAATTGTCTACAAAAATTTACCAACAAACAATTTGTCTATGAAAATTGTGTAAGCAAAATTCTTTGTAGGTAAAGAATGAAAATGTCTAAATAATTAGAAAATTTTGTAGACAATTTCGTATGTAATTCTCACAACGAAATTTTTTGTTGAAAATTTTGTAGCCATATTAACAATTTTTTAGGCAAATTTTTTTTTTTTTATAGTGCATTATTGACTGTCATTGCACCTCCACCTAAAATATTTAGTACACTAGTTTTATTCTTTCTTAACAAGACTCTAGTGAAATATCAAATTCTTTCTTAACAAGACTCTAGTGAAATATCAAATTTATAAGTAATTATAGTATGCACTTGAATGCATAATATTATACACTTTTGAAAAAAAAAATACCCCCAGTAGAAATTAGCAATATCTCAAGAAGTGATCGATAATACCTAAATTGCAAAAAAAAAAAAAAACTCTACAGTTCAGTGTGTTTGTATGTGTTTTGAAAAAAATCAAAACTAAAATCTAATTTGAGTCTAAAATCCAAATACATACTATGTACTTGAGTGCATGCTAGAATTTGTGCAATTTTATCACTCTTATATACATAGTTGATCGGGAATGATATAGAGTCCACCGGTGGGCACAATATTCGTGTCCACCGCTTACATGGCATCCTACATGCCATTGCCACGTAATAGTTTCCATTTTTTTTCCTTTGTAATCATATATCGCAAGATTTTTTAGATTTATTATATTTTCTAGATTTTATATACAAATATATCTTTTTCCAAATTAATAAAAATATTAATCATCTTTTTCACTCGAAACACGCTCAAATATTCATCTCACTCGTTCATGGCTAGGATCTTCTCGTTTTACAGAATTGAAGCTGATACACATAGTGTGGCAGACAATAGCTTGAATTTGGATATTGCTATTTACTTTTTAAGTAGGTCTTGTATGAGACCGTCTCATGTCATAAAATAATGGAAATGTGTATAACTAGGACATTGATTCATTAATAATTTGGTATGAGTGATTGTTAATTTGTGTTGTCTCATGCCATGAGACGGTCTCATACAAATTTTTATCTTACTTTTCAGTTTGTGGGGGAAGAAATTGATAATGCTTCCATGAAATGGTGCGTTATATTTGCAGATGGCTACTAAAACTAATATCAATTTTTACATAATTTGTATGTTGCCGGCAACAAAACTAAGAAAAAGTTCTATTTTATTTGGCCTCTATATCTGCATTTCTCATTATTAGTATATTTAAGCTTTTATTTAAATAATAAGAGGATAGTTGAAATTTCATTATATACCATCTAGGAAAATCAACTAATTTAAGAGGAGGATATATAAATGGGTGATGGCACATGTCGACATGAAGGAAAGGAAATTACATGGCATATGAAATTAAATCACAGCGTTGCGTGAGCAACGAATAAAACAGGAGAAAAGGGATTTAAATAGAAATAATTTGAAAAGATAAATATTGTATTTGTGGTATAAAATCTAAATATATATATATATATATATATATATATATATAGTGATAAAATCTAAACAAATCTAAAAATTATTGATATGGTGATTAAGGAAATAAGAAATAAGAAATAATAAATTTTATTTCTATTTTTGCTCTACACCCTATGTTCTTCTTTTATTATTGATATATTTTCTCTTATTAACCCTACCTTGATCTATCTATACATTAAGTCTTGCAATGCATAGTTTTAGGAAATCAATATAAAATTGACACGTAACTTAATTTTGCATAGGTGATATAGTGTCCTTATGAACAACGTAATTAAATTTCAAATTTTTTTTTATAAAATTGTCCTTATAACATTTTTGTTAAAATAGAGATATATTTTATTTATAAGTTTAATTATGTGAAAGTGTTTTATTCAAGGTATAAATTCAATATATTAACTCAACTTAAAATATTTCTTTCTTCTACCCATCGTCTTCTCCCTCTGTCATAGGATGAATCCATCCCTATGCAATTAATTTCCAAGCAATATTGTATACCACCCAATTATGTTAAATAAATCTTGTCCAATCATCCGTAAACGACATCATATTATTTCAATTTTCACCTGGTACAGTTTATTCTTCTGTGAAAGGAAAAATAGGAATCATATTTTGGTATTTTAAGAAAATTGAAAAGCGAAATGAGAGAATCATAATTTTCTTGAGAGGGAATCAGTACAGTCATATCATCTAGTTTTCTAAGAAACAGATAGAAGAGGGGGTGGGAGGGATTGAATTGGGGGATTAAAAATATGGAGTTGAATGTGTATATGCTTCGCCGAAGGAGAAGTGGTATATGGATTTTGGTGGGTTTGTATCGATGCAAGGGCTAGGGAAGAATATGAGATGGCAAGGGTGGGTTAGGGTCAGGGTATTGGGAAAGGGATAATTATATTTAATGATGATAATAATTAAAAAAAATTATAATTTAATAATATTGTTAATAATAAACTATATTCTATGTTGAATTAAAAAAAATTATGTGTATTAAAGATTGAATTAAAAAAATTATGTGTATTAAAAATTGAATTTAAAAAAAATCACAAAGTATCCCCGTCACAGCATAAAGCCTCCAATTTTTGTCGGTTTCATTTGTGTTATATCGATGAAAATTGGGTCGAAGTGGACAATCAATTAGTTTATAAGACAAAATTGAATTTGTTTAATTTTTTTGGGCAAAAAAAGGGATAATCGATAAGTTATGGGACCAAAAAAAAATTATCATGATATTTTTGTAATTTTATATTTATTGATTTATTTATTTTATAGGGTGGTGTAGTGCGATTGCAATATGCACGGTGCAAATGTTATAATGCAAAGTGCAATCATGTGAAAAATATAATATGCGTTAGATCAAGAATTCAATGGTATTTAAAGGGTTTACTGATGTCAAGAAAGGCGAAACCTTCCTGACTGTAGAAAAACCCTAGAAACTATCAATAGGCAAAGAAACCCTTTAAGAAAAACAACAGATTCAGGAGAAATTCAAGGAATCAATAGAAAATTTGGTAAGCATGCATATTGTAACGAAGAAGAAACTGCAACAAAAGGATGAAATGATTGGTGAGTTAGAGAATTCTTTAGAGAATGTATTGGCTGACAATAAGCTTATAAAGGGCTCTATAGAAGGAATCAACAAAAACATGAGATCATTAGCTGCTAATTCGAATCAGTTTTAATCCAACTTATCTAGTAAGATGGATACCCTCCTAAGCTATTTTGGTGATGGCAAAAAGAGGAAAGATGTTGTATCCATGGGTGTTATGGTAAAATCTGATGAGAAGGAGGCTCTTGATAAAGCCTTGTCCAATATCCAATAGTTACAAGGAAATTTTGAGAAGGAACTGGATCAAGCATTCAAATCTGGATTGAGTGGATTTGATAAATCAGTAGGTGGAGTTTCTTTGTTTGTCAAACCTGTGGATAAGCCACAAGCTCGAGGACAAATGTACCAAGGTAGAATTGTCAAGATTCCCCAGAATCAGAATAAAAAATTTGTTGAAAAATGGGAAGATAAGGTTAATCAGAGAAGGGAAGCAAGACTTCAAGAAGCAAGATTGCAAGATAAGAAACTACAGTCAGTGTATGTGTTTACACAAAAACTGTTGGGAAATGTTCAAATTCAAGCTATTGAGAATCCTACAGTTACTAAACCTACAGATGAGACTTCCTTTGTGGCTAAAGACACGGTTTCTACAGCTGAGGTGAACCCTGCAGCTGATATGGTTGAAAAGTCTGTAGTCACTACTCTAGAGGAAGTGGAGAATTTGGTGGAAGAGACCAAGAACTTGATGGAAGAATTCAGAGAAATTGGTCCTATACACCTGTTGCTCAAAAAGCACGCAAGCTTATCTGATCGGTTTAAGTTGTTCAAAATATTGAGAGGCCAATGTACTTTATCCGGAGACAATGCTAAATTGCTGAGGAAGCTAGGTGATGGAGGAGTTCAGAAGAAGCAGGCTACTAGAAGAAAGAAGATGCCAAGGACCCTTTTCGCCAAGATCCAAAGTAAGAAAGGAAGAAGAGGAAGCTGAGAGTGCCAGGATCGAATTTGAGATGTTGAAGGCCTATGAGGAAGAAGAAATGAGAAATTATGCCCTGATAGCCCAAGAAATAATTCCACAAAGCCCTGAGAGGTATGATTCAGATGAAGATGTGGATCCAAAATACAAGAGAAGGTAAGGAAGCTGAAGTCTAAGTTAGAATAGAAAGAATTGTAATAGATTAGTAAGTTTGTACTAATCTGCAGTTGAGTACAATTCTCTCAATATTTCCTAAACTTGGTTTATTTTATCTTTATGCAATTTTTAGTTTTCAATTATTTTGCGTGATAGGTTTTGCCATCATCAAAATAGGCGGAAATTGTTAGGATATTTTTGTCCTAAGGATTTTCTCACTTTGATTTTGATAATGTCAAAACATATATGTGTATTGTGGAAACTAACATTGCAGGTACAAAGAGATATAAAGAGTTTAAAAGATAAAGTCTACATCTGCAAAGATGGATTCAGACCCTACAGTTAGCTCAAGACAAGTCTGCATCTGAAGAGTTGAAGACAAGTCTACAGCCGAAGAGTCTACATCTGCAGGGTTAAAGACAATTAGCTGTAAACTTGAGATTAGTAGGATTAATTAAGTGTAGTACATTCTGTACACTCACTCACTTAGTTTGAAATATCTCAGTGTTTACCACAGCTAATTACTAGCCAGTAGAAACAAGTATCTCAGTGATTAATTGCTCCTTGAGCAGTCATCACTACAAGACAACTTGTACTACTCAAAGGACAATGCTATATGACAAGAATATTTAATTAAGCTAAAGTCAAAGCTGGAGATTAAATTATTTTGAATTTACACTCCCTCCAACGTCTAGAGGACCCCTTAAGACTCATATAAATAGGAGAGGAGACCTCAGAGGAAAACAACAACAACCCCAAGCTCTCAAGCGCATTTGCACAATATCTACAGCTCTTAAAGTCTACAGTTCTTCAAAGATTAGATGTTTAGGACTTAGAAGCTAGGATTATTGTATTTGTCTTTGTTGTTGTTCCCTCACTATACACACCCCTGTATCCTACCTAGAGTAGATATTTATCTTAGTGAGTGTAGCTCTGTGTGAGATTAAGAGAGAGTATCTGAGTGAACCTGTGTTTCTGCCTAGACTAGAGTGGTCTGTGTGAGAATTCTTGGTCTGAGGGGGAACTACTTTGTGACTGCGTGGAGGATCTTAGTGAATTTGGCACCTTTGTGGTGTAACAGTGGACGTAGGAGGATTACATCACCTCTGAAACACTACAACTCTCCTTGCTATTTTACATTTTGTTCATCTCTACTTTTTTGAATTATTTGTGTATCTATTATCTTTATTTATTTCAGTTCATTTCATTTATATTCTATGTGCGCTTAATATTCTTACAAAGACTACAGCTATGGATTCTTTGAATCATTTAGCTAAGACTTTGTTCAGTTGATTTTTCACTTCACACACTTTACTTATTTCCGCTGCACAAGGTGTTGAAAATACTCTATAGTATCACAACATCTACTTTGATAAGTGTTTAAATCGTCTTTTATCCAGACATTGCATTTTGAAAGTCTGCAGTTGCAAACCTTTTGTTTTAAACTCTACAGCTGCAGAGTTTGATCTGTATACTTAGAAAAAGTTCTTAAAGTAAAGTTTTTAAAGAATCAAGGTCTATTCACCCCCCCCCCTCCTCTAGACCTTGATACACCTTTGAGACCAACAAGTGGTATCAGAGCAGTTGGCTTGCCACTGCTTTGACCAAGTTTCAAAAGTTTTCAAGCCAGATCCAAAAGTATTTTTGAAAAATCATATCTGCATACTAGTATGGTTCCTAAAATGATGAAAATTAAAGTGCCTATATTTTCTACAGATGAATATGACGACTGGAAAATAAGGATGCAAGAACATCTATCTGCTATGAATGATGAAATGTGGTCCATAATTGAGGATGGTCCAATTGTGATAGAAAAAGCTAACACTGCAGGAGAACAGACTGGCTTAGCCCAAATCATTCCAAAGCCCAGAAATGAGTGGACTGAAGAAGACAAGAGGAGAGCAAACCTCGACAATGTTGCAAGAAACACTATTTATCACTCCCTAGATAAAATTGTGTTCAGCAAGATAAAAAGTTGCAAAACTGCTAAAGAGATATGAGAGAAACTTGAGATGATATGTGAAGGGACTGGTCAAATTAAAGAGAACAAGCTAATGATAACTGTCCAAAAATTTGAGAACTTCAAGATAAAATCTGGAGAAACTCTTAAAAAGTTTGATTCAAGATTCATTGAGATTCTCAATGAGCTTGAGCTACTTGGAAAAGAGTACTCTCAAAGGGAAAAGAACATGAAAGTTCTAAGAGCCCTACCATCTGAATGGGACATGAAAGTGGTTGCTATGAGGGAATCAAAGGATTTGTCCAAAGTCTCTACATTTGAATTATTTTCTGACCTCAAAGCCTTTGAGTTTGATATTGACAGGAGAAAAGACAAGGACTCAACAAGTTCTAAAGTTACAGCTCTTGTGGCTGCAGAGTCTATCCCAACTGCAGAATCAGATTCAGAAAGTGATGAGATGACCTTGTTGATCAAGCAATTTAGGAAATTTGCCAAGAAAGCCAACTGGAAGAAGAATCCATCTAAGCAAGAAGGTAAGTCAAGTAAACCAGCTGCTAACTCCACTTATCTTTGTTATAATTGCAGGAAACCTGGACATTTTATCAAGGATTGCCCCTACCCTGAAGCAAAGAAGTACACTGAAGAGGAGAAAACAGCAAGGATTGAAAAGAAGAAAAAGTTGAATAAAGAAAGAATAAAAGCACTATTGTCTGAGTTTGAAAACACTCAGGAAGAAAGTCCCTCTTCTTCTTCTCACCTAACTGCAGAGTGTGAGTCCACAGATTTTGAGGACAATGAAGCACTATTTGTCTTATGGCAAAAGATGAAGAGGTACAATCCTCATCCAGTTCTTTAACTGAAAATGATTCTTCCAGTGATATGATTCACTTGCTCAAAAAAGATTTTGAAGGACTGCTTCATATAAGAAGTGATTATGATGAACTTTTAGTGGAAAATAAAAAACTTAAGCAAAGAATTGAGGATCTGCTTGCTGAAACCAATGAAAACAGAAACAAGCTATCCTTAATGAGTAATTTGCAAGAAGAATTTGATTATCTAAAAATGAGTGATGAAGAACTTTTTGAAGAAGCTACATGCAGAATTGTTGATTGCATAGATCTCAAGAATGAAGCTGCAAAGAAAGATAACATTATCTTAAATGTTGAAGGTGAGAGAGATTATTTCATTAAAAGATTGGAATGCTATGGTAAATCATCTAGAAAGTTAAAGGAAATGCTTTTACAGCAAAGACCTTCTGGAGATATGACAAGCATTGGATACAATCCATGTGATTGGATGGAATATCTTAAAAATTTATTCCTACATTTGTGAAACAACAACAAGAGTTCTAGAGAGAAAACATTCTTCTACAAGAACTTGAGGAACCAACTGTTCAAAGATTAGTAAAAAATCTATCTGATGAGAAACAAAAGAAGATTATTGACATTATCTATGGAAAGATTGAAAATGAACAACATTTGGAAGAAAAGATCAATCTGTACACAGACAATATCAAATCAATCTGTAAAGAAGAGACTTCAAGTCAAACTCTACAGACAACAACTGTGCAGTCGGAAGCAACTGTAGACTTTAAGAGAAAAGAGAATTTTAACAAATTCTGGAATGGAAAGAAGTCTGCAGGTGACAAGAAAGTTGCTCAAGAATTTCCATACAAGAAAGGCAAAAGGCCAACTATTGCAAAACCAACTTGGGTGGTTAAGAATGTCACTGGAGGAGATCCAAATCTTTGGATACCTAAACACTAATTCTTCATGTTTTGCAGGGACATTTTTCAACCACTCCAAAGGAAATATGGTATATTGATAGTGGTTGTGCAAGGTACATGACAGGTAATAAAGAAGCACTTTCCAACCTTAGAGAGCTAAATGGACCTAGAGTAGTTTTTGGTGACAATGCCAGTGGTACTGCCAAAGGTTCAGGCTCAATAAGAAGAGAAACTGTTCAAATCAATGATGTATATCTTGTGGATGGACTAAAACATAATTTGCTAAGTGTGAGTCAATTTTGTGACAAAGGCTACATTGTAGACTTTACACCAAACTCATGCATGATTAAGGATGCTGAAACAAAGCAAGTGAAACTTTGTGGTACTAGAAAAGGAAATGTGTATGTAGTCGAATGGAACTCAGCTGAAGAGAATGTTTGTTTTATAACAAACAACTCTACAGATAAAAGTTGGTTTTGGCATAAAAGACTGAATCACATAAATTTCAAAACCATGAATGACTTTGTAAAGAACAGACTTGTAAGAGGTCTACCAGAGATAAAGTTCAAGAAGGATTATCTTTGTGATGCATGCCAAAAGGGTAAGCAAACAAAGAAGACTTTTAAGAACAAAATCTTTGATGGCTCAAACAAAGTTCTGGAACTGCTTCATATGGATCTTTTTGGACCCATAGAATCAGTTAGTAGTAGTGGAAAAAAGTATACCCTTGTGGTTGTAGATGATTACTCAAGATTCACCTGGACTGTGTTCTAAGGAAAAAGAGTGAAACTCTACAAA
The DNA here is from genome assembly GCA_947034835.1 of Ballota nigra. NCBI lineage: Eukaryota > Viridiplantae > Streptophyta > Magnoliopsida > Lamiales > Lamiaceae > Ballota > Ballota nigra. Next base: position 46,032,214 of record OX344722.1, read on the forward strand.
GGTTACCTGAACTTATGAGAAAAATTCAGAATGAGAAAGGTTTGAAGATTGTAAAAATCAGATCTGATATAGGAACTGAATTTACAAATCAAGTTATTGAGGAGTTTTGTTCTCTTCATGGAATTCATCATGAATATTCAGCAGCTAGAACACCTCAACAAAATGGTGTGGCTAAAAGGAAAAATAGAACTCTGAAAGAAACTGTTAGAACCATGTTAGTTGAAGCTCATTTACCTAAAAGGTTTTGGGCTGAGGCTACCAATACTGCTTATTACACACAAAACAGGTGCTTAATCAACAAAGTACATTCTAAGACACCTTATGAATTATGGAAAGGTTTCAATCCTAACATATCTTATTTTCACATCTTTGGATGCAAATGCTACATTCTGAATAATGGGAAAGATTATCTAAAAATATTTGACCCTAAGGCAGATGAAGGATTCTTTCTTGGATATTCAGTAGTAAGCAAAGCATTTAGAGTGTTTAATAAAAGGACAATGCTTGTGGAAGAGTCTACACATGTTGTGTTTGATGAACCACACAATGAAGACCGAGAGAGTCAAAAGATTATTAAAGATTTGCAAAAAGATGAAAACTCTACAGATAGAACTCCACAATCATATGTAACAGTTGAAATTCCAGTAGAAATAATTGAACAAGGCAATGGTGAATCTACTAAGGAGTTACCAAGGATTGAAGATCATGAAAATGAAATATGTAAAGACAATCAAGACAATATTCCATCAGTGGAAGAGTTGATTGAAAGACTCAATGAGTCTACAGTTGATAACTCTACAGCTGAACAGAATATCCATCATGATCCTTTAAACATGAAATGACTTAAAAACCATCCCACTGAACAAGTTATTGGAGATGTAACTGATAAAGTAAGAACCAGAAGACAACATTATGAAGCTATGTTTGCAAGCTTTCTATCAGAGATAGAAACATCAAACATTGAAGAAGCTCTTATGGATGTCAATTAGATACTTGTCATGCAAGAAGAATTGAATGGATTTGAAAGAAATCAAGTTTGGGAATTAGTTTCCAAATCATTGCATCAAAAGGTTATTGGAACTAGGTGGGTATTTAAGAACAAACTTGATGAAGGAGTTGTTACAAGGAATAAAGCCAGACTTGTAGCACAAGGATATTGCCAAGCAGAAGGGATTGATTTTGATGAATCTTTTGCACCAGTTGCAAGACTTGAGGCAATAAGGATAATTTTGGCTTATGCGGCTCATATGAAGTTTACTGTATATCAAATGGATGTGAAGAGTGCATTTTCTAATGGACTTTTATCAGAAGAAGTCTATGTAGAGCAACCTCCTGGTTTTGAAGACTCTACAGATGGAAATCAAGTTTACAGGTTAAGAAAAGCTTTATACGGATTAAAGCAAGCCCCCAGAGCATGGTATGACACACTATGTGATCACTTGATTAAGAACGTTTTAAGAAAGGAATGGTGGATAAGACCCTATTTAGACTCAAACATGGTGAAGATATCTTACTAGTTCAGATTTATGTTGATGACATTATCTTTGGATCAACTAATGAAGAATTGTGTAGGAAATTTTCACATCTTATGCAAGAAAAGTTTGAGATGAGCATGATGGGAAATCTAAATTTCTTTTTAGGATTGCAAGTAAAGCAAATGGACAAGGGAATCTTTATAAATCAGGCCAAGTATACTCAAGAACTAATCAAGAAGTTTGGAATGAGTTGCTCAAAGCCTATATTTATTCCCATGTCACAATCGTCCATGTTGGATAAAGATGAGAATGGAAAGAGTGTGGATGTTACAATGTATAGAAGATTGATTGGATATTTGCTCTACCTTACAGCTAGCAGACCAGACATCATGTTTGTTGTAGGTGTATGTGCTAGATTCCAAGTCAACCCCAGGGAATCACACTTGAATGCTGTGAAGAAGATAATCAAGTACATTAAGTCTACCTAAAATTTTGGTTTATGGTACTCAAAAGAGGGTGAAATAGAACTAAAAGGGTAAACAGATTCAGATTTTGCTGGATGTAAAGTTGACAAAAAATGTACTAGTGGGATATGTCAATTTCTTGGACAAAGATTAGTCTCTTGGCATAGCAAGAAACATAATTCTATTGCACTGTCTACAGCTGAAGCAGAATAGATTGCTGCAGGAAGCTGTTGTGCACAAATTCTTTGGATGTAATACCAGTTGAGAGACTATGACATTGAGTCAAAGAACACTACTATATTCTGTGATAATACAAGTGCAATTGCTATAACACAGAATCCTGTTCTACACTCAAGATCTAAGCACATTGATGTGAGACATCATTTCATTAGAGATCATATTGAAAAGAAAGATATCAAAATGGAAAAGATCCATACAGATCTTAATCTTGCAGATATCTTTACCAAGCCCCTATGTGAATCAAGATTCTCTACTTTGAGAGGAGAACTAGAAATGTTATAATTATTAGAAAATCACTCAGAGGAGAAGTATATAGTTGAAAATATTTCATTAGAAAATTCAAAAAGTTATGAAAGGTTACTCAAATGTAAACTTAAAGAATGCAGATGCAAACTTAAGTCTACAGATGTAAACCTGAATTAACTGCAGACTACTCCAACTGAAGACTTTCAACTGCAAACTTCAAACTGTAGATTTTCAAACTTGACTTGTACATTCTTGGTTATGAAATGCGTACACTACTAAATTCCAAATCCTTGTACTCAGTCATACACAGAATTTTTGGATTTATTGTCCCAGGTTTTTAATTGATAAAAACGTACTGGACAGTGTATATTTATATATTGACTTTCAAATATGGATTGTATTTATTTCATTTCTAAGCTGTTGATCTTTTAAATGAGTAAACAACCCAAACATTTTAGACCGTTGATTTCCAAAATATAAGGAAAAAACATTTTCTCAATGTTAACATTTTCCTTGAGTTTTGTGCAAGTATAAATAGGAACCCTTAGTACAAAACTGGTTCATTTTCATTCACTTGAACCCCTTTCGCATTCTATCTGCAAATCTCGAACCAAAAGTTTCTTTCGTAAACATGAAAATCCTTTTTGGTTCATTGTTTGATTTTAATGCCCTAATAGAAGCTCTTGATAAATCTAAAGTAATGGCCCGTATTTTTCGACGGATAAAGACCCAAGGTTTAGAATTCATTCTAACAAACAAACCTGAGGGATACGATGATGTTGTACCTCATAAATTCTATGAAACTGCATCATATACAGAAGGGAAAAATTACATTTATGCTCGTATTGATGATATGGACATCAAGATCTCCATTAAAGTCATTAGTGAAGCACTGAAGATACCTAACGGAGGACTTCACTTTACGGAATTCAAGTTTAATGATGAAGACATCGTCTACTACAATAAGTTCACTGGTGGATTGGATTTGCCGGGGAACTAGAGCAGACATTTAAAAAAGAACCAACTATCAAAGGAGTACGTCTATCTTTATGAGGTAATGGATAAATCTCTTCTCAATAGGACAGGAAGTCATGATGATTGTCCTGAGATTGCATGGGATTTGATGATTGCATTTGCTAAAAACATTAAGGTAGATGTAAGTTCATTGATTTTCAACAGGATTGTTTATAATGTAACCAAAGGTGGAAACACTAAAGGTTTTGGTCTTTTCTTGAACTATATTTTAAAGCATCTTGGTGTACCTCTGTTCCAAACCCGTGGTCTTGTACCTATTTTCGTGCATAGAATTATTGGGTTAGGAAAGTTTAAGAGTGGTGCTGTTGATGCACCATTGATTGCCAAGAAGAAGAAGCAAAAGAAATTCAAGGAAGTGCCAGTGTCTAAGCCCCCTGTTGTTCATCAATATAAGTCTAAAGCTAAGAGAAAGTTGGAATTGGTTGAAGATGAAGAAGAAGACACCATTATTCTCAACAACAAAGAAATTTCTATGGAAATGGGGAGAAAGAAAAGACATTCTAAGGAAGCAACTGAGTCTACAGCTCAGATGACTAAGTCTACAGATGCAGACTTAGAAACTGGAGCTAAGACTGGTGAGATAAAAGAGACTGTATCTAAGGAGACACAAGCCATTGTGCCTTCTTCTGCTGACCCATCTACTCCCTTAGGTGATGACACAATGAACGAGAAGGAGGTCGATGATTATTTAAAGGAATTGGCTACACCTGATGTGCCCACACCTTTAAAACTGAAGAGAAAAACACCTGCTCCTGCTATGTCTGATCCTAAGAGACCCAAGCTTATGGAAGGGAAGGACAAATCTGAGATTGTGTTGAGGATGTCAGAAGGTGAAGAAGATGTATTTGAGGAAGAGTTAGTCAACAATGAAGAGATTTTGAAGAAAATTACTTCCATTGAGACTACTGTGGACAATATGTCTCTCAATATCAAAGAAGAACTGAGAAGGATTCCTGAACATATTGTTTCCAAGAAAATCAAGGAAGGAATTCACGAGATGTTGACCAAGTTGTTTGAAAAAATAAAGGAAGAAAAACAACAGATTCAGGAGAAATTCAAGGAATCAATAGAAAATTTGGTAAGCATGCATATTGTAACGAAGAAGGAACTGCAACAAAAGGATGAAATGATTGGTGAGTTAGAGAATTCTTTAGAGAATGTATTGGCTGACAATAAGCTTATAAAGGGCTCTATAGAAGGAATCAACAAAAACATGAGATCATTAGCTGCTAATTCGAATCAGATTTAATCCAACTTATCTAGTAAGATGGATACACTCCTAAGCTATTTTGGTGATGGCAAAAAGAGGAAAGATGTTGTATCCATGGGTGTTATGGTAAAATCTGATGAGAAGGAGGCTCTTGATAAAGCCTTGTCCAATATCCAATAGTTACAAGGAAATTTTGAGAAGGAACTGGATCAAGCATTCAAATCTGGATTGAGTGGATTTGATAAATCAGTAGGTGGAGTTTCTTTGTTTGCCAAACCTGTGGATAAGCCACAAGCTCGAGGACAAATGTACCAAGGTAGAATTGTCAAGATTCCCCAGAATCAGAATAAAAAATTTGTTGAAAAATGGGAAGATAAGGTTAATCAGAGAAGGGAAGCAAGACTTCAAGAAGCAAGATTGCAAGATAAGAAACTACAGTCAGTGTATGTGTTTACACAAAAACTGTTGGGAAATGTTCAAATTCAAGCTATTGAGAATCCTACAGTTACTAAACCTACAGATGAGACTTCCTTTGTGGCTAAAGACACGGTTTCTACAGCTGAGGTGAACCCTGCAGCTGATATGGTTGAAAAGTCTGTAGTCACTACTCTAGAGGAAGTGGAGAATTTGGTGGAAGAGACCAAGAACTTGATGGAAGAATTCAGAGAAATTGGTCCTATACACCTGTTGCTCAAAAAGCACGCAAGCTTATCTGATCGGTTTAAGTTGTTCAAAATATTGAGAGGCCAATGTACTTTATCCGGAGACAATGCTAAATTGCTGAGGAAGCTAGGTGATGGAGGAGTTCAGAAGAAGCAGGCTACTAGAAGAAAGAAGATGCCAAGGACCCTTTTCGCCAAGATCCAAAGTAAGAAAGGAAGAAGAGGAAGCTGAGAGTGCCAGGATCGAATTTGAGATGTTGAAGGCCTATGAGGAAGAAGAAATGAGAAATTCTGCCCTGATAGCCCAAGAAATAATTCCACAAAGCCCTGAGAGGTATGATTCAGATGAAGATGTGGATCCAAAATAAAAGAGAAGGTAAGGAAGCTGAAGTCTAAGTTAGAATAGAAAGAATTGTAATAGATTAGTAAGTTTGTACTAATCTGCAGTTGAGTACAATTCTCTCAATATTTCCTAAACTTGGTTTATTTTATCTTTATGCAATTTTTAGTTTTCAATTATTTTGCGTGATAGGTTTTGCCATCATCAAAATAGGCGGAAATTGTTAGGATATTTTTGTCCTAAGAATTTTCTCACTTTGATTTTGATAATGTCAAAACATATATGTGTATTGTGGAAACTAACATTGCAGGTACAAAGAGATATAAAGAGTTTAAAAGATAAAGTCTACATCTGCAAAGATGGATTCAGACCCTACAGTTAGCTCAAGACAAGTCTGCATCTGAAGAGTTGAAGACAAGTCTACAGCCGAAGAGTCTACATCTGTAGGGTTAAAGACAATTAGCTGTAAACTTGAGATTAGTAGGATTAATTAAGTGTAGTACATTCTGTACACTCACTCACTTAGTTTGAAATATCTCAGTGTTTACCACAGCTAATTACTAGCCAGTAGAAACAAGTATCTCAGTGATTAATTGCTCCTTGAGCAGTCATCACTACAAGACAACTTGTACTACTCGAAGGACAATGCTATATGACAAGAATCTTTAATTTAGCTAAAGTCAAAGCTAGAGATTAAATTATTTTGAATTTACACTCCCTCCAACGTCTAGAGGACCCCTTAAGACTCATATAAATAGGAGAGGAGACCTCAGAGGAAAACAACAACAACCCCAAGCTCTCAAGCGCATTTGCACAATATCTACAGCTCTTAAAGTCTACAGTTCTTCAAAGATTAGATGTTTAGGACTTAGAAGCTAGGATTATTGTATTTGTCTTTGTTGTTGTTCCCTCACTATACACACCCCTGTATCCTACCTAGAGTAGATATTTATCTTAGTGAGTGTAGCTCTGTGTGAGATTAAGAGAGAGTATCTGAGTGAACCTGTGTTTCTGCCTAGACTAGAGTGGTCTGTGTGAGAATTCTTGGTCTGAGGGGGAACTACTTTGTGACTGCGTGGAGGATCTTAGTGAATTTGGCACCTTTGTGGTGTAACAGTGGACGTAGGAGGATTACATCACCTCTGAAACACTACAACTCTCCTTGCTATTTTACATTTTGTTCATCTCTACTTTTTTGAATTATTTGTGTATCTATTATCTTTATTTATTTCAGTTCATTTCATTTATATTCTATGTGCGCTTAATATTCTTACAAAGACTACAGCTATGGATTCTTTGAATCATTTAGCTAAGACTTTGTTCAGTTGATTTTTCACTTCACACACTTTACTTATTTCCGCTGCACAAGGTGTTGAAAATACTCTATAGTATCACAACATCTACTTTGATAAGTGTTTAAATCGTCTTTTATCCAGACATTGCATTTTGAAAGTCTGCAGTTGCAAACCTTTTGTTTTAAACTCTACAGCTGCAGAGTTTGATCTGTATACTTAGAAAAAGTTCTTAAAGCAAAGTTTTTAAAGAATCAAGGTCTATTCACCTCCCCCCTCCTCTAGACCTTGATACACCTTTGAGACCAACAAGTGGTATCAGAGCAGTTGGCTTGCCACTGCTTTGACCAAGTTTCAAAAGTTTTCAAGCCAGATCCAAAAGTATTTTTGAAAAATCATATCTGCATACTAGTATGGTTCCTAAAATGATGAAAATTAAAGTGCCTATATTTTCTACAGATGAATATGACGACTGGAAAATAAGAATGCAAGAACATCTATCTGCTATGAATGATGAAATGTGGTCCATAATTGAGGATGGTCCAATTGTGATAGAAAAAGCTAACACTGCAGGAGAACAGACTGGCTTAGCCCAAATCATTCCAAAGCCCAGAAATGAGTGGACTGAAGAAGACAAGAGGAGAGCAAACCTCGACAATGTTGCAAGAAACACTATTTATCACTCCCTAGATAAAATTGTGTTCAGCAAGATAAAAAGTTGCAAAACTGCTAAAGAGATATGAGAGAAACTTGAGATGATATGTGAAGGGACTGGTCAAATTAAAGAGAACAAGCTAATGATAACTGTCCAAAAATTTGAGAACTTCAAGATAAAATCTGGAGAAACTCTTAAAAAGTTTGATTCAAGATTCATTGAGATTCTCAATGAGCTTGAGCTACTTGGAAAAGAGTACTCTCAAAGGGAAAAGAACATGAAAGTTCTAAGAGCCCTACCATCTGAATGGGACATGAAAGTGGTTGCTATGAGGGAATCAAAGGATTTGTCCAAAGTCTCTACATTTGAATTATTTTCTGACCTCAAAGCCTTTGAGTTTGATATTGACAGGAGAAAAGACAAGGACTCAACAAGTTCTAAAGTTACAGCTCTTGTGGCTGCAGAGTCTATCCCAACTGCAGAATCAGATTCAGAAAGTGATGAGATGACCTTGTTGATCAAGCAATTTAGGAAATTTGCCAAGAAAGCCAACTGGAAGAAGAATCCATCTAAGCAAGAAGGTAAGTCAAGTAAACCAGCTGCTAACTCCACTTATCTTTGTTATAATTGCAGGAAACCTGGACATTTTATCAAGGATTGCCCCTACCCTGAAGCAAAGAAGTACACTGAAGAGGAGAAAACTGCAAGGATTGAAAAGAAGAAAAAGTTGAATAAAGAAAGAATAAAAGCACTATTGTCTGAGTTTGAAAACACTCAGGAAGAAAGTCCCTCTTCTTCTTCTCACCTAACTGCAGAGTGTGAGTCCACAGATTTTGAGGACAATGAAGCACTATTTGTCTTATGGCAAAAGATGAAGAGGTACAATCCTCATCCAGTTCTTTAACTGAAAATGATTCTTCCAGTGATATGATTCACTTGCTCAAAAAAGATTTTGAAGGACTGCTTCATATAAGAAGTGATTATGATGAACTTTTAGTGGAAAATAAAAAACTTAAGCAAAGAATTGAGGAACTGCTTGCTGAAACCAATGAAAACAGAAACAAGCTATCCTTAATGAGTAATTTGCAAGAAGAATTTGATTATCTAAAAATGAGTGATGAAGAACTTTTTGAAGAAGCTACATGCAGAATTGTTGATTGCATAGATCTCAAGAATGAAGCTGCAAAGAAAGATAACATTATCTTAAATGTTGAAGCTGAGAGAGATTATTTCATTAAAAGATTGGAATGCTATGGTAAATCATCTAGAAAGTTAAAGGAAATGCTTTTACAGCAAAGACCTTCTGGAGATATGACAAGCATTGGATACAATCCATGTGATTGGATGGAATATCTTAAAAATTTATTCCTACATTTGTGAAACAACAACAAGAGTTCTAGAGAGAAAACATTCTTCTACAAGAACTTGAGGAACCAACTGTTCAAAGATTAGTAAAAAATCTATCTGATGAGAAACAAAAGAAGATTATTGACATTATCTATGGAAAGATTGAAAATGAACAACATTTGGAAGAAAAGATCAATCTGTACACAGACAATATCAAATCAATCTGTAAAGAAGAGACTTCAAGTCAAACTCTACAGACAACAACTGTGCAGTCGGAAGCAACTGTAGACTTTAAGAGAAAAGAGAATTTTAACAAATTCTGGAATGGAAAGAAGTCTGCAGGTGACAAGAAAGTTGCTCAAGAAGTTCCATACAAGAAAGGCAAAAGGCCAACTATTGCAAAACCAACTTGGGTGGTTAAGAATGTCACTGGAGGAGATCCAAATTTTTGGATACCTAAACACTAATTCTTCATGTTTTGCAGGTACATTTTTCAACCACTCCAAAGGAAATATGGTATATTGATAGTGGTTGTGCAAGGTACATGACAGGTAATAAAGAAGCACTTTCCAACCTTAGAGAGCTAAATGGACCTAGAGTAGTTTTTGGTGACAATGCCAGTGGTACTGCCAAAGGTTCAGGCTCAATAAGAAGAGAAACTGTTCAAATCAATGATGTATATCTTGTGGATGGACTAAAACATAATTTGCTAAGTGTGAGTCAATTTTGTGACAAAGGCTACATTGTAGACTTTACACCAAACTCATGCATGATTAAGGATGCTGAAACAAAGCAAGTGAAACTTTGTGGTACTAGAAAAGGAAATGTGTATGTAGTCGAATGGAACTCAGCTGAAGAGAATGTTTGTTTTATAGCAAACAACTCTACAGATAAAAGTTGGTTTTGGCATAAAAGACTGAATCACATAAATTTCAAAACCATGAATGACTTTGTAAAGAACAGACTTGTAAGAGGTCTACCAGAGACAAAGTTCAAGAAGGATTATCTTTGTGATGCATGCCAAAAGGGTAAGCAAACAAAGAAGACTTTTAAGAACAAAATCTTTGATGGCTCAAACAAAGTTCTGGAACTGCTTCATATGGATCTTTTTGGACCCATAGAATCAGTTAGTAGTAGTGGAAAAAAGTATACCCTTGTGGTTGTAGATGATTACTCAAGATTCATCTGGACTGTGTTCTAAGGAAAAAGAGTGAAACTCTACAAAGGTTACCTGAACTTATGAGAAAAATTCAGAATGAGAAAGGTTTGAAGATTGTAAAAATCAGATCTGATATAGGAACTGAATTTACAAATCAAGTTATTGAGGAGTTTTGTTCTCTTCATGGAATTCATCATGAATATTCAGCAGCTAGAACACCTCAACAAAATGGTGTGGCTAAAAGGAAAAATAGAACTCTGAAAGAAACTGTTAGAACCATGTTAGTTGAAGCTCATTTACCTAAAAGGTTTTGGGCTGAGGCTACCAATACTGCTTATTACACACAAAACAGGTGCTTAATCAACAAAGTACATTCTAAGACACCTTATGAATTATGGAAAGGTTTCAATCCTAACATATCTTATTTTCACATCTTTGGATGCAAATGCTACATTCTGAATAATGGGAAAGATTATCTAAAAATATTTGACCCTAAGGCAGATGAAGGATTCTTTCTTGGATATTCAGTAGTAAGCAAAGCATTTAGAGTGTTTAATAAAAGGACAATGCTTGTGGAAGAGTCTACACATGTTGTGTTTGATGAACCACACAATGAAGACCGAGAGAGTCAAAAGATTATTAAAGATTTGCAAAAAGATGAAAACTCTACAGATAGAACTCCACAATCATATGTAACAGTTGAAATTCCAGTAGAAATAATTGAACAAGGCAATGGTGAATCTACTAAGGAGTTACCAAGGATTGAAGATCATGAAAATGAAATATGTAAAGACAATCAAGACAATATTCCATCAGTGGAAGAGTTGATTGAAAGACTCAATGAGTCTACAGTTGATAACTCTACAGCTGAACAGAATATCCATCATGATCCTTTAAACATGAAATGACTTAAAAACCATCCCACTGAACAAGTTATTGGAGATGTAACTGATAAAGTAAGAACCAGAAGACAACATTATGAAGCTATGTTTGCAAGCTTTCTATCAGAGATAGAAACATCAAACATTGAAGAAGCTCTTATGGATGTCAATTAGATACTTGTCATGCAAGAAGAATTGAATGGATTTGAAAGAAATCAAGTTTGGGAATTAGTTTCCAAATCATTGCATCAAAAGGTTATTGGAACTAGGTGGGTATTTAAGAACAAACTTGATGAAGGAGTTGTTACAAGGAATAAAGCCAGACTTGTAGCACAAGGATATTGCCAAGCAGAAGGGATTGATTTTGATGAATCTTTTGCACCAGTTGCAAGACTTGAGGCAATAAGGATAATTTTGGCTTATGCGGCTCATATGAAGTTTACTGTATATCAAATGGATGTGAAGAGTGCATTTTCTAATGGACTTTTATCAGAAGAAGTCTATGTAGAGCAACCTCCTGGTTTTGAAGACTCTACAGATGAAAATCAAGTTTACAGGTTAAGAAAAGCTTTATACGGATTAAAGCAAGCCCCCAGAGCATGGTATGACACACTATGTGATCACTTGATTAAGAATGTTTTAAGAAAGGAATGGTGGATAAGACCCTATTTAGACTCAAACATGGTGAAGATATCTTACTAGTTCAGATTTATGTTGATGACATTATCTTTGGATCAACTAATGAAGAATTGTGTAGGAAATTTTCACATCTTATGCAAGAAAAGTTTGAGATGAGCATGATGGGAAATCTAAATTTCTTTTTAGGATTGCAAGTAAAGCAAATGGACAAGGGAATCTTTATAAATCAGGCCAAGTATACTCAAGAACTAATCAAGAAGTTTGGAATGAGTTGCTCAAAGCCTATATTTATTCCCATGTCACAATCGTCCATGTTGGATAAAGATGAGAATGGAAAGAGTGTGGATGTTACAATGTATAGAAGATTGATTGGATATTTGCTCTACCTTACAGCTAGCAGACCAGACATCATGTTTGTTGTAGGTGTATGTGCTAGATTCCAAGTCAACCCCAGGGAATCACACTTGAATGCTGTGAAGAAGATAATCAAGTACATTAAGTCTACCTAAAATTTTGGTTTATGGTACTCAAAAGAGGGTGAAATAGAACTAAAAGGGTAAACAGATTCAGATTTTGCTGGATGTAAAGTTGACAAAAAATGTACTAGTGGGATATGTCAATTTCTTGGACAAAGATTAGTCTCTTGGCATAGCAAGAAACATAATTCTATTGCACTGTCTACAGCTGAAGCAGAATAGATTGCTGCAGGAAGCTGTTGTGCACAAATTCTTTGGATGTAATACCAGTTGAGAGACTATGACATTGAGTCAAAGAACACTACTATATTCTGTGATAATACAAGTGCAATTGCTATAACACAGAATCCTGTTCTACACTCAAGATCTAAGCACATTGATGTGAGACATCATTTCATTAGAGATCATATTGAAAAGAAAGATATCAAAATGGAAAAGATCCATACAGATCTTAATCTTGCAGATATCTTTACCAAGCCCCTATGTGAGTCAAGATTCTCTACTTTGAGAGGAGAACTAGAAATGTTATAATTATTAGAAAATCACTCAGAGGAGAAGTATATAGTTGAAAATATTTCATTAGAAAATTCAAAAAGTTATGAAAGGTTACTCAAATGTAAACTTAAAGAATGCAGATGCAAACTTAAGTCTACAGATGTAAACCTGAATTAACTGCAGACTACTCTAACTGAAGACTTTCAACTGCAAACTTCAAACTGTAGATTTTCAAACTTGACTTGTACATTCTTGGTTATGAAATGCGTACACTACTAAATTCCAAATCCTTGTACTCAGTCATACACAGAATTTTTGGATTTATTGTCCCAGGTTTTTAATTGATAAAAACGTACTGGACAGTGTATATTTATATATTGACTTTCAAATATGGATTGTATTTATTTCATTTCTAAGCTGTTGATCTTTTAAATGAGTAAACAACCCAAACATTTTAGACCGTTGATTTCCAAAATATAAGGAAAAAACGTTTTCTCAATGTTAACATTTTCCTTGAGTTTTGTGCAAGTATAAATAGGAACCCTTAGTACAAAACTGGTTCATTTTCATTCACTTGAACCCCTTTCGCATTCTATCTGCAAATCTCAAACCAAAAGTTTCTTTCGTAAACATGAAAATCCTTTTTGGTTCATTGTTTGATTTTAATGCCCTAATAGAAGCTCTTGATAAATCTAAAGTAATGGCCCGTATTTTTCGACGGATAAAGACCCAAGGTTTAGAATTCATTCTAACAAACAAACCTGAGGGATACGATGATGTTGTGCCTCATAAATTCTATGAAACTGCATCATATACAGAAGGGAAAAATTACATTTATGCTCGTATTGATGATATGGACATCAAGATCTCCATTAAAGTCATTAGTGAAGCACTGAAGATACCTAACGGAGGACTTCACTTTACGGAATTCAAGTTTAATGATGAAGACATCGTCTACTACAATAAGTTCACTGGTGGATTGGATTTGCCGGGGAACTAGAGCAGACATTTAAAAAAGAACCAACTATCAAAGGAGTACGTCTATCTTTATGAGGTAATGGATAAATCTCTTCTCAATAGGACAGGAAGTCATGATGATTGTCCTGAGATTGCATGGGATTTGATGATTGCATTTGCTAAAAACATTAAGGTAGATGTAAGTTCATTGATTTTCAACAGGATTGTTTATAATGTAACCAAAGGTGGAAACACTAAAGGTTTTGGTCTTTTCTTGAACTATATTTTAAAGCATCTTGGTGTACCTCTGTTCCAAACCCGTGGTCTTGTACCTATTTTCGTGCATAGAATTATTGGGTTAGGAAAGTTTAAGAGTGGTGCTGTTGATGCACCATTGATTGCCAAGAAGAAGAAGCAAAAGAAATTCAAGGAAGTGCCAGTGTCTAAGCCCGCTGTTGTTCATCAATATAAGTCTAAAGCTAAGAGAAAGTTGGAATTGGTTGAAGATGAAGAAGAAGACACCATTATTCTCAACAACAAAGAAATTTCTATGGAAATGGGGAGAAAGAAAAGACATTCTAAGGAAGCAACTGAGTCTACAGCTCAGATGACTAAGTCTACAGATGCAGACTTAGAAACTGGAGCTAAGACTGGTGAGATAAAAGAGACTGTATCTAAGGAGACACAAGCCATTGTGCCTTCTTCTGCTGACCCATCTACTCCCTTAGGTGATGACACAATGAACGAGAAGGAGGTCGATGATTATTTAAAGGAATTGGCTACACCTGATGTGCCCACACCTTTAAAACTGAAGAGAAAAACACCTGCTCCTGCTATGTCTGATCCTAAGAGACCCAAGCTTATGGAAGGGAAGGACAAATCTGAGATTGTGTTGAGGATGTCAGAAGGTGAAGAAGATGTATTTGAGGAAGAGTTAGTCAACAATGAAGAGATTTTGAAGAAAATTACTTCCATTGAGACTACTGTGGACAATATGTCTCTCAATATCAAAGAAGAACTGAGAAGGATTCCTGAACATATTGTTTCCAAGAAAATCAAGGAAGGAATTCACGAGATGTTGACCAAGTTGTTTGAAAAAACAAAGGAAGAAAAACAACAGATTCAGGAGAAATTCAAGGAATCAATAGAAAATTTGGTAAGCATGCATATTGTAACGAAGAAGGAACTGCAACAAAAGGATGAAATGATTGGTGAGTTAGAGAATTCTTTAGAGAATGTATTGGCTGACAATAAGCTTATAAAGGGCTCTATAGAAGGAATCAACAAAAACATGAGATCATTAGCTGCTAATTCGAATCAGATTTAATCCAACTTATCTAGTAAGATGGATACACTCCTAAGCTATTTTGGTGATGGCAAAAAGAGGAAAGATGTTGTATCCATGGGTGTTATGGTAAAATCTGATGAGAAGGAGGCTCTTGATAAAGCCTTGTCCAATATCCAATAGTTACAAGGAAATTTTGAGAAGGAACTGGATCAAGCATTCAAATCTGGATTGAGTGGATTTGATAAATCAGTAGGTGGAGTTTCTTTGTTTGCCAAACCTGTGGATAAGCCACAAGCTCGAGGACAAATGTACCAAGGTAGAATTGTCAAGATTCCCCAGAATCAGAATAAAAAATTTGTTGAAAAATGGGAAGATAAGGTTAATCAGAGAAGGGAAGCAAGACTTCAAGAAGCAAGATTGCAAGATAAGAAACTACAGTCAGTGTATGTGTTTACACAAAAACTGTTGGGAAATGTTCAAATTCAAGCTATTGAGAATCCTACAGTTACTAAACCTACAGATGAGACTTCCTTTGTGGCTAAAGACACGGTTTCTACAGCTGAGGTGAACCCTGCAGCTGATATGGTTGAAAAGTCTGTAGTCACTACTCTAGAGGAAGTGGAGAATTTGGTGGAAGAGACCAAGAACTTGATGGAAGAATTCAGAGAAATTGGTCCTATACACCTGTTGCTCAAAAAGCACGCAAGCTTATCTGATCGGTTTAAGTTGTTCAAAATATTTAGAGGCCAATGTACTTTATCCGGAGACAATGCTAAATTGCTGAGGAAGCTAGGTGATGGAGGAGTTCAGAAGAAGCAGGCTACTAGAAGAAAGAAGATGCCAAGGACCCTTTTCGCCAAGATCCAAAGTAAGAAAGGAAGAAGAGGAAGCTGAGAGTGCCAGGATCGAATTTGAGATGTTGAAGGCCTATGAGGAAGAAGAAATGAGAAATTCTGCCCTGATAGCCCAAGAAATAATTCCACAAAGCCCTGAGAGGTATGATTCAGATGAAGATGTGGATCCAAAATACAAGAGAAGGTAAGGAAGCTGAAGTCTAAGTTAGAATAGAAAGAATTGTAATAGATTAGTAAGTTTGTACTAATCTGCAGTTGAGTACAATTCTCTCAATATTTCCTAAACTTGGTTTATTTTATCTTTATGCAATTTTTAGTTTTCAATTATTTTGCGTGATAGGTTTTGCCATCATCAAAATAGGCGGAAATTGTTAGGATATTTTTTTCCTAAGGATTTTCTCACTTTGATTTTGATAATGTCAAAACATATATGTGTATTGTGGAAACTAACATTGCAGGTACAAAGATATATAAAGAGTTTAAAAGATAAAGTCTACATCTGCAAATATGGATTCAGACCCTACAGTTAGCTCAAGACAAGTCTGCATCTGAAGAGTTGAAGACAAGTCTACAGCCGAAGAGTCTACATCTGCAGGGTTAAAGACAATTAGCTATAAACTTGAGATTAGTAGGATTAATTAAGTGTAGTACATTCTGTACACTCACTCACTTAGTTTGAAATATCTCAGTGTTTACCACAGCTAATTACTAGCCAGTAGAAACAAGTATCTCAGTGATTAATTGCTCCTTAAGCAGTCATCACTACAAGACAACTTGTACTACTCGAAGGACAATGCTATATGACAAGAATCTTTAATTAAGCTAAAGTCAAAGCTGGAGATGAAATTATTTTGAATTTACACTCCCTCCAACGGCTAGAGGACCCCTTAAGACTCATATAAATAGGAGAGGAGACCTCAGAGGAAAACAACAACAACCCCAAGCTCTCAAGCGCATCTGCACAATATCTACAGCTCTTAAAGTCTACAGTTCTTCAAATATTAGAAGTTTAGGACTTAGAAGCTAGGATTATTGTATTTGTCTTTGTTGTTGTTCCCTCACTATACACACCCCTGTATCCTATCTAGAGTAGATATTTATCTTAGTGAGTGTAGCTCTGTGTGAGATTAAGAGAGAGTATCTGAGTGAACCTGTGTTTCTGCCTAGACTAGAGTGGTCTGTGTGAGAATTCTTGGTCTGAGGGGGAACTACCTTGTGACTGTGTGGAGGATCTTAGTGAATTTAGCACCTTTGTGGTGTAACAGTGGACGTAGGAGGATTACATCACCTCTGAACCACTATAACTCTCCTTGCTCTTTTACATTTTGTTCATCTATACTGTTTTGAATTATTTGTGTATCTATTATCTTTATTTATTTCAGTCCATCTCATTTATATTCTCTGTGCGCTTAATATTCTTACAAAGACTACAGCTATAGATTCTTTGAATCATTTAGCTAAGATTTTGTTCGGTTGATTTTTCACTTCACACACTTTACTTATTTCCGCCGCACAAGGTGTTGAAAATACTCTATAGTATCACAACATCTACTTTAATAAGTGTTTGAATCATTTTTTATCCAGACTTTGCATTTTGAAAGTCTGCAGCTGCAAACCTTTTGTTTTAAACTCTACAGCTGCAGTGTTTGATCTGTATACTTAGAAAAAAAATTAAAGCAAAGTTTTTAATGAATCAAGGTCTATTCACCCCCCCTCCCCCTTAGACCTTGATACACCTTTGGGACCAACAAACAGGAAAGACAATATCTATTGCAGAGTGGATTATGAGGAAATCAGGGAGGACAAAATAATGGAAAGTGAAATTTTGGGTTAGATCGTGTGAAAATTTCGAAGGCAGAGTGGGATAGTGGGAAAGAAAGAAATTTGGGAGAATCAGCGTGCAAACTGCAAAATAATTAGGGTTAGGTGAAAATAAATGGACAATAATAATAATTAATGTTATTTTATTTCAAAAGGGTATAACATGTAAATTTAAAATTACAATTTAAAAAATTATTTAAAAAATTATTTGAACAAAACGGATAATAGGTCAGTGCGACACAGTGCGATGACACGTGTGTTGGTAAACGAATCTAATCGTAAGGATTAGTGGCTGTTTTAATCCGTTTTTACGTCACCAATCAATAACGTGTGATTGATTACCACCGTAAATGGTAAATCGGGGTATGAATTTATCGAATTTGTAAATTCGGTAGTCGAAATTGGACTTATTTCGTGTATGTGTAAGTTTGGGTGTATTTGTGTGTGTATTTTAGTCTGAAAATCCAAATTCTATAAATAAGCTGGAGAACAACTATTTATAGAGGCTAGCAAGCATGAGGTGCTACTGACTCTTGGTCTCCCTAGCTTGCATGCCTGACATGTGTCCTTTGACCTTAGTTTGACCTTATCTAAGCTGAATCTTAGTTACAAAGTCTTCTTTTGGGCCTTATCTTGGACTCATTGTTGTTCGCCTAGGTCGGCTTGACTGATCTTGATGACCCTTCAACTGAAAGTTATTCACATCTTGAGGTTGTACTTTGGAAGTTGTTCGCCTTATGGCTTCGTTCAGCTTGGCTTTGGGATCTTAGTCCTTTGTTCATGTGCACACCTCTTTGGCTGATTGTTGTATCATATTTTGACCAAGTTGCTCGTCATTGGTGACTTCATGATTGGCTCATCTTTGGTCTTGGGTCTTAAAACCTGTTCGCCTATTAGTTGTTCGTCTGGGGAGTTGTTCGTGACTTTATATACCTCCCAGATTGGTTAATGCACCCAAGTCATGATTTTCTTTGTTGATCTTCCTTGACTTGGTTCTTCATAATCCTCGATGTAGCTCTAATCCTTGTTCGTCATTTACTGATAATTGTTCGCCCATCAACAATTGCCCCCTATCCCGGCTATACGTTGCTCCAGACGAGCAACTTTGTGGTGAGCAACTATAGTTAGGATAACAAAATAATGAGGGTTGGGACGAACATCATTGGTCTGGGCGAGCAACATATGGTCCGTCGTTTCGTCTTCCCAAGGTCTGGGAGTTGTACGAAGATGACGTGGGCGGCATGGCTGTGCGCAGCCCACGCGCGAGCAATCCCGAGGCCACGCGCCCCTATATTTACATATAGGTCCTTAAATTTTTGAACTTGTTTGGAAATTACCCCGTTTTCTCTCAATTTGGCCCCGGGGCTTTTGGGAAATTACGTCTGGGACCCCGTTTTTACTTGGGGTATAAGTAGTGGGAAAACTGAAATTTTTCCCACTTCTTCTTCTCCTACTACAGTGCTCCGGCGACTTCCTCCTCCCTCCGGCGATTCCAAGCTTTCCGACGTCCGTCTTCCCTCTTTTGGTTTCAAACTTCAATTCCCAGGTAGTTACTCTTTTTTCTCTCTATTTTTTTTTTCTCTCGAAAATCCTTTCTGCCGTCGTGTGGACCCGAGCGCCACCGTCTTCTCCGGGATAGCGCCGCCGTCTGCAACTCTTTCTACCGCCGCTTGGATTTTTCTTCCTCTCCTATGTCTTCGCACTCGAGCAATAAAACTGAGGAGACCCTAGATCCTCTTTTTCCCATTGTTGCTCGCGATCTAGAGCCAGTTGAAGTTTCTTCAGCGTCGAACGCTCACGTGGACTCAGTTGTTCGCTCTGTGGAGGACACCGGTGCGGGCCCATCTGGGAGAGAACTAACAGTTGTGGCGAACAACAATTTGGACGAAAGCTCTTCGTCTTCTGCCGAATCTGGAGATCCAGATCTTAACGAACTCACTCGTGAGTTCCTGGAGAGTATTAACTTCCCATCCCCAAAGATGCGGGAAAATGAGATCCCAGCTGGGGTTGCTCGACTATTCGAATGGCGAACATATGCTGAAAGGTATGCGAACAGCTTTCCCCGTCCCCAGAGAGAAATAATGGATAAGGTGAAAACTGGGTACCAGGCGAGCAAAATAAAAAGTGTTGTTCGCGAAGATGAACTGGACTCTATCCGGTAGGAATATAAAATCCCATATGATATTCACATGTGGGCCCCTCGGAGAAAGGAAAGAGCTGATCGCCCACCCCCAGGATGTACGACGATCAACCTTCACACCTTGATTGCCGGATTAAAGTTACCTCTTCCACCTGTTGTTGGTCGATTCTTGGAGGCGACCAACTTGGCCATCACCCAAATTACTCCAATTGGGTGGATGAATCTTTTAGGCTCCATGTGCTTGTTTGCCTTGGAGGGGTATGTTGATCGGATCACTGCGGAAGAGATCAACTACTTGATGACAATCACAAACTGCCCCCAAGGAGAAGAAGGCTATCACTATCTCAAAGCCAGAACTGGGTTGAAAATGGTGGAAGAGGTGCCGAACAAGATTCGTGACTGGAAGCAACACTTCTTCTGGATTGGGGGTGATTGGCGAGCATCTTCTGGTCCACACGGTGGCCCTGGACGAATAAATTCTCCAGCAGCCTATGGAAAACTGAAACGTAAGTCCATTTCTTGCTCGTCTTTGGGCTAAGTTGTTCTAATTTAACTTTTTTTGTCTGTTCGCAGGCCCTCGTCTACCCAAGTGGGATTCGGAGGAGGAGGGGTTGAGCTCCGAGTTTCTATTTACCTCGTGCTTGGTTGGCCTCCGCAATAAGGCAGATAGGACTATTGACTATCTTTGCCGAGCAAGGTGTCAAAGAGCTGCTCGCCTCTTGACTTACCCTCACCACCTGGAGGCTCAAGCTGAGGTGCCCCCAGGTATGACAATTTATAACTTTTGATTCCAGTCTTGTTCGTCATTGATTTGTTTAACTTGCTCGCCTAACTCTTTTTTTTTTTTTTTAGCCGAGCAAGTAACAGTTGCCGTTCCCCCCAGTTACGCCCTCCTCGAGCATAGGGTATCTGAAATGGGGCCCCCAAAAGGGAAGAAGAGGAAAGGCGACCCCCCCTCCCATGTGCTTGCAATGGCGAACAAACCTGAGGGGGCTAGAGTTCCCAGACAGGCGGCCCCCCCCGTTCAAATTCGTTCCCCTCCGGTTTCCCCACCTCGTGGTGGGAAACGCCTTAAGAAGGCAGACGGGACCCCACTGGCCGAAGATGTCCTTGGCAAGGGGAAGGAAAAGGTGGGCCAAAGTCGTGCTCGCCACGAAGGGGATGTCATTAGGCGTTCTTCCGCGGAGCCTACGGAAAGGTCGGGAAAGGCGAGCAAAGATGTGGGCTCACCCCGTGGCCCAGAAGACCTCACGTTCCTTGGATGGGATGAACGGAAGTTTGCCGAGTAAGTATCTACCCTCTTCTGCCGAACAACTTTCATTTTTAATTTTTCTAAGTATCAATTTCTTTTCTTGTTCGCAGATATCGTGCTGATGATTATCCCGGTCGAGCAAGTGTTGTACATCAGTACGCTTGCTCGAAAACTCCCGTTAACATAAGGGAGATTCCTGGCGAACATGTTCGCAAGGCGACGGAGTTGGTCGCCCGAGCCTGGACGCGTCCCTTGGACAAAGCCATCCTCCAACAGGGGCAAATGGACAATCTCCACCTCTCGATGATGCTCGTCGCCAACGGCCTCGTCACTGCCCAAAGGGCAATCGCCCAAGTTGCCGAGCAAGAAGAGTCTGCTCGCCACTATGCGAGTACTGCTCGGCAACTCTCCGAGGAAAAAGACAAACTGGCGAACAACTTGCATGGCCAGATTGCTCGGCTCAATGACCAGTTTTCCCTCTATATCGAAGGCGAGAAAAAGCACCTTGAAGACATTCAAGGCTTATCTGCCGAGCTGAAGAGTAAAGAGACCTTGCTTGGTGAGGAGAAGAACAAACTGTCAGCGGCCGAGCAGAAAATTGCCGATCTCGAGGCGGAGGTTGCTCGTCTCCGGGAGTCTGAAGCCAACCTCTTCACACGCGAACAACTTGAAGCGGAGGTTCAGGCTTGGTCTGCTCCCATTTCCAACCTTGGGTATATCTGTGCCTACGCGGACAGCATCCGCTCGGCCGATGCTTATGACTACAAGGACTTGGTGGAAGAGATGAGTAAAGACTTGAATGAATTCATCGAGCATTATCCGCCGCCGAACAACATTGAAATACAGCTGGCGGACCTGATTGAATTAGGGGTCAAGATTGATAAGCTTGACTCTAGCATCACTGTTACCCACCCTCCTCACCATGCTATTGGAGACGAGCAAGAGGGAGAGCCGGCTGCTGCTGACGAGCAAACTGCTAAAGAAGCGGAAGATAAGGCAGCTGAAGATCTTGCTCGAGACATGATTGTCGACCCTTCCGCCGAGCAGACTCAAGATCCTCCTCCAGCCGAGCAGCAATAGGCCTTAGACTTAGCTTTTTTCTTTTCTTCTTCTTTGTAATAGTTGTTCGCTCCTTTTGTAGTACTTGACTTCTTGAATCACTGTACTATTTTTGAGGCTCAATGCCTTTGATTAATGGATGCCTTTCTTTTGTTCGCTCATTTTCTTATATATGTTAATTGCCTTTACATTTCTGTCAATGCCTTTACAATTATAACATATAGTGTTGGGCTTTTGTTCGAATTGAACTTTGCCTTTAGTGGAATCAGGGTTCAGCCTTAGGTTCTGTTCATTTTAAAAAACGAACAACCTTTAAGTGGCTTTGGTCCTTAGGTTCTGTTCATTTGTAAAACGAACAACCTTTGAATGGACTTGTACCTCGAGCTTTTGGACTTTTTCCTTTTTTTTTTTTTTTGACGAACAACTATTATATTTACATTGCAAAATAATTACAAGTGTTGTAAGACTGTCCATCACTATCATATACAATCTGACGAACAGCTTTAAACACAAACTAAAACTTGCTCGCTTATAATATTTTTTTTTTTTTGCCGAGCAACTCTATCTATAAAATCAAAAGAACTAGCACCAGACTATACAATGTGCCGAGCAACTTTTGAATCTATTCTTAGGAAAGTTTTAAAAAATTAGGCAAGTTTTTAGCCTTTCTCAGCTCATACGCATCCCTTGCCCCCCAAGACATTTGTTCGCCCAACTTCAAACTTATTGATAGTACTTCTTTAGATGTACAGCATTCCAGGAGTATTGAGCCGGCTTGCCTTCCATATCCTCAATATCGTATACGCCATTGACGTATGTTGCCTTCCATATCCTCAATATCGTATACGCCATTGACGTATTTTTCTGTTATACGATACGGGCCCTCCCAAGTTGGTCCCAATATTCCTGGAGGTTGGGCGAGCAACTTTCTTAGAACCAAATCTCCAACTCTTAATTCCCTAAGTTTAACATGGGAATTATAGTAGCGTTCTGCTCGCTGCTTATAGGTGGCATTTTTTAGCTCCGCATTTAATCTTTTTTCTTCGAGCAAATCCATTTCTGCAGCCAAAGCAGAGTTGTTCGCCTGTTCATCAAAGTTGGTCGTCCTAAATGTAGTGGCCTTTAACTCAATTGGTATTACAGCCTCTGTCCCGAAAGCCATTGCAAAGGGTGTTTCTCCGGTGCTTGACTTGGGAGAAACTCTGTATGCCCATAAGACTTCCGCAAGTTCTGTAGACCAACTGCTTTTGCTCTCCGCCAGACGCACTTTTAATGTATGCTTTATGATTTTATTCACAGCTTCAACTTGTCCGTTTGACTGGGGGTGATAAGGTGTGGAGTAATGCTTCTTGATCCCCCACTTCGTACAGAATTCTCTTAACTCTTGTCCATCAAACTGTGGACCATTGTCTGTCACAATTGCTTGTGGAACTCCAAAACGACAGACAATGTTTTTCCAAATAAAGTTGATCATCTTCTGCTGTGTGATGTTCACCATGGCCTCTGCTTCCGCCCACTTTGTGTAATAATCGACTGCCACGACGGCGAATCGAACATTTCCAACTCTAGCCGGGAAAGGACCAATAATGTCCATTCCCCATCTTGCAAAAGGCCATGGGCTGTATACTGACACAAGTTCCTGAGCCGGGGTGTGGATGCCTGGAGCAAAAATCTGACATTGATGGCAAGTCTTGGCTTTTTTGATTGCGTCTTGACGTAAAGTCGGTCAATAATAGCCTTGTCTGATTGTCTTGTATGCCAAAGCTTGCCCCCCAGTATGGTTTCCACATACTCCAGCGTGTATTTCTTCGAGTACTGCTTGCCCTTGCCCCCTAGGCAAACACTTGAGAAGTGGGACTGATATTCCCCTTTTGAAGAGTTGCTCGCCCACCAGAGTATATCTGGCGGCTCGCTTTACTAGCTTGGCAGCTTCAAAAGGATTGTTTGGTTTTTCCCTACTTTTCAAGTATTTGACTATACTTGTTCTCCAGTCTTCTTCACTGGTTTGATCGTCGAGTTGGTTGACATTATAGCTTACTGTTGATGGATCTTTCATCTTTGTAACTATAATATCTGCCAACTCTACGGGGCCTTCACTTGTTGCTAGTCGAGCAAGCGCATCTGCTTGAGTGTTGCTCATCCTTGGAATTTGCTGTATGAAAACTTGCTGCAACATGGACATTAGGTGAGCAACAATCCGTTGATACTCGATCATGTGATCATCTTTTGCTTCGTATTCACCTCGGACTTGGTTCACGATTAATTGTGAATCGCCAAATATTTGCAAGCGTCTGACACCAACTGCGAGAGATAGGTGGAGACCAGCAATAAGAGCTTCATACTCAGCTTCGTTGTTGGTTGCCATGAAACCAAATCTGATTGCCGAGGTGAATACTTGTCTATCTGGGCTGATTAAAACTACTCCTGCCCCCGAGGCTATATTGGTTGATGATCCGTCCACATAGAGATGCCAAGGATGATCAAGTCCTCTCGTCGGATCTGGTGGGAAAGTTAGTTCGACTATAAAGTCGGCTAATGCTTGCCCTTTGATCGCTGTTCGAGGAGCATAGGTCACCCCGAATTGGCTAATCTCCAGTGACCATCTTAAGAGACGACCTGCAGTGTCGGGGCGATGGAGAATTTGCCTGAGCGGGAAAGTTGTTAGAACTTCGACTTGATGGTCAAAGAAGTATGGTCGTAACTTTCTCACGCTCATAACCAAAGCATACGCCAGCTTTTCGGTTGGAGCATATTTGATCTCTGCTTCGTGTAAAGCCTGGCTGACGTAATATATAGGTTGGTGAAATTTGTCGTCTTCGCGCACCAAAACAGAGCTGATGGCAACTTCTGATGCGGCAAAGTATAGAAAGAGCTTTTCTCCTGGGATTGGTTTTGATAGGATTTTGACATCTCCCAGGTATTCTTTAAGTTGATCGAAGGCCGCTTGGCAGTTGTTAGTCCATGCAAACTTTCCTTTTTTGACGGCCTCGAAGAATGGACGGCACTTGTCCCCTGACCTAGATATGAACCGGTTCAATGCTGCTAGGCACCCGGTGAGTCTTTGCACTTCTTTCACCGAACGTGGTGGTTGCATATCCATGATGGCTTTAACCTTTGAAGGGTTGGCCTCAATTCCCCGCTGGCTAACAAGATGGCCCAAGAATTTCCCTGAGTGAACTCCAAAGCTGCTCTTCTTTGGATTCAACTTCATGTTATAGTGTCGAAGAATTTCGAACACTTGAGTCAGATGTTGAAGATGGTCTTCCTTCTTGGGACTTTTGACTACGATATCGTCTATATAGACTTCAACCGTGTCTCCAATTTGTTGATCAAACATCTTGTTCACCAGTCTTTGATATGTTGCTCCGGCATTTATGAGGCCAAACGACATTCTTTTCCAACACAGCAAGTTTTTGTTTGTATAAAACGCTGTGTTCTCCTGATCATCTGGATGCATAGGAATTTGATGATATCCGGCGAAAGCATCCATAAACGTCAACATCTCGTGACCTGCAGTGCTGTCCACCAATTGATCGATATGTGGGAGAGGAAAATTGTCCTTCGGGCATGCTGCATTCAGATCTGTAAAATCTATGCATAGCCTCCAGGTCCCATTTGGTTTCCTTACGAGTACTGGGTTTGCTACCCATTGTGGACAGAGTGCTTGTCGAATGAGATCATTTTCTAGCAACTTCTTAACTTCTTCATTCACGGCTTGGTATTTGTCTGGGCCGTACTTCCTCCGCTTTTGATGGACGGGCTTTCTTGCTTGATTTATGTTCAGCTTGTGGCAAGCATGTTTCGGGTCTATCCCCACCATATCTGCGTGAGACCAAGCAAAGACATCTAGATTCTTGGTGAGGAACTCTTTCATTCGGGATCTGTAAGGCTCTGGGAGCTCAGATCCTATGAATAATTCAAGATCTTCGTTGTCGGGATTAACTTTGAACGCCTCCAGCTCTTCGACTGGAGTCGCTCGTCGTTTTTGTCCCTTCCAACGGGGATCAAGTATGGGTTCCTCAGGGTTGGAATCATTTTCGATGTTCATGGGCTCTGCCCCCAGGCGGGGTTCTAGATCATCAGTTGGCTCCGTCCCATTGTTGTTCGTTTGTACTTGGCCCTCCAAGTCCCCCACTGAGGGTTGTTCGTCATCACCCCTTTGTTGTTCGTCAGATGGAGGTTCCTCGCGGGTGGTAACGAGTTGTTCGTCCAACACTTGCTCGTTCAAGTATTGTTCATCCGTATCCTTGTGGTCGTCCATGTCCATCATATTGTTCAGTATTGATGGTTCGTCGACGGGATAACTTGTTACTTCCATCATGGATATTTGTACAAATTTTGCTCGTAGTTGTTGAATGCATTCTCGTGCTCTCCGTTGGTCTCCTTTAATTGTGCCTGCTCCACTGGCTGTTGGAAATTTCAAACAATAGTGGTAAGTGGAACATGCAGCTTTAAATTCATTGAGAAAAGGTCGGCCAAGAAACCCGTTATAGGTCGACTCCTGGTCTACAACCAAGAAATCTACCATTCTTGTTATATTTCTTTCGGGTTCATTAGCCGTTACAAGTTGTACTGCTAATGTTATAATTCCCAACGGTGTTGTCACAGCATTCCCGAAGCCTATGATTCTATGTGTTGTATTCCGAACATAACCCGAATAATCTCCCAGATTATCGAGGGACTTCTTGAATAAGATGTTGGTGTAGGCTCCGGTGTCCACCAACAGTCTGTGGACTCTGGTCCCCATAATCTTTGCGCAGATTACGAGTGAATCATTGTGCGGAGTTAAGACGCCTTCAAGGTCTTTTTCGGTGAAAGTTAATTCTGCCGTTTGCATGATAGACGGCTTAACTCCCATTTCTTGTACTTGGCCAATCGCTCGTAGCTCCGCTTTCCTCTTCCGATTAGAGTCGGGTGGTTGTCCATCAAAACACCCTCCCGCGGGACCTGCGGGTTCCATCATGAAAAGATCTTCTAAAGGTTGAGCTGGTATACTGGGAACTGGTCGCCCGGGTCTGTTGTTTCTCTGAGGTTGACCATCCTCTTCGTCTTCTGAGTTGTTCTCCCGGGTTCTCTTCCCAGGTTGCCTTTTAACGAAATCGGAGAGCTTTCCCTCCTCATAAAATCGCCAGAGTTGCTTAAGCAAATCTCTACACTCACTCGTAAAATGCCCCACACTTTGATGGTAGGCACAATACTTGTTTGGGTTGAGTTTGCCAGTATCCTGACGGATTTTACGTGGTGGGGAAAGCAACTCTTTCTCCTTTACGCTCTCATACACAGTATCAACTGATACTGTCAATACTTGGTTCAATTTTTCCTTCAAATCCGATCCTTCGGTGAATGCTTTCATATTTTTTGGGACCCTGTAGCTTGTCCCGACGGGCTTTTTGTTATTCTCCTTAGGATCAGCTTTATTCTCCCCCAAATTTGTTTGTAGGGCCTCGTGCATGGAAACGAAAATGCCAGCTTGGTTTCTGAACTCGGCATAAGCCTTTAGGCACTTTAGACGTACCTCCTTCCATAACTTCGACCCTTTTTTCAATCCGGCCATCACAGCGACGATCTTTGTATCTTCGCTCACCGGTTCTCCTTCTAGCAAAACTTTATCGAATCTTTCCATAAACGCCCGGTCAGTTTCATCATCATTTTGCCTCAAATCTGACAGCCGGTGTTTTTGGGAAAGATACGATCCCGCCGTTGAAAAGTGAGAAAGAAATTCTCGACTTAGTTGGACGAACGAGTGGATTGATGCCGACGGCATTGATGAAAACCACTTGTGAACCCGATCGCCCAATGTTAAAGGAAAATTCCGGCATTGGGTGGCATCGTTGGTCCCCACGGAGACCATGTAGTCCGTATACTTCGTTAAGTGGACCCGGGGGTCGGCGATGCCTTCATATTGAATGCTTGCCGGAAATTGAATCTTTTTCTGTATCGGGGCCTTCAAAATGTGAGCTGCCAAAGGTGAGGATGGCATGCTAGTCGTTCCCATCCCCCTCTGTTGGTCTAGTTGCCCCTGCATGTTCTCCACAGCCTTCCTTAGGCTTGATAATTCATCAAGAGGTGCCCCCTGACTTGGAGGTTGTTCGGCGAGCAAAGGCATTAACCTTTCTGCTCGTCGCAGTCCCTCGCTTGGAGTGGGCACTTCCTGGGCTTGCCTCCTAATGTTGTTCGCCGCATTTGGCCCTAGGCGCCTAAAGGCTGACTGGGAGAGTCTTTCATGGACTGATGGGCGAGGCTGTTCAAAAGTTGCTCGCCCATCTTCTGCTCCCCGGCGAGCAGCTTCCTGTTGGGGTTGGCTAAGCCTATCCTGAGCACTGGAACGCGTTGTTCCATGGCTAGAGATAGTTGTTCGTCCGCGACCAGACTCAGCCTGTACTTCTCTCTGGTCGATCACCTTGGCCTTTCCCTTATTCCGTCTGACTTGGGCACTATCAACCTCTCGATGTTCGCCCCTAGTAGTCCTGGGTCTAACAACCTCTAGGGACTTGTCCCTTGGCCTTGCTTGTGTTGGCCTAACCTGCTCTTGTTGCCTCTGGAGGGCCTGGAGAGCAGCTATGGTTTTGGCCAACTCGTTGGGGTTGTTCGCCAAAGCCTCCATCTCAGGGGGGAGGTTATGTGTTATGGCTGTATGCTGCGACCTGTTCGCATGTCTCGGGTCACGGTCCTGGTGGTCGGCCGACGTGGCCCGGGTCTGAGATGCTCTTTTTGACAAACGTGATCCTTGGGTCTCTTTAGATTGAGGCATTTCAATTTAAATTATTTCTTAATTTATAAATTGAAGAACACCAAGAACACCAAGAACACTTTTGTTTGTATCTTCAAATATTTCTTGAGATTTCCTATGAATCTTCAAGTTTTCAACTTGAAGTTCTTGAGTAATCACACTAAACCGGAGGTTCGAACCCTCCTTCAAGCGCCAAATTGTTGGTGAACGAATCTAATCGTAAGGATTAGTGGCTGTTTTAATCTGTTTTTACGTCACCAATTAATAACGTGTGATTGATTACCACTGTAAATGGTAAATCGGGGTATGAATTTATCGAATTTGTAAATTCGGTAGTCAAAATTGGACTTATTTCGTGTATGTGTAAGTTTGGGTGTATTTGTGTGTGTATTTTAGTCTGAAAATCCAAATTCTATAAATAAGCTGGAGAACAACTATTTATAGAGGCTAGCAAGCATGAGGTGCTACTGACTCTTGGTCTCCCTAGCTTGCATGCCTGACATGTGTCCTTTGACCTTAGTTTGACCTTATCTAAGCTGAATCTTAGTTACAAAGTCTTCTTTTGGGCCTTATCTTGGACTCATTGTTGTTCGCCTAGGTCGGCTTGACTGATCTTGATGACCCTTCAACTGAAAGTTATTCGCATCTTGAGGTTGTACTTTGGAAGTTGTTCGTCTTATGGCTTCGTTCAGCTTGGCTTTGGGATCTTAGTCCTTTGTTCATGTGCACACCTCTTTGGCTGATTGTTGTATCATATTTTGACCAAGTTGCTCGTCATTGGTGACTTCATGATTGGCTCATCTTTGGTCTTGGGTCTTAAAACCTGTTCGCCTATTAGTTGTTCGTCTGGGGAGTTGTTCGTCACTTTATATATCTCCCAGATTGGTTAATGCACCCAAGTCATGATTTTCTTTGTTTATCTTCCTTGACTTGGTTCTTCATAATCCTCGATGTAGCTCTAATCCTTGTTCGTCATTTACTGATAAGTGTTCGCCCATCAACAACGTGGCACAATTATAGAGCATTACTGATATCAGTCAACTCGATAGGGTGTCTGATCTAAGAAAAACCTTAGAAAAATGGTGTACTAAAAAGAAAAATGTCCAAGTTCCTCCGGGGCGGAGGTGGTATATTGCTAAAAATACAGTATAACTTCTAATATGACTAAAATAAAATTTAGCATATATATTGTTAAAGACTAGTTTTTATAATCTACATTAATATAATAACAAAATCTTATACTAAAAATAGAAATAAAATTTTGACACAAAAAATTACTTCTATTTTTATCATGATATTTAATAAATTACTTATTAATTAATGTATTAAATATCATTTAACACATGCTAGAAAAATAAATGTGATGATTTTTTAAGACTTTTCATTTGGAAATGTAAAACTTTTAATCTTCTATTTATTGTTTTATTAAAAAAAATTAATCTACTAATTCTAATTATTTACTTTCTCAAAATATTTAAGAAAAATAAGTTTAAAAAAACTTTTAAAAAATGTGTATTTTTAAAGTTTGAGTTGTTGAGTTATTCACTTGGATGATGTATATATTGTACAAATGTACACATATATAATTAACTTTGCCTAAAGTAAATTTTAGAGTTCAATGATCTTTATTTTAATTGGTATATATATATATATATATATATATATATATATATATATATATATATATATATGTGTGTGTGTGTGTGTGTGTGTGTGTGTGTGAGATGCTCAGTTTTATTAAACTAATTCAAATAGCTAGCCTGAAATTATTAAAATGAACATAATGAAACAATGTGATACTCTCTTATGGGAATTTCTATCATGGGTGGAATAAAATTCATACACAAATCAAAAAGAGAAAAAATGGATAAATCATATTTAATTTTAATACAACCCAAAAGTGCTAATATACTTATCACACAAAACTTTGTCTTAGAAAATCAGGAGGTTAACTTTTTTGTCATGTGCAATTACATGTTACGACGTACATCCACAAAACCAAGAGAAAATATTTGAAAATTTTGATATTTAATGAAGAAGACGATATCAAAAAACAGCAATCAATATGATTATAACAAAAGTATTTTAAAAGTTGTAAGTAAGCATAATAAGCATAATATCTTTTCAAATTTAGTTTACTTAACAATGTAGGCGTTTTCTACATTTTAAGCGCAAAATATTTTATATGTTTGACTTGAAAAGGAAAAAAAAAAATCAAAAATTGAACATCACATCAAAAGAGAAAAAATAATAATAGTGATATATATACAAAATTTTCGAAAATAAACAATACACAGGGTGTAATAGTTCTTTCTACTTTATTTAATACAAAAAATAAGCATATAATTTTCTCAATTGAGATAACTATAAAAAAAAATCATTATATATATTTTATACTTACAAACCGTGTGAACAACGGGGTGATATACTAGTTTATATATAATATGTTTAAAAAATCACAATAATGTATAATTTCTCCTACATGATACGAATTGATGGAGGTTTTTTTTTTTTTTTGTCTAAGTAGTATATTTATGGAGACATTTATTAAATATGTTATTTTTATGATTGATTCTTATACTAAAAAAAAATTAAGGTTGATTTTTTTCCTTCTTCATCCATTGAATATTCATCTCCTATTATATTAATAGGGAGTTTTAAAATGCTGAGATGTCAACTTGTGGTTGATTTCGTCTATGTTTCGAATGCTCAATCATACATGGCATGAATTCAATCTTACATGGCATGATTGTGAAACTTATATATGTCACTTTATCAAATGTGTCATCTATGTAGTCTTTCATAAGAAGTCAAATAAAAAAAAAATTGCATTTACTTGGATTTGAACCCTATACTTCAGGTGCATTATTCATTTTGTTTACCAACTAAGCTAAACTACAAATCTTCATGAAACTAAAGTATATATTATATATAACTTGATTTATGTCTTTTTTCCATGGGATTTCAGTATTGCTTCTCGATTATATATCCACACATAAATCTTTAATTGTTAATATTCAGTTAATTATATGTTTATTTTTTTATGTATTACAAATTAAAGCGTGAAGACTTTCAAGGATAATTTAAACCTCCTTAAGGTATTTCTGGTGTGTTATTTTAATTTCATTTCAATAGATAATTTTATTTTTTATTTCTCTCTCACCAGAATTCTTTCATCTTTCTTACGGAATAGTGTTTATTGTATTTTGAAGGGTGAATATTTAATAGGGGTAAAGAATTAGACAAACTTTGGGTTTTAATATATATATATATATATATATATATATATATATATATTTTTTTTTTTTTTTTTTAAATAAAAGCATGTTCAATGTTTTTTTCTTTATCTTAGTGAATTTTTTTGGGGCAGTTAACATTTACTACAATTCTAAAGCCTAAAATGCAAAATGGGGGACAAGAAATCCCATGACACAATTTGCTACATTTGGTGGTCCCCATTTTTTAACAAAAATCTCAAAATGATACAATTAGGTGGGGTCGTGTTCAGTATCATATTCTTATAAAACTGACATTGACTGATGTCTTTTTGCACATTTCCCGAGGTAAAATTTTGACCAGAAATATCTGCTATTTTAAAATTTTTATAATTTTGAACATAAACATAAATTTTATGAACACTGGTGAATTCAAACAAATTTAAATTAAAAAAATATTTCATTAGTATTAATTTGAGAATTACATCTAAAAAAATTCTAAAATATTACATATGCAAATCTGGGCACATAATGCCCAAAAATTTATGAACAACTGATAAAAAAAATGTGCACAGACGCACATAAATTATGAACAATCGATAAAGAAAATTGAACAATTACTAAAATATTATGAACAGAGAGTCTTTTCGTGTTTGAGACTCCAAAAATCTTCAATTCTACTTGTATTTGAATGCCTGAAAATCAAAATAACAAAAATTATGAAGAGACTGCATTTTTAAATAATTCAATAATCTGTATAATTTTTTAAAAAATCATCAATTAATGTAGAAATAGATTATCTCAAGTTTTCCATCGTCTTCCCCATATACCCAGCCCCACCCCCACCACCACCCCCACCCTCCTCACCCTACCCGCACACCTGCCCCTCACCCCACCCACCCCTTCCCCTCCTGCACACACCATTCACACACGCACACAGCCAAACCCCACCCCCTCCTCAAATCCCCCAATTCATGTACAAATAAAACTACAGTTCCCGACATTCGGCAATAAAACTACCACCACCACTTATTCAAAAAATTACATTAAATTCAATGATAAATACTACCTTCATCCGCCTTGTCATCGGAACTAAAGATCTGGACCGAGTCGGCACTTGAAGAGTATAAATCCGTATAGATCTATTGGTATTTTCCTAAATTCAACCACCAGACCAAGAACAGAGAAGAACGCGGCGGTGGCACTTGAATCGCTCACTGTGGCCATGGAGTTGCTCGCGGCGGAGCAACGCCGCCTTCAAAACCCTCGATCTATCCCCACCGTGATACCGCCGCTGCCACTTCATCTTCCCCTAGCGCCGCCACTGCTTCGTCTTCCCTTAGCGCCGCCGCTTTGTCTTCCATCGAAAAATTATAGTGGTGGCCGTCGGAGTCGCCGGTAATTATTAGAGGTGGTTATGGTGTTTTTGAATTAAGAGAGATAGAGAGAGGAGGGGCGTATACAGTGAGGAAGATAGTATGAGAGAGAGTGGTGAAATTAGAGTTGATATTTTAGGCGTATTAGGAGAGAGGAGAGAGAAGATTGGGTGGGGTCTACCTTTTTTAAATACAAATCAGTATTCAAATGTATCAATTTGTGCTATGGGATTTTTGATGTTTTATGGTGTATTTAAGGCTTAGGAATTGTAGTATCTTGTGTATTTCTCAATTTTTTTTAAAGTTATTTTATTAGAGAAATTATTTATTGCAAATTTTCAAATATGATGATTAAATCTTTATATATCATTGATTGAATATTTAAATTTTATCAAATTATTTGTTCAACTTTAAATGAAGTATATATGCATTTTTTTATTCCTTATAATATTAAATAACATAATGATGTGTCAATAAAATATATATTTTAAAATTAATTTTGAGAACAACCCCGCGTAACACGCGGGATACTTATCTAGTATACTTTTTAAATGGAGAATTAGGTGCAATATGATTAGGTAAAATGCAATATGAGATGTTGTAAAAAATGCAATATGAGATGGATAAGGATGATTTTAACTGTCCCAAATGTGGGAGGACAAATAATTTATCAATTAAAATAACCCCGTAATTTGTGTGAATCCTAGACCACATGGATAGGTTATTTCTTTTGTCACTCAAAGTAAATTTGGATGGTAAGATTGGATTTTGTATTCAATTTATCTAACTCGTTATCGAGTACCAGGTAACAGTCTGATTCAATTGTCGAGTTTTATAAGTCTACCCAAAGGACCCGATGAATACCCCGAATACTTCATGTTCAAATTCCAATTAAGTACTTATATTTTACTTCAAGTCCTTAAATTTACACACAAACACACAAACACATATAGAGAGAGAAAGAGAGACGGGGAGAGGGAGAGAGAGAGAGAGCACAAAATATTGAGTGAAGTTACATTTGTAACAATTTTCTTTCAATTTGGTATGACAACTGCTC
This sequence comes from Ballota nigra, assembly GCA_947034835.1. NCBI lineage: Eukaryota > Viridiplantae > Streptophyta > Magnoliopsida > Lamiales > Lamiaceae > Ballota > Ballota nigra. The sequence continues at coordinate 46,066,579 of OX344722.1, forward strand.
AATATATTCATATTTCTTTAGAGATAGATATAAATCTTTCGTACCCAACGAATCAACATACACGTCCTTGTCCAAATGCGCCACATCTATCAACAGGCTGGTTACATCCTCAACAGAGCTCTGTTGGCACGAAAATCTATCGTAGAAGGTTCGGAGACTGTTGTAACTGATTTTTACCATCTCTCGGCATCGAGGACATGGAACGCCTATGGTAAATTTGATTTCTGAATTCTGATCTCTTCTATAAAAAAAAATTAAAATTAAATTCAGAGGTGTATGCTCATTATTAGAAGGGAGAAGAGTGAGTGATCTTTCTGGTTGAGACATGAATTTGGGGTTTTGGTTAAAGAGATATGAAAGTTTTGTTTATGATTCCAACTTTGACAAAATAGCCTTTTTTTTTTAAAAGACGAATATGCAGAGTCATGATGAATCCTTCAGACCTCGGTCATTAATTTGTCTACTTGTTAATATTTAATTTCTTTATAAAAGTTATTTGCCATTTTAAATGCCAAATTTTATTAGAAAATTTTCTCCAAGTTTTAACAAGAGAAACTAGGATATCGAGATTTTGGTGGAGATGTGTAATCAATGAGTGATCGGACATGTATCAAACATGCATTATATAGTTGTTGAAGCTCTATTTGGTTGTTAATAGGATGGGGAACAGGTGTCCAATTATCTCCTACAAGAGTCCACCCTCATACAATTGTCCAATAATCTCTTATATATAACCACCATCACACTAGTGTCCACATTTGCAGTTTGACATGTTCACAAGCTTGGTTAATGGGGTGTCTAGACACATAGTGTGTGATGTTGGACATATGCCAAACATGCATTGCATTGTTGTTAAGCTCCATTAGGTTGATAATGAGAGATATGACATGTGTCAAACATGCATTATGTTGTTGTTGAGCTCTATCTGGTTAGTAATGAGATTAAGAACTAATGTCCAATAATTTCCTGAAGATTTCAATAATCTCTTACGATTGTTCATAAACATCATACAAATATGATAATTTTTATTTTAATTTATTTTAACACTTAATATATTAAAGCGTTAATTGCAAATAAAATCACAACCTTTCCACGATTTGCAAATATTCAAAAGTTTAGATTAAATTAAAATTTGCGAAAAGGTTGTGATTTTATTTGCAACTAACCCTATATTAAAATATATACTTTTACGATAATCATGAATGATAAATCAAAATATTCATTTGTGATGCAAAACACAACTAAAATATGTGTTTTTCAATTGTGACGACTGAGCTTATACAGTGTAAGATAAATTAACATAATCTAAAATATATAATAGCAACATCTTTTCCTAAAATAGTTTAGGCGCCAATTGTTTTTTACCGTTGATCTAAATGTCGGTTACAATTCCTATCCGTTCGATCTTTACTGTGTTGGATATGGAAGGTTTTTAATTGCAGCCCATGGATTATGTTCTTTGATTTCTTAAGAATGGTTATTGTCCATTTGATTAAAGCTGTTAATTAGGGACCGTTTTTTTTTACCCCACTATATATAGTCATCTATTCTTCTTCATCGTCAATATCTCACACATGGATATATAAAAATTTCATGTATATATTCTTGCAGATTGTATTTGTGTTTATGTAGAGAGTCATCAGTTTTTTAATATTCTTTAGTATACATTTTAGAGGAATTAAATTTTGGTGCCGTACTTATGCATGTAGTGCCTTGGCGGATTTTTTTTCCTTTGACAGAGTTTATTTTTTCTTATTTTCCTTTGTTTGGTGTTTCATAGATACTGATGTATTCCATTGTATATGCGTTGTTATTGTATCTTTATGTTAGTTAGGTTGTTTTTTTTATTTGAGTAGGTCTCGTGTGAGACCGTCTAATATCATGAGATGGTGAGATGGGGTATAAATTGAGCACGATGTTTTAATGTTTATGGACTAATTTTTCTAGTTTAATGTTTATAATTTGAAGTTTCGTGTATGATGTATTTTTTAAAGTTCAAGTAATTAAGTTATGAACCAGAAATTAGAATGAAGTATTTTGGACAATTATATGCAATATTTATTCCGATAAATTCAAAATTAATTTGATTTGCTTTGGAACTTATCGTTCATGAAATATAAATATTTATAATTAAGAAATTTTATGAAAAGTCAGCTTAATAATTAAATATCATCCACAATTTCAGTATAATTGGAAAGCAAGACTATAGGAGCAAAATTTTTAGATTACCGTTCTCGCACCCATCATGATTGTTGTTTGAGCCTCAAGTATTGGAACTAATTATTATTTAAACACATATTATATGATTTATTTATTTTAATTGAATTCTCCAATGCAATTTGTGAATTAAATTCATGTGATTAGCCTAACCATTTTCCAAATACGAAATGAAATCCTTACACACAAGGTCAAGTCTTTTTTTATTCATCCCACTGTATAATTATATTAATAATTTCCAATAATTGTATAATTTATTCATATATATTTGGTTAAGTTGTTTCATATTACTCATGCATAATCCTAACGTAATTAATTCTTATAGCATAATACATTAAAAGACATCTGAACTATCACAATTTATTTCGAAAGACCTTTAAATTATTTTTTTATTTTAAAAAACTCATAAACTATTAATTTTTTTTATACGAGGCCCTTGGTAACGAAAATTCACGAATTTTGTTATGTTAGTTTAATATGTTACATTAAAATATGCCAAATCAACCAAATTTAATGCTATAATGATCGATTTCCATTTTCCAACGAAAAATGTGTCTCTGACGGATATTCAGTAGGGGCCTTATGAAATAAGAATGATATATTTTAAGGGCTTTCTGAAAAGAAAAAAAAGTTTAGGGGCCTAATGAAACAAGAATGTATAGTTTAAGGATTTTTTTAAAACAAAAATTAATTTAAAGATTTTTTAAAATAAAATTTGATAATTTGAGGGCTCTCTTATACACTATGCCTAAAATATTCTACCAAATAATCTAATTTGAAGGCTTGATTATAGGAAATAAATATTTGAGATTAATGCACAATTGTTGTGCATGTGTCGGTAAATCAGTTCTCTTTAAGAATCAGCAATTATATCAACCCTCCGGTAATACAACCGCTATTTCCATATTATCATGTGCATAATCAATTTTAATTTCAGTTTGTTGATTGTCCGAGGTATTTTTTCTGTTAAGAGAGAGAATTGTTTGATTTTTTTTATTTTTTTTTTGTGAGATCAATTATTTACCATATTAGAATTACAACATTATGAAATTAATGATTGATTATTGTATTTTGTAGTAACTTCAATAAAAGTAAGGATTGTTAATCAATATATTTTGCATAACTAGATATCATATACTATTAATTTATAATTAATTCATCATTTTAAAGACATAACCCATTTAGGTGTCCCAATTTCAATTTTACTTTGTTGATCATGTGAGGTATTTTTTATGTGAAGAGAGCAAAAGTTATTTAATTTTTTTATAAGATTAATTATTTACCATATAAGAATTGCAACATTATGGAATTAATGATTAATTATATTGTCATTTGCACTAACTGCCGCAATATAAGGATTGATAACTAAAATATATATTTTGCATAATCATTTGTCATATATTATTAATTTGACACACTTTCATATATACCTGGTGTACGGTGCACTCATTCAACAGTTGATGTTGTTTACACTGAAAAGTTGGTTGATTACACTGAAAAGTGTTGTTAGATTACATTGTAAAGTTTACACATAAAATCGATTATTAGTGTAAACTTTTCAGTGTAATCTAACCACACTTTTCAGTTTAATCAAATTATATTTTTCAATGTAAATAGTCTTAACTGTTAGTGAGTGCATTTTACACCAAGTGCACAAGAGTGTTATTCTATTGATTTATAATTAATTCACCGTTTTAAACACATAACTCATTCAATTTTAATTCAATCAACAAATTACTCACTCCTCGACCCCGCTAATCCAATGGTAAAAAATACGATTCACGTCTTCGTACAAGAGTTCCTATTAAGTATAGAGATTGAGAATCAAGCGCAATAGAAACCAACAAAATAGTGTAATTGATTTATATATATTATATTTTTTTAATATTAATGTATAGTCTTTTATTGAAGACGATGTTGGAAAAAATTTATTTGTAAATCAACAATAATAATTTTTATTTTTTATAAATCAATGTTGGGTACTTGATATTAATCATTTTAATTAAGTCCCATTGTTGATTGTTTTATTTGTATTTTAATCAATTTCAACAATGATATAATATTTTGAATTGTATTCATGATTATTATTTTATGTAGATGCTAAGATATAAAAACAGTTCACTGGTTGTTTCAGATATTTGAGTGCTTTTATTGGGGACGTTGCATTATAATTTATCTATATAATTGTCTGTTTTTGCTGTTCATGTTCAGTGTCGCCTCCATTGCCCTTTTTTCCTTTTTCTTTGTAATTTTTTTTTCTATTTCTTTTCAGGATGCTATTGCAGTTGACTTTGAATACAATATGTGTACCGAATATAAAAAGGATAGTCTCAATTTTAATGTTACAATTATATAGGGTTTTGTAATTGTTATAGGGCAAGGACGAGTTTTTTCTGCGGGAGGTCGCTGGGATTGAGCAGTTTTTGAGTGATCTGTGGCTGATTAAGATTGGGGAGGATGTGACGGTTCAAGTTGAGGTGCCGAAGGTGGTTGTTTTAGCCGGTCCGCTACTTCCGCTGCCGCAATTGGGGGCGTTTCCCGGTGGTAATGTTGGAGGTGAGGCGGCGGCGATGGGTGTGGAGCTGCAGAAACAAGCTGCTGCCAGATCATGCGAGAAGGTTTGAGTCTGGTGAATTGGTGGTGAGGGCTTTTCTCAGTTGCTTATGAAATGTCTGGTTGAATTGGCATTTTTTTATGTGGTAATTTGTTGAGAATTTTGTCCAATTTCATGATTTTATAGGTTTTCAGTCGGTGGTGAATATCTAATAAAGAATAATGAAACTTTTTTATTCTACCTCACGAAAATTTTATTATTACGTTATATGATATAATTGAAAGGTGTCGTTTATATTTCTTATTCGGTTATTCTGAAAATATGAATTTTACTTTCAAACCATGTGAAATATTTTAAGATGTGTATTTTGGCATACCAATAGGAACAAATAAATATGTTTTCGAAGTCAAATTCCTTTATATTTTTGGCACAACTAATTTCGTGATATCATGTAATTCATATTTTATTATTTCACTCAGTTGCGTATTTTTGCAGATTAATAATTAATGTGATCAATTCCGTTTAAGGGATATATCTCATATAACTGTGTTGATTTGTTAAATTGGAGTATAAGAAATCATTAAATTTAGTTTTTAATTAAGAAACCATTTAATAAAAAAGAAATTCCAGGATGATAGTTAAATTATGCGTATTGTAGTTAAACTACAATTTAAATTAATTAGTTTTTTTAGGTAATATTATGCAAATTGTGGTAATATGGCATCAAATATTAAATATTTGAGAGTCCAATTTCATCCATTTTTAATTCCATCTTTGTCTTTTCTCGACTCACCCCTTGGATCGACCTCAATTAGCACGTGTTTGCTTCTAAAATTTCTATTTCTCTACAAAATAAACACAAGCACATTTATCGAAAATTAAATACAAATAATAATCCATAATATATAATACAGTCTACCTTCCTAAATATAGTATTAATAGTAATTATAATAGACAAAAAATGGTGAGTTATATTCAGGAATTGCAGTGTTTTAATTTATACTAGGTAAGTTATATCCATCAATCGCGAGTGTTTTCGAAATATATCAATTAATGTTGTGTATTTCAACGTGAATTAAAATTGTGACTTTGGGACTATATGTGTTCAAATATATATATGTTAATTTGTGGAGCCAATAATATATATTTAGTGTAATCGGTCTCCCATTAATTGTGTAATTTTGGTAGTCTTTTTAATGCAGAGGTGATTTCAGGATAATTTGAATGAAAAGGTGATATCGGGCAAAAACTTATGCAGTATATTAAAAAAAAAAAATCTCTTGATTTTCTATTTCCTCTACTGCATGCATGATTTGTGGAGACAATATTCTTCAGTGTAATCGGTCTTCCATTAATTGTGTAATTGTTGTAATCTTTTTTAATTGAAAGGTGATTTCATGATAATTTACTAATACCCTTCAATCAAGTTTCACTGTAAATATCGTTCACATAATACCTTCTCAAATATTAAATTATATGATTCACTGAAAATATTTAGTAGTAATATAGTGATAAAAAAATGATAAAGTATAGAGTGAAAATGGTTCATACATGAACCATGAAAGGGTATTAGTTGTGACTCTTTCGTAAAAACAATTAATACTTTTTAGTGATAACAATTAATATTTTTCAATAATTTATGTATGAACCAATTTCATTCATATAATTTTATTTTGTGTTTGATAACTTATGAAAATATGTGCATTTGTGGTTAGAGAGAAACAATGACTCAACTATTCCACATTGCGAAATTAAGTAGATTAAAAATGTTAGATTTTGACATTATTTGTAGAATTTTAATATCAAATACGTTTGTATGGTGTAACTAGATAAATTTTTAATTTGGTACTACTACATTCATGTTGGTTATTATTATCATTTATTATTATTTCACAAGGACGTTTATACATCCACTACTTTATATTAATGGGTAACTACATATGATTTTAAATTTGTACTCCAAAATACAAAAGGATCTAAAATTAAAAGAGTGATTCTTATGTGTACTCAAATGGTAGGCAAATTTATGTATATATGTCAAAAAGAAAATTGAATGGTGAAAATAGGGAACTTATAAAGGAAATTTCGAATATAGGGTTGATCGCCCTTGGTAGTAGCGATCAACAGCTGCCACGTCGTAGATCGCTACTGCCAGAGGCGATCTAGGTTTGAGGGGTACTTTGGGAGACGAGAGCCGGAGCCGGCCGGTGGGGGTAGAAGGCAGTGGGCAGCTGTTGGAGCGCGGCCGACGTAAAAGCCGATGCACAGATCTCTTTTTTTTTTTCGAATTAAACTGCTTCTTTCTCTTTTTTTTAATTACTTTAAACTTGGTCAAACTCCATTTCCTTATTTGTAGGACAACAGGCAGCAAGAGAGGAATAGAGGATTAGATCGTGCATATTTCAAATCCTTATTTCCTTTTCCTTCAAATTTGCCCAATTCCAAGCTCCACATTTACGTCCGCTGCTTCCATCTCCCACCGCCTCCGACAGTCTTCCGCCAACCACCGCAATCTGCCACCTGCGACGCCGTCTCCCGTCTCCCACAGCATACCGTCCACAGCACACCTCAAATCCGTCTTCCACAGCACGTGAAAAAATCTGGTAGTATATTTTGGTTGATCGCACTTCCCAGAGGCGATCAACCCTATATTTAAAAACTTTTTTCCAACTCCTCTATTTACACCATTCAAATTGATATTTGCCATATATACATAAAGTTGCCCAAATGGTATAACTTGCACTTGAATTTTAAGTCCAATTTTAAATCAATTTTAACTCTTCGAGACCCAATTTACTTAATGATCTTTGAAAAGTCAAAATTAATTTGAATTTGGACTCAAAATCCAAATGCATGTTATGCACTTGGGCGCATGCAAGAATTTGTGAAATTTAAAAATAAACTAATAAGAGGTCTATCAGAGTACAAAAATTTAGAGTCGTCAAAATAAGTTAGGCCCCCACCCCGACATTCAAAAAATTAGAGTTTGGCCAAATATTTTTTTTCCCTTTTGAAAGCGGGCCTAAATGGTTTGATCCGTTTGGGTCGTGAACTTTGACAGGTTGGAGGCGATCTGCCTAAAAAAAGGATTATTTTTATATTGTAGAAAATTATTTTTATGAAGTATTATAGTTAATATATTGTGAACTTCAATTTGTAGAAAATTATTTTTCTGACTAATGAATGATGAACTATATTTTTATAGTGATAGTTATCGAGATAAATTGATTGATTAAATTTGATTTTGATGAATTTTATGTATTGAAGCTTTTAGATTACATTTATAAAAAAAATATGGTGGGCTGACCAGCTAAAATCGACAGTTTGGCAATAAGTGGGTTGGGTTGGAGGTTTTGCAACCCGCCAAAAAATTTGGCCCGTCGCATTGTCCTGCCAAAAGGTGGATTTTTGTGGGTTTTGGCTCGCCCCGCCCCTTCGACCCATTTCGACAGCACTACAAAAAATTGATCAATAGTATAATAAATTTTAAAACCACTTTGTAGTTTATTTTTAATTTTAGCAATCTTTGTATTTTGGGTTTAAAATTTACACCCATATTTAGTTTTCCTTATATTAAAAATACAATGACATATAGGACTATAAATGGAATAAAAAAGAATAAAATTCACGTTATAAGGACCAAAAGATCAAAATTTAAAGAAAAAAGTATATAAAACTGAAATTGGAGTCGACAAAAGTTATATAACAATCTATGATATTATCTATCTCTGTGCTTTGCATAAATATATTTAATCTTTAGTACACAGTGAGAAAAATGAATTTATAACGAGTGAATTTCAAATTCCAATTGATGTATGATTTTTAATCATTCTAAAAAGATGTTATACTTAAGATGCAAACACATTTAATTATTCATTTTTCAAATTTAATGCGTCAAAGTGTATTTTAATATTTTTGAAATTTTTTATTAAAGTTTTTTGGAAATGATTTAAACTTTCTAATTAACGAGACAATTATATTACTAATTAATAAACACTTTTAATCAATGCATAAATATAATTAATGTATAATATATTCTTTTTCTTTCAATGCGTAGAAGAGTTTAATTGGTTAGAAATCATTGTTTCATTAAATATTGTTTCTAAGCAATTGTCGATTCTAGGAAGGTAAAAACAGGTCTAGACAGATCGTATATAAATCTGGATTATTCAAAACAAGCCTAATGAACGAGCCGTTTACGTGGCACCGAAAACCGCATTTGAAATAAAATAAAAAAAACTACGAAATACACTAAATTTATTAAAGGATTAAATTTGAACGCTGAAGTCTGTTGTGTGTAAAATAACAACTTTAAAGGCTTGAACTCCTAATAATGTGAAGAAATAACATGATGACATTGACGAATGAAAAAAATCATAAATTATAGCTACCGTAAATCCCATATGAACAACAATCATAAATGAAAAAAATTCTTGAAATAAAAAACTTATGAAATCAACTGAAGGTTAAACTTCAGAACTCAAACAAACAGTTTCCTTTTCAATTAAGATGGATGTTCAGCTTCGTCAAAGGATCAAAGCAATTTTTTTCTCATTGAAGAATCAATCTATAGTTTTCAATTTTTTGTTTTGAATTTCTGTTGAACGATTTTATTACTATCTATACAGAGATAAAGTTGTCATTTTACATATATATATATATATATATATATATATATATATTAGTAAAAAAAATTATGGGGTATGTATAGTATTTTGTGGGGTGTGATTAGCAGATTAATATATCCACGCCTTACAAACTAAATTCAGATGGTATGTCTTTTTTTTTATTATTAACTATGCAATATAATTTTACAATCATATATTTTTTGTAAATATTTTCTTGAAATTTTATTTAATTCGTTGTCCATATCTAAATTCATGATAAAACAGACGTAAAATGATTTATTAAAGAATAATTGCTTACAAGATTATGATAAACCGTTGAATATTCAATATATATATATATGCGTATTATTTTTAAGAGGAATAAGACTTTGTTAAGTTTTAAAAGTAATATGTAAGTAAGATCTAACACTTGAGGTATATTTGATATAAAAGTATGTTTAATCGGTTTTTTCTAAATGAAAAGACATAATTGGGATGCAGAATTTCTAATATTCATGATTTAATTTAAACATAAATTTAATTTATAAAATAAAATGAGAATACAAATATCATTTGTATAGAATAAGCTTATACACACATTATCAATGGATTTATTTTCGTGAAATTCAATCATATACTCTAAATCTTTTGATGACCAAGCCTTTAATTAGTAGGACAATATATTATGCATGCTTTCGTTTTTAAACAATTAATAATAATATTATATATGCACATAGTATGAACTAATCATATTAAATATAAGATACAACTTGAGTTTGGTAAAAAAAAAAAAAAATCGGAACAATCAAAATTTGAAGGATAAAAGAACTTGATGCTTCTGTGTAATTTTTTTTTAAAGGAATGTAAGTTAGGTAAGTTACAAAATGAGGACTGTAATTTTTTGAGCTAACAATTCAAGCACTTTAACTTATAAAAGTAGTAAATTGAGGCTAAACTGGTTAATCAATCCCAATTTCACTTAAATTCCAGCCCTCTGGCCGGATTTGAGTTGATTTGGATTGATTTAACATCAATTCGCCACTTTTTAAAATTATTATTCTTAATTTGTCAACTATATTTTTTAAGTTATAACTGGGAAAGAGGCGTCGATTTCAACAAGTGTAATTATAGATATTGAGAAACTTTCTCTATATTAGGTTTTAGATTCGCCTCTCTTTGATCATATTCTTTTATAATATCCACTTAATTTAGATTAGAAGCAGAATATTTTATCATACGTGGAGATTTTGGTTAATTTTTTTTTTAAAACTCACAATTAATGATGTAATATAAGTGAAAGATGAGCTATAAGCATGGTTTTACTATGGTTTTATGATTAATAATTTAATTGCTAATGATTTAATTTTTCTACTATTATTTTAGTTAAATGGAGATTCTTATTACATGCACAAAAATTATCGAGGATATGGTGTACAGGGATGGGTGATGACTTGCTTAAAATTTGATGTCATGATATCTTCATTGATTATTACTTTATTTCGATTATTAGATATTTAGTCTACATCTTTTTCTTAGTAGTTTATAATTATTTTTATTTTGTCCAAATCATGGATTGATATTTAAATATGTTTGAACTCCATTTATGATCTAATGGTGGTTTAAGGCATGAAATTATGGGTGGTGTCTTAGTTGGTGTCTCATCTAACTCGATTTAGCCAAAGTGCACTTTGGGCTAGGCATGACGCCATTGATTATCTTAGAAAATGACAACGCATAAACGCAGAAAAAAAATTCTACATTAGGAAGAAATTTGTATTATATATTTTGGAAGAAGTTATCTGCATCGAGTATAAAAGACTTTTCAAATCAACCTCTCGATGAAATCACTAATGATATTGTTTTAATTTAAATATATAAATAATTATTAATATAAGCAATTGATTAGCATAAAAAAAATTGACTGTGAAATGTTGATGATATTTTTTCCCCTCTTAAATACGATATGTAAATTGAATTTGCAATTGACAAATAATTTCTTCTAAAAACTAATATAATTGCCATGGTAATATTAGCCAATAATATCATCATTATATAATTATTCATCGCATGTTATTGATTTGGCTGGTGAGGATATCGAGATTGACACAATAAAATTAAGAGATCCAGTACGTAGTTGAGGATTCAGAATAAGGATACTTCATAAATTATTGTTCTTCACCTTTCAAAGATGTAATCTAATAATTTTAAGTTTATGTTAACAAATTATTTTTTTGTAGATACTAAGTATTGGGATGAAGATCATACTCATAATTGTCAATATTATGGTGCATTGTTCTTTTGTGAGAAAAGGTTAAAATTGAGTCGTCTTTTAATGTTTACATAATTTCAGGCTTCCTCCGTTCCCAAACACTTTGCACATTTTTCTTTTTCTTCCATCCCCAAACACTTTGCACACTCTATAAATGGAGTCCATACTTAAATTTAAATTAATTTCATTACCTTTTACACTCACTCCAACCAATTTTATTAATTTAATAATAAAACTTTATACAACATCACCCTCAAGAGTAGGTTTTATATGAAATGGTTTGTGATAAGTTTATCATGAAACTGTTTTAAAGTATCGAATATTTGATCAGGAATATCATTAATCCGAGTTCAATAAAATCTAAAACAATTACAATATAATACCAAATATCAGATTAATGATACTCCTGATTAGATTATTGATACACCTAATTAAAATATTTGATACTTTTAAATTATTTCATAATAAACTTATCATGGACTATTTTCATATAATACTTTGTCCACCCTCAATACTCTACTCATTACACATTTTTATATTTTGCTCCACTAATTGTGTGAACTTTTCATTCCCTCTATCATCTCCATCTTAGTATTCATCTCTTCTCCCAATTTCTTTAGAATATATATAGCATGTTGATATTATTATTGGTTATCATCTAATTTTTATCATTTCTTTAACTTATGTAGATATAATTGTCTTTTTTTTTTTAACAATTGGTTGATTTTGATTGGTCCAAATCTTTATTCACAACCTGTAGTTGGCTTTGTTCCATTTTATTCATGTTATTATATAAACCACTACAAGTTTCATTATTTTTTTTAATTTGATTGAAAATTAATCTGAATTGAATGGTGTAAAATTATTAGTAATAAATAAAAGACTGATTATTATATTTTGAGTTTTAAAGTTTGAAACATTTCAGAATGACCATGTTTTGATGATGCAGTAGTTTAAGTAAGTGTATATCTAAAATAATTTAATGTTTGAAGTAATATACTATTATAACACTTAAACATAAAAAATATAAATATAAATGATTATAGTTAAAATTAGATATGATAATTGCTTCAATACCATAACATTAATCCCTCTTTAATCAACGGCCATTTCTTATAATGATTACTTCAAACGTAGCATGTCTCTACCAGGTTGCAGGAGTATGATTTTATTTATTTATAGTTTACTTTATTGTTTATATTTTTTTATTTGTAATACGTCAGAATTTTTATGTAATTTAATTTTTTTTATTAAAAGAAGATGATGTGCTCATGCCTTTGGACGATGTTCGAAATTATATTGCGAATGATTTTCATGTGGACAGATTTAGATTCTTTTTTCGTTTTTATAAAGGGGGAGAGACTAAATTGAAGGTAATTTTGTTTAATTACTTACAATTTAATATAATTTATTATTTTGTTTCAATGTTAACTTTTTTTTTTAATTTAGTATTTGTCATATTTGTTTGTTAAGAAGTATTTGTTCTGAAGCAAAAGTCAATGCCAGATTCATTGTTAAAGTACTTTAATGTTGAGGCTCTTTACAATGGTGGAATCTGGTATTTAAAAGTTAATGTTTGTTTTAAAAATTATTTTGATATTCATGTTGGTGATCTATTATTTTTGGAAGAAGACCATGGAGGTGCTATTTCCTTCACTATATTCAATGGTTCTAATGGATTTTTGAAGGAAAAGATAGGTGAACATCTACTAAAATTTCTGGTTATAATAGTGAGCATTCGATGTCTTTTTTTTATCTAGACTAATTTTGTTTTTCGATTTGTTACCAACTTATCCCAAGAACATTTGTTCAATTATATGGAAATACGCTTTCGAAGTGTTTCTTTTTTTGAACTAAATTTGGAAACCAGCATATGAGCACATACACGGTAAATGACAATGGACTTCAGTTAAAAGTAAAAAAAATTGGCATGATGAATTCCATTGTTATGACAGAATTAAATATTTATGTCAGTTTTTTTTAGACAATAATTACGAGGTTACTACATGGTCTTGCTATGTTAATCATGGTAATTTTACATTTTTAGGTTTTCTCCGTTTGGTACGTGTATCCTTTTGTTTAATATTCTGTTATATTTTATATAACACAACATTGTTCTTTTTCAGTTAGCTTTCCTAAAAATTATTGTTCTCAAGTTTTTGTGGATTGCAGTCAATCTGAGTTTATGTATTGTCTGGTACATATTGATTATATTTTATATCTTATTTTTCAGTGAATATTTCTTTTATAGAAAGTTTATATACATATTTTTTTCAAATTGTGTATATTTCTAATTTCAACATATTATTCTTTCTATTCCAATATCTTCCAAGGAATGCAGATAGTGTTTTTGGATCTATTAGTCTTACTATTCAGTTGAAGAACACAATCAATGGAGAAATTTTTAATGTTCGTTATGACCATTGTTTCATAGAATGTCATGGTGGACATTATGTTTTTATGCCTCTATGTGACAAATTGGAGATCTGTGGCGTTGAGTATTTCTTTAAAAATATCTGATAAAGTCCATTTCTACAAGGAGCCCAATGAAGAGAATGATACTTCCTATTTTTTTTTTATCTTCTGAGGATGATTCTGTAATGTGTTGTGTCTGAATTAATGCTTCTGGAGTGATATGGTTATTATAACTTATTTTATAGTGTCAATCGTTTATGAATAATAGTATTATTGTTTATTTTCATAGATTGTCGTGTTTAATATTGACTATTAATAATACATCTCATAAAAGAAATACTATAAAATTACTTTTCAAATATATGCTCACTATCATCATGATTTATCAAAAAAGAATAAACAATGTAAAATTACCTGAATGTCATTATCTCCTATGGGTGTTGTAGTTCTTTGTTAACCGTCATTTTTTATATGTCGATCGTTGTTTTATTGTAATATATTATTACCAAATATTCCATTTTTCATTTCAAATTAATAATTGGGCTATTACTTAATCTGATTAAAATGCAAAGTATTTTGTTCCGTTGTAGTACGTTTTAGTGGTTGTTTGTTTCCTAAAAATACATGTTAGCAGTCTGTTTGAAATTCGTCATGCATTTCGAATCCGTCCGCTCTGCCACTGATATGAATGTTTAAGGTGTTAATTAACTAAAATTGAAATTAGATTAAATCAAGATTATACTTACCTTTGAAAAATTCATGTGTTACCAATAAATGAACAACATTAGGCTTCTAGGAGTGATTAGATGACCTTATCTTCGACATGCAACAAAAATACACCGAACAATTAATAGAGTAATGTGTGAACCTTTCATACTTCAGTGAGTTTTCTCGAATCTTTATCGGTGTCATTATTTATCTGATTGATCTATTATGCAACTGGGAAAAATTGTTGAGGTTTTTAAAGTATTGAAATTAAATAGGATTAAAATAAAATTTATATTTCATAAATCAAATAATTTACCTATTAAATCACCTGGAATTCAACATGCAGACAAAATTTTGGATGGAATTGGACCAATGACTTTGTAATCCTTTCGTAATTCATCAAGCTTTCACCAGTCGGAGGCTGATCCTTTTTTTTGGGGTCTAACCTAAAGATGATGAGGATTTGAATAAATTTTGAAGAACAAAAATATAAAACAGTTTAAATGTCTGAAATGTACCTTAAATTTAATTCTCGAACTATGATCATTTCAGTGGCTTTCAAAATCTAATGAATTTTTTTAGATGGTGGAATTTCAGGCGGTGACCTTTGGCTATGGTTGTCAATGACTTCGTTAATTGCTTACTGGTTTAGCCGTGTTATGATATGCAGAGTAATAGTGGAGTTGATATCTAGAGTAATAGTGGAGCAAGAATTATGGTTTGGTTCCACTTACAGTATAGAGGAGTAAAAGATTTATCCACCTTTAATAATTAAATAATTTGGATTGGTTCAGAACTTTAGATGTGGGAGACCATAAAGCATGAATCTTCTTCCATGTTTATTGTTAAACGTACACATGTGTTATTGAAAGAATGTGTGAAATTGTTAAAGAATTATTCAATCTATCATAAATTAATATTAATGTAATCTATTTTTTGCAAAAATTTATACGGGACCATCTTATGACATGAGACAATACAAATTAACATCCACTCATAGCAAAATGTTAATGCATCAACAACCAAGTTATATCTCATCCCATTGTCTCATGTGATTAGACAGTCTCAGACAAGACCTACTCTTACTTTTTTTTTTATAAGAAATAGTTACTTCTACCATCCTTTGTTACCTGTCTCATTTTATCCATTCACACAAACTAATTTATTTATTTATTAGTACATCTTAAGACACTTACATGCACCCTTATTTATTATTTCTATTTATTGCAAAATGATTATTATCTTCGTGATTTATTAGAGGCGTTGTTAGAAAAAAGTAGGTATAATATTGATTTATATTAATGGTTTGACAATTAAAAAAAGGCAACCGTTTTTGGATAAAAATGATACAGTTAAAAAGGGACGAATGAAGTATTTTTTTAAAAATTAGTCTCTTTCGTAGTTTAATGTTTAAAGTATTTTAATTATATGCTGATTTTTTTTTAATATTGTATCATGCTATTGGATAATGCATATTAACAAACACATCTATTAAAATATTAATGTGTTATGTTCAATTTATGTTCTATGTCAGTTATGGTTTATATTAGAATATAGTTCATCTTAAATTAATCAAGAAATTATTTTAAGTTATTGAATATTTAAACAGAAACATAACAAAATTCAATCGAAATATATTTGATTTGGGATTAAAAAAAAGTTTATGATAAAAAAATTCATTTAAATTTTTTTTTTTAAGTTTTAAAATTAAAGATAAGATATTACCATGGATTAAAAATTGTAACAAATTCCGCCCGTGCGAAGCACGGGTAGGATACTTACTAGTTAAGTAAATGGTGTGTAATATAATACATTATTTAAGTTCAGTTATTATGTAATATATTACACATTGTTTACTTACTTATGTTATTGTGCCTCACATCATTTAAATCTGTTTATCACAATTGAAAAACAGAATTGTAGTTATGTTTACATCTCATATGAATCTTTGAATTTACAATTCATGATTATCGTAAAAATATTTATGTTAGTATTTTAAGTGTTAAAATAAATTAAACAAAAACAAAACAATTGTATGATGTTAGTGAGCAAGTGTAAGAAATTACTGAAAAACTTTCAGGAGATTAATGAAAATTGTTCCTAATCTCATTACCAACAAAGTACAACTCAGCAGCAACATAATGCATGTTTGACATTTGTTGAACCTATTAATCTATCATAGTTCAAGGACAACGCAGTTCATGTGAGTTATTTGTTCAACATCTTATACTAGGTGTCTAGACACCTCATTAACTAAGTTTGTGAACGGTTCAAATTGCAAGTACATAAACTTGTAGTAGATTATTATAAGATTGTTATTTATATAATTGATTTTTATCTACTAAAAGATAAACAAACTGCACATATCTGATGATTAATATTAATTTAATGATGTTTAGTTACAATTGTTAATATATATTAATAAAATTTATATATATACATATTAATAGTGGTCAAGCAAAATTTCACAAAATATTTATTTTTAATATTTTTAAGGAAAGTAAACTTATGTATTAAATAGTCTGAATATTGACTTCAATGTTAAGAGCAAACATACCCAAAATCTGGGTAGAGAAATGACTTGAACTGAAAATACTAGCTTTCTACTAGTAGTTTCCCCGCAAGAGTACGGGTTCACTGTAGTATAAGTAAGTATAGCGACCAAGTATTATCGAACCCACAGGATGGTGTGTATGCGAACAGATCCCTGAAGATCTACGCGTCGTAGCTAATATGAATGTATGTTTTTGGATTTTTTTAAAGAATTAATTCTAAACTAAAATAAACTAATTGAACTAAAGAACGAAAGAAACGAATAAACTACGGTGTGTTTTCAAATAAGTGATGGTGATGCTCAGGATAGGAATCCCTACGTATACTAACGGAGCAGGTACATAATCAAAATAATTGTGACGCGCAAGAAATAACCTAAGTAAAAGATTGTAAGATGAAAGCTCAAGAATTAATACCCTAATACTTTATCCTAGCAATCGACTTCACTAATCCATTAACGAGTTAGTAGATCATGCTCAATTAACGAGACCCTAATTTAAACTAAGGTGATGTGGTCGTCCTCCTTAGATAAACCGGTAGATTAATTAACCATTTCTAAACCCTCTCATTAAGTCTACTCGTTGTTAAAGAGTGATAAGGCTGTCCCCTCTCTAACACTTTTCGAACGAAATTCAAAGGTAAAGTCAAGATTGATTTTAAGAATTCATTAATTAAGAGAATTAAAACCTAATGTCACGAATTACCCTAATTACGTACCCACAACCTACTTCTACGAGTTCATCCTACCCTAAGCATGCAAGGGTTTTAGCTAGACATGGTTTTTACGTAAACAAGACCAATTGAATAAATAACGAACATGAACATAATGATTATAACAAATAAATTATTACACATAAACTAGGGTTGAAAGAAAATTAATGCTAAGAACTAAATTTAAATTAAGAACCCGGAGTCTCAAGGTATTAACGAACAAAGGTCTTAAGAAACGAAATTAAAAAGCAAAATCGTACTATGAATTCGTAAAGAAAACCTCAAAAACGTAAATCTCAAGCTTGCTCGTCTCCTCTTCTCCAAAAACTAACTCTAAAAGTAATAAGGTATCAAGTGGTGTATGTCGTGGTGAGTAAAAACGTGTTCGGAAGGGGTATATATAAGCAACGGGTCGAATTAGGAGTTAATGGGCCAAAAATACGTATGCTCGTGCACTGCTCGTGCACCAGTGCACGAGCTCATTCCACTCGAGCGCTCCAATTCGTCCAGAGAGCAAAAACTGCTCGACCTCCCCTTGCTCGTGCACTAGTGCACGACCCGCGTCAGCTCGTGCGCACTGCACGAGTGCTCGTGCACTAGGTGCATGAGTTGCACCTTCTCGAGCTCTATACTCGACTGCTCGTGCACTATGTGCACGAGTGCTCCTTGCTTGTGCACTCCAATGATACTTTTGCTCCCTCGAACTAATACTTTTCGTATTTCTTCGATATCTTCTCACCCGGGCATCCGTTTAAGTTGATTCAAAGTCCTACGAACTCCTCTTTTTGCCCTCTATCCATCTATAAGCATCAAAGAGATAAATTCATTAGTTTATTAAAATGATACTCAATTGACTCTAAATAATCATATAAATCAATCAAAACAAGGACATTTCGAGTGACGAATCATGACAATTTCACGCCTAATCAACCCCCTCAAACTTACCATATTGCTTGTCCTCAAGCAATGAAATAATAAGTCAAGTGAAATTGTTAGGAATGAGTCAATGAATCAAATCATGCAAGCAAATGAACTCGAGCTTCAAAGATCAATCACAAGTATACTCACTCACCTTCCTTCATCATACTCATGCAACAACAACAAGAAACACTAAGATCAAACATGGATGTGCACTCAACGATGTGTTTCACTCCCCCACAAGTGTATATCAATGATAAAGGGACTCACTCAAATAATCAATCACACATGTCGGCAGCCATAGGCTTGTAAGCACTCTTAACTCCGACCATACTCTAAAAATCAATGCCGAATCAAAAATGACTTTTCTTAAGGTTGTAATGTAGACTCTTTGGACAGGTAGGGTAACAATATGGGTAAGTGACTTAAGTGAATGGAGAATAGAAAATCAAACTTCGGTACTACGAGATTAGGAACAGAATACTCCAAACAATTTCAATCAACACACTTTCAATTCCAATACTCTCAACACTTCAATTTTTCTTTTCTTTCTCACTCTTTTCACTCTTTTTTTTCACAAACACATGAGCTCATTTTTTTCTTTTGCTCATTCTCAATTTTTTTTCTTTTTCCCACAACTCAAAACTTCATCACACCTTATTCTCATAATCACTCAAGCAATCACATTTTCCTCTTTCAACTCAACTCAATCCCTTCACATTCACACTTTTCCTATTCTCCACTCAAATTGGGACAAAAAGGCTTAGGAACTTGGAATAGTGTTTAAATGTGCTAGCAAATAAAATAGGCTTAAAGCTCAAAGGGGCTAACAAGGGACAAATATCAATGGTCAGGAAAATTTAGGCTAAGTGACTCAATCATAACAAATATGGCCTAAGATTACATTCGGCATATCAAACTAGACACAATCAAGAAGCAAGAGCACACACAAGTTCTAGCATCCTCTAAGGTGATGATCCACTCACAAACGAAGAGATTACTTCATGCATCAAAATCTCAAAAGGCTCAAATCTCACGGCTTTCACATCCATGTTAGTCCTAGTGAATTCTCACTCTCATCACACAAGCACTCAAAAGGAAAAATTCACAAGCATACTAGTTCTTTCTCAAATTAACTCTAACTCACACACTCACACCAAGGAATTCCTAACTCACCCTTACAACTCAACTTTTCTCACTAAGTCATACTTAAGAATCAACAACATGCAAGTGATACGAGTAAATAAGTGTGAATTCAATCAATCATCAATCAACCAATTCAAATCAAATAACACCCCAATAGTCTGAAATATTTCCAATACAATCTCATAATGAAATCACATAACTCAACAAGAAAGTTCACACTCAAAAGCAAAAATAAGAAAAGAAAGAAAAACAAAAGATAAGAAAAAGGGAGCAGAAACTGGGGGTATCCCATAATCCTCAAGCATCCGGAGGCGGTGGCAGACGGTAGCTCGGGTGATCCGGTCCTAAATGGGAGACAAAGAGTGCCTCCATCCATCTCCTCAAATCAGAAACTTCCGATCGGACCTCCTGAAACTCCCCTCGCATGCTCGTGGCGTCCGTGTACCACTGGTTTTGCGTCGTACGAAGACCCGTCACTTTATTTCTCAATTCTTGGATATCCGTCCTCATGCCATCCCACTGCATTTGAGTTAGGTACCACGGCTCAGGAGTGGTCACATCAGGTGCCTCCATCTCCATCTCTTGAGGTCCTTGACCTCCTCCACCAACATCTGCCTCTTCTTCCTCGGGTGTGTTTCCCCCTTCTTCGTACTCATCTTCCTCTTCCTCATCTAAGTCTCGAGTTCCACTCGTTCCGGCTCCACTCGATCCGGCTGCACCTCGATGCCTCATCTTCAGCCTTTGGTCCCATAATCCGCAGCTCTCCAATCCGGCCCTGAATTTTTCCATCACCCTTTTGTGGTTCGATCCATCCATCTGCACGTTCTCCTTCTTCATTCCTTTCAAAGTCACCAACTTCTCATTGGGCATCGGGAATAGCTCATCGTCACTAAGTCTCATGCAGTATTTTCCACTCCAATGCTCGCACATCCAAGTGTTGTACATGTACTCAAAATCGATGTCCCTTCCCACACAAGGAGCTGCCCCGGTCTGATATCCAAGCTCCCAAAAAATGCACAAATGAGGCCTCCTCCTCGTATCCTAGAAGTCTTCTTCCCACACTTGTATGGGGCCTCAATCTGCATCTCGAGAAAATCCTTTCCGAAGTAGGCACCACATTCCATATAGTTGTTTCGAAGTCACCGTGCCCGTTTCAGACCTCGCATAGATGGTGTTCCCTAAGATCCTTTCAAGGTATCGGATCACAGGGTTCCTGATTGAAGAGGCTCGAGACGGCCTCGCAGAGTACTTTCCGGCCAACCCACCGGTAATTAGCTTCCAGAATTCATCAGCCTTGTACCTTCCCGATCGGGTGTTTCATTCGTTTGGTTGGGGCAAGTGCAAGGTTGTGTTCACCATACCTATCTCGTAGGCATACCACTCATTCCGGATCATGAACTTGAACGTACCATCCCCTTGCATCTTAACTGAGGCTAAAAACTGCTCCACCAAGTCTTGGTGCGTCGTCATAGAGACCAAGATTTCGTAAAACTGCAGCATGTTGTTCTTCTCGAAAATTTTCTTAATCTCATCCTCGATCCCTAGCTGCCTCATGAACTCCACACACGGTCTCCTCGTCTTCTCCACTTTACCCGCAACCAAATGCCACCGGTAGGCGTGAGAAAACCACCTATCACCGTATATCAGATTATCCCAACGAGAGGGCATCGATCCCCTCTTAGTCAAATCTGTTGTCGCAACTAACAACTCATCTCCCTCAACGAACCTATCCTCATACTTCTTTGGAGGAGCCATTTCCTAAGCATCACAACAATTCACCAACCAAACTCATGAATAACAAAGACAATCTCATTCAATTCACACACCCTTTCAAGCTCAAAATTTTCATCAATGGTGCTCAAGGTTTCACACACAAATACTAACATGATAACAATTCAATTCATTTTTCATATACTCATTGATAATTCATACGAATTCCACAACATAAGTCTATCATGAAGTAACATTACGCAAACATGTAATTTACATGCTCGAGACTCAATTCATCATTCACTCTCAACAATTTTACTCCAAAAATCTCCAAAAATTCCCAATTTCATAATACCCATGTCAATTCCTACTTCTCTCTCTAGAAATTCACCAAATTCACTCATGCAATTTCGAAACTGAAGCTTAATTTGTAAAACCATAGCATTGAGACAACAATTATCATCATAGAAGCAAAAGCCAACAAGTATCATGAGAATTTCCAATTCCTATCAAAACACATGAACCCTAACTCTAACATACTACATTCATGCTAAATCAAAGCAAAACTAAGAATAGAATGAAGATAATGGAAGAATGCTTACCTTTTGATTGAAGAATCGGACGAACTTGAACAGAAATTGAAGATTTGGAAGTGAAAAATGAAGAATTTTCGTAGGTCACAGGTTTTCGCCCCTTTTGTGTGTGTAAAGTGTGTGAAATTGTGAAGAAAAGTATTTATAATGTGAAGAAAATCGGCCCAGGGCTTAAAATTCCCGAAGTACGACCGCTCGTGCACTACTCGTGCACTAGTGCACGAGTAAGTAGACCTCGAGCGCCCAAAAGTAACAGAACCGAAAAAGTGCATGAGCACACGAGCTCGTGCACTAGTGCACGACCACTCTCCTACTCGAGCACACTACACGAGCACTCGTGCAGGGGTGCACGACCTGCGTCTACTCACGAGTTGTGCTGCTCGAGCACTTACACACCCCAAACTCAAATTTCAACCTTTTTGAACCAAAATGCAAGAGCTTACGACCAAAACGAGTACTAGCCTGGAAAACTCCTCGATTTAAACCTGATCGCTCATTCGACCGAGGAGTTGGGGTCTCTTCCAAACATGCAATTCACCAATCCCGTTCAAATCGAACTTATGCACTAACACTAAAATTGATCCAATAACCCCCATGCATCGATATTTTCAAAAAATTTGACCAATTTTTCATTTAATTTTGCGTACGAATACACACCCCCTCAAACTTTGTTCTTGCTACGCAATAATAAAGTTTTAAAAGAATGAGTACATACGAGTAAGTACACTAAATTCTCATGAACTTAAATCACTATCAATGCAAAGTAATGAATGACAAGAAACTTCACCCCCCAAACTTCGACTTCGCAAAGAGGTCTACATTTGGGGTTCGGTTTACCTCAAACTCCATCAATCGAATGCTTTACTACTCGAAACAACTCAATCTTCATGAATTGTTTTCCTCAAGCTCACTTGCTCAAATTAAGCACCACGAAACAACCCTACACACAAAAAAAAAATCTCTACAACGAGGTTAACACTTACCATTCATAAAACGACAAAATAAATAAAATACATAAAATAAGTAAAAATGGGTTGCCTCCCATTAAGCGCTAGTTTTAAGATCCTAATGTCGGACCGAGCTCGAAGGAGCTCACGGGTCTTGAGAATCTAAAATACCTCCCTTATTCTCATAAGAGAAGTTGAAGAATTTCTTTACTCGATGCCCGTTCACCATGAATCTATGTCCATCCTCCTTCTCGACCTCAAGGAATCCACTCTTATGCACTTCCTTCACGATAAATGGCCCGTTCCACTTGGACTTGAGCTTTCCCCAAATAACTTTATCCTTGAATTGAATACGAGGACTTGATCACCCACATTGAACTCCTTTTTCTTCAATCGTGCATCATGCCTCTTCTTGGTCTTCTCTTTGAAAATTCGGGCATTCTCGTAGGCACTGTCTCGAAACTCCTCCAACTCATGCAATTTGAGTAATCTCTTCTCACCAACCAAGGCACTATCAAAATTCAGCTTCTTGATCGCCCAATATGCATTATGCTCCAACTCCACGGGAAAATGACATGTCTTTCCAAAAACCAATTGGTACGGAGACATACCAAGAGGTATTTTGAAAGTTGTCATATACGCCCAAAGTGCATCATCAAGCTTCGTTGCCCAATCCTTTCTACTAATGCTCACTGTCTTTTCAAGGATCTCCTTGATTTGACGATTCGATACCTCTGCAAGACCGTTAGATTGAGGATGATAAGCAGTAGAGACTCGATGGCTTACCTCATATTTTGACAGCAGCTTTTCCATCTATTTGTTCACAAAGTGACTTCCCCCATCACTAATCAAAGCTCTTGGGACTCCGTATCTCGCAAAAATGTTCTTCCTCAAGAACTCGATCACCACTCGGGAATCATTCACTCGAGTCGGGACAACTTCAATCCATTTCGAGACGTAATCCACGCACACGAGAATGTACAAAAATCCATTGCTAGGAGGAAATGGACCCATGAAATCAATCCCACATACGTCGAAAACCTCGACTTCCATGAACACGTGCAACGACATCTCGTCCCTCTTAGTGATGGAGCCAAATAATTGGCACTTTTCACACCTTTTGACCCATTCCATGCAATCTATCAAGAGAGTTAGCCAATAAAAACCAGATTGAAGCACCTTCCTTCCGGTCTTTTCAACACCCAAATGTCCTCCACATGGAAAGGCGTGGCAATGCCTGATGATATTACTCCACTCCTCCTCTAGCACACACCTTCTCAACACATGATCAATCCCTCTTTTGAACAAGTAGGGATCGTCCCAAATGAACTTCCGAACTTTCTTCAAAAATGCCTTCCGATGCACCGAGTCTATCTCAGCGGGTAACTCCCCACTTGCTAAATAGTTAGCATAGTCTGCAAACCATGGCGCCTTCCCTTCAACTCGATATACCGGAATGTCTCCTAAGCCAAAGAGCTTCTCGTCCGGAAATTCATCGTTCACCTCTCGATCTTCCACGGTGTTTTCCTTTGTAAGCTCTAATCTCGAAAGGTGATCGGCTATCACATTCTCACATCCCTTCTTGTCTCGAATCTCGACATCGAACTCCTGGAGTAACAAGATCCAACGAATGAGACGGGGCTTTGCATCCTTCTTACTCATAAGGTACCGAATCCATGTGTGGTCCGTATATACAATTGTTTTCGTCCCTACTAAGTAGGGCCAAAATTTATCAAAGGCATACACGACCGCTAACAGTTCCTTTTCGGTTGTAGTGTAATTCACTTGAGCATAATTCAGCATCTTCGAGGCATAGTAAATAGCGTGAAAACGCTTCTCACGAATCTGCCCCAAAGCAACCCCCATCGCAAAATCGCTAGCATCACACATCAGCACGAACGGGCTAGACCAATCCGGTGTCACAAGTATCGGGGCATTCATCAACGCTTCTTTCAACCTGTTAAAAGCCACTAAATAATCATTAGTAAACTCAAAGGCGACTTCTTTTTCAAGAAGCCGCGAAAGGGGTTTAGCAATTTGTGAAAAGTCTTTGATGAAACGTCTATAAAATCCCGCATGTCCTAAAAATGACCGAATTTCCTTCTCGGTCGAAGGTGGTGGAAGCTTCTCAATAGCAATCACTTTCGCCTTGTCAACTTGGATACCTTTCGAGGACACATGATGTCCAAGAACAATATCCTCTCTTACCATGAAGTGACACTTCTCCCAATTGAGCACCAAGTCCGTCTCTTCACACCTGCTCAACACAGCTTCAAGATTGATTAGACATTTATCAAACGACTCCCCGTAGACGGAGAAGTCATCCATGAAAACTTCCATAATCTTCTCAATCAAACCATGAAAAATAACCATCATACACCTTTGAAAGGTGGCGGGTGCATTACACAACTCAAACGACATCCTCCTAAAAGCAAAAGTCCCATAGTAGCAGGTGAAGGTGGTTTTCTCTTGATCCTCGGGGGCTATCATGATCTGATTATACCCCGAATACCCATCTAAGAAACAGTAATACTCAAAACCACCTAATCTATCAATCATCTGATCAAGGAATGGTAGAGGAAAATGATCCTTACACGTTGCCTTGTTCAACTCTCTATAGTCAACACACACACGCCATCCCGTCACTAATCTAGTGGCTACCAATTCATTAGACTCGGTCTTAATCACCGTGGTACCCCCTTCTTAGCAACTACGTGTAACAGACTTATCCATGGACTATCAGAAATCGTAAAAATCATGTTGCTATCTAACAACTTCAAAACCTCCTTATGTATTACCTCCTGAATGACCGGATTAACTCTACGCTGATTTTGCACTACCGGTTTTCTACCCTCTTCTAATCTAATCCTATGCATGCAAATCGAAGGGCTAATTCCCTTAATATCAACGATCGACCATCCTATAACAGATTTGTGCTTACGAAGCACTACTAAAAATTTCTCAAGCTAATTATCAGATAAAAAGACAGATACAATTACCGGATACTTATCGGTCTCATCCAAGCAAGCGTACTTAAGGTGGTCAGAAAGTGGTTTCAGCTCCTTTTTCGCCTCCAATGGTGGTGCCTTATCGAACATCTTCTCGAAAGTTGACTCCTCGGCTTCCAAGTCATCCTCATCCTCTCTTTCTTCATCTCCAAGAACTTGACATCTTCATTTTCTTTCAAGCTGTCAAAATAATCAGGATCATAAGAATCATAAGATAGATTGTCAAGAATAGGATAATCAAACTGATGAACATAGAAGGAGCATGGGTCTAGAAGTGTGTCTTCAACACAAGTATCTGTGATATCAATAAAGTGGCAGCTCTCATCTCCCATGGGGTATTTCATAGTGATGAGGAGTAAATTGTGCTCATCAACAAATATTCAAAGAAATACATAAAGCAAGGTAGCTAACCTGAGAGAGCTCCAAAATAAGCCCAGAAAAGTGTAGATACTGCTCTGGAAGTCAGAATCCAACTCTCAAACACTGCCCAGCAAGCTCTAATGATGATCCGAAGAAATCCTTCACAAAACCAAGCCGGAGGGAGCTCCGGCGTCGGTCCTCCGATGCTCAAGTCAGCTAAACTTGTTAAACAAGAAAAGCCATGGAAATACAGTAGTGAGAGAAAGTATTTGGAGTGATAATACCTTGGAGAGGGACAAATGAGGATATTTATACCTTTTACTTCTCTGAAGGGTAGAAAAGTCTTTTTCTCAGTGTTGCCCTAGCACTTTTGGGACCACCAGTGCCAGAGGACGCGTGAAATCATGCCATGTGGCGAATATTCTGATTTGGTAGTACAACTGAAGGCCCTCTCTCAGTTGTCCTTTTCTGGTGTATGTGGTAGTGGGCAAGTTCTACCATTAAATTAGGAAAGAGACATTTCCAAGCTTATCTTCTTCCCCAAGAATGAGCTTATTCATGAAACAGAGATGGATTAAGCAAACTTAACCCATATTTCTTTTAATCTGAGAGGCTAATTAATCTAGATCAGGTTTATCCTAATCATGCACGCATATCTATGTGCAAATCAATCTCCCAAACTAACTTTTAGAGTTGTTTGATTCAGTTCTGGTTCAGCTCTGACCCAGAGTTGAGTGAAGTTTCCATCTCTGGATCTATTTCTTTGATATGGGCCGAACGCCACAGACCCAGTACCAAGTAGCCCATATCAACTACTCCCCCCTATTCCAAATTATTTTGCTTTCAAATATCATTTGGAATAAATTTCAATAAAGTCATTCAGATCCGTACACTGCATTCGGCACTGTACACTGTACATCCATGCAGTACTAACTCAGCTCTTTAATTCAAAATAGGGCAATCTTGACCGTTGAAAGAATTGTGCCCTTTCACATTCCCAGATCTTGGGCGTACACGTGGAGAGGAGGACAAGGGCGGTTCGCCGGTTGCCTCTTCCCCATAAAGTGTTTTCACTTTTTACTTTTCTCTCTCTATTCTTCTTTAATTTTCCACTCTTCCACTTTCGTTCAAGAATTCCGTTTGAAGGAAAGTTTCCGGTGGCTATCTCATGTCCCAGAAAATTCCTGCAGCCCCCTCGTAGGACCCGAAACTTCCGACGACCATCATTATTTTCACATAAGGTATTCTCTCTATTTTCCTCTCTCTACTTTCGATTATGGCTAAGTCGCCTTCTTTTTCTGACGAGACTTCACCGGAAAACACTTCCGTTAAACCCTCGTCGTCTCAATCATTGCAACCCCCTTCTTCGGCGGTTCTAGGACTTCCCGCCTCGTCTTCCTAAAAAAACCCTAACCCTCTTCCCATAACCAAGCGTACTATTCGAACTGTGGCTGAAAGAAATATGATTAGGTGGAATGATGTTTCCAATCAAACGAATTTGAATGAACACGATCTCGAAAACATTAGGGATTTTCTCGGCCCCTGTCCCGATTTGCTCATCGATTTACCAGGCCCTCACGAGAGGCCTAACCATCTGGCCCTGCCATCTTTGGCATTTTGGGCTTCTCAACTCACCGCGGGTCTTCGCTTTCCAATCATCCCTTTCCTCTACGAGGTGTGCAATCTTTTTCGTATTCCCCTGAATCAGGTAAATCCTTCTTCGATTCATTTGCTGCTTGCTTTCTATATGGTTTTCAAAGCAAATGGGGGTAACCCCACTCCTGAAATTTTCTACCACTGTTATGATTTGAAAAAATGAGATGAGTTCTATTACTTTAGTTCTAAGAACCAGGGGTTATCCCATTTCATAGGTAAACCCCCTAGTGTAGATGGGTTCTGGCGAGATAGCTACTTCGTAGTTACTCCCGCTCTGGGAAATGGCCATTTACCCACCGTGGATAGCAGTATAAAGCCCCCAATACTACCAAGTCTTCTTCCTCTGTAGAGGATTTCATTCCCTCCTCAGATAGACTAATCATGATATGTTTAAATCGTGTTGCTAAGTCTCACGGCCCTCCTAGGATGTTTCACCTGTTAAAGGAGTCTATCGTTCTTTTTCATTTCGGGTTTCTCGGATCGGCAGCTCCTCCTCCCGCTGGAGCGGGTACTGCTCTTTTCTACGCTCTAATTTTGCTCTTAGAGACATACATTGTTCTCATTTTGATTTCATTTTCTACTTTGTTTTCAGATATGTCTTGGGAGAGTGCTCTTCTCCTGTCGGATGATGAGGAGCCTACCGGCTTGGCTCCTCCTGCTGAAGTAGTGGACTCGAAAGCTAGTATTGTGTTAAAGCCTGTCGCCACTCAAGAAATTTCAACCATACTACTTTCTGAAGAGAAGTCTGTTGTTCCTCCGTCTCCCCCTAAGGAGAGCGAAGAGGGTGAAGGTGTTGGCCTTACTACTCGTGGTAAAGGAAAAAAGCGTGTTTCAGCTGCTCCCCTTACCAAGCCTGTTCAAAAGAAAACTCATTTTTCAAAACGAACTGGTTCAAGTTCTAGTGTCATGACTGAAGATCCACCTCTGCCTCCCAATCCGCATTCATCTATGAACTTGGACGAGAAAGAGTGTATTCAGTTCCTGAAGACTCTCAAGTCTTCTAAGGCTGATTCTGCCAGTTCAAATTTTTCAGCTAGTCAACTGAAAGCTCTGATGTCTAGTCAGTTGATCGAGGTAAATTTCTCATTTCACCTCTTCCCTGTTTTAAGCAATGATCTCCTCAATTACTTATCTTTCTTCTTTGTTAGTTTTTGGATTATCAGGCCCAATTTCTGGAGATGGACAACTCTGAGGAGATAGATGCAGTCAAGGCTGAGCTTGATCAGAAAGATCGAGAGTTGGTTCAAGCTATGAATGAGCTGAATGCGGCTCACATTCATAATGCTGAGCAAAGATCTGCACTCCAATCTCTCGAGAAGAAACTGCAAGATGCTGACAACCTACTCGCTCTCCAATCGGTCAAGGAGAAACAGGCGCGAGAGGAAAGTCGTTCTGAAGGTCACACCGCAGGTCTCCTTGAAGGCATTGATCTCTGTCGTAAAAAACTTCTCAGTACATTTCTTGGTCAAGCATTTCTCAAGGAACTGTATAAAGGTCTCATTGCTGCTTATCAGAACAGCCCTCAATTCTTGGTGGATATGGCCCCACATGCCGGCCATTTTATCAAGCATGGTTTCAGATCTGCTGTTGCCCAGGCCCAAGAGAAAGGCTTTACTGAACAGCTTAGTATCTCCCGTGCTAAGGAGGGTGTGACTCCATCTCCCTATTTCAAGGGTGATGTGAATGCTCCCAAGGATGCTCCTTGGTTTCTGCCTGCTATCAAGAGAGCGGCCTTGAAGTTAGCTCGGGAGGATTATCTATCACCCGAACTTCCTCCAGCGGATCTTATGTTTTGTGACCTCTCAGCTCCTGAAAGCTCTGCCTCTGAAGCTGCTGTCGAGCCCCAGACTGTTTCTGCTCCTGAAAACCCTGGACCTGGCCTGAGTACTGATTTGAACGAATAGAGGATAGGACCCCTTGAGGTCATCTCTATCGTTCTCCTTTTATTTCTGCAACCATGAACAATTTCCAGAGCCTGCGTGCTCTTTTTTTTTTTTTTTAGAAATATTCAGTTTCTTTTGTTAAGCGTGCTATGCTCAAACTATGCTTTTGTCATCTACTTGTTGTGCTTTTCTTTACATAATTGCTCATTATGCTTTATATTTTTGCCTTTTTTTATCCTATAAAAAGGGTTTTGACCGTGGGTGATGGTGTATATATATATATACTCCCCCCTTTTTCAGAATTTACTTCCGTAAAGAAATAAATTGCTTTATTCAACTCTGAGACTGGGATGCACGGTAGTACCTTGCCTTCCCTTCTTCGACTCATTTTGCTCTATGAATGAGTTAGCTCTTCGGGGGAAAGTGTGCATACTTTTATCTCCCCTTTCAGAATTTACTTCTGTGAAGAAGTATGTTACTTAGTTCAATTTTAGAATATCTTTCTAAAACTTTTTGCTTTTAATTTTAAGTCATTCATGCTTAACTTTATCTGAGATTCGTGAGAATGTAAGTTCTGAAAGAAAATTCAATTCTTATGCGTGATCCATGCTTGATTCGTATCAAGACTGAGAGGATGTAAAATCTGAATTAAGGCCCATCTCTCAGATGTTATCCATGCTCATATTCGAGACTCATAGGATGTGGATCCGAGAGATGTATAATTCTGACAACTGATTCGTAGATAGGAATCCGCCAGAACTGAAGAGGGTAGTTCTATCGGTTTTTCATTGAATTCTGAAATACGACGATGCAAACAGTAGTTGCTTACATACTTTCATTGAAAACTAACATAACTCTGAATTAACTCAAACATAGTACTTCTTCAAATTACTGACGTTCCAGGGACGAGGCATTCTCTTACCATTCTGGTCTGACAGCTCATACGCGCCTCCAGCTAAGACTCGAGCGACCACAAAGGGGCCCTCCCAATTCGGCTCTAACTTCCCCACAGGTTTCAGCGCATCAGCTCTGCGCAAGACAAGATCTCCTTTCTCAAACTTTCTGACTTTCACCCGCTTGTTATAAGCGGCTTTCACTTGACTTTTGTAGCTCTCTGATTTCAGACGAGCCATTTCACGTTCCTCATCAAGCATATCCAAATTCTCTCTAACCAGCTCTGAATTGCGATTCTCATCATAGTTCAGAATCCGATGGGTCTCCATTCCAACCTCTGCAGGGATTACAGATGTGGATCCATACACGAGATTAAAAGGAGATTCTCCCGTAGCCGTTTTCGGACTCGTTCTGTAAGCCCAAAGTACTGAGTCTAGCTCTTCGACCCAATTTCCACCAGATTTCTCAAGTCTGGTTTTTATACCATCCACAATCGTTCTATTAGTAACTTCCACCTGCCCATTGGCTTGAGGGTGAGCTACTAAGACAAATCTCTGCTGAATTTTCAACTCTGAACACCATTTCTGGATTATAGAGCCCGTGAACTGTGTCCCATTATCTGATACTAGGTTTCTGGGAATCCCAAATCTGCAACATATGTTCTTCCACAAGAACCTGATAACAGCTACTTCATCAATTTTCTTTACAGCTTCAGCTTCAGCCCACTTACTGAAATAATCCACTGCGACGATTAGAAAAACTCTGCCCCCAGAGGCCGTTGGGAACTTTCCCACAATGTCAATTCCCCATTTATCAAATGGACACGGAGAATACATCACTCCCAATTCTTCTGATGGGATGTGAATCAGAGGTCCATGCCTCTGGCACTTATCGCACTTTCTTACCAATTCTTTTGCATCTTTCGTGAGAGTTGGCCAATAATATCCAGCTCTCAACACTCGTCTCACCACATCTCTAAAGCCCGTGTGGCCTCCTCCGCAACCTTCGTGCACCTCTCTCAACACATAATTCCCTTCTATAGTGGACAGACATCTCAAAAATGGTTGAGAGAATGATCTCTTATACAAGTATTCACCAATCATGCAATACTTGGCATATACTGCTTTCTTAGGGGCATCTGGCTTATCAAGCCTCTGCCCTGTTTTCAGATAATGGATGATGGGAGTCCTCCAATCACTCTCTTCATTGATTTCTCCCACATCCAGAGTTGACATCTGGCTCTCAGCTGTCAGTCGTGTGATCTTTCCTTTCGCACCTTCTTCCGCAGAACTGGCCAACTTGGACAGGTAGTCTGCCTTAGCATTCTCAGCTCTGGGAATCTGCTCAATCCTCAGTTCATCAAATTTGGCCTTCAACTGCATTGCCAATTCTGCATACTTTGCCATTTTCTCATTTTTCTTTTCGTAGGTTCCCAACAGCTGTTGGGTGACCAGTTGAGAGTCAGAGTGCACAATTTCTCTTTGTGCTCACAGCTCCCATAACATCTGCATGCCCCTTATAAGGGCCTCATATTCTGCTTCATTGTTTGAAGTTTTAAACTCAAACTTTACATCAAACTGCAACTCCTCTCCGATGGGGGATATAATCACGATCTCAGCTCCATATCCATTGAGAGATGATGATCCATCGACATAAGCCCTCCAAAGTTCTGACTCTTGAACTTTGGTTGTTTCCTGAATAAAATCAGCCAACGGCTCTGTGCTCAAACTCGATATCATACTCACCCAGCTCTACCGCCCACTTCACCATTCTTCCGGACAGATCTGGTCTACCCATTATCTATCTCAGAGGCAAATTAGTTCTCACCACCACTTTATGAGATAAAAAATAAGGCCTGAGCCTTCGCACTGTCACCATCACAGCCAGAGCTGACTTCTCCACTTCCGAATATCTCACCTCTAGTCCCTGGATAGCTTTGCTCACATAGTATATGGGTATCTGCTTCACCCCCTCCTCCCTGAGGAGAACAGAGCTCAGAGAATGTTCTCCTACAGAGAAGTACAAATACAGAGTTTCCCCCGGTACTGGCTTCGTAAGAAGGGGCAAACTGGTTAAATGCTCTTTCAATTCTTCAAAAGCTTTCTGGCACTCATTGTCCCATTCAAATCTGGATCCTTTTCTAAGGATTTTAAAAAACGGTAAACTCATCTCTGCCGATCTAGAGATGAAACGGCTCAGAGCTGTGATCCGCCCGTTCAATTTTTGTGTTTCCTTTAGGCTCCGAGGTGGTTGCATATCAAGAATTACTTTCACCTTGGCCTGATTAACCTCAATCCCCTTGGGAGTGACCATATATCCCAAGAACTTACCACTTCTTACTCCGAACGCGCATTTGGTGGGATTAAGCCTGATCTGGTAAGCTTTAATCACACCAAACACCTCTTCCAGGTCTGAAGCATGGTCCTCAGACTTAAAACTTTTCACCAGCATGTCATCCACATAAACTTCCATATTTCGGCCAATCTGCTCTCGAAAGACCAGATCTACCATTCTCTGGTATGTGGCCTCAGCGTTTTTCAGCCCAAAAGGCATCTTCACATAACCATAAGTACCACACGAGACTACGAAGCTAGCTCTGGGCACGTCTGCCCAATCTATCCAGATCTGATGGTATCCCCGATACGCGTCCATCATAGACAAGAGTTCACAACCGGATGTTGAGTCTACCAGCTGATCAATTCTAGGCAAAGGGTAATAATCCTTTGGACAGGCCTTGTTTAGATCACGAAAATCAATACACATCCGCTAGGAACCATTTCCATTGGCCACCATAACTGCATTGGACAACCACTCTGGGTACTTTACTTCTTCAATATGCTTGGCTTTCTAAAGCCTCTCCACTTCTTCTCTAATTATCTTATCCTTCTCAGGGATAAATTGCCTTAGTTTCTGCTTCACAGGTCTGACTCTGGATCAACATTTAAACGATGCAGGGCCACCTTGGGGTCAATCCCCAATAAGTCCTCAGGTTGAAATGCGAAAAGATCCGCATTCCTCCTTAGACAGTTGATGACAGCTCTGGTCACGTCATGCGTCATCTGAGTTCCAATTCAGGTAGCAAACCCGGATTTATTGGGGAAGAGCTCTATTGGCATAAGCTCTTCCTCTGGCCGGATCTGCAGATCTGGCTCTTCCTCCATCAGCTCTACACCCTTCATTCTCTTCCCATCCGGGTCATCTCCTCGACCATCACTCCTAGGGGAAGAGTGTGCAACTTTCTTTACTGTTTCAACATAGCATTTGTGAGAGCAGAACTGGTCTCCCACAAGCTCTCCTACTTCATCTCCAACAGGAAACTTCAACTTCATGTGGTACGTAGAAACCACAGCCTGAAAAAGATTCAGAGATGGTCTTCCCAAGATCACGTTGTATGCTGAGTGAGCATCTACAACTAAGAAGTTCACCATCTTAACTTTGACCAAAGGTGGATTCCCCATTCTAACCTGAAGAGGGACTTGTCCCTTAGATTGAATGGCTCCTCTTGTAAATCCATAGAGCGCTGTATCTACTGGCTTAAGCTCCACATTAAGATCCATCTTAAAAAACAATCTTGAAATAAAAAATCCGCAGAGCTGCCAGTGTCTATGAATACCCTGGCAACATCATAACCACCAATCTCTGTGGTTACCACTAAAGCATCATTATGGGGCCTCTGAACTGCCCTCTCATCTCTCGGCCCAAATTGTATGTTAGGCGAATCACTAGCGTCCACCTCGTGAACATCTCCCTCATACCAGTTCTGGGCAGATCTGACAGAAGCTCTCCTGGCCCGATGTGAGTCTCCATCCGTCGGTCCCCCAACTATCATTTGGATATACCCCCTCCTATGACCAGGACCATCCTTCCGGGGTGGCTCTGCTACCTCATTTCCTCTTTCTTCGTTATCCTTTCTCTTATTGTTGTTTCTATCTCTTTCTTTCTTCACAAATTCCACTAGATGACCATCTTGAATCATTCTTTCGATGGCATCTTTCAGATGTCGACAATCATTCATTTCATGACCATA
Source organism: Ballota nigra (assembly GCA_947034835.1). NCBI lineage: Eukaryota > Viridiplantae > Streptophyta > Magnoliopsida > Lamiales > Lamiaceae > Ballota > Ballota nigra. The sequence continues at coordinate 46,101,755 of OX344722.1, forward strand.
TTCATTGTGGTATCGATAATACCGATTAGACCTAGGATGCCGAGAACCCCTCTTAGCAGAATAGGGGAACTTGAAGTTGGGATGATCTGCCACAACTTCTAGCATTTATGTTGGCTGCAAGGTCAGAGGTGTATATGTTTCAAATCTTTCCAACCTAGGCTTATCCTTGGTTGTCTTTCCTTTGTCATTATTGCCCTTTTTCCTCTCGGGCTCTTTCTTCTTCTCTGCTTTTCTTTCAGTGCGACTCTCTTCTTTCTTTATACCTCTGTCCTCTTCCAAATTTATATACTTGTCGGCCCTTTCCTGTAAATCATCAAAGGTCAGGGGAGGTTTCTTGACCAGAGATTTAAAGAAATCTCCATCGTGAAGACCTCGCGCCAAGGCATTCGTTCTTACTTCATCTGTGGCCGCAGGGACTTCCAGGGCGGCCTCATTGAACCGAGTAATATACTCTCTCAAACTCTCTTGTGGCTTTTGTCTGTAACTCGTCAGATACAGAGGTGTCTTTATTATCTTTTGAGAACTAGCAAACTGATGCAAAAAAAAGTGTGCTAAATTCATCGAATGAGCAAATAGAGTTGGCTGGTAGCTGGCTAAACCACTTCTGAGCAGATTTCGTTAACGTGGTGAGAAACACTCTACATTTCACACCCTCTGAATACTGATGCAGCAGAGCTCCATTCTCAAATCTCAACAAATGATCCTGAGGATCAGTCGTTCCGTCATATTCAAAATTCAGAGCTTTAAAGCTCTTAGGCAGTGGATCAGAGAGGATGTCCTCCGAAAAGGGGGATCCTCCTGATCTGAATTTCTGTTTTCCTGTTTTCTCACAGTGCTTCTTAACCATTTCCATCTCTCTCTTCAAAGACGCAATCTCACGGTTAGCATTAACAATAGCTGTGGATTCTGCCTCGGCCTCATCTGAATCACACTCATCATACTCAACCAAACCAGAAGTCTGAGCAGTCACTCTCCCAGCTCTGGCAGCCATCTGACCCTCTCTGGTGGCTGTTCCACCGGCAGCTGTCCTGCCATTTCTGATTCGCGCGTTGCTCTCTCCCAGGACGTCTCCTGAGAGAGTGGGCAACGCAGTGTTTTCGGGCACATTCCAGGCCCTATGATCTCCGGGCACGTTCCAGACCCTTCGATCCCCGGGCACATTCCAGGCCCGGGTTCCTGGCACGCCTGGGGTCTTAGCTTCTGGCTCATTCTGAGCTCTTACTTTCGACCCCCCAGCGGCTAGTTGTTCCTCACTAGCGCGAGCGGTAGCCTCAACGCTAGGAGTTGGCTATTCAGGATTAGCTCCCGTTTCTGGGATCCTGGAAGCCAAAGCATTGTTCACAGCAGTCTGAATGAAGGCTCGCAACTGTTCAGCTGTCAGAGTAATCAGAGACGCACGGCTCTGAGTTGGGTTCGTACCCATGGTATCGTCATCTAGGACTGTGACCACGGGAGCGTTCGTACTCGCCGGTGTATCAACAGCCCCATCGAATTCTTTTCCAAATCACGAGAGATGGGATCTGCCATTTTTTAGAGAATAATCATATCAAGTTAATCTCTCGAAAAATAATCAATAATGCACGATTCAATACCTCAAATCATATCAAGTTTCTGGAAAAAACACAAAGACTGAGAGATGATTCTTCTCTCATCTCTCATCTGTGGAGCCTATTCGTGTCCGTACTTCCGTACCGAGTTCGCGGAAAAACACTTTTCATGAGGATTTCAGTTTCCAACCGAATCAAACAAGTATAAACACAAATTTCGAGAAGAGGAATGCACTCAAGCAATGAAAATCACATTTCATCATATCTGGACAAAGGACTTTTGGCTATGTCTTTACCATAAGGGGTAATGTTCTAGTTCATCTTCAAACATTCAACAATTTTTCCAGAAATTCATCAAAGAGAAAAATATTTTTCCACAAGTCCAACAATAGATCTACGTACATATTTCTTAAAAAAAACACTTTTCATGCGAGAAAAGTATAAATCCCAACTCATACTCGCTAAAACAACACATAAACAACATATCCTCACAAATCTGGGCAAAAACCCACCATGTTCATCATCTTCCCAGAAATCATCAAGAAAAAACATCATCCAAAGAATATTCTCAGCACAGATCTATGCACGTATTCATCGAAACAGCTAAGAAACAGCCTATTCATGCAAACTCACATATATTTCTACCATAATCTTCATGCAAAAGACAATAGACAGCAGGATTTTCACAAATCTTGACAGATTATCACAGATTCATAGAAGTTCCATCACTATGAACATATTTTAAAGAGAAACTCAAGAAAAATCTCACGTCAAAACTCAAGTTTCCCACAGACGACGCCGGTTGATGAGGAGTAAATTGTGCTCATCAACAAATATTCAAAGAAATACATAAAGCAAGGTAGCTAACCTGAGAGAGCTCCAAAATAAGCCCAGAAAAGTGTAGATACTGCTCTGGAAGTCAGAATCCAACTCTCAAACACTGCCCAGCAAGCTCTGACGATGATCCGAAGAAATCCTGTACAAAATCACGCCGGAGGGAGCTCCGGCATCGGTCCTCCGATGCTCAAGTCAGCTAAACTTGTTAAACAAGAAAAGCCATGGAAATACAGTAGTGAGAGAAAGTATTTGGAGTGATAATACCTTGGAGAGGGCCAAATGTGGATATTTATACCTTTTACTTCTCTGAAGGGTAGAAAAGTCTTTTTCTCAGTGTTGCTCTAGCACTTTTGGGACCACCAGTGCCAGAGGACGCGTGAAATCATGCCATATGGCGAATATTCTGATTTGGTAGTACAACTGAAGGCCCTCTCCCAGTTGTCCTTTTCTGGTGTATGTGGTAGTGGGCAAGTTCTACCATTAAATTAGGAAAGAGACATTTCCAAGCTTATCTTCTTCCCCAAGAATGAGCTTATTCACGAAACAGAGATGGATTAAGCAAACTTAACCCATATTTCTTTTAATCCGAGAGGCTAATTAATCTAGATCAGGTTTATCCTAATCATGCACACATATCTATGTGCAAATCAATCTCCCAATCTAACTTTCAGAGTTGTTTGATTCAGTTCTGGTTCAACTCTGACCCAGAGTTGAGAGAAGTTTCAATTTCTGGATCTATTTCTTTGATATGGGCCGGACGCCACAGGCCCAGTACCAAGTAGCCCATATCACATAGCTTCATAAATAGCTATCTTCACTTCTTGATCATCAACTTTGACCGTAATCTTCTCATTCGCTACGTCAAGTACCATCCCGGCTGTAGCTAGAAATGGCCTCCCTAAAATTAGCGGCACATGATCATCCTCCTCCATATAGAGTACGACGAAGTCGGCGGGAAAAACGTGATTCTCCACCGTCACTAGAACATCCTCCACTACTCCTTGAGGTCTCGTGATAGACCTATCAGCAAGCTGGAGCGTCATCATCGTGGGTTGAAGCTCACCCCCCTCTAACTTCTTGAACAACGATAAAGGCATCAAATTAATGCTCGCCCCGAGATCACACAAAGCTCATTTCTTGATCCCGTTCCCAATATCACAAAGAATGGTGAAGCTCCCGGAATCCTTCAACTTTGGCAGAAGCGCCTTATGCACCATAGCACTCACCTCGTGGTTCAAGTGCACTAGCTCGGGTCCGTCCACTCTTCGTCTCTTTGCTATCAAGTCCTTCAGGAACTTGGCGTAGTTAGGCATCTGTTCCAAAGCATTATAAAAAGGAATGTTAATATGTAACTTTTTAAAAACATCAAGGAATTTAGCAAACTTCTCATCTAATTTCTTTTTCATGATCCGCTGTGTATATGGGACAGGTATCACAGATTTGGGTACCCCTCATTCATCTTTCTCAGTCTCTTTTATATTCTTCCTTGCTTCCCTTGCCTTCTTCCACTTTGGAACTCTCTCAATCTCCTCAATGTCTTCCTCTTCAGGCTCTTTGCTCTCATGGGACTCATCCACATCTTTACTCTTCTGAATGCCTTCGCCCTCAACCCCTTTCTCAACGTCCATCTCCTCAATCTCATCTCTATCTGCCTCAGGCTCTTTTCCTTCTATCTCAACCTCTCATTGGGGCATCTCAGAATCAGCAGGCATCTCAGGACCATCATATTTGGTCCCACTCCTCAACTCAATAGCCTTACAATGTTCTTTTGGGTTACCCTCGGGCATTGAAGGATACTTGCTCGGCTCTCTCGTCTGAGACTTTGCAATTTGACCAATTTGATACTCAATAGAAGTGAACCTGCGATTGTCTTGTTGAGCTCGATTCCACTCAATATCTCTCTTTTGGAGTTCTTGATCACGTTGATCGCCCTTCTTATGCAACTCCTTCACATCGTACTCCAAAGAGGACAATCTCTTACTCCCTTCCTCCACCTTCTAAAGGATAGCTCTCAACATCTCCTCAGTTGAGGCACCCTCTTCTCCACCTGGGAGTTTAGAACCTGGATCAACACCTGGAGGGACTGTAATACCGGCCTTAGGATTAGCATATGAGAAATTCTCATTCTTCCTCCATGTGTTTGAGGAGGCTGCTGGCCTCCTTGATATCCTTGTGTCTTCCTCCATTGATTTTGAGGCGGCTGTGGACCTGGAGGTACAAATGGTTGGCCATAAGAAGGTCTTCCAAACTGATTACCACCTTGTGGATACCCCTCTTGTGGATAGTTAGGCCTTCCCATATAGTTGGCTTCTTTTTGCTGACTCATGGGTGGGTCCACTTTCTCGCTCACTGCTACATTTCTTCCAACCAGATTCTGCCCCATCTCAAGGTTTCTGATCTTTTCCATCATAGATCAACAACTTCCTTGTCCCCTCATTCTCTTCCAACTTACACGCTCTCTGAAATTCTGGATCCTCGTTCCATGCCCCGGCATTCGTGATAATATTGTCGACGATTTCTCTACATCTCGCTATCCCTTGGTTTAGAAAAGCTCCACCGGCACACGAATCGAGATGGGCTTGCCCAGCCTTGCTAGCTCCACTATAGAAGAATGTCATGATATCTCCCTCATTGTGCCCGTGCTGCGGGCACTCAATCAACATATTCGAGTATCTCTCCCAAGCCTGACGTAAATCCTCTCCTGGTTTCTGGCGAAAGGAAGAAATCTCTATCCTTGCTTTAATCGTTCTCGATGGAGGGTAGAATCACTCGAGGAACAGACGCTCGAGCTCGGTCCATGTGGTTACACCTCCCCGTGGGAGCGTGTTATCGTACCACTCCTTGGCTATTCCCGTCAAAGAGAATGGGAACAGCCTGAGCCTCTTGGCATCTTTAGACATGCCGTTATAATTAAATGTGGATGCGATCATCAGAAAACTCCTCATATGAGTATGAGGATTCTCCTTCCCAACCTCCCCCTTGAATTGATTCTCGGTAAGCAGCTTAAGAATTCATGGGGAAATCGAGAAGTTATTTGCCTCTACATGGGGCAATGCCACTCCATCATAGTACATTTGCGGTTGTGCCGCGAACCTTCCTCTAATAGCCATGTTCTGGCCTGCGTTCTGAGGAACGTGTTGAGGATTAGCAGGTGGTACGGGTACTTGTTGGGGTGGTGGTGGTTGATAAGCTGGTGGTTAGTTGTAAACAGGAGGTGGAGAGTACGGGTATGGTGGATACGGATAAGGTGGGTATGGGTATGGATAAGGTAAGTTGTTTTGTGGGAAGTTGTTCTGTGGGTAAGCAGGGTTGTTTTGAGGATGTTGGGCAAGGTTATGAGCTGGATTGTTTACGTTTTGTGTACTCGGGTTTAGGCTCTGGCTATCTCCTAATGGAGCTTGATTCTGACTACCACTCCCTCCAGTGCCCTCAACTCGGTCCACTACCTGATTGAACTCATTCGCAACATCATCCAACTCATTACTAATGTCCATGTTCACATTCTCGTTCTATCCTCCGGCAGCGTTCATCCCTCTTAAGAAGGCTCGGTTTCTTCTTGCTATTGTTTTAGGATCCAACTGTAATCTCTCTTCGCTCGTAGCACCTTGTGAGGATGTTTTCATAAACCTGAAACACTAACAAAAGAATAAAAACGCAACTGCAAAAAATACTACGAAATAAAACAGAAAAGTAAACCACTCACTACTAACTACTAAGCTATCTACAAGTCCTATTCAAAAGACATACAACGCCATCCCCGGCAACGGCGCCATTGACTTGAAGCGATTATACCAACTTTTACTAGTAGATTCCCCGCAAGCGTACGGGTTCACTGTAGTATGAGTAAGTATATCGACCAAGTATTATCGAACCCAAGGGATGAAGTGTATGCGAACAAATCCCTAAAGATCTACGCGTCGTAGCTAATATGAATGTATGTTTTTTGAATTTTTTAAAGAGTTAATTCTAAACTAAAATAAACTAATTAAACTAAAGAACCAAAGAAACGAATAAACTAATTAAACTAAAGAACCAAGGAAATGAATAAACTAAGGTGTGTTTTCAAATAAGTGATGATGATGCTCAGGATAGGAATCCCTACGTATACAAACGGAGCAGGTACATAATCAAGATAATCGTGACGCGCAAGAAATAACCTAAGTAAAAGATTGCAAGACGAAAGCTCAAGATTTAAAACCCTATTACTTTATTATAACAATCGACTTCACTACTCTACGAACAAGTTAATAGATAGTGCTTAATTAACGAGACCCTAATTTAAACTAAGGTGATGCGGTCGTCCTCCTTAGATAAATCGGTAGATTAATTAACCCTTTCTAAACCCTCTCATTAAGTCTACTCGTTGTCAAAGAGTGATAAGGTCGTCCTCTCTCTAACACTTTTCGAACAAAATTCAAGAATAAAGTCAAGATTTATTTTAAGAATTCATTAATTAAGAGAATTAAAACCTAACGTCACGAATTACCCTAATTACGTACCCACAACCTACTTCTACGAGTTCATCCTACCCTAAGCATGCAAGGGTTTTAGCTAGACATGGTTTTTACGTAAACAAAAACAATTGAATAAATAACGAACATGAACATAATTATTATCACAAATAAATTATCAAACATAAACTAGGGTTGAAAGAAAATTAATGCTAAGAACTGAATTTAAATTAAGAACACGGAGTCTCAAAGTATTAACGAACAAAGGTCTTAAGAAATGAAATTAAAAAGCAAAATCGTACTATGAATTCGTAAAGAAAACCTTAAAAACATAAATCTCAAGCTTGCTCGTCTCCTCTTCTCCAAAAACTAACTCTAAAAGTAATAAGGTATCAAGTGGTGTATGTCGTGGTGTGTAAAAATGTGTTCGGAAGGGGTATATATAAGCAACGGGTCGAATCGGGAGTAAATGGGCCAAAAATATATATGCTCGTGCACTGCTCGTGCACCAGTGCACGAGCTCATTCCACTCGAGCGCTCCAATTCGTTCAGAGAGCAAAAACTGCTCCACCTCCCCCTGCTCGTGCACTAGTGCACGACCTGCGTCAGCTCGTACGCACTGCACGAGTGCTCGTGCACTAGGTGCACGAGTTGCACCTTCTCGAGCTCTATACTCGACTGCTCGTGCACTATGTGCACGAGTGCTCCTTGCTTGTGCACTCCAATGATACTTTTGCTCCCTTGAACTAATACTTTTCGTATTTCTTCGATATCTTCTCACCCGGGCGTCCGTTTAAGTTGATTCAAAGTCCTACGAACTCCTTTTTTCGCCCTCTATCCATCTATGAGCATCAAAGAGACAAATCCATTAGTTTATGAAAATGATACTCAATTGACTCTAAATACTCATATAAATCAATCAAAACAAGGACATTTCGAGTGCGAATCATGACAATTTCACGCCTAATCAGAACAACTTTTACTAGTAGATTCCCCGCAAGCATACGGGTTTACTGTAGTATGAGTAAGTATAGCGACCAAGTATTATCGAACCCAAGGGATGAAGTGTATGCGAACAGATCCCTGAAGATCTACACGTCGTAGCTAATATGAATGTATATTTTTGGAATTTTTTAAAGAATTAATTCTAAACTAAAATAAACTAATTAAACTAAAGAACCAAATAAACGAATAAACTAAGGTGTGTTTTCAAATAAGTGATGGTAATACTCAGGATAGGAATCCCTACGTATACTAACGGAGCAGGTACATAATCAAGATAATCGTGACGCACAAGAAATAACCTAAGTAAAAGATTGCAAGACGAAAGCTCAAGATTTAAAACCCTAATACTTTATCCTAACAATCGACTTCACTAATCTACGAATAAGTTAATAGATAGTGCTTAATTAACGAGACCCTAATTTAAACTAAGGTGATGCGGTCGTCCTCCTTAGATAAACCGGTAGATTAATTAACCTTTTCTAAACCCTCTCATTAAGTCTACTCGTTGTCAAAGAGTGATAAGGTCGTCCTCTCTCTAACACTTTTCGAACAAAATTCAAGAATAAAGTCAAGATTGATTTTAAGAATTCATTAATTAAGAGAATTAAAACCTAGCATCACGAATTACCCTAATTACGTACCCACAACCTACTTCTACGAGTTCATCCTACCCTAAGCATGCAAGGGTTTTAGCTAGACATGGTTTTTACGTAAACAAAAACAATTGAATAAATAACGAACACGAACATAATTATTATCACAAATAAATTATCAAACATAAACTAGGGTTGAAAGAAAATTAATGCTAATAACTGAATTTAAATTAAGAAAACTAAATCTCAAAGTAATAACGAACAAAGGTCTGAAGAAACGAAGTTAAAAAGTAAAATCCTAATATGAATTGACAAAGAAAACCTCAAAAACGTAAATCTCAAGCTTGCTCGTCTCCTCTTCTCCAAAAACTAACTCTAAAAGTAATAAGGTATCAAGTGGTGTATGTCGTCCTCCGTAAAAACGCGCTCCTAAGGGGTATAAATAGGCAACGGGTCAAATCAGGAGTTAATGGGCCAAAAATCACGTACGCTCGTGCACTGCTCGTGCACTAGTGCACGAGCTCATTCCACTCGAGCGCTCCAATTCGTCCAGAACCCAAAAACTGCTCGATCTCCATCGCTCGTGCACTAGTGCACTACCCGCGTCTACTCGTGCGTAGTGCACGAGTGCTCGTGTACTAGTGCACGAGTTGCACCTTCTCGAGCTCTATACCCGACTGCTCGTGCACTATGTGCACGAGTGCTCCTTGCTTGTGCACTCCAATGATACTTTTGCTCCCTCGAACTAATACTTTTCGTATTTCTTCGATATCTTCTCATCCGGGCGTCCGTTTGAGTCGATTCAAAGTCCTACAAACTCCTCTTTTCGCCCTCTATCCATCTATGAGCATCAAAGAGACAAATTCATTAGTTTATGAAAATGATACTCAATTGACTCTAAATACTCATATAAATCAATCAAAACAAGGACATTTCGAGTGACGAATCATGACAATTTCACGCCTAATCAAGAAAAAAGGGGAAAATTTATAAACTTTCTTATAACTTTGTTTGAGTCCATAAATAGTCTTGTAAGTTTCCATTTTATCAATTTTGGTCATTTTATTATCAATTTTAGTCCTTTTCTCCAGAAAAAATATAAATTTGGATAAAAAAATTACCCTAATATTTATTTTGGTCATGTTGATAGCCTCACTACAATCATTTGAACTGTCTCACATTAATGAAGAAAAACTCTCAGTTAATTTCATGTTTCGATAACAGCTACTCCAAGGTGAGTTGTGGGTCAAGACACACACTATTCTCTTCTTCTTTGAGCTCATCATTTTAATACTTTTTCATGTCATTGTGTATGCCACAGCATATTTTCGGTAACTTTTTCGGCCAAAATTTAATTTTTTTGGTTGAAAGGACTGAAATTGAAAAATAAAACTTACAGGATAATTTTTGGACTTAGGCAAAGTTACAGAATCATTTGCGATATTTTAAAAAAAAATATCACATGAAAAAACAAATAAAGTAAGTGCAGAAGCCACAACATTCCTTAATCTTTTTGTCCATGCAAACTTCACCAATTCAAATTGTGGTCTCATACACAAAATCTCAGTCACAATGCCACCCAGGTAGGATAAATCTAGAAGTGACCGTAGTAGAGCATTAATCATCACTTCGGAATCTGTTTTAACCACCACCTTAGTAACACCTTGTTGTACATAAGTAAGACACCTCAAGATTGTCAGTGCCTTAGCAATATCAACATTAATCAATCCTTGACACCTCTCTGCAAACACCCATTATTCTATACCATCGTATGATCTCATAACACCCCCAATCAAAGCTCAATACCCTTAATCGACACACCAGTATTCAGCTTCAAGAAGCCAAAATCCGGTTACCATCGTAATATATCTTTGAAGTGTAATATCATAATATTTATTATATTCATTAATATTGTTAAAAAAATTCATCATAAAATGAAGATTCCGGTGATTGTGCATTTAATTGTATACACTACAATGTCAATATGTGGTATAAAGAACGGTGTGCCAAGAAGAAGAATGAAAATCCTCCAAGATTTTCATCGTGATGTTCCAATGCAAAATCTAGATATCAAAACTTAAACCGTCTCCTGAAATACTGGTGAGTCTCATGTATAGAGGTGATGCAAAAAACAAACATTGTGTTAATAATATACGTGTGTACAATATGATGTTTAGTTTCATATCAGTGGGTGGAACAATTGACTAGTCGATTAACAGAGGTAGTGTACCTTACTATTTCAATTACATGGTGTTAATTACCACCAAGTTGGTACTTTGATGCCTTAACTTGGTGAACCACCACAATTCTCACAATTGTATATTTATGACACCCAAAATGAGATTCATAACAGAATCTAGGCACCCAGGTTAGTATAAGAATCAATAATTGATTTTAATATCTTACAAGTTTCCATCAACATCATGTAAGTGTCCATACTTGCAATTTGACCCATTCACAAACATAATTAATAAGGTGTCAAGACACCTTGTATGAGATGTTGAACATCATATGCCTAACATACATTGTGTTGTTGAGCTCTGATAGATTGGAAATGAGAGGTATGACATGTATCAAAAATGCATTATGTTGTTGAACTCTAACTGGTTGGTAATGAGATTCGAATCAAGTCTATTGTAATCTTATAAAATCGTTCTTGTGTAAACAATATCTGATTAAGTGGATATTTGAGGATTACACAAACCTCTAAACCGCTATATATTGTTATTCATTCATGCATATATCATATTTCATTTGTTATTGTTTTAATTATAATCAAAACTTCAGATGTTGTTTTCAGAATTCTACAGTTGTTGAGTTATCTTATTTACCGTTTGTGTGATTTTCATCAAAGGACATTCATACATTTATAATGTTGCATACTTGGTGGTTTAGAGTACACTTTCCAAGTGACTCTTTGATATCACAAGTCATTGACTAAGACAAGCACCGCTAAGAGATATATTCTTTTAATTAACAAAGTCTAGTTGTCGACTTTGTATTCAACACATGATAGAGATTATTCATTCACATTTTTTATTATATTCAAAATTCGGAGAAGATTAATTAACAACCCCTTCCTAGACCTTCTCTTACTAGAGACCATCAATTTGAATGTTATATGTTGATTACATATGCGTTTAACAACTGCAATAATTGATGTTTCCCTCATTAAGTGTGTTTTCAAAGACCCGTCCCCTCCCCCCAATATAACTTTCCGTAGGTTAATGAAGCTCCAAATACAGTATGAGACAATTAACACAAGTAAATTATGGCAAATGATGATTTTTAGTTATGAGACTTCTGTTGTAACACTACTAAAAAATACCCCATATTGTGACGCTTTTAAGTAAGCATCATAATGTATAAGTATAGTGACGCTCAATCCCTTAATTAAATTTTAAAAGTTATCTAGTGACGCTCATGTTGCTTTATATGTTCCCTCTTCTTCAGACTTCACCACACATTTGTTACCTCTCGAATCGAGAAGCGTCAATTTTCTCCCATAATTTGTTGCACATATAAAAAATCTCGCACACTATTTTGCTCCTAAAATGGCAGGCATAGACACCACGTCGATATCAAGATACATCAATGTTGTGCCTCTCCATCTAATCTGTGAATGTCACTGGGTTATCTATCGTTGGCTTTTTGGGGTTTCTGAAAAGACTATCTCGACTTGGTCTGTAGAGTTTCACTCCTCTAACTTTTTTTTACTGAGTTTGGGAGCAGTTATTTTATTATTTGAGTTTTCCACATACATTGTTCAACAGATCATAATTATATTTACATTTTTTCTATGTTTCTGGTTACAGTTATTGCGATTTCTTTCGTCTAGATTTTGTAAACAATTATTTAAAAGATTCCAATCTTGATGAAGTCATTCAAAATCAAACTCGGCAGTGGTTCAAGATTCAACTATTTTTGTTCAGTTTTGGTTTGTGTTCAATTTTGGTTAGTAACAGTGGATTTTTTTCATGGCGTTGTTAATTTCAGGGTTCAATTTTGCATTTGACTATTAATTAACATTCTCATTGAAAGACTCATTATACTCCTTCAGTATTATGTAGAATTAAGGTTCCTACATACGGTATTATTTTGTGTGTACATGATGTTATCTGATATTACAATATGATTTTTTACGTTGCTTCTGAAAATAGGTGGTTGTGAAGGAACTTTTTTCTAGCATGAGTTAATTTTATTAACCTTTTAAGCAATGTAAACCTTTGAATACAAGTTGATTGGTAGAAAACATTAATATTGATTTTTTTTCTTTCCAATATGTGAATTGTGTTTTACTCTTCTTGGTTAATGGAGTCTTATCCCTATTGAATGTTTTCAATTAAATTTTGGTATTATCATCCAAACTATAATCTTTGATAATAATTATGTTTATTCAATTAAATTCTTCCTTCAATTAAGTTAATGAATCGATTGAGGCCACCTCAACTCGTATATGTCAATTGATTTAAGATGTTTCAAATAACATCCTACAAGTGTCCATCAACATTATACAAGTGTCTGTACTTGCAATTTTGAACTGTTTATAAAATAAGGTGTCAATACACATAGTGAATGTAGAACATTTGTCTAACATGCTCAATGTTGTTGTGCTATAATGGATTAATAATATGAGGTATGCCACTTGTCAATCATGCATTATATGGTTGTTAAGTTATGATTGGTTGGTAAATGAGATGTAGAACAAGTGTACAATAGTCTCCTACAAGTGTTCAATAATTTCTTACAAATGTCCACTAACACCATACAAATATTATATCTTTGTTTTAATTTATTTTTTAAACACATATTAAATTAAATATTTTTCCAATAATCATGAATTAGAAATTCAAAGATTCTTCTACAAAGCACATCTAAAACATGTATTTTTCATAATTGATTTTAATTGATGTAAGATGATACAATAACATAAGTAAATAAATAATGTGATATATATATATATATATATATATATATATATATATATATATATATATTATAATAGATATGCATATATATAATATGATAATATGTGAAAAAACTATATTTATGATTTGAAAAGAATCTCATCATGGAATGTTAAAAATACAATAACAAAAAATAAAGCAATTGAACAATTACTAGTTGTAAGTTAAAAATATTTTCATATTTACATTATCATTGTTAAATTAATTCTATTATTTTCTCATTGACATATATATTGATTTTCTCATTTATTTGATTATCATTTTAAGCTTCGTTGAAATTTATTCTATAAAAGAAATCGTTAAAAGCTTGAATAAATGTATGAATTATATCTTGATCACCATTAACATGAATTGTTGTAAATTTTATTGAAATATATTAATATTTATAATGTAACACTAATAAATTAATATTAATCACCATATATTTGCAGTTGTTCAAAAAATATCTTTTAGCCGATAAAAAATCACTTATGGAAATAACAACCTTATAATAATCTTTTACAAATGTCACTAATATCATATACGTGTCAAGTCTTGCAGTTTGCACGTTCACAAGCTTAATTAATGAGATATCCTGACACCTAATATGAGATATAAGACATGTGTCTAACATGCATTGTGATGCTGGTAATGAGAGTGAAACAAATGTTTAATAGTCTTCTACAAGTGTTCAATAGTCTCTTACAAGTGTTTAATAATATCGGACAAGTGTCCACTAACAGCTAACATCGTACAAATATTGTATTTTTATTTTTCTTCACTTTGATACATAATATACTAAATTAAATATTTGTACAATAATTATGAATTAGAAATCCAATAATCCATGTGCAATTCAAATCACATCTAAAATATGTGTTTTTCAATCATGATAATTGAACTTAATTGATATAAGACATAATAAGATAAAGTAAATAAATATATTACAAATATTCTATTTTACACTATAAATGCTATGATATCGATAAATACATGTAATAGTATCGTAAATATATTTAAAAATATCAATAAATATATGTAATGATGTAGATATCAATTTATGACACTTATTCATAAGAGACTTTGCGTTAAAATCCATACTAAAATAATTATACGTGGTAAGTTTTTTTTTTCTACATTTAATACATGATGAGTATTATTCTTTATAATATTTAAATATGGGCATATGGAAAAATAATAGTATCAATTAAGGGAAGTACACTATCTATTTTATATATAAATAAGAATGTAGGTACTCAATGAGTTGAGTTGAAAAGGAAAACCCATATTTTATTCTTTATCATTTTATTTCTTCCGTGTTTTTTTCCATGACGTTAGGTCACGTTTGTTTTCGTCTTGAGGTGGATGGGGGAAATCTGGATGGGGAAAAAAAGTGGATGATCGAAATCCTGTGAATAGTAATCATTTGTTTGTTTTGGGTTGGATGTAGTAGGGGTGGATGAGGCTTTATGTCAAATCAATAATGATGATATATTATTATATTATTATTTATTAAAGAGGTAATGATTGAATGATTGTGTTGAATTGCAATATAAAATAATTAATATTATTATGTATAATTATATAATTATTTAATTATAGTATATTATTTGAATTGAATTAAAATACAAAATAATTGAATTAATAAAATGATATTAACGTGGTTAAAAGTTTATTAACGTTGTTAAAATTATAAGAAATTAATTATCCGACACGAAAATGCCAATTAATACCAATTTAATTTGATTTTATTGAAATCATACATTTTTTATTTTTTTAAACATAATAAACAAATTAAATTCTTAAAACAATTCAACAACACCATACATATATTTAATATACTAAAGGCATGCATCATCATATTACATGTGGTGAAATTTGAACATTCTCATCCTTAATTCATTAATTCATAATATTATTTTTATTCATTTTTAAAATTTGTGTCTAATAATGAATTATAAAACGAGATAAATAACAAATGTTTTAATGAATATATATTCAATACATTTTTTATAAGAAGCCATTATTTTATTTTTAAAATGTAATTTTTCTCCTATTGTTAATCTTCATTCACTATAAGAATATAAATAATTATTTACGAAATATTCGATTATGCTTTTCGATAAAAATAATTTTGTTCTTACATAGTGGGGATTGTCTGCGATGTGCCTACAAATGAATTTTATATTAATTTAAAGTAAATTTTAATATTTATAGTCATGTTTTATCTTTTGCTAAGTCAAGAAAAAATGTTCCCAATTTATTTATATGGTAGACATAATTAATGAATGAAGATAACAATTAATTTCACGCATATTTACTATTAATATGTTTTTATTGAATTTTTTGTAAAGAATTAAAATAAATAATATACTAATTTAATTGATGGTGTAATATAAAGTAGAAGATAGAGATTAATAAAATATATATTTTATGTGAAAAAATAGAGTTAATGTGGTAGATATTGAGTTATGTGAAAATAGGGGTATAGATGTATAATAGGGGTGGATGTGTATTTGGATGGGGGATGGGATGTGCAAATCCGAAAATTGGCCGGGACGGGGGGAAGCCCATCCCCCATCCGGACTTCGTAAGCTGAAAACAAACACACCCTTACGGTTTCAATATTTTTCCCGTGTACATTTATTTTTATATTTTCCAATCACTATATTAGATTTTATGACTTTTGCTCAGACCCTCTTTCTTTTTACTATCACCCAGGTTAATGAATGAGTAAAAAGTAATTTAAAAAGAGTTGGTGAAAAAAAAAACAAATCCAAGATCAAAATACGTATTTGTTTCATTAAATTGCCACTGGTAGAAAGTCAATGTTAATAAATAAAAAAGTGAGAAAGTATTTAATCCGATAAACGAATGCTTTGATACCCAAAACGTGTTTGAAATACAGATATGAAGAACATATCGTACATTGAATGTAACTCCATCCTATTCATTTTGAAAAAGATTTTTTTTTTTACCAAAAATAATTATTATTTTATTCTAATTTAAGAGAATTAAATGTCATATACTAATTTTGTATTTGTGTATTGTTTAATGTAATAATGTGCATTAATTAAGTAGCAAAAAATAAATTGGTCACCTCACACATATATTAATTGTAATTTTGACTTACTTAATTTTTTAAAGTAGATATAAATGAATTGGAGGGAGTATGACTTAATTGAAGAATTCAAAACAAACCTAGGAGTTCAATATCATTTTTCAATAAAAATATTATCTATTTTAATATAAAACGTATCACATTTTAAAAAATGTATGTAAGACAATTTTAAAAAATGATACTACATTTTATGTTAAATAAATTGTATCATTTTTCAAAAAGTAAACCATATCACTTTAATGCAGAAATTTGAAAAATGATACATTTTTATATTAAAAAATAATTATATCTCAATTGTAAAATGATAATGATCCAGGTGATTTTATGGTGAGATGTTTTTTTTACGAGTTTATATAATTATTTATATAAAAATATTGTAATCAAATAATTCAAACTGGAGTATAGTTTTGTTTATTATATGTGCTTTTTAATTAAAATATCCATACTAATGAAGAGAAGAAGATTCGACTAGAATAGTGAGGGCAAAAGTAGAGAGAGAAGAGAATGAAAAATAAAAATTCAATCTGGTCTAATGCTAATTTGACGTCCGCAATAAAATCCCAACACACACCTCTCTCTCTCTCTCTCTTCGCTGTACATTTTTTCTCCCTCTAAAAAAAAGTTTGCTCAATAAAACTGTGTTCTTGATTTTGGGAAGACTTTTTTGACAGCTATCCATGCTCACACACTCGAGAATATCCATCTGTACTTGTATGAACTTGAGTTTGTGAATTCGGAGGGAAATTAATTTAATTTATTCGATTAATTGCCTCTTAATAAAAGAGTAAAGAGTAGTGAAATAGTGCTGCACTTTCACTTCAATTTCGCGGATTTGACAGAAAGCAGAGCTCAAATCTTAGCTTGGTAAATTTCCTGCTCCATTTCCATGTTTGTTTACTGAATTTTAGCTTTGATTTCGCAACTTCTATTTTTATCATGTGTGTGTGTGATTTAGTTTGTGTTCTGTATGTATATGTATATTTGGAATGCCTGGAACACCGCTTAAATTTTAAATGCTGGATCGAGTGCTTTGGTCTCAGTAGATTTAGGGTTCGATCATGTTATCTTTTTCGCCGTGTCCTTCCATTGTTAATTCTTTATTTATCGCAACGAATTACTATTGTTTCTTGTGAATTATTCTAGTATTTTGTTATGCTTTTACTTGTAGTCATTTGTCTTCTTGGGATTTATTTTACTTTTTTCAACTTAAGAAAATGAAAATTAAATGACCTTTACGCTTCTAATCTGGTTCCTGGGTATACTTTTTGCCGATTACTTCCATCTTTCTTGTTTTGCTGAATTCCCTCTTACTATAAGGTTTATTTATTTATGACTTCAATTGACTGTTTTAATGCAGGGATTGATAAAACAGGGTGTGGAAGATTATGCTTTGAATAAAAGAGGGGCCAAAATTAGGATGTGCAGCAATATAGTTACCTTTGCTGGTTTTATAGCTTTTGTTTTTCTACTTGAGTTTTGTGGAAGTATAAGTTTACCCCAGCATTAGGCTTATCCCTTTGATTTCTCTTCACATAAGGTGTTGTGCACTATTTCTTTTTTGTGATTTTATGATTTTTCTGAGTTCTAAGCCTGTTTCGAACTTTCTTGCAGCAAAGCTTTTAGATTATTTAGGGAGTGTAATCATAATGTATTGAGTCTTGTAATATAGAGTGCGTTGATTTCAGCAAAAAATGGTGCCACAAGGGCCTCCAGCCCCACTTGGTGGGAGCCAGCCAATTCCATCTTCTTTGTTAAGAGCAAATTCTGGGTTTTTAAGTGGTCAAGGAGGTGGCATGCCTTCGCAGAATGCATTCCCATCTACAGCGTCTCCGCGCAATCAGTTTAACATGAACATGATTGGGAATGCTTCCAATGTTTCATCCTTGCTTAATCAGTCGTTCGGAAATGGAGGCCCGGGTTCTGGACTCTCTGGTAATGGGCCCGCCCAGCGAGGGCTTAATGATGGTGGAGCGGAGTCTGATCCACTTTCTAGTATTGGGAACGGGATGGGATTCAATCATCCTTCTTCATCTTATATGTCTTCCTCTATAACATCAAACCACAATTCATCTGGTCAAGTTCAAGGGCATCAGCAGTTCCCAAATATGAGCAGCCAAATGTTGACAGAGCAGCAACTTGATCATCAGAATTTCCAACACAATCAGCAACAGTTTTCTGTTCCCGGCAATCAACAACAACAGCAATTTCAAGCAATGCGAGCTGGATTAGGAGGCGTGGGACCCGTTAAGATGGAGCCACAGGTGACCAACGAGCAACCACCACAGCAGATGCAAGCTTTGCGTAATCTTGGTTCGGTTAAATTGGAGCAGCAGCTACCAAGTATGAGAAGCTTGGGTCCGGTGAAAATGGAGCCGCAGCATTCCGACCCATCTTTTTATTTGCATCAGCAGCAACAACAGCAGCAGCAACTACTGATGTCAAGACAGCCGTCTCAGGCAGCTGCAGCAGCACAGATTTTGCATCAACAGAGGCTTTTGCAAATGCAACAACATCAGCTCTTGAAATCTGTGCCTCAACAAAGGCCTCCATTGCAACAACAGTTTCAACCACAGAGTATTCCTGCTAGGACTGCTGTTAAACCTGTTTATGAGCCTGGAATGTGTGCCCGGAGGCTAACCCATTACATGTATCAGCAGCAACATAGACCTGAAGTAAGATTCTGTTACCGAATTTGTTGTTGATTTGTTAAAGGATGGGTAACTAAAACACTTGCCTCACTTATTTTGTAGGACAACAATATTGAGTTCTGGAGGAAATTTGTAGCTGAATATTTTGCTCCTAATGCGAAGAAAAAATGGTGTGTCTCAATGTATGGAAGTGGACGTCAAACTACTGGAGTTTTTCCTCAGGTCTGTTGGATTACAGACTCAATAATGGATGGACTTCTGCCAGGACTGTCCTGGCCCAGTTTATGCCATTATTGGTACTCTTAACTATTTCGATAGGTTTCACACTGGATAAAATCTATTGATAATTCAGGAGTCAGCTCATGTACAAAATTCTTTGTTTGCATTTATGTCAGTTGGCTTCACCATAAAATAAAAATGTCATTTTTTAATTGCTGAAATTGATTTGTTGACATTAATATTTTAATGCATTCAAATCGTAGTATTCATTATGTATGGTTATGAATGTTTTGAAAAATAGTCTAATAATTATTCGCAAAAATAATCTCAAAATCAAGTGATATATTAAGGAATTATGTTTCAGATCTCACGTAGGCATCGGAAGTCATTGGTCATATATATTTAGTCATGAAGTAACGAATGCAATGATACCATTTTGCGTATATGTGCAGGATGTTTGGCACTGTGAAATATGCAATCGTAAGCCTGGTCGCGGATTTGGTGCGTTTCTTTCTAGTTTAGCAACATTGTGTTTCTTATTACTTGGAATTTCTGCAGTGACATGTTTGTCTGGTGTGGGTTTAGCTTCTTTGTTTCTATTCTATGCTCCATTTTTGGAACACGCTAGTGTGTAAAATCCAACCTCACCTCCCAAATTCATGCAAAACAAACACAAGTACTCGGAAAAGGAAAAAGTGTGTATATTGGTTGATAAGCTAGTCTAATTATTCATCTAACATTAATTTATATGATCTTCCAGAGGCAACTGTTGAGGTACTTCCCAGACTCTTCAAAATAAAATATGAAAGTGGTACTTTGGAAGAGCTACTCTATGTTGACATGCCCCGAGAGTATCAGAATACGTCTGGGCAAATTGTTCTGGACTATGCAAAAGCTATACAGGAAAGTGTCTTTGAGCAACTTCGTGTTGTTCGTGAGGGTCAACTTCGAATTGTGTTCTCTCCTGACCTTAAGGTTGCTCTATAGACTAACAGCTAATGTATTCTCTATTTTACCCTTGTTTAGCTTCTAGTTGTTTATGTTCCTTGTTCTCTCATTCAAATGTCAGATATGCTCTTGGGAGTTTTGTGCTCGACGTCATGAAGAGCTTATTCCTAGGAGATTGTTGATACCCCAGGTTAGCTTACTTTTAGAGTTGAATATGATATACGATTAAATTTTTCGTTTATATTATTAAATTTCCTTTTGAAAATAGTTTGATCAAGGCAGGTGGTCTGCATCTATAAGCATTGTTGTTGGCCTAAGCTGTGTTGTTATTGCCTACTATTAAGGTGCATTTGCATCATATCTTATTGGGTTGTTTCTAAATGCAGGTTAGTCAACTTGGGGTTGCTGCCCAAAAGTGCCAGGCTGCTTCTCAGAATGCAACGTCTAGTACGTCGGTTTCTGAGCTACAAAATAACTGCAATACGTGAGTTTCAACTATTTGCCTTCTACATTAATATTGATGCCTGGATGCATTAAGTATAGCGTTTTGCATCTGGTCAGTGTATTCTTTTTCCACGGCACAAGTGTTTAGCCTATTAAGTACAGGTTCCTGTAGTTTATGTTTGAGGGGATAGTCCATTTTGCATCAAAGGCATTTTAGTTAACTGTTTAGGGACAGGGTTTATAACTTCTGTGCTAATGATTGCTTGCAACAGATGTTGATGAATACAAAATGATTCCAATTAAGTTTTTTAATTGAACTTCTACTTTAGATTGGTGTGGCTATAGATCTTTTCCTTTGATTTCGATGTGCTATTTGATTTGTGTTATTTCTACCTATAACCATTGGCCCAAAAGAAAATTTTGGTCCTTCAGTTTGGTCGCTTTGTGTTACTCTACACACCTCCGCTCCTTTTTTTTAACGGTATTTTCCTTTTTTCCAATTTTCCCAAGATGTTAGACTTGCAATATGCAAACCTCAACTTTTGGACCTAGAAGAATTATTGTAAGGAGTGCTACTACTTGATGATCTACTTAAATTCATTAATTAAACCTCGGCAGAAGTAAATGAATCAATGTTTTAATTCAATAACCAATAAATTAACTTAGGCTTTATAGTTTAAAAGAGCAATATTGCCAATATATAATTCTAATAATTGACAATTTATTTTGAATGATAACAAATAATCAATACACAAACCGTAATGAGAAAACATGCATAATTATAAGGATTTTTCCTTGAAATAAATAAAATAAACATTAAATTCATTTGTTTTGAATTCTTCATTTTGAAATTGAGCTACTAGTCTCCATCGCCTTGTTACCACGTCCCAAGCTCTTTAATCTGAAATGTGTACATTATATAAAGTTAGCTCCTTGGGGAACCGTTTGTCAATGTTAAATACATAACATAGATCATTAATAAATACTACGACACAGTATGATTTTAGCACAGATCCACTTGTATCCGAGTTACCTGTTGAAACTTTTGAACATAGCATAGCATGTACCTTGTAGCCTGTCGAGTGTCGCATTTAGAAAATAGCAACAATCAAATAATTTCATAACGTCAAACACAGAATTTTGAGTACAAATCCTCACCTTGAATGCCAATTGAATTTTATGCAGTGCCATACTAATGTTGGCGTGCCACGTGAACTCTCCACTTATAAATATATATGTTAAATAGTCTTAGGGGGCTCTTGTTTCGATTCCTTCAATGGGAATGACAATGGAAATTTGTTTTCTATCTCCTGCTGGATATGTTGGAAGAATGATTATATCAATGGTGCTTACATCACTAGTGTTGTGCCCTGGTTTTGGGAAAAATCAACAAAAAAAGAGGAGGTTGGTTGTGGCATGGGGAATGATTGAGAATGAGGATTATAGGAAGATAGAAAGGTAATCAAATGGGTTAATGATTACCTTATTTAGGAGAGAAAATAGTCTTATGTATCATCTTTTTTTCTCATTAACTATTATAATTACCCTATATTTATCCTCATTCTCATTACCATTGAAGAATTTCCAAACCAAGCGTCATCTTAATATATAAAAATTGAACAGTAGCAATACAAGAAAAGAAAGGAAAACTGAAAATTAGACTAATATTGGGTAATTTGAGAATTTCGAATACTAAAGTTTGTGGCTTTTTATTTTTTGTTATTATTATCATTTTTCCAACTCCTCCCATGTCCTCCAGGTGACTCGAACTCATGACCACGTTAGCCTAGGTAGTGGTGCTCTTGCCACTTTAGCTATCCCACTTCCTAAAACTTTGAATTTTGGTTTTCCTAAGGAATTGACATATTTGAGGAAAAATAAATGGTGGCTATCTAATCTTGAGAAAGGAAAAGAAGTGATGGCATAAAATATGGTGGGTTTTTTTTTTTTTTTTTTTTTCTTTTCGTGGAGATGGGATGTCCGATTGGTCTGGAGGATATTTATTTGGGAAAAAGGAATTAAACGATAGTCTTGATTGGTGAAGTGGTTTTACCTTTCTCTTTTGTGTGTTGTCGCGTATTTTGTTGCCTATGAGTACACGTGTATTATACTTCTAGTATGTTGTCTCCTAATGAGTTGAGATGTTTCTGTTTCTAAAGTTTGTCAATATGAAAATTTGTGTAAAAACTAATCTATTTAGTGAATGATAAAAAAAACTAAACTTAGATTTAATAATTACTAGAATATAAAATGATTAAAACAATAGTTATTAATATTATCAAAATAATGAAATTACCGATGTTACACAATATATAAAGTAGAAATTGTTGAACACTGAAGGTTAGCTTTCTCTAATAAAGACATCTTCATAAATTACCAACTTGCATTTCTCTATTCTTTCTTTCCTCTCACGTAGTCATCGTAAGCATTTGTCTGTTTTGCTAGTGACACGTGTAATACTAAAACAACTCTCTGTCTAGGCAAAGACAGCAGCTAATTATTTGTTAATAGAAATTTACTTTTTTTATTGCCTTTGCTTTTCCAGGTTTATTGCTTCCGCTCGTCAACTGGCCAAAACCTTAGAAGTTCCATTAGTAAATGATTTGGGATATACCAAGAGATATGTGCGGTGCCTGCAGGTAATTTGGATTCATTAATACATTCCTGTTTCAGCTATTGAAAACTATAATTGGGTTCTGCTAACAGCAAACCATGGAAGGCTACTTGTCATTAGCTTTCTCCTTTACTCATTGTTAGGATCCTCTTTAGATAATCTGAGGTGCCTATATTTTTCGATCTTTGGTAATTGCTTAGCAAGCCTATTCTTACTTGATCAAGTGAAGTTGCAATTAGTGGTTTAGTTAGTCCATGTTTTCTTCAATTACTGTATACGCCATTTGACATTCCATTGTCGTAGTATATATTCCCTATTCCAGTTCTTTTCAACGTATTGTTGTCGCATTTGAATTACTAGCATAAATTTTGATTCATTGTTTCCTTTTAGCAAGGCCCTTTTACCTTAATAGCTGGTTTACCCTTTGGTAGCTAGATTCATCTTTTGTTGGTTCAAACAGCTAATCAAATTAATTGCTGGTAATCTGGAGTCAATAAATAGAAGACTATCATTTATGAGAATTTCCTTTTTAATTGGCCAATTGCAGTGTGCTAAATGAGAGGAATGTAATTTTTCTTGGTTAAAATATTATCTTGCATGTGTTTCCAGTAATGGGAGTGGAAATATATTTATCATAGGGATACGCCATCTGGCATTTGCTTTGGCTGTTGCTTATGATACTAATTATGCACATGATTGGCTAGGGCATCTCTGTATTTTCTTCATTTACGTGTTTTTGTATGTCCATGAATTTGTTTGTTACACGTGTTTGGTAGCATCAATTATACGTTAGGTGTTAGATAGCATGAACAATTTTTCATTTGCATGTGTCCCTGTTATGATATTTTCCCTTATATTTTGATAAAACTGCAGATATCTGAAGTGGTGAATAGCATGAAAGATCTTATTGATTACAGTCGTGAAGCTGGAACAGGTCCAATGGGTAAGTTTGAGTATTTGCTCTTAATTATTTTATGCGTTTAATATGATGAAAATAGAAAAGCGAGCCACAGATCTTTAAGCTGGACTTTTTTGGTAGGGATGGTTTTTGTGTTTTTGCAGTAGCCATACATTGCATGCATAAAACAAAAATTCGTTTACCCATTTTTGGACAAAAACTTCTATGCAATTAAAATTTAATTTCTGCAATTGTTTGATTCATTCATAAAAAAGTGAAATACATAATGAGAAATATTAGTTGATATGAAGAAAAATATTAGTTCATAGTATTCGTTTGTAGGCTGAACATTATTTGTACTCTTTTAATATACAACTTAATACTTTTCATCAAATGAGCTGATTCTTTTCATCACATGAACTATTACTTTTCGATCACTTTTTTCTATGATTAGTGAAAAAATATTACAACAACGTGGTTGAATTCTTTTTGTCAAAATCGGGTCGAAATTGCATAGTGTGACTGGTGCGCTGAAATGTCACTATAAGTATTGCAAATTGATTGATATATTTATTTGTTTCCAGAGAGCCTTGCCAAATTCCCTCAAAGAACAAAACCTTCAGCTGCGTTTCAAGGTCAACCTCAACATACTGAGCAGCAGCAAACAACGGGTCACAATACGAATAATAATCCGGTTCAGACTGCAACTATGCAACTTGGGAATAATATTCCGGTTCAGACTGCAACTATGCAACTCGGGAATAATATTCCGGTTCAGACTGCAGCTATGCAACTTGGGAATAATAATAATTCGGTTCAGACTGCAACTATGCAACTTGGGAATAATAATCCGGTTCAGACTACAACTATGCAACTTGCCTCTGGAAATGGGACGCCAAGTGTTAGTAACAATATGAATTCCATGCATTCAACTTCATCTGCTGGTACTATTGCCGGGCTGGTTCATCAGAACTCTATCAACTCTCGACAGCAAAACCCGATGTCTATTGCAAACGGCCCTTACGGAGGAAATAGCGGTCAGATGCAATCTCCAGGAACTCCGTCCTCTTTCCAGTCCCCCACACCATCTTCCTCTAATAACCCACTACCACTTGCACACGGTGGTTTATCGGGAGCTCAAGTGCATTCACCGAATATATCAATGCAGCAGCAGCAGCAGCAGCAGCAGCAGCCTTCTATACAAGGTGATGGTGATGGAAATGATTCACAGAGCTCAGTCCAGAAAATTATACATAACATGATGATGTCATCACAGCTTGGTGGGTCGGGTATGATGGGTATGGGTGGTGATGTGAAAAATGTTAATGGAATGCTGTCGGCTGGGAATGGTGGTCTTATAGGACATGTGGCCAATGTCAACCGCGGTGTTGGTGGTTCGGGCTTTGGGAACATGGGCAATGGGCCTGGCCAAATGGGGATGGGGAACGGTATTCGAGCTGCAGTTGGAAATATGAACGGGAGAGTGGGCATGACGATGGGGCAGCAACAGCAAGATATGGGTAACCAGCTGCTTAGTGGTCTTGGGGCGATCAATGGTTTCAACGACCTTCAATTTGATTAGGGAGTGCTGTTTGTGCAGCATGAAAAGAAGATGCAAAGTGTAAAGTTTGTTTTGGCTCAAAGGAAGAACCCATAATGGTGGTGTTTCTTCATAGGACTGGTTCTTTTTTTTCTTTTTTCTTTTTTTGGGACTACAATTTCAACTGGTCTGTGACACCCGCCTATGTACACAACTCTTTCGAAGGGGATCCATGCGTACGAGTTCCTCTGCGAAGACGTCCGTAAACTTAGTGGATCCCCAATATGTGAGTGAGTGAGTGTATATAGCCAGTTGTGTTGCAATTAAGCTATGTTTTATTGTAGAATTTTTATGAGGTGGTGGGATTACAGGTTATACTCTTTTCATAGTTATACCCCTCTTTTACTAGTTACTGGGACTACATTCAATTAGGTTAGGTGGTTGTCGCTTTTGAAGAAATGGAATATAGAACTGCGATTAGTTTTTTAACAGTTCTGTGGTTATTTCTTTGAGAAAATTGCTATTGGGTGTAGTGTAATGGTGTTAAATTGCATTGTGGTTAACCACCTTTTTAAAATAGCATAGGGGTTAACTTTTTGTAATTTTGATATATAACAATATTATTAATTCTATATAATTAGTCACATTAAATGTCACATCCCGTCATAATTTGTCAGCTATGAGTTCTAATCAAATAGCTTCACTTTCTTAATCCTTCTGTCAT
This sequence comes from Ballota nigra, assembly GCA_947034835.1. Taxonomy (NCBI): domain Eukaryota; kingdom Viridiplantae; phylum Streptophyta; class Magnoliopsida; order Lamiales; family Lamiaceae; genus Ballota; species Ballota nigra. The sequence goes on from OX344722.1 coordinate 46,128,290, forward strand.
TTTTTCAAATTTTAAAACTCCCCCATTGAAGAACAATTTGAGCGGTAATTCACAATCATCTTTTAGAATTGTACCCACTATTATCTCCCCCATCCAGTTTTCCACAATTTCGTACTAATTAACCGATTATTTTACGTCGATGGATCCCGATGTCATACTTGCCGTAAAATATCATCAAGATTGCAAAATTGTTCCTGTTTATTCACACTCGTCTTTCTTCGAAGTTTGCCATCAGGTATTTTCCATGTGGTCCGAATTGCATTCTGGTAATTCTTCGTTTAGGTATTCTGTTGGTAGTATTAGCCATTGTGTGCTTCAGTCAGAGGTTGATCTTTCAAATATGATATCCTTGTGTAAACATACCGATCAAAAATTAGTTTCTGTAGTTGTGAATTCTAATATTGCGGACGTTGTGAAATCATCTCAAGCTTCGAAACCTTCTAATTGCAATGTTAGCATCTGTGGTAGTTCTCCTTCTGTTAATAATCCTGTTCCATCTATTCCATCTGTTCTTGTAGTTCCCCTAGATGATGTTCCTATTGACGTTGGTTCTAGAATTTCTAAAACAATCCCCCAGTATTTTAGGAGCGTTAAAAATAGGTTTTTAGATGGCCAATCTGAAGAATTTTCTGGCCTTGGTACTTTGCCCAAATATAGTATATGCCCTGCTGTTGAAAAGAAACCATTGTTAAGTGATAGTTGGGTTGATGTTTTTAGTGATGGGGTTGGTACAGTTTTTGAAGGTGGAAAAGATGAATTCCGGTATGCTCTAATCAAGCATTCTACTGTAATGCGTTACAATTTCAAATATATAGTTAACAATAAGCAATACATTCATGTTGAATGCAAGTCCAAGGTTGATGATGGTTGTGAATGGTTTATAAAAGTTAGTGTGAGTCCTGTAACACATGTTTGTCGTGTTTATAAAGCAAATTTCATACACACATGTTTTGGAAGAGTTATTAACAATAACTCCCGAAGGTTTTCTCCTAAAGTTATTGGTAAACTAGTTCACGGAGATGTTAGATCTCATCCAGATTTTAGTGGTAAAGATGTTCTAGACCATATGATGGACAATTATGGTATTGATATTCCGTACTATAAAGCCTGGCGTACATCCGAGACCGCAAAGGATCATTTATTTGGCAGGTATGAAGACTCATACGATCATCTTCGATGGTACTGTGCAGCCGTACGTTTGACGAACCCCGGTATAAATTTTGTTCCTTTTTCAAGACCTTGGTTGTGCTATATTTTTACTGTTACTTTATTACTAAAATAGGTATTGTTTAATGTAGAGTTTTGTTTCCAAATTATAGGTAGTGTTGTTGACTTGGAGCACTGCACTGAAACCGGACATTTCGAGCGTATTTTTGTTGCCTTTAAAGCATGTCTTGATGGATTTAGACACTGTCGCCCAATGCTATTTATAGATGGGACCTTTTTGGTTGGCCGGGCTAAGGGTATACTCTTAACTGCTACAGCTAAGGATGGCAATAATGGTTAGAACATTATTTGCAGTATAATAGTTAATGCAGTACATCATTTAGCACTCATTTCTTCTATCATGTCAATGCAGGTTTGTTTCCTGTTGCAATTGCAGTAGTTTCTTCTGAGAACACCCCTAATTGGCAGTGGTTTTTGACTAAGTTACGTGACTCATGTGTTCATCCAAAACCAATATGCTATCTATCTGATAGGAATTGTGGCTGATTAGGCGTGAAATTGTCATGATTCGTAGCTAGAAACGCCCTAGTTTTGGTCGAGTTTATAGAGTATTTAGAGTCAATTGAGCGTTATTTCTATACATTGATAAATTTGTCTCTTTGATGCTCATAGGTGAATAGAGGACGAAAAACGGAGTTCGTAGGACTTTGAATCGACTCAAACGGATGCCCGGATGAGAAGATATTGAAGAAATACGATTGGTATTAGTGCGGACGAGGAAAAGTATCATTTGGAAGGATTAGAGATCACTCGAGCGCCTTACTCGAGCGCCACCGCTCGAGCGCCTTACTCGAGCGCGCAAACGTACAGAACAATTCTTGCGCTCGAGCAGCTCGAGCGCCACCGCTCGAGCGAATCGCTCGAGCGCCCAAAACATACAGAGTCATTTCAGCGCTCGAGCAGCTCGAGCGCGACCGCTCGAGCGAATGCATCATTCGAGCTACACTGCTCGAGCGGGACCGCTCGAGCGTTTTGCTCGAGCGCCCCTATACTTTTGCTTCCGGATTCGTATTTTCGGCCCATTAACTCCCGTTTCGACCCGGTGCCTATATATACCTCTTCCAAACACGTTTTGAAGGATCCCCAACTTTTAGAAATACTTTTAGACTTAGTTTTTGGAGAGGAAGGAGACGAGCAAGTTTTACTTTTACGTTGTTGAGGTTTTTCATACGAATTCTTAGTTTATTTTTGTTTCTTAGTTTCTTTTCATTAGTTTGATTTCTTTAAACACTTTGAAAATTCGTTTTAGTTAATTTAAATCTCAGTTCTTCGTATTTATTTTCTTTAAAAACCCTAGTTTATGTTTATTCTTTTCTTCGTTCAATTCAATATGTTTATGTTCGTTGTTTCTTTAATTGCTTTTAGTTTTGTTAAAACCATGTCCGGCTAAAACCCTTGCATGCTTAGGTTAGGATGAACTCGTAGAAGTAGGATGTGGGTACGTAATTAGAGTAATTCGTGACGTTAGTTTTAATTCTCTTAATTAATGAATTCATATAATTAATCTTAACTCTACCTTTGAATTTCGTACGAAAGTGTTAGAGAGAGGACGACCGCATCACTCAATAACAATTAGTAGTCTTAACGAGAGGGTTTAGGCAAGGTTAATTCATCTACCGGTTTAGCGAAGGAGGACGACCGCATCACCTTAGTTAAATTAGGGTCTCATTAATTAAGCGCTATCTATTAACTTGTTAGTGGATTAGTGAAGTCGATTGCTAGGATAAAGTATTAGGGTGAGAAATCTTGAGCTTTCATTCTACGATCTTTTACTTAGGTTAATTCTTGTTTGTCACGATTACTTTGATTATGTACCTGCTCCGTTAGTATACGTAGGGATTCCTATCCTAAGCATCACCATCTTTTATTTGAATCCAACCCTTAGTTAATTCGTTTACTTTAGTAATTTAGTTTACTTAGTTTATTTTAGTCTTTTAATTAATCTTTCAAAAATCCAAAAATATTACACTCATATTAACTACGACGCGTAGATCTTCAGGGATCTATTCGCATATATACCATCCCTTGGGTTCGATAATACTTGGTCCCTATACTTGCCCATACTACAGTGAACCCGTACTCTTGCGGGGTAGCTACTAGTAGAAGCTAGTGTAGTCGTTTCAAGTCAATGGCGCCGTTGCCGGGGATGGCGTTATATGCTTTTTGAATAGGACTTGTAGATAGCTTAGTAGTTAGTAGTGGGTGATTTAATTTCTGTTTTTATTTTTATTTTTTTATTCAATCGGCAGTTGCGTTTTGATCCTTCTGCTAGTGTGTCAGGTTTATGAAAACACGCTCACAAGGCAACACGAGCGAAGAGAGAATACCTGCAGATCCTGAGACAATAGCCAGAAGGAACCGAGCTTACTTGAGAAGAATGAACGCAGCCGACTTAGGGAAGGGACCAATGGACCTCAATAATGAGTTGGACGATGCTGCCAACGATTTCAATCAGGCAGTAGACCGGGTTGATGGCTCTGGAGGGAGTGGTGGTCAGAATCAAGACCAGTTCGTAGATAGTAGTAGCCAGAACCCGGGTGCACAAAATGTAAACAATCCAGCTCAGAACCTAGTCCCAAATCCTCTGAACAATCCTGCTTACCCACAAAACCCGAATAACCCTTTCCACAACCCAGCATATCAACATTACCCATACCCACCATACCCTTATCCGCCTTACCCGTATCCTCCACCTCTTGTTTATAACCAACCACCTGTGTACCAACAACCTCCAGTTCAAAACATACCAGCACCACCTGTCGCTCCTCAGCCTGCGCCTCAGAACGCAGATCAGAATATGGCAATTCGGGGCAGGTTCGCGGCACAACCGCAGAGGTACTACGATGGAGTGGCCTTACCTCCAGTTGAGGCCAATAACTTTTCAATCTCCCCAGGAATTCTCAAGCTGCTTACTGAGAATCAATTCAAGGGGGTGATAGGGAAGGAGAATCCTCACACTCACTTGAGGAGCTTTCTCATGATAGCCTCAACATTCAATTATAATGGCATGTCTGAAGATGCCAAGAGGCTTAGGCTGTTCCCATTCTCATTGACGGGAATAGCCAAGGAGTGGTACGATAATACGCTCCCGCGGGGAGGTATTACCACTTGGGCCGAGCTCGAGCGTCTGTTCCTCGAGCGATTCTACCCTCCATCTAGGACGATCAAGGCTAGAATTGAGATCTCGTCCTTTCGCCAGAAGTCTGGAGAGGATTTACGCCAAGCGTGGGAGAGATACTCGAACATGCTGATAGAGTGCCCGCAGCACGGGTACAATGAGGGGGATATTATGGCATTCTTCTACAGCGGTGCCAGCAAGGATGGTCAAGCCCATTTAGATGCATGTGCGGGCGGAGCATTCCTCAATCAAGGCATAGAGAGGTGTAGGGAGATCGTGGACAACATTGTCACGAATGCCGGTGCTTGGGGAGTAGATGCAGATTTTCAAAGAGTGCATCAGGTGGAAGAGGGAGAAGGAACGAGAAGGCTACTGATGGCCATGATGGAAAAGATCAACAACCTTGAGTTGGGGAAGAGTTTGGGTGGAGAGCATGCAGTGGAGAATGAGAGAGTAGACCAGCCCAGTGGACAGCAAGAGGTAGCCAATTACATGGGAGGTCCTTATTACAATCAGAATGGCTACCAAGGTGGAAATCAGTATGGAAGGCCTTCTTATGGCCAACCATTTGTGCCTCCAGGCCCTCAGCCACTTCAAAATCAATGGAGGAACACACAAGGAGTTCAAGGAGGCCAGCAGCCTCCTCAAAACACATGGAGGAAGAATGATAATTTTTCTTATGCTAACCCAAAAGCTGGTGTTACTGTTCCTGCAGGTGTTGATCCGGGGTCTAAACCTCCTGGTGGAGAAGGCGGTGCATCAACCGAGGAGATGTTGAGAGCGATCCTTCAGAAGGTGGAAGAAGGGAGCAAGCGGTTGTCATCCTTGGAGTACGATGTGAAGGAGTTGCACAAGAAGGGTGATCAACGTGATCAAGAGCTCCAGAAGATGAACGTTGAGTGGACTAGAACTCAACAAGAGAACAATCGAAGATTCACCTCTTTAGAGCTCCAGATGAGCCAGATTGCAAAATCAGTGAATAGAATGCCGGAGGGGAACCCGAAAGAGCAGTGCAAGGCGATCCAGCTAAGCAGTGGAACCAACTACGAAGGTCCTCAGATGCCTGCTGATTCTGAGACGCCCCAAGAAGAGATTGAGCCTAAAGGAGATGAAGTTGAGAAGGGGATTGAAAGTGAAGGAATTGAGAAGAGTGAGAGAGTTCCTAAGTGGAAAAAGGCAAAGGAAGCAAGGGAGAAAGTGAAAGAAACAGAAAGAGATGAGTGGGGGGTACCCAAATCTGTGATACCCGTCCCGTATCCACAACGCTTCATGAAAAAGAAGCTTGATGAGAAATTCGCTAAGTTCCTTGATGTTTTTAAACAATTGCATATTAATATTCCTTTTTATGATGCTTTGGAACAGATGCCGCACTATGCGAAGTTTTTGAAGGACTTGATTGCAAAAAGACGGCGAGTGGATGAGCCGAAGTTGGTGCAGCTGAACCACGAGGTGAGTGCATTAGTGCACAAGGCGCTTCCACCAAAGCTGAAGGATCCCGGGAGCTTCACGATCCTATGTGACATTGGGAACGGGATCAAGAAGGGAGCGTTGTGCGACCTTGGGGCGAGCATTAATCTAATGCCCTTGTCGCTTTTCAAGAAGTTGGAAGGTGGTGAACTTCAACCCACAATGATGACGCTTCAACTAGCCGATCGGTCTATTACTCGACCTCAAGGTGTGGTTGAAGACGTCCTAGTGAGAGTTGGAGATCACATCTTTCCAGCCGACTTTGTAGTGCTAGAGATGGAGGAAGATGAGCACGTGCCCCTAATCTTGGGAAGACCGTTCTTAGCTACGGCGGGGATGGTGCTAGATGTGGCAAATGGGAAGATCACATTGAAGGTTGATGATCAAGAAGTGAAGATCTCCCTATATGAAGCCATGAAGCACCCGAGGGAGGATGAGAGCTTGTATTGCATGGATGCAATTGATCCTAGTGTTGAAGACACACCTCATATCCCTAACTCTTCTCATATTCATGAATTTTATAATTCTTCAATTGATAATTTAACCCATGAGCGTTATGATCTTGATTATTTTGATAGGGATAAAGTGAAGAAGTTGAAGGATGAAGAGGTGAAGAAAGTGGACGTGGTCCAGTTAGAAGGGAAAGGAGGAGTTAAGAAGAAAAAGTCCAAACTCAAGAAATTGTTTAGTAAGACTCCTCCAGATAGAGGCAAGAAGGAGTTGAGACCCATAACACTTGGGGATGAGAAGAGAGAAAAGGAACTCATGATGGTAGGGCATCAAGGAAAGGAGTTCAAACACCACTCTTATGAGAGTAAGAGAGGTAAATTTGAGTATGATGTCCCATAAGCTCCTTTGAGCTTGGTCCGGCATGAGGACCTTAAAAATAGCGCTGAATGGGAGGCAACCCATTTTTATTTGCTTTTGAGTGTTTTTTAGTTATTTTCCTTTTATGTTACTAGGATGTTGTTGAGTCGTATGTTTAACCTCGTACTTGAGAGTTTTATTTTGTAGGCTTGTCTCTAAAGGAGTAAAGGTATCATGGAGTTATTTAGATTGAAGGAACCAACTTGAGACAAGGGAGTGTGCAAAGCTATTGAGAGAAACTGAATTGTTCGGTTGAGGTAACCCACAACCCCAAACTTAGACCTCTAGCAAGGTCGAAGTTTGGGGGGGTGGAGTTTTTTTTTATATGTTTTCTTGTTACATTGCACCGGAGCACCCCTTATCTTTGAGTTGAGTTAGTTATTTGGTGCCTTGAGATGCTCCTTGGGCTTTTATTAATTTGTTTTGTTACTCAATATTTTATGCCTATCAATCACCTTATGCTTGTTGATTGCTATCTTTGAGTATGATTTGATGAGTAGAGTGAGTTGTAAGGGTGAGTTAGAAATTCTTTTGTGTGAGTGTTTGAGTTTGAGCTGATTAGGGAGAGAACCCGTATGCTTATGAGTTTTCTTTTGAGTACTTGTGTGATGAGAGTGAGAATGCACTAGGACTAGCTTGGATGTGAAAGCTGTGAGATTTGAGCCTTACGAGATTTAAATGCATGATTTAATCTCTTCGTTTGTGAGTGGATCGTCACCTTAGAGGATGCTAGAACTTGCATGTGCTCTTGCTTCTAGATTGTGTCTAGTTTGATATGCCGAATGTGATCTTAGGCCATCATTGATTTTATTGAGTCACTTAGCCAAAATTTTCCTTACCAATGACATTGATCCCTTGTTAGCCCCGTTGAGCCTAAAGCCTATTTTATTTGCTAGCACATATGAACACTATTCCAATTCCTAAGCCTTTTTGTCCCAATTTGAGTGGAGAATAGGAAAGTGTGAATATGAAGGGAGTGAATTGAGTTGAAAAAAGGAGAAGGTTGTTTGTTGAGTGAATATGAGAAAAAAGGTGTGATGAAGTTTTGAGATGTGGGAAAAAGAACAAAAAGAAAAAAAAATTTGAGAATGAGCAAAGGAAAAAATGAGCTCATGTGTTTGTACGAAAAAGAAAAAAATGATGAAGTGTTTGAAAAAGTGAAAAAGTGAGAAAGAAAAAAATTGAAGTGTTGAGAGAATTGAAAGCGAAAGTGTAGTGATTGAATATGTTTGAAGTAGATCGTTCTTAATCTCGAAGTACCGAAGTTTTGAATTTCTATTCTCCATTCACTTGAGTCACTTTACCATATTGTTATCCCACCTGTCCAAAGAGCCTACATTACAACCTTTTGAAAGTCCTTTTTGATTCGGCATTGATTTCTAGAGTATGGTCGAAGTTGAGAGCATTTACAAGCCTATGGCTGCCAATTTGTGTGATTGATTGATTGAGTGAGTCCCTTTATCATTGTTATACACTTGTGAGGGAGTTAAACACATCGTTGAGTGCACATCCATGCTTGATCTTGGTTTTTCTCATTATTGTTGCATGAATACGATAAAAGGAATTGAGTGAGTATACGGGTGATTGACTTTTGAAGCTTGAATTCATTAGCTTGCATGATTGATTTTTCCTACTCATTCCTAACAATTTCACTTGACTTATTATTTCATTGCTTGGGGACAAGCAATATGGTAAGTTTGGGGGGGTTGATTAGGCGTGAAATTGTCATGATTCGTAGCTAGAAACGCCCTAGTTTTGGTCGAGTTTATAGAGTATTTAGAGTCAATTGAGCGTTATTTCTATACATTGATAAATTTGTCTCTTTGATGCTCATAGGTGAATAGAGGACGAAAAACGGAGTTCGTAGGACTTTGAATCGACTCAAACGGATGCCCGGATGAGAAGATATTGAAGAAATACGATTGGTATTAGTGCGGACGAGGAAAAGTATCATTTGGAAGGATTAGAGATCACTCGAGCGCCTTACTCGAGCGCCACCGCTCGAGCGCCTTACTCGAGCGCGCAAACGTACAGAATAATTCTTGCGCTCGAGCAGCTCGAGCGCCACCGCTCGAGCGAATCGCTCGAGCGCCCAAAACATACAGAGTCATTTCAGCGCTCGAGCAGCTCGAGCGCGACCGCTCGAGCGAATGCATCATTCGAGCTACACTGCTCGAGCGGGACCGCTCGAGCGTTTTGCTCGAGCGCCCCTATACTTTTGCTTCCGGATTCGTATTTTCGGCCCATTAACTCCCGTTTCGACCCGGTGCCTATATATACCTCTTCCAAACACGTTTTGAAGGATCCCCAACTTTTAGAAATACTTTTAGACTTAGTTTTTGGAGAGGAAGGAGACGAGCAAGTTTTACTTTTACGTTGTTGAGGTTTTTCATACGAATTCTTAGTTTATTTTTGTTTCTTAGTTTCTTTTCATTAGTTTGATTTCTTTAAACACTTTGAAAATTCGTTTTAGTTAATTTAAATCTCAGTTCTTCGTATTTATTTTCTTTAAAAACCCTAGTTTATGTTTATTCTTTTCTTCGTTCAATTCAATATGTTTATGTTCGTTGTTTCTTTAATTGCTTTTAGTTTTGTTAAAACCATGTCCGGCTAAAACCCTTGCATGCTTAGGTTAGGATGAACTCGTAGAAGTAGGATGTGGGTACGTAATTAGAGTAATTCGTGACGTTAGTTTTAATTCTCTTAATTAATGAATTCATATAATTAATCTTAACTCTACCTTTGAATTTCGTACGAAAGTGTTAGAGAGAGGACGACCGCATCACTCAATAACAATTAGTAGTCTTAACGAGAGGGTTTAGGAAAGGTTAATTCATCTACCGGTTTAGCGAAGGAGGACGACCGCATCACCTTAGTTAAATTAGGGTCTCATTAATTAAGCGCTATCTATTAACTTGTTAGTGGATTAGTGAAGTCGATTGCTAGGATAAAGTATTAGGGTGAGAAATCTTGAGCTTTCATTCTACGATCTTTTACTTAGGTTAATTCTTGTTTGTCACGATTACTTTGATTATGTACCTGCTCCGTTAGTATACGTAGGGATTCCTATCCTAAGCATCACCATCTTTTATTTGAATCCAACCCTTAGTTAATTCGTTTACTTTAGTAATTTAGTTTACTTAGTTTATTTTAGTCTTTTAATTAATCTTTCAAAAATCCAAAAACATTACACTCATATTAACTACGACGCGTAGATCTTCAGGGATCTATTCGCATATATACCATCCCTTGGGTTCGATAATACTTGGTCCCTATACTTGCCCATACTACAGTGAACCCGTACTCTTGCGGGGTAGCTACTAGTAGAAGCTAGTGTAGTCGTTTCAAGTCAGTGGCTTAATGTCTGCTTTTCCTTTGGTTTTTGATCATCCCATCCATTATTTCTGCCTGTTCCATCTACTTGCCAACCTAAGGTCTCGGTTTGCTGGTCGTTCTACTAATGGTCATCGTTCTAAAATGTGTGAATTTTTTAAGGATTGTGCATATGCTCCCAATGTGGCAATATTTGATCAGAAATTGGCCAAATTTCTAGAGGTGTGCAAACTTTTTCAACAATATAATGTCTTTTTATCAGTTTGCTTTAGCGAAACACGAATGATTACTTGTTACACCATTGACAGGCTGGTGGTTCCCGCGCTGCTCAATTTTTGGATGGTCTTTCTTACGAGAAGTGGGCTGTTGCTTTCTCGCCAGAAATTTCGAGATACGGAGAGATGACTTCAAACGCAGCCGAGTCATACAATTCATTTCTAAAAGATGCTCGTGGATTGCCTATCACACACATGATTGATCACATTCGAACTGGTAAGTCAAATAACTCCTTTTTACTCTTTTTAATTTAACAATAAATCCATTTTTTCCCAAATTTAAAGCACCGTATTTTTTAGTAGAGATTAGCCGATGGCATCTTGAGAGAAGAACTAAAAGCACCCTGTGGAAGTCGCTATTAGTTCCTATAAAGAACACCCACTGGAATGTTGAGTGGGATTTTGCCCGTTCTTGGAAGATTACTCAAACTCCTGGTGGTGCATTTTCTGTTGCTTCCACTCCTTCTGTTACTGTTATTCTTGATCAGAAATATTGCTCCTGTTCATTGTGGAGAGTTACGGGCTTTCCATGTAAACATGCCATTGCAGTCATAACCAAAACTGGTGTCCCTTTTTCGAACTATGTTGATGATTTTTATCTAACTTCTACGTATCAAAAGTGTTATATGTATGACCTTCACCCTGTTCCAGAAACTATGAAATATGAATTACAGTTTATTGGTCAAGAACAGAAGATACTTCCACCTCTTTTGAAGCGTTTCCCCGGTCGCCCCAAAAAAAATCGAATCCCCTCGGTTGGTGAGTTTGCAAAGCAGAAAAAATCCAAAACACGTTCAGATTGTTTTTAATTTTATTAGCTGACATGTATTAAACTGTTACTTGTTACCAAGAATTAACCCTACTGCTATCTATATTCCTTTACTACTGTTCTTTTGTGCAATGTTTTCATGTTTTAATTGTTTGACGAGCGTATAATATTTGAGTAATTGTTGTAGCCTCATCAATTTCTAAATAACATTGTCATAAGAAAAGCATTACATCCATATATTACATAGTATGAATCCTAAATTTCAATCCATGAGATACTTTTGTCTAGTTAAAGTAACCATGAATTAAATAATCCTATCAAGATGAAAATTACCCCAACTGTTACTATGTTTCCAATAACTAGATTGGTCAGCTTGATTTCGTAAGCATTTCCTTCCCTGGGAGCGTATGCGGCATAATTTGACTGCATCATGTCTTCATTTCCATCGCATCTTCTTTTACTGTCATCTGTTGAGTTTTCCCTGCTATTACTCCCATCCCATGTATTGTTTCCATCCCAGGCTATTGGATTACACCAGTGACTAAAACCATGCTGATCGCAATGATAATATAATCTGTTTGGATTTTTTGTTGTTTCGCTCAATCGGAAACATGTTGATTTCCCACACTTTCTACACACAGATTTTCTATATTTGGGGTATTCCTCTAACTGGCTTATATTGCTACTGCTGGCCATAAGTATACTCGTATTGTTTGGATGGTTTTTGGTCTGGCCTGGCTTAGTTGCTTTTTAATTACAGAGGGGTTTATATAGGCTGATTTCCAGAGACCTTGTGGGCTTCAACGGTCTGATTCCAACGGTCATAATTTGTATACTCTTTGAGCTAACTAATTCATATGAGAAGTTCAATTTCAATTAATTCATACATGTTAATCAACGGTCATATATTACATTAACTTGGGATGTGTTAGTAATTTTAGCAACCCAAACAATACTATGTCCAAAACTGTACAATACAATTTATTGTTTATAAATACCCTTTTCATCAAATTCGAAGATGAATACACTCATAAATTTTAAAAACACTTATTATTGCTATTATTAATTAAGGTTGCCCTTTTTATTCACTTTCAGCCCATTTGGATAGGATTATTAAATACACTCTTGATCCAATTTATTGTATATAAACTAACTATTGAGCAAATTTATCTTATATAAATTCCCTATATATTCAAATACTAGTATACTATATATTTTATATTATTCAAATATCAATATTGGCTTAACTTGTAATTGGACATTTATATTCTAAATAATGTATCGATGTATAACACTTGAATTATATTTTACCACATTTTCAGATATGTTTGAATTATAGAGTGTAAACTCAATGCCCAATTATACGGGGATTTATATTTTAATGAATCAAGAAATACAGCAATAAACATCTATTGTACTTGTCAAAATAAAAGATGGATGTAGCCTCACTATACTCTACTTTTTTTTTTACACACATCTTCTAATAAATCAACCACTTCAATAATAAGCTTAGATAAAACTCAGATAATACTTCCTTCAATTATATTAAATACTAGGATTCCGATAATGCCTTCACATCTACCTTAAAATTGTCGTTTTGAAAAAATTGTAACACTTTCAACTTATTAAATTGACTTTGTACCAATATTTTTGAATAAATAAAATTCAGATAATTAATTCTTCCTTTATATAAAATATTAAAAATTCAGATAATGCCTTCGTTCCTTTAAAATTACTACCCTTTGTAAAAAAAATTTAATATTACCATTTGTATATCAAATTATACCATGCTCTAACGTATTTTACTATTAATGTCCTCGTATTACCACTTAATAGAGGGCTTGTCTAGAAATAGTATTTGTAGTTTTTTTATTAGTCAATCACCAAATCTTGATAGTTCTACTATTGAATATTAAATGTGCTCCTTTCTATATATATATAGTATTATAAAGAACACTTACAATTATACACTTTTGAATCAACATGGTAGTTAATTTTAATTTTTGAACTGCCTTTTTCTAGTATGGACATATCTTATACTATATAATCATTTCCTTATACTATGTATTAGAATTTGTTTTACCATGCTTTGGCTGGTTTTACTGATTAATGAAAGTTGCCTCTTCTATGATTATTTGTAATTTCTAAAATAATTAAAATACTAGATATTATATATACAGATACTCGTAGTAATATACTTCCTTCAATAATGTAAATATATCCATACTTATCCATTTCTTTAGTGTTTTTGCGTTCGGAAAAAATTTATTATACGATCAACACTCTTAAATTTTGGGCTTAAGTAAGTCCCAAAATACTTCCCCTTTGTCTTAATATTATGGTTGAGAAAAAAATGGGGCTTAAATATTGAATAAAACTCTCTCAAGAAAAAATTGGTGCTTAAATAAATCAACCAATTCAATAATAAGCTTATATAAAACTCAGATAATACTTCCTTCAATAACGTATATATATCCATAGTATTGAAGTTTCTTTAGTGTGTTTGCGTTTGGAAAAAAAATATTATACGATCAACTTTTTCTAATTTGGGCTTAATTAAGGCCCAAAATACTTCCCCTTTGTCTTAAAATTATGGTTGAGAAAAATTTGGGGCTTAAATAAGGCTCAAACACTCTCAAATTATCAAACTGACATTGTACCAATAGTTTTGAATAATTAAAATTCAGATAATAATTCCTTCCTTTATATAAAATATTAAAATTCAAATAATGCCTTCTTTCCTATAAAATTACTAACGTGAGTAAATGTTTTTACTATTTTTTACATGTCTCCTACTATCTGTACATAGAATTATACTATGTACTTTCATATTTTACTATCCTTTCTCTCGTTTTACTAATTAATCAAAGTTGCCTCTTCTATGCGCTCAAAGAATTCTACATACATCTTCTAATAAATCAACCAATTCAATAATAAGCTTAGATAAAACTCAGATAATACTTCCTTTAATAATGTAAATATATCCATACCTATCCATTTCTTTAGTGTTTTTGCGTTCGGAAAAAAAATTATTATACGATCAACACTCTTAAATTTGGGCTTAATTAAGGCCCAAAATACTTCCCCTTTGTCTTAATATTATGGTTGAGAAAAAAATGGGGCTTAAATATTGAATAAAACTCTCTCAAGAAAAAATTGGTGCTTAAATAAATCAACCAATTCAATAATAAGCTTATATAAAACTCAGATAATACTTCCTTCAATAACGTATATATATCCATAGTATTGAAGTTTGTTTAGTGTGTTTGAGTTTGGAAAAAAATTATTATACGATCAACTTTTTCTAATTTGAGCTTAATTAAGGCCCAAAATACTTCCCCTTTGTCTTAAAATTATGGTTGAGAAAAATTTGGGGCTTAAATAAGGCTCAAACACTCTCAGGTTAAATAAGGCCCAAACACTCCCAAGTTGATCGTACTAATTAATCAAAGTTGCCTCTTTTTTTTTTTTCTTTGGAAATAAATCTTCTAATTATACTTCTTCTAATAAATCAACCAATTCAATAATAAGCTTAGATAAATCTCAGATTATTCTTCCTTCAATAATGTAAATATATCCATACTTCTCTATTTCTTTAGTGTGTTTGCGTTTAGAAAAAAATTATTATACGATCAACTTTTTCCGATTTGGGCTTAAGTAAGGCCCAAAATACTTCCCCTTTAGAAATTAATATTATGGTTGAGAAAAAAAATGGGGCTTAAATAAGGCCCAAACACTCTCAAGAAAAATTTGGGACTTTGATAAAACTCAGATAATACTTCCTTCAATAATGTATATATATTAATACTTCTCTATTTCTTTAGTGTGTTTGCATTCGGAATAAAATTATTATACGATCAACTTTTTCCACTTTGGCCTTAAGTAAGGCCCAAAATACTTCCCCTTTGTCTTAAAATTATGGTTGAGAAAAATTTGGGGCTTAAATAAGGCCCAAACACTCTCAGGTTATTAAACTGAAATTTTACCAATAGTTTTTAATAATTAAAATTCAGATAATAATTCCTTCCTTTATATAAAATATTAAAATTCAGATAATGCCTTCTTTCCTTTAAAACTTTTAATATTCATAATGTTTTTACTATTTTTTACATGTCTATCACTATCTGTACATAGAATTATACGATGTACTTACATATATTACTATCCTTTCTCTAGTTTTACTAATTAATCAAAGTTGCCTCTTCTATGCGCTCAAAGAATTCTACATACATTTTCTAATAAATCAACCAATTCAATAATAAGCTTAGATAAAACTCATATAATACTTCCTTCAATTATGTAAATATATCCATACTTATCCATTTCTTTAGTGTTTTTGCGTTCGGAAAAAAAATTATTATACGATCAACACTCTTAAATTTGGGCTTAAGTAAGGCCCAAAATACTTCCCCTTTGTCTTAATATTATGGATGAGAAAAAAATAGGGCTTAAATATTGAATAAAACTCTCTCAAGAAAAAATTGGTGCTTAAATAAATCAACCAATTCAATAAAAATCTTATATAAAACTCAGATAATACTTCCTTCGATAACGTATATATATCCATAGTATTGAAGTTTGTTTAGTGTGTTTGCGTTTGGAAAAAAATTATTATACGATCAACTTTTTCTAATTTGGGCTTAATTAAGGCCCAAAATACTTCCAATTTGTCTTAAAATTATGGTTGAGACAAATTTGTGGCTTAAATAAGGCCCAAACACTCTCAAATTATCAAACTGAAATTGTACCAATAGTTTTGAATAATTAAAATTCAGATAATAATTCCTTCCTTTATATAAAATATTAACATTCAAATAATGCCTTTTTTCCTTTAAAATTACTAACGTGAGTAAATGTTTTTACTATTTTTTACATGTCTCCTACTATCTGTACATAGAATTATACTATGTACTTTCATTTTTTACTATCCTTTCTCTCGTTTTACTAATTAATCAAAGTTGCCTCTTCTATGCGCTCAAAGAATTTTACATACATTTTAAGAGTAAAACAACCAATTCAATAATAAGCTTGGATAAAATTCAGATAGTACTTCCTTCAATAATGTAAATATATCCATACTTATCCATTTCTTTAGTATGTTTGCGTTCGAAATAAAAATTATTATACGATCAACACTCTCAAATTTGGGCTTAAGTAAGGCCCAAAATACTTCCCCTTTTTCTTAATATCATGATTGAGAAAAAAATTCGGCTTAAATATTGAATAAAACTCTCTCAAGAAAAAATTGGGGCTTAAATAAATCAACCAATTCAATAATAAGCTTAGATAAAACTCATATAATACTTCCTTCAATAATGTATATATATTCATATTATTGAAGTTTCTTTAGTGTGTTTGCGTTCGGAAAAAAAATATTATACGATCAACTTTTTCCACTTTGGGCTTAATTAAGGCCCAAAATACTTCCCCTTTGTCTTAAACTTATGGTTGAGAAAAATTTGGGGCTTAAATAAGGCCCAAACACTCTCAAATTATTAAACTGAAATTGTACCAATAGTTTTGAATAATTAAAATTCAGATAATAATTCCTTCCTTTATATAAAATTTTAAAATTCAGATAATGCCTTCTTTACTTTAAAATTACTAACGTGAGTAAATGTTTTTACTATTTTTAACATGTCTATTACTATCTATACATAGAATTATACTATGTACTTACGTATTTTACTATCCTTTCTCTCGTTTTACTAATTAATCAAAGTTGCCTCTTCTATGCGCTCAAAGAATTCTACATACATCTTCTAATAAATCAACCAATTCAATAATAAGCTTAGATAATAATAGTTCCTTCAATAATGTAAATATATCCATACTTATCCATTTCTTTAGTGTGTTTGCGTTCGGAAAAAAATTATTATACGATCAACACTCTCAAATTTGGGCTTAAGTAAGGCCCAAAATACTTCCCCTTTGTCTTAAAATTATGGTTGAGAAAAAATTGGGGTTTAAATAAGGCCCAAACACTCTCAAGTTATTAAACTGAAATTGTACCAATAGTTTTGAATAATTAAAATTCAGATAATAATTCCTTCCTTTATATAAAATATTAAAATGCAGATAATGCCTTCTTTCCTTTAAAATTACTAACGTGAGTAAATATTTTTACTATTTTTTACATGTCTATTACTATCTGTACATAGAATTATACTATGTACTTACGTATTTTACTATCCTTTCTCTCGTTTTACTAATTAATCAAAGTTGCCTCTTCTATGCATATTACACTGACACCAGACATGTATATTACATTATCCATGACACTGTTAACATAAGGTACTCAACAAAAAACCACCATTGATTTCAATAATTCAACAGAAATCATACAAATATTCATCAACCTATCCAAAACGATATATATTAGGCCTCAGTTAACAGCAAACAATCATCACAAGGAACATCCATGCTTAAATAGTGTCTACACTTTCAATCTATTTAAACTCTTTCCAAACCCCAAAAGAGTTTAATACGATTGAAAGACAAAAATAAGATATTGCATTAGGAACTGATGCCAAATATACTACTAATGGCCAGAAATCCATAATCTTTCTTCAATCTACTAAACCTCGCGGATCCATGACACTGTGAACATAAGGTATTACCGTGCAGTACTCATCCTCTTCATGTGGTGCATCAATCGGTTCATATGTCATCGTCTCACAGTTATATAGAACAATTATACCCAGTGGTTCAACCCTGCATAACATACACTTGTTTTCCGGCTTCAACAACCGGATTGGTTGAATGCACAACACTCTCCCACCATCAGGTCTCACCCAACCTGGTGCAAACCTAAACCTTGTCCACGATGATGGGTTATCATAGTTTTCTAAAATCCATAGTTCAAGCTCCTCAAAGCTAAATGTTAGACTCGAAAACAACACAAGCCTATCACTATCAATAGACCCAATATCCCCATAATTTTGTACACGCTCAATACCAACAGGAAGTTCAATAAACCCATATTGTTCAGTTTCCAAACAGAAATTGCATATTCCATAGGTTACTAGAGCCCTAGTTACCTGCCAATGAAGATGGCCTGCCACAAATACTCCAGGAGAACTAACAGGGTAGTCATAGGGGAAATCTGCAATTCTTCTCCACTCCATTGTTTGTAGCTCCAAGATCTTGACCTCTGATGTGAACTCCGTTGTGTTGAAATGAGCAATTCTAACTACTTTGTATCCCTCCGCTACCGAATCATACCCCAATCCAAAGATGATCGTTGCCTGGTTGCAATTCGGGGGGAATTCAATTTCAGTTGACTCAATGTACCTTCTCACTCTGGTAACAGGGTTCTCAATCCAGAAATCATCATACACATTGCACATCATAATGAATCCATCGCAGCTTGCCACACAGTCCTCAAGTTCATCATCCTCTCCTATTATCCTCTGGTTCTGACCAAATATATCTTCTTGCATTATGTAGTTCAATGGGTAGAACCCATACTGCGCCTGGATTATAAAACCAAAGTTGTTTTGAAGCTCCATTTTGGGAAGGTGTAATTTCTTCCCAAAATACTTGCTGGAAATCGTTGCCTCCCATGTTTGATTGACTTGCTTGAATCTCATCAATGGCTTAACTGGTAACCGCGCCAAAATCTCCATCATCACTTCATCGGGAAAAATACTTCCTCCCAGAGATGGATTTGGTTCCACATTTGGACGCTGCATCTCTGTTTTGAATATCGATTAATTTGGAAGCGAAAGAAATAAGTGAACAAGGGTTTCTTGGATTTTATGACTTTTTTGTTTTGTGAATAGTTCTGGTATGGATTAATCTGATATATAATCTTAGTAATGTCTATTCGATTCAGAACATTGCGTCCCTTCATTTCAACTTTTTGGCGATTGTACTTACATCTTCATCATTACAGACTTACTCAGGCGAATTGTTGTAACCATTCGTCCAATAGACCTCCTGCAAATCGAGACTTTTAAGGGTAGTATTTTTTAGATGTGACCTATTAAGAAATGATCTAATGTAATATAGTGAGACACCCAAATGTAATATCTGATCTTACTATTTACATAAAATCTTCTAAATCTTCCTTGGAAACATTCAATACGTAATTTTTTGTTGGTGTATTTCAAATCAAATAATCTTACCAGGATTTTGATTGTACTTTTACTTTTAAAGCAATGTAATAGTAAAGTTAAGACAGTGGTAAAACTAATAGATAGTATAAATATTTTGAGATGACTAACATTTAAATGTTTTTTATATTTATCCAATTTTTTTAATAAGAATCTGTATTAAATTATTTAATTTAAAGTTTTCGCATATAAATATTTCAGAACCCCAATAATGAACAATAAATTTTTGAAGTATATTTTAAATATATTACCAATGTTACTTAGTATATTTATTGAATTTTTTATTTAGTATTAAAAATCATGCCCAATATATGATGAGGAAACGTAATAACCATACTTTTTTTTATTAAAATTAATATAACTACATTACTAATTTGCTACTTTAAAATCACTAGAGAGGAGGTCACAAGTGCCCCATTCTAAGTCTTCAAATATTATCAACTATTACTAATTTGTTAAATATGAACCTATTATTGGGCATAATATATTTAGAATATGAACTATTATTTTTGTCAAATGTTTTTAAGAAACGAATATATTATAACCATTATATATGTAATACTCTGTTCTAGACATTTTTTACCATTATCTGTCTCGTTTTACTAATTTATAATAAATATACAAATACGCGTATAATATATATGTGTATGGGCCAAACATAAATATACTTTCCTTGTAATTTAATATATTCCATTTAAAATGTCAAGATGATTGGACATTAATATTTTAATTTTTAATTCTACAATTAACACTCGATTGATATATTATTATTTAAAAAAATCATGAGTAAATTGTAACTGGAAAGAAAATATATCATTTGTCTTAAAAATTTAGTCTTCTAAACTCTCACAATAATATAGTATCTATGTGTTTGGTTCCACTTCTAAAGTATGTATGTGCATTTCACTTAATTTATGTGTAGAGTAGTCCAAATTTCAGCCCATTTTGGTTCCAATTATAATAAAGACTCACAGTAATCTGCATGTAGGCTTAGGATAGGCCCAATTCTAATGTTAATTTTTTTTAATGTTGTATTTTTTAATAAACCTGTTAGAATATTAAAATTTGGAAATGCCTTTTACTACTGTTGATATATCCTATACTAAATCATTTTGAAAGGCCTTTTACTATTGTGGACATATTTAGACAGTTACAATTTGAAATGTCTTTTACTATTGTAACATACCCAACATGGTTGTTAGTTAACAGTTTCGAATGCCTTATACTATTATGGACTAATTTATACTATATAGATATTTTCTTATACTATGTACTAGTCAGGTTTTACCACGCTCTGTCTCATTTTACTAATTTATGAAAGTAGCATCTGTAATACTAGAAAATATATATCCAAATACGAGTATAATATAGATGTGTATGTTCAAAAGTTGAATATATAGACCTTGTAATTTAATAGAAACATCATATTTTTCAGGATAATTGGATCTTCATATTTTAATTTTTAATTCTACATATAACACTCGAGTGATATATTATAATTAATAAAATCATTAATATATTGTAACTGGAAAATTAATATATTCTTTTAAATCATTTATTCTTCTAAACTATGACAATAATTACATTTGTTGTTTTGTTCCACTTTTTCAATATATATGTGTTTGTTTCCACTTAAAAAGTATCTATGTGATTTCATTTAATAAATCATTTTGAAATGGCTTTAACTATTGTGGGCATATTTTGAAACAACATTTTGAAATACCTTTTACTATTGTAGTTACTTAACATGGTCGTTAGTTACCATTTTGTTATGCCCTATACTATTGTGGACATATTTTATACTATATAGATATTTTCATATACTATGTTATTGGCATGTTTTACCACGCTCTGTCTCGTTTTACTAATTTATGAAATTAGCCTCTTCACTTTTAATCTGTAATTTCTAAAGTAATTAAAATACTAGATAACATATATACAAGTACGAGTATAATATAGATGTGTATGTTCAGAAGATGAATATATTGTCCTTGTAATTTAATATATTCAACATATTTTTCAAGATGCTTGGATCTTCATATTTTAATTTTTAATTCTACATATAACACTCTAGTGATATATTATTATTAATTAAATCATAAATAAATTTGTAAGAGAAATTTTAATATATCCCTTTTAAACATTTATTATTATAATTTCATATTTTCATTTTCAATTCTTCATTTCTTTTTTGGTTCCACCTATAAAGTAAAATTTAAGTACAATATTACCTACTAAAAACTTAAGTAAATTATTATACAATCGTATGGTTATTTTATACTACAACCGTTTAGATGATTTAATACTACTTATTAGAATTTTGCTAATATCTTATATAATTATACTCTTCATTGTTAAATTTTACTAAAGACATCGAGTTTATTAAAATCTTCTATTGAATGTGCTAAACAATGTTAATGAACAACAATTTTGATTCATATTATACCCCTTGAGTTGATTAATATAAATATACATGTTTTAATTAAAATAAATATAACTTTACCATTGTAGTTATTTAACATGGTTCTTAGCTAACAGTTTGAGATGCCTTATGCTATTGTGGACTTATTTTATACTATATAGATATTTTCTTATACTATATACTATATATGTTTTACCACGCCCTTTCTCTTTTTACTAATTTATGAAAGTAGTATCTGTAATACTAGAAAATTTGGCTCTAAAATTTAGCCACATTAATACTTGGGTAGGCGTGAACAATTCACTTAAGTTCAAAATACGAATGTGTGAGTTTATCTTGTGCGCTTACACATCCAATCGTTCATAATATACTAAAGAAAATTAGGTCTTAATTTCACAATTCCATCAATTCAGACTCAATTTTTAAATTACATTCTTCAAACAAACCAAGCATGTAAAGAAATCATTTTGATACTTCTCTTTGCGTAGCAATCTCGACATTAATTGGATCCAGAAACCACTCAGCCATCTTTTTCCTGTATTCCCCAGCGTCACAAACTGACCACTCTCTAATTTCGCTTTCCATCCCACACATAAATTTCTCCATGTAGTAACAAACTACTACCCCACAATCAAGTGTACCAGGTGTCTGCTGAATGCAATCTTCTGCAATTGGCTTTTCCAATTTTCGATTCATGAACAAGTGTCCTGGGTTGGTTATTTGAAGGGTTTTCTTCAATGCCTTGTCAACGTATTCAACCTTTCATAGTTTTGGACATATAATTATTAGTATACTATGGGGCTTAAATAAGTCAATACAGCACGCTGCTTAATTATCATATAAAAAGAACCATTAAATTCACTAACCACTTTAATTGCTCTTTCCAAATGTATATCCTTTGTATCTTTAGTTCTTGGAGCAATTGAATTGTAAAAACTCCATCTGCATGTTCCCAAGTCAAGTTTCAACAAAGTCCAGTGATCCCCCCCTGCTTCCGATTCACCAGGTAATGGAGTAGTGAGGAGTGGAAACAGTAACACCTCATCTGATGCAACATTCTCCAGTTTCTTGTCAACAAAATGCTTCAGATTCTTACCAGCTACCCCCTTAAACTGTAATATGAAACGCTAAAATCCAAGATAGAATAATTATTCTTGTTAGTATGTAATTATAGAAAATTTTCAATTTAAATGTACTTAGTTAACATACCCAACATGCAGCAGAGAAGATGTGTACACTTTTTGCACTTTCATACTTATTAATGTATTTTGCATGCAATATCTCTCCCCACGAATCAATTACCTATAACAATAATCAAGAAATAAAGTGGACGATGATTCATCAAACATACATATTTAATAAGATGCGTAAACAACTATTAATATGCATACCCCTAGAGAAAGACTTTCATGGTGAATTATTTTAATAATGTCTCTGAGATATACAATTGATTCTGAATTTGTACCAACCCAAGCCTTGAATCTGCATATCAGAAATCATGATTTAAATTTAAATTTGTATGGAATAAACGACAACACTAGTAAAGGCATAATTTAAAGTATAACTTACAATTCACCACCTAACCCCCAACATTCCTCCATTGTCTCCTTTATTTCCTTTCTTGTTAGTTTAAATGCTGCTTTTGATACATCGAACTTTATGTTTCCACGTTTCCTTTTTCCAGCTACCTTTACCAATTCACTGCTAGTTGGCACTGGTGTAACCTCAATCTTTTTTCGATCTGCTTTTTTTGTTCTTTCCTTTACTCGGTTGGCCAGTGTACTTGGTTCAGGCCGATTTTTTGGTTTAGCTTCTTTCATTTGTGGAGTTTTTTCACATTCTTCTTCTTGCACTTGAGTATGTTCTTGGGAACATGTGGTGAACGAATCAACTATCTCATATTGTCTTATCGTGTCTTCTAGGTCCTTCTTCAGATATACCAATCTGGCATTCTTTTTCTTGGTTAGAGATAGTTCAGCCAAGGCGTCCAACCTTTCAAGGTTTTCCGGGTTCTCCAGTATCTGAGTTGTTGTCGGCTCCTCTACTGACTTAATCTGCAATTTAAGCAACCTGATCTCTTCACGTAGACTAACATTTTCATCCTCCTTCTTTTTCAAATCAATCTTATGTTGATCAAGCATCAACTTTGTCTCCCCTTCTAATTTTCTCCTGGTCTCTTCCTGCAGACTAGCATTATCATTATCCTTCTTCATCAAATCAGTCTTATGTTGATCAAGTATCAACCTTATATCCACTTCATGTTTTCCCCTCATCTCTTCTATCTGCGCTTCTCTTTCTTTCACAATTTTCCTACACGCTTCTAACTCTGCCAATAAACTACCATCCTTCTCAATTCCCTTTTCCCCTGACAAATTAACGTTGGTCCCACCTCTATGTTCCTCATTTACAACATTAACAATATTCATTATGTTCCTTATAGACATGTCATGTTCCTCTTCATCAACAGGATTGAAAAACTTCAAATTCCCTTCTAATCCATTAAGATAAGTACTTCTACCCCTTATAGATGGTCCACAATCTGACTTTTGTATCTCTAGTGGAGTTTCCTGTACTGTCTCCTCAATTCCATTAAAAGTTTGACCGGCATGTATGTTCGGATGACTATTATCTTCAACAGGTGAATAAAGATTAATAGTTGGCCCGACATCCTCATCGCCTGAGCTAGACTCCCCATTACCCAAGGTCCCTTCACCAGATGAGTCACTAGGGCTTTCATCACCTCCATTGGTCGATTCCTTCTCAGCTCCATTCCTAGACCAATATTCATCTAAAGTTCTTACCACCTCCTTCTCTCTTGCATTTGGTTTTAGATCAGGCATCCGAATCTAAAGTTAACACAAAAGTATTTAATTAATATAAATTTAACTTTACCATTGTAGTTAATTAACATGGATGTTAGCTAACAGTTTGAAATGCCTTATACTATTGTGGACTTAATTTATACTATATAGATGTTTTCTTATACTATGTACTTTACATGTTTTACCACGCCCATAACAATTATATCTATAAATAAATACTGTCATACTGTCATATTTTATATATAATAAGTACAAGCTCTACATTTCAATATATATAACAAAAAAATATAAAAAAATTCTACTAATAAAATCCAACTTACATATCTTGTATCCATTTGCAGTAGATTCAATCTTGCCATCTTTGATTTCATCTTTGACAGATCCCAATTTAGAATCCTTGGGAATGATTTCTCCACATTAGACTCAAATAATCTTGTCTTTTCACAAAGCCAAAACTGCACCAAAAAAAAACACAAGAAAAACAAAAAAAACAAGATTCTTGTCAATCAACTAATTTAAACAACATCATTTGTAATGTACAAATGCTTTTCAATTATAAATATGATCTTACCGGTAGTAAAATTGCACAACCCCCAATAATCATGTTCTCACTTGATCTGATTTGATCAATCAAAACTTGAACAACAAGTGTGCTCCAATCAAACGTTCGAATGTCATCCAATCTCTCAAGATACACAGTGTAATGCCATGGAACAGAAGAATTTCTTCTAGGTACAAGTAAAGATCCCAACAAATATAAATGTAAAAGTCTTGCTACATCGTTGATTGCTGTCTCACCATCAAGGCTAATTGTTTCCACAAGTTTTTTGTACAGAATTTTCTTAGTCAGTACATAAGTCCCCTTAGTGCTTCTTATTTCTTGGCCAAAACACCTTTTCACCCAAGGTGGATCCTCAAAATCACGCAACTTCAAAGGAATTTGCCTAGAACCCCCCCTTATACCCATGATGAGCATAACATCAAGACTTGAAAGTCTAAACCTTTCTCCCCCTAGCATAAAACTATTTGATGATCTATCAAAAGTCATCAGAATTTTCCTAATTATATCCTCATTCTTGTACCATGTTTTCTTGTACTTTTTATAGCTTACACTAATCATAGCATAAAACAGCAGCCAAAACGGTGTCCTATGAATCTCCCTAATATGCAATTCATTTAAACGCAGTTGCTGTACTTCCTTTGTACATGTTACTAAGTTGCTTCTGTAATAAGTTTTTCTCTCTTTCAGCTTCGCACTCCCTATTAAAGTCATACATTAATAAAATACAACATTAGTTAAGTGCGGCATCTATTATTGAAATAATAATACCACTAGGAAATTTTGAAATACTATTCAAATAATTATTTTAATAAACTAACGTATATGTTTGAACAATTTTACGAGCACCCAGTTTTAATAAATATTTTAATAAACTAACCAAAACTGTTTATCGGTATTTCATCATCTCCACCGCTACCATCAGATGTTGAGACATCTAAGAAAGCATCCATTGGCTCATCATCATTCATATCTATAAAATCAATAAATTAGTTTCATTTACACAAATATATCAATCTAATGTGTACTCTCTAATTAAAAGCAATACCTTTAATACTTATCTTAAATTTCTTTGATTTTCCAGTATTCCTCCTTCTTTTGACAGAATCCAAAATATTATCTTCTGCAAAGAAATAATCAATAACTTATCATAATTTTTTAACCTCACAACAATGACTAATATGCTAAAAAAACAAGATGCAAAAAAACTGAAAATTTGAATACCTGATTCCGATGATCCTCTATTCACCACAATTTTTCGTTTTCCTAAAGGTCATGATCATCATTATTTGTACAAAAGGAATTTTTGAATGAATCCTGAATAAAATTAAATGCAATACCTTTTCTACTCTTTTCGACCTCACTTCTACTCAATTTTTTCACCAATTTTGTTGTTAAGTCAAATAACAAAAAATTGTCTTAACATCTGAAATAATATCTTTTCCAGCAGAAATAGTGCACTAGGGTATTAATATAGTACCATACCGATATATTATATACCAACATACTTAAATTCATACTAGTACCAAATAAGACATAAATTTTGAAATTCAACCTTCTACATTATGAAAGTCGTCCACAATAAAAATATACCTTTCCCCTTATAAGACCTCGAATCATCTTTTCTCTTTAGCTTTTCTCTATTTTTTGATCTTTCACCATCCAAGCCTTCATGAATTCTTATTCCACCTTTCCTTCCTCTCGTCATATCTACAATAAAAATCAGACCCCAAAAATATGTTAAAAAAGAAAACCAATTTGGGGATAATCGACATGAAAAACCCTAACTCCACAGTATCATTTAGACAATGAATAACACTATTAACACTCAAAAACACTGTAAATTATACCTTAAATTCCGATTGCGTGAACTTCCTCAGAGAATTCGAACCAATATACAGTGTTTTTTCGACCTCCGATTGCCTGGAAAGTAATGCCCGTTTTCGAGAATGAGGAGAGAGAAGGATTTCAATTAACCAAGATAAAGCAGGGAAAGATTATTTTGGTATTGAACTTAATTCTATTACTGTTGATGGGACAACTTGCTGCAATTTTCAGAATGGAGGTGATGGATGGGTTGCAGGGAAAGTAAGGGTACCGAAGTCATTTTACCTTCAAAACTAACCCAATTGCAATTTAGAAAAGGTACTACACCTGAATGCATTTTAGTGTTTAGAACTTAACCCCAATGCAAGTGCCCCTATTTCTTTTTCATTTGTTTAACCCGACCCATAGAACAAAAAGCAGCCGACTTAATCATCTTTTTCCATGGCCAACAGAAGGGATTTTTTTAAAATTGCAAGAATAATTCAAAATTACATGTTTATTTAAAAAATGCTACTAATGTTACTTCAACGTAATTTTGAAAAGAAAAAAAGAAACTAAAAACATTGCTGCTTTGATTGGCTTCACTTGTCTGGCTGGGTTCGAACGGGCAGTTTAAACATGATCTATGTATAGGGATGTCAATGGGAGAACAATTACCACTCACATCCTCACTAAAAATTGTCAATGGGAGAACGGTTAAAAAATTGTCACTGTTCCCACGGGATTCTCTATTTTCTCCTTTTCTTTATTTTTATATTTTAGTGAATTTTTCTAATCACCGAAGAGAAGAGACGGTGATGATTAGTTTCGATAAAAGTAAATCAATTACTATAATTTATACTTTCTCAGTCCCATACGACTCTTTACACTTTTTTGAATTTGTGAGGAGAAATTTAAAAAATTGTGAAGGGTTTTATAGGAGGTTGGGATATATAACTAAGCAACAAGCAAATTAATTGAAAAATTGAAAACGATTACGACTCTATAAACAAGATGAAATGAATTATTTATCGTCCAATGCTAAATAATCTTACAATTGAAAACGTCTATGACTCTATACCCAAGATGAATGAATTATTTTCTTCTAATATTAAATAATTTTATTATATTAGTATTGTGTACTATGTTACTCCTTATTTTAGGTTATCTTTATTAAATAGTGTGGGTTCTAATGAAAAAATTGTTCGTTAGTGTTAAAAGGTATAAAGTTAAGGATTTAGAGTCTGTTTGGCTAAGCTTATTTGAAACATCTTATAAGCTCTAACATCTTATAAGTTGTTTTAAGAGCTTATAAGATATAATTTTTAATTAGCTTATAAGTTGCTAAAGTGTTTGACTAATAAAACTTATAAGATTTTTTAGAATTTTTAATAAATATTTTTTAAGGGGTGGGGCGTGGGGGAGAGGTGGTTTTAGGGTGGGGTGGTTAGAAAAAAATGTTGGGAAATCCCAACTTATTTCTTCACAGCTTATAAGCTGTTAAGAATTTATTTTATGATCTTATAACCTGTTACACATCTTATTTTGACAAACATATTGATAATACTTATAAGCTCTTAAATAACTTATAAGTTGTTTTAAAGAGCTTATAAGCTTAGACAAACACCCTCTTATTAGTCTATCTTTCTTAATAAAGGGAGTTTAGTTAATTGGTAAAAGAAATATGAAAAAATGTAGTGCATAATAAAAAAAATGTTTGAAAGTGTTTAATTTTAAAAAGTAAATTTTTTTTATTTTTTTTTTGTAGCTTGAGATAATTTAAATTGTAACGGAGGAAATATAATATTTGAAACACACTAAAATAATTTATCAAGTCCGCACGAGGAAGGAGGCGGGGTATATAATCCCCATCCCTACCCCACGGGAAAATAATTGGAGATTCTCCGTCTTGTTTGATCGGGGACAGGATTCCATGAACCATTGTCAAGCGGCCTATCTATACATCTCAAATATGCATGAAGTATAAATATTGTATCAAGAAAAAAGGAATCAATCTCGTCAAAGCATTCATCCACCATATATTACAAAAGATCACAAAAACACACTGTTGAAGCACTGTATTGAAATATCAAAACTCTTACATAAAACGACGCAGGCTAAGAACGTAACCAGAACTAGAAGTGTAACATTCCCGTATTACAGATAATCAGTATCTTTAAATGAGACCAACAAACAAAATCTCCTAGTTAAAAGGAATAATCCTTCAAATCAGATTTCGAGTCTGCAATTTCCAAGTCAGCGGTGCATTCATCGGCAGAAAGGGGAGGAAGTTGCCTCGACTTTCGCCTTACATTATGCTTATGCCAATCACTCTTAAAGTGCTCTCTGTATTCTTTAGTATCACCAACAAAAGCATTGCAAGTGCTGCATTTTTGTTGTTTTACCTCTCCCTGAGAACTCCCCTCTTTGGAAGAAATGGTTTGCTTCTGCAATTTCTCACTTAGTTGAATAACAGGGCCTGCAGAATCCTTCTCCACGCTTGACCTTTGCTCATCATCTAGATCATCTAAATGATCCACATTAGTATCACTATCCAAGTGCACATTCACCGCAAGAATGTCTAATCTTCCTTGCAGATTCCTCACTAAAGCATCACAGTCACGGAAAAGACCTGGCTCCAATTCACAAACCTGCCACCAATGAAATGAATTTAGATTGAATTATATATACATATATATATATATATATATAGAGAGAGAGAGAGAGAGATGCAGCAGAGTGCTTAATTTTCAAATGGTTTCCTCATTTAGCAAGTAGGTGGCTTACGTGACCAGACTGATATAATGAAAAAACTATAAATGAACAGAAGTCACTACCATTGACATTGCAAGATTAGTAAAACACTCTTCATGTTGAAATTTGCAGAGAGATAAAGATTGAAAAGCACCAAACCGAACCACTATCACCACATAAAAAAGGCAGATACTGAATTGATGTTCTTGGGAAAATCTGCACCTTTCAATTAATATTGACAGTTGTGGTTTTCAAATACATTGGAAATTAAAAATATAAAATTACCAGCACACAAGTGCACAATATTCATATATACTGCAGAGGCGAGGTCTTTGATTTTCCACCGAATAAATAGCAAAAACAAGAATTGAAATCATGAAAGGCCTTTTAAGTTTTAACTATTCAGAACATTATTATTCACTCTGCCTTTATATGGTACAAGATTTCGGAGCCACTAATCATTAATGGGAGGGAGAGAGAGGGAAAGAAGCACATGCATATCATGATTCTAGTACACAATTTTCATATGGTCATCGCAGCAGTAAGTTAAGTATCTGACTTACAACAGAGAGTTGACTTCCAGCTCCATCTCTTGAAACAACAGTAGAATTCCAATCATTGATCTTTTCTAGGAGAGATGGCATGACCTGCTCTGGTACAGTTAATCGCAGTCTCATTGGGGACCTTTTGATGGGAAATTGCTTTTGAAGCTCCCTGATAACTTCTAATGCCTGTAAAATATTTGGAATTATATTAGCAATATAACAACTGCAATCAATTTCGGATGCTTTTTCAGAATTGAAAGAAACCACCAAGGCATTCTTAAACTAAATAGGAACTCTTTAGTAGAACTGTCTTACTATCTAAGATGGTAAACAATCTAGATAAAAGTAACAATAAAATAATTAAGAATGAGTGGGTACTAGCGCAAGGAAGGTGACTGAACATGTATGCAAACTATGAGCTCAATGACCATATCAATATGAAATTACAAAAGAAAGAGGCTGAAAAGGAAAATCTATGAATGTAATAGGATTTGGGGGAAAAAAAAGTCTGGTACAAATTAAGGTAAATTTTAATGCACCTGCTTCTTTGAGCTGCTATTTGGATCAATTGCAAAATGTATGTCGTGCATCAGCCGTTCAATCATGCTTATGGTATAAGGTCGTTGAGTTTCAGGATTAAAAGTCTTCTGCATAACTATAGTTGCAATATCCCTAAATTGACTAGACAATTGTGACTCCCTCTCCTTTCCTGCAACTTGTAGCTCTCCTTTCTCCAAAATCTGCAATAAAAAAGCATATTGTTCACTCAGCATACGCATCTCCAGTAGTTTTTCCACATTTCAACCTCACCTTGCATCCCTCTTACAACCAAACCAATTACAGTGAGCAGAAACCAATCAAACATGGTCAATTCAATATTATCAAAAGCAAAATGTATACCATCTTTGAGCATATATAGAATAGTGGCCAAATCGTAACCACAATGGCCAAGAACACCAACCCATGTATTCATTATGCAAACTTGGTTGAATATTTTCCTTTTAGATAGTTTCAATTTTAAATGCTGAAGGTTTAAATAGAAATAACTGCTCCTTAACTTATGTAATTATCACATGATCAACAGCTCAAAAAAATAAAAAAATCATCACATGATCAAGATTTGCGCACAGTACAGGTATCTATCCTCACCGCCTTACATTTTTACAGGTTTCTGAATTAGTTTTCCAGCTCGAGTTTTTAGGGTCACCTGCGAGAGATTAATCTTGACTACCATTTAATATAGATTTAATGCCTTCAAACATATAAAGTTCTTCTAGTTAGATTTTCTTAAGAGTTTACGACCTTTATCTAATCACCAGGTAAGTATTGCATAAATAGTTCTAACTTTAAATCATTCTGAATTAAATGGTAAGGCCATCAAAATGATCCCTAGCCAATGCTTTAGGATTTCAATGATGTGATACAAACTAAGTTTAACATAAATTGCAGTTCTATATGTTTCACGTTCTTTATGAATTTGTAGTTTTTAAGCACGAACGCAAAGTCACACTTGGGCTTTTTCCAGCTCCACTTACCATTTTCCATCAATTTACACAGGCAAACTTTCCTAGAGTTAGAGCTAAATTAAGCACACAAGACATTGTTGCAATTCTTGAAACAATGAATATGTATGGTACCATAGAAGCAGAATACAAACCTCCAAACACACTTTAGCTTGATCATCTGTCCCGAATGCTGCCTTTAAATCTTTTGATTTAGCAAGAATACCCTTCGAAACATTGTTGTAAACAATCTGCGACTGCAACACTTCATCCAAGTCTTTCTCCCTGTGATAAAATTCGCTAGCATCAATACTTCATTTCACATCAAATATTTTCAATTATCTTCATGAGAGTTTCGTTTTTGTAGGTTCATTAAAATAGAAGGAGAAACGAATAAGAGTAAAAAAAAAAAAACAGACAGAAAAACAGCAATTTCTGCCTATACATCCATTAACCTAGTTCAATTTTAACACTGAATAAACACATGCTGCGTTTCAAGTTCAATTAGTATTGATGTACAAATATTACAGAGCTGTAGAAATTCGATGGCCTAAAATTCACGATCAACACCAATACACCGTAAGAACAATGATATATATAACGACAAACTAATACGTACACGTGAGAGCGCCAGGAGAGAACTTTGTTCTTGTAGCAAGCGATTTCGAAACGTTGGCCATGTTTCTTGAGGCGGACCACTGCGACGTTCGTTAGCCTCTTCTGCCCTACGGGCTGCAAAAGCGTCTTCGACATCTCTCTGCCTCTACGCGGCGGCGCGTGGCTGTGATATACGCCTTTTACGGTGGCTCTGTTCTTAAATAACGTATAGGTTTGGCCGTTTGGAAGAGGGAAGAATAAACTGGAAGAAGAGAAGGGATGTGCTAAATGAGCCTAGAAATTTTATCAGCATTTGGGCTCTCTTTCAACTCCAATTGGGCTCAAATGTGGTCCATGTAGTTTTAAGTTGGGCTCTTTTTTTTTTGTGTTAGGTTACTTATAAGGGTTTTTTTTTTTTTTAATGTCAGACACCCCGCCGAGTTGATTGATATCAATAATTCTCTATAAATCATCAGATTTTAAATACAATAAAATCTAATGACTTAAATTTGATGACCTGCAAAATATTGAGTTAATCATCTAATTTTCTATCAAGTACATCGAGTATTATTGAGTTGTGTCGTATTATTTCACTATTATATTATTTAATTAGTTAAAAAAATATATAATTATTTATTTACAAATTTATCCTTCTTTGATTTATAATAAAATTTTATTTTAATTAATTTGTAATCATTAATAACCTAAGTTAAGTAAGATCGTTTTCTTTTCTTCATTTCTTCCCCGCCCACCGAGAATAAAAAAATTCCCCATTCTCTTCTATCCAAGAACCGTAAAAAAAAACTCAAATTAATTTGGGGCTTTGTTTCCTTCAACTGACACTTCATATTTGAGATATGGGGTTTTATTTCGTGATTTTCGTAAAATGGGTTTTGTTTTCAACTGGGTTCAACATCAATTTTGAGACTTTCCATCAATGGAAAAGACGGTTTTAATATTCAAAAATATAATTTGGTTTGCTTAGATTTGGCTTTTGAGAAATTAAGAATTGATCAGGTATAAATACAACAATGGTGAATATTCTACAAATTTTACAAAGAATCAAAGAAAGGATTAGTCAATCCTAAGTGCTACGGCAATAGCTATACAATAGGAATGAGAGTAACTCTCTTGTGCATTTGGTGTATGGTACACTTACTCAACAGTTGACTCTGTTTATATTGAAGAGTTTGTTCCAATTACACTGAAAAGTGTGGTTGGATTATGTTGTTACTCGAAATATGTATCTTAATACGATTTATGTGGCTTTCGGATGAGTAACTAACTTAATAATTTAGGTTGATTTGGGCATTAATTGCTTGAATCTATGGAGTAATAAATGCAAAAAGATTTGTCAAGTCTTTGTGTAGACTTGGGCTTGAAGTGGTAGATGTGTATTAAATGCTAATGAGCATGTATTTATAGCCCAAGGGTATGCCCTTGAGCTGCCTTATGTATTTATAGCCCAAGGGTATGCCCTTGGGCTGCCCTAACTCTATTCGGGCAGTCCAACATTAAATGATTGGGCTAGCCCTAGTTCCGAGTGATTGGCCGAGGTCCCTTGTATAGGTGAGCTCGGCCCAATAGATGTCCACCACGTGGAAAGTTGGCTGCACTTGCTCCTGATATCGTGGGATTTCCTGCCATAAGTATGGTTTGTCCCTCTGGAGTTGGTGCCGATCTACTGTTCCTCATACTAAAAAAGGAATGATTGTTTGATGGCGTCCAGATTTGGCTTTATCTTGGATAAGACCAAATACGTGGCGCCCTCGTCTTGAAGGCTGCCGAGGTGACCCCCGCTTTCCCTTGATCTCAGACTTAGTCGTATTCTATTGCTCCATTTTGGCTCTTTGGGATGGTTATCCTCGTCTGGCAATTGGATTCGGTTGCCGAGGTCGACCTTCTCTCGTTTCGGATTTCTCTCGTTGGGACCATGCCGCGTCATCTTTGACATAATTCACATGTGACGAGGCTAGAGCCGGGCTCCCCATCATCCTCCTCGTATTATTATCTTTTCTCTTTGCAGAGACCGTTCCGTCCTGGTCCTGAGATAGGAGCCTTTTTACTTCGTCCAACTCCTGGGGAGGGTGGACCTCGTCTTGCCTTGTTCGGCTCAATCTCGTCGAGCCTGAATTTTTCGTCACACAACAATTGCCCCTCGAGCTGTTCGGAGGTCTCCCTTCGAATGGGTCGAACATTAGCCGAGGTGTGTCGAATTGGTCGAGTAGGGATCGTTCGTATTCCCACATTGTCAAGGGGCAAAGGACACGTCTTGGGGTGATGGAACGTCGCTTGGGAAAAGGCGCTTCGTTTGCCCCGAGGAACCGCCCTATTCCTAGGCAATGATTATGCCTCATTGGAAAATGGTGTTTGGGGGAGGCACGCGCTCGCGCGAAAGGTCTCGACTAGCACGACGTGCCAACATGTCTCCCACGTCTTTGTCCTTGGCCCCTCGAGATTCTTTTTCTCTCGCTTTGACCCCCGAGATTAGAGGTTAGTATTTGCAGTTTTGGCCCCTCCTTCTTCCTATAAAAGGGGGCTTTCACTTGTAATTCAAACTTTCTACTTCACGCTTCACATTCTCTTGCTAAATTTTTTATTTTTCGGCCCGATTCTTCTCGTGACTTCAGCGTTCGAGCGATCGACTTCGATTGGTAAAACCATTATCTTTTCACTTTCTTTTCTTGTTTAAATTCGGGAATGGCTTCAGACAAATGAGCTCCATCTTCATCCGTCACCGGTCATGGGGTAGGTGAACTTCGCTCGAGGCTTCAAAGGCGAATCTCCGGCCAGATTCCCTTCTCTTTGTCCGACAGGGACGACTTGGAAGGAGTCTTTGACCGCACGCCCAGGGGGTTGGCGGAAACTCCGGCTCAATCTCTGGGAGGCGGCGTCCATGCCTCTAAGGGCTCCTCCGCCTGCGACGGTGGTGCCAACGAGCCATCTGGGCGTGATCTGCCGGCCGAGGGGGCCCAGATTCTTCAAGACTTGGAGGCCCGTGATCAGATCGACAAGGAGGAAGCCGAGGAGGCGGTGAAGAAATCTGCAATGCTAGCTGCTTGGAGGAAAAGGGCCGACGAGATAGAGGAAGACCATCGTCTGTGGACCGCCTTTGTTGGTCCCAAAAGTCTATCAAGGTCTAGAGGGGGGGTGAATAGACCTTGAGTTTTAAAACTTGAAATTTTCTCTTTAAAAATAAATAGACTTAACTCTGCAGCTGTAGAGTTTAAACAAGGTTTGCAGCTGCAGACTTAAAAAACTGTTAAGTCTGTAGAGTTTAAAATCTCTTTTCAAAACTTCAAAACACTTATCAAAGTAGATGTTTTAATACTTTAGAAGTATTTTTAACACCTTTTTTGCAGCGGAATAAATAAAGTGTGTGCGAAAAATCAATTGAACAAAGTTTTAACTAAGTGATTCTAGGAATCTATAGCTGTAACTTTTGAAACTTATACACTTGAAATCCTTTTGAAGTATGAATGATATGATGACAAATAATGAATATTCAAAGCAATAAGCAAATATATAAGAATTTGAATGAACAAAAATGAAATAGATTGAAAGTAATGAACACAAGAGAGTTATAGTGGTTCAGATGTATCAAAACTCTCCTACATCCACTGTTACACCACAAGGGTGCCAAATTCACTACGAGAATTCACAAAGACTCGACGTTGTTCCCCCTAAGAAATAGAATCCTCACAAAGATCACTCTATGCTTAGTTGGAATACAATTATTCACTCAGAAAAAATAGACTCACTAAGATAATTTCTACACTAAGTAGAATAAGAAAAATATGGGTATATTGAGGGAACAACAACAGAAAATACTAGACAAAATATCCTAGCTCTAAGTCCTAAACTTCTAAATCTTGAAGGGTTGTAGACTTGGTCGCTATAAATATATTGCAAGTGTGCGTGAAAGCTCTGGATTGTTGTTGTTATCCTCTGAGGTCTCCTTCTCCTATGAAAAGAAGTGTGTTTGACGTCCTCTGCGGCCATAGGGATTTGATGGTAGCCGACAAATACGTCCATGAAAGACATCATTTTGTTGCCCACCGCGCTGTCCACTAGATGGTTGATGTGCGACATTGGGAAATGGTCTTTAGGACATACAGTGTTCAGGTCTGTGAAATCGATACAAAGCCTCCAGGTGCAGTTCACTTTCTTAACGAGGACGGGGTTTGAAACTCATGGCGGCTCGTCCTGTGCTGGTTCGATCAATCTGTTCTCGAAGAGCTTTCTTACCTCGATACCTAGGGCCTCGTACTTCTCGGGTCCGAAATTTATTCTCTTTTGTGTGACGGATTTTATATTGGGATCAATCTTTAAATGGTGGCAGGCATGCTTTGGGTCGATGCTGACCATGTCGTGATGATCCCATGCGAACACGTTACTGCTCTTCTTTATGAACTCGAGGATCTCGATCCTTAAATCCTGTGGGATGTTTGTCCCAATTATTACTTTGAGGCTCGGTTGAGCCGGATCCATGAAGACTCTTTCCAGCTCCTCTATAGGAGCGACCTCCCTAGGATCTGGATATTCACCTCGAGGGTGGTCGAACTCGATAACTATTGGCTCGAAGCCAGTTCTGGGTTCCATGGGATTGTCAAGGACTTGGATGAGATCATGCTCGACTTCCATTTGTGCCTCGCCCTCTTCAATTTGCATTGGACCGAGGTCCCAGATTACATTAATGTTAAAACTAGGTGCGAAATTTAAAAAAGAGCACGAGTAGTTCAAATATTTTCTAGCCATTTTTTGGTCTCATTTTACCGTGACAACTAGGCCCTCCATAGTGGAGAACTTGATACAGTAAAAGTAGGATGAGGCAACTGCCTCAAAAGTTTCAAGAAAGGGACGACCTAGAAAGCCATTATAGATGTTTGGCTGGTCGACTATTACAAAGTCTAACTGCCTAGTTATCTTCGTCTCTTCCTTCTTGTGGTTGACGGGCTCCACGGAGAGCCTGATTCTTCCATAGGCTTGGACGGCAGTATCTCTGAAGCCTCGGAGGACGGTGTTGAACGACTTGATATATGCCGGGAAGCTTCTCATCTTGTCGAGGGCCGAATTGAAGATGATGTTACAGAAGCAATCATTGTCCACCAACAGACGATCAACGGTGATACCGAGGATCTTGGTGGAGATGGCGAGGGTATCATTCTTTGGGCAAAGAGCCCCTTCCCGATCAGCGTTAGTGAAGGTGATCACGGAAGTCTTAGAAATGGTTGGCTCCGGAGGGGAGATAGCGTGGACATTCTCGAATGCCCTTATCTCGGCTTTCCTCTTACAGTTTGACATAGTCGAGACCGGGATAAGGCCTCCAAGGGTTCCTCCCCCCTGGAGTGTGTTCACGCATCCCCCTGCTCGGGTTGAGGGGTATCATCTTCTTCGTCCTCCTCCTCCTCGTCCTCGGTGAGTGCGACGGGAGGGGCTGGCTTAGGTGCCTGTGGCCTTTGGTGATGGGGTTGCCCTCTGTTCTGTTCTGACTCATGGGGGGTAGGATATGTCAGCTTCTTGACGAAGCTGTTGAGCTTGCCGTCCTCAAATAACTTATATAGTTGTTGGAGAAGGTCTCAGCATTCGCTCGTGTTGTGCCTCACGGCATCGTGGTAAGTGCGCCACTTTGCCCTGTCCACACGCCCTTTGTTGTGGACGTGCCTTGGCTTCTCCAGCATGTTGTCATGTTGGATGGCATTGTATACGTACGCCGGGAAAGCAGCTGCTCGTCCGTCTCGTTGGCTCATTTCTTGAACGAGCCTGATGCCCTATTTCCCGCCTGACAAGGTGCAGATGGGTTCCTCCCAGGGATGCAAAAAATGGCCTAGGCGGCCGCCTAGGCGCTAGGCGCAACCCGGCCGCTATTTGGACATAATCGGACAGATTGGGCATTTTCGGTTCTAGGTGCCGCCTAGGCGGCCAAGTCGGTCAGGTTTGGTCAAAGTCGGTTTTTTTTTTAATTCAAACTTAAGTGAAAAAAAGTGAAAGCCAAAATAGGAAATCTCTTTCTTTCATACGGGAACTAACAGAATGAGGGAAGAAAGAAACAAAAAAAACCCTAACCCCCCATAGCCATAAGCAGCCGCTGCCTGTCCTCTGCTGCCCTGCCGCCGCCGCCCGTCCGCTGCCGCCACCCTCTTCCGCGCCCGCCGCTGCTGAAGCCGAAGCAGGTAAGTTCCAGTTTTTTTATCTATTAAATTGTTAATTCAATTGTATTCATGATTAGAACTTAAACTTAGAAGATTAAGTAAATTGTTAATTCAATTGTATTCATGATTAGAACTTAAACAAGATTAAGTAAATTGTTAATTTAATTGTATTCATGTCTTCATGATTATGAGATTATCCCTGCCTTTTTTGTCCACGAAACTGCCATTTATGGACAAATTTAATTGTATTCATGATTAGAAGATTTAATTGTCATTGTGGCCATTTTTGCATCATTTTTGTAGAAAGTAGAAACTAGAAAGTAAATTGTTGTATACTTGATTACTTGTATAGTTGTATTCAATATTAATGATTAGTAGATTAAGACGTTTGCATCATGTTTAAATTTTTGAACGGCCATTTTTGTTATTTTTGTGGCTTAATTAATATTAAATGATGATAATTGAAGTGATAGCTAGATATATCATATATGTATATTGTTAATTGGTTATTGCCTTTATTGACTTAGTAATTATGTATATAGTATATACTATATAAGAAATAGAATTGTTGATACTTGATAGCAAACATGGTAGTTTAATTGTTGATTTTTTTTTATTGGTTAGGCATATGGCTTCTTCAACTTCTGTGAAGTGTGAATGAGACTCTCAAAAGAAAATCAAATGATGTCGAGTGGGAGTATGCTGTGTTGGTAGATCCAACAAATTTGGATAGGGTGAAATGCATTTTATGTGAAAAGGAAATTAGTGGAGGAATTTATAGAATTAAGCAACACATTGCGGGCATAAGGGGAAATGTGGATGCATGCAAAAAATCTACCAAAGAAGATCAGCTCAAGTGTAGAAATGCAATCGGTGAAGGAAAGAGAAAGAGGCCCGGGAAGAAACAACATGATGAAGATATAAGATCAAATGTGAATTTAGGTGATGACATTGATATTGATGAAGAGATATCGTTGAGAGAGTCTACAGGGTCCAAGACGCAGCGCGAGACCGCTGGACCTATGGATAGATTTGCAAATCAAATCAACCCCGAGGAAGCCTTGAATCGCCAAAAGAACTTGCGTGATCAAAACATTAAAGAGATCATTTGCAGAGAAAAGCTTGACAGAGTGAAAGAATACGTTTGTAGATTTTCTTATGAAGCGGGCATTCATTTTGCTGTATTCGAGTTGGATAGTTGCAAGGCGATGTTCGAGGCTATTGGTCAATATGGAACAGGGTGTAAGCCTCCTACAAGTTATGAAATAAGCGAGTCATTCTTGAAAAAGTGATTGAGAGGACAAAAGCAAAACTTAAGCCACAAGAAGAAGAGTGGAAAGTCAATGGATGCTCAATTATGACGGATGCTTGGAGTGATAGAAAGAGGAGGAGTATAATGAATTTGTGTGTGAATTGTAGACTTGACACTAGTTTTATTTCCTCCAAGGACTTCTCCGGCACTCCACATACAGACCAAGTAATCTATAACTACGTCGATAAGTGCATTGAAGAGGTACTTGATTTCATTTATTATTTGAAGATTAAAGTTCATATTTATGTTTTATAAATTATAATATATTATTTATAATATTCGATTGTGTAATGTACTAATTATTTTTTTTCTTAATGAAGGTTGGTCCAGAAAATGTTGTTCAAGTGGTAACTGACAATGTCTCGAACAATATGGCAGCTGCAAAATTATTGAAGCTAAAGAGATCTCAAATTTTTTGGACCCCGTGTGCTGCTCACTCGATGAATCTTATGCTTGAAAGCATTGGAAATCTACCAAGATTCAAAAAAACAATTGATCAAGATAAAACATCGACTATCTTCATCTATGCTCATCACAAAACCTTAGATATGATGAGAGCGCACACAAAGAAGAGAGACATAATTAGACCCGGAGTAACAAGATTTACATCGTCATTTCTCTCTCTCCAGAGCCTATCCGAGAAAAGGAGTCAATTAAAGGTAATGTTTGCGAGCAAAGAGTGGGAGCAATGTAAATTCTCAAGAACCGCAAAGGAAAAATTGCCTACAACACATTGTTGAGTATGTCATTTTGGCATGGTGTCTCCTCGTGCTTGCAAGTTTTCAGCCCGTTGGTGAAGGTGCTTCGACTTGTTGATGGAGACAAGAAACCATCTATGGGCTTTGTATACGGTGAGCTTTTGAAGGCAAAGGTGGAAATTAAAGCATCCTTGAACAACATTGCTAAGAGCTATGACCCTATCATTGACATTATTAATGCAAAGATCAAAGATAGGCTCAACACTCCACTCCATTTGACGGCTTATCTCTTGAATCCATTCTACCATTATCGAGATCCCCTTCTTCACTTGGATCCGAATGTTGTAGCTGGAGCTCTTGCATGCTTGGGTGGTATGTTTCCTCGGGATATTGAAATGCAAAATAAGATTATGAATGTAGAGCTACCAATGTACAGGTATAAAGAGTCTCTATTTGGAGTAGAGTTGGCTCTTAAGTGCAAGGAAGCAAGCATTGAAAATTTTGATCCAGGTAAAATTTAATAATTTTATAGTTTTGAAATTTTGGTTTAGATTAATTAAATTGAAGCAAGTTACATCTTTATATTTTTTTCTTTGTGTATGTGTAGTCTCTTGGTGGTCAACATATGGTTTGCGCACTCCTAATTTGTAAAAGTTTGCTATGAGGATACTTTCTTTGACCACTAGTTCTTCCGGTTGTGAAAGAAATTGGAGTGCTTTTGAAGGGGTTAGTAAAATTTATTTGTGCTAAATTAGTAAATTATTATGTGACTCTTTAGCTTTAAATATTGTTAAACGTGAATTATTTACTTTTACATCTTTTTACTTCTTAGATACACACGAAGAAAAGAAATAAGCTTCTAGCCGAACGAGTAAACAATCTTGGGTATGTCCAATTCAATGCAAAATTGTTGAACAAAAAAAGGAGATTAAACGAAAAGGATGTGGAAGTCATTTTAGCAAAGGAAGATGCTAGTTTTGCACAAGATCAGATTATTGGTGGGGTTGAATCGGTTGATGATGATGTTGTGGAGGAAGATATTGCCTCGGGTTCGGGTTTGAGCTTGGCTTTGACTACGAGTTCTCATGATGAGGTGGAGGATGTTCCTCGAAAAAATGTCAGACTAAGAGATCTTGATGAGGATGATTTCTCTTCCGATGATGAGGAAGTAGAGGAGGACGTTGAGTTCGAGTTTGATGATGATGATGATCGCGTTTATGAAGATGAGCAACCTTCCGATAATCGTACCGTTTAATTTGGTTATTGTCATTAATGAATGATTAAACATTTGTTTTTATTTTGAAGTAGACCTTTGAGTACTTACTTTTTATTTTGTAATTTATTATGACTATGATTTTATGTTAATTGTTGTGACTTTTCATCTCTAAAATTTCAAATTAAAAAAAAAACTAGGCGGCCCAAAAACTCTCGCCTAGCGTTTTCCGACTTCTGCATCCTTGGTTCCTCCTATATTCGGGAAAGGATTTGGGCTTTTCCCCTACTCCAGCTTTTGCGGCCGTGGTCACGGCTTCAGCCTTTTGAGGCCCCATTCTTTGAGCCAAAAGTTTCTGGTGAGTTATCATCTCCCCGACCCTCCCCTTGAATTCGACGTATGTCGTGGGGAGGCGTTTGGAGAGATGCCTGAACATGGGGGAGTGGGTAGCAAAGTCATTGAGTGTTGAGTGGAGGGAGAGCTCGTCACTGACGGGCTCCCCGATGAGGATGATTTCGTCGACCCGGTTGACGTATGCCTCATCGGACTTATTGTCCACTTGCTTGATAATCATCAGCCTATGGCGTCCTTCGGTCCTGGCGATCTTGGCCGCGAAGTAGGTGACGAACTTTTCGCTCAGGTCGGCGAAGCTCGTGATTAAGTGCGAGGGCAGGTTGACGTACCACTTGTGTGCCAGCTCTCCCAGGGTGAGTGGGAATAGGCAACACTTTGTATCGTCAGTTGCACCTCGACCCGTCATATAGATCTGGTATTTACTCAGATGAGTTTTCGGATCAGTCATTCCCTCGTATAAAGGGGTTTGAGGTGTGACCTTCATCTGAACGTAGGCACCTTCAATCTCCAGGGACAGCGGCTCCCTGCCGAGGTTGGAACGTTTTGATGGAGTATCTTTGGTCTCCATCTTGTTCTCCATTTCGTTGAGGCGTTGCTGGAGAGCGGCAATGAGGGCTCCCTGGCTGCCCTCGGCCCGAAGGGTGACCTTGGGGTCAAGTCGCTCGTGTGCTGAGACACAACGTTCGAAGTTTGCAGCGGGGGAGCTTTGTGCTCCCTCGAGCTGTCTCCGCATGGGAGGGCGGCGTTTCTCCTGCTCTTCGGCAGGTGCAACTTTTGGGGGATCGGGGTATTTTGAAGACCTTGTGTAGGTCTCTGTTTCTGACTCTGGGACGGATTGCACCCAATATTCGCCTCCTAGGCAACTGAATACGGACCGTGTGTCCGATCCCCAGATCTCGATGGTCAGGGGGCTGTGTCGTGGTCCTCGGAGGGAACCACGAATGTCTCTCTCGGAGGTCGAGTGGATCGGGGAGGATTTTTCCTCTTCTTCGTGCCGAGGTCCCTCCCCACCTCCCTAGCTTTTCGCTGGAGCTATTCGATGTCAGACTCCACTTACTCGGAAGTTTGGAAATCGGTGGGGATAGTAGGGATATCCCTCGTCTGTCTTACTGGGGTGGTAACGACTGCAGTGGTCGCGACCTCGGGAGTTGGGTTAGATGTGCCTTCCCCAGCGTCGCGATTGGCCATTTTCAAGATTTTTTGGAATCTCGAAAGTGTGGGTTTTGGTGATTTTTAAATGAATAACAATGAGTGTTCTTCGAGTTCTTGGATTTTGATTTAAGGGTTGACTACCCTTCTTCTAGCGTCAATTGTTGTTACTCGAAATATGTATCTTAATACAATTTATGTGGCTTTCGGATGAGTAACTAAATTGATAATTTAGGTTAATTTGGGCATTAATTGCTTGAGGTTGTGGAGTAATAAATGAATACGAGAAAATAATAAATGCAAAGAGATTTGCCAAGTCATTATGTAGACTTGGACTTGAAGTGGCAGATGTGTATTAAATGCTAATGAGCATGTATTTATAGCCCAATGGTATGCCCTAACTTTATTCGGGCAGCCCAACATTAAATGCTTGGGCTAGTCCTAGTTACGAGTAATGGGCCGAGGTCCCTTGTGTAGGTTAGCTCGGCCCAATAGATGTCGGCCACGTGGAAAGTTGGTTGTACTTGCTCCTGGTATCGTGGGATTTCCTGCCATAAGTATGGTCTGTCCCTCTAGAGTTGGTGTCGATCTACTGTTCCTCGTACTCAAAGAGGAATGATTGTCTGATGGCGTCCAGATTTGGCTTTATCTTGGATAAGACCAATCACATGGCGCCCTCGTCTTGAAGGCCGCCGAGGTGACCACCGCTTTCCCTTGATCTCAGACTTAATCGTATTCTTGAGCTCCCTTTTGGCTCTTTAGGATGGTTGTCCTCGTCTGCCATTTGGATTCGGTTGTCGAGGTCAACCTTCTCTCGTTTCGGATTTCTCTCGCCGGGACCATGTCGCGTCATCTTTGACATAATTCACATGTGACGTGGCTGGAGCTGGACTCCCCCGTCATCCTCCTCGTATAATTATCTTGTCTCCTTGCCGAGACCGTTCCATCTCGGCCCTGAGATAAGACCCTTTTTGCTTCGTTCAGCTCCTGGGGAGGGTGGACCTCGTCTTGCCTTGTTCGGCTCGATCTCGTCGAGCCCGAATTATTCGTCACACAACAAATTACACTAAAAAGTTTACACTGAAAATCAGTTTTTAGTGTAAACTTTTTAGTGTAATCCAACCACACTTTTCAGTGTAATTGAACCAACTTTTCAATATAAACATGAGCAACTGTTGAGTAAGTGCACCGTGCACTTGGTGCATACGAGAGTTTGCCTAGGAATGAATATATTAAAAATATAATCCAATAGATTTTTCATTAATACATATATTAAAATTTAAATTAAAAAGGGTATAACAGTAAATTCAAAATTATAATTAATTTTTTTAAAAATAATATGTGAATTCAACAGGTAGCAGATCAGTGTGACACAGTACGATGACATATGACACAATTAGAGACCGTTACTAATATCAGGCAACTCGATAGAGTGTCTGATCTAAGAAATGCCCTACTTATAATCCTATCTTTTGTTAATATAATATTCCACTAAAAAAATATTCGATTTTTTTTTCTTTTTTTGAAAAACTTGATAATTTTCAGATTTTTTTAAAATGTTTATTTTTTTTGTCTTTCAAAAAATTGTCAAGTTCATTGAATGTTTTTCCAAATGTTTGGATGGAGTGTATTAACAAAAGAAAGGAATATATTTGACAGAGCCTTTCTTTAGGAGAGTGAAATTTTATTCTTAGAAGATCATTGATATGATTATTATAGTAATAAATGAAAATTAATATTAATTATTATTTTTATTAAAAAATATTAATATATTGTATAGAAAAAAAAACACGTCATTTAATCGGTTACTTTGGCAGCTTTTATATTTCTTTTGATTTTTAACTACACATTTTTATGATACTAGGTTGAACCACGTGCGTTGCACGTCGGTTTAATATTGTATCTCTT
The DNA here is from genome assembly GCA_947034835.1 of Ballota nigra. Lineage (NCBI taxonomy): Eukaryota > Viridiplantae > Streptophyta > Magnoliopsida > Lamiales > Lamiaceae > Ballota > Ballota nigra. The sequence continues at coordinate 46,173,256 of OX344722.1, forward strand.
AGTTGATGTATCTAACCATCTAACAAGAAACTTGAATCATTGTCGGGTGAGCGATCTTTTAGTTGATGTATCTAACCATCAAACAAGGAACTTGAATCGTTGTCGGGTGAGAGCTTTTTAAAAATTTAGATGATGTGTCTAACAAGTAACAATAAAGAAAATTAAAGTTATTGTCGAGTGAACGCGAGGTCCGGAGGAGGTTTTCTGGATGGAGTGTTTGTTTTTTGTATTTTTCAAAAATTTTGGAATGGTTTTTGTATTGTAATTTTCGTATCCTAAGTCCTTTTTTTTCTTTTTCACGGGGGTAGAATACCTTATTTTTTTCAATTGTCTTACTGGTCCAATTTCCACTGTTTTCATAAAGCTGATAAAGTGTGGTTGAAAAATTTTAGTTAGAGGTTTTATTTTTTAAAAGTGTCATATTAGGATACGATATTTATTAAATAAGAAATTTTGAGATAATTAATACTCTAACTGCGACATTTAAATAAAATGTATTTTAAAACTTCTCATTTACATCATAATTTCTTTGTACACAATATTTTTTGTTTGTCGATTATTCTTTGCCTTAATCAACACTTTTGTATCTTCTAGGGAAATTCCCCTCGAAAGTGCGACATATAGCTGTCCATGGGAGAATACGTGTTCGGGTAGGTAGACTCCAACCTTTTGAATTGTTTGCCCTTGAGCTTTGTTTATGGTCATTGCAAAACAACTTCGAACAGGGAATTGTTTGCGAATGAACTTGAAAGGGTAGCCCTCGTCGTTTGCCGGGCTCATAGGTATGCGAGGTATGAATACTTGTTTTCCGAGCTGCTCTCCAGTTGCAATTTCAGCATGAATTAGGTTTCTGGTGAACCCTTTACAAATCAAGCGGGTCCCGTTGCATAGTCCGTTTGCTGGATCCAAATTTCTCAACAGCATAATAGGACCATTTTGTTTAAGCAGTAAGCGATGGGGAGGAATACCATTGGGAAGCAAAGTGTTGAGAAATTCTTCTTGGTAGTAGTTCCCTGTATCATCCACTGCTGTGTCGTAACTAACGAATTCCTTTTTTTCCCCTGGAAAATGATCGATCATTTTCTGGTTAATTTCATCAACATACTCATTCTTGGTCGACAGAATTGCTCGTTGAGTTATGTACTCCGATGACCCTGCTCTTATCTCCAGTTCAGAGTAGATTGCCTTTATCAAAGAATCTTCTGGAGAAACGTCCACCTCGGGGGAAACAATTATTTGTTTGGGCATTATAATGTAGTCTTCTCTTGTTGTCGGTTCAGTTCCATTTCCTATTCTGAGCAAATATTCAGCAAATTCTGGATCCCGTACTGCCCTCATGTTCATTTTCAGCTGTAGAACTTCCATTTCGGACCATAAGTATGAGCGCGCCAGGCTTTCGTTTATAGTTTGTTGTCTCGTAGCCTTTGGAACAACTGGAAGTACTTGTCTGAAATCTCCTCCAAATACAATGATCTTTCCCCCAAATGGTGTAGAATTATCCATTATATCCCGAAAGGTTCTATCAACTGCTTCGATGGTTGTTCTTTTCGCCATTGGCGCTTCATCCCAGATTATAAGTGATGCTCTTCTTATGAGTTCGGCGCGGCTGCTTTGCTTGGGTATATGACAAACCGTTGTTTCGTCTGTGTGCAGGGGAATGTTAAATCGTGAGTGTGCGGTTCTGCCTCCAGGTAGTATAGATGAAGCAACTCCTGAAGTCGCCGTTGCAAGCACTACCATTCCTTTTTGCCTTAGATCTGCCATTATTGCTCTGTACAGGTATGTTTTTCCCGTACCTCCAGGTCCATCGATGAAAAAAAGACCGCTTTCATTGTTCTCTACTCTCTCTAGTATGACTTCGTATGCTTGTTTCTGATCACTGTTTAGATTCTGAGACGCCTCAGTGTCCTTCTGCGGTGTTATGATTGATAGTTCATCCGCTATTTCCTTCGACAGTGTGATAGTCGACCCTGATCCATCGTTTGAAATCCTTGGCAAGTCATATGCGGATATTCTTTTTCCCATAGATTCAAGGAAGGATTCGATATCTCGAAGCGTGCGGTTTCGCCTTTCTTGGATGGTGGAGATACTTTGTCTTTCAAAATCTTCAGACATGGGGTCAAAGTATAACTCCCATAATTTTCTAACATCAGGGGGCTCGCAATACGTTAAAATTGTTGCGAATAGTCTCCGGAGTTCATGAGGCATCTTGAAGTTCGATGCTTCATCCAAGCATTCGATAATGCTCTGGTCCGATTCTAAAAGCCCTCTCTTTTGTGCTGCTTCTTTAAAGGTCCAATACTGAACATTTCCAACTTTCATTAGGTCCTCAAATGACTCCGGTCCTGGAATGTTGTTCAATAGTATCCTTTCGTAGTATCTTTCACCTTCGGCTGGATTTGCACTTGCTATCCTTGAGACGACGGTTCCTCTCTGTCTCTTTGTCCACTTGCGGGTTTGTTTGTTCCACACATAATGCTTTGGAAATTCTCTATACAAGAGTTTTTTTGCGGCCTCATCGCCCTTGCAAACTTTGAAAAATTCAGTTAGCATTGTCTTGGACGTGTTTTCATCTTGAACAACCCTACGCAAGTCTTGCTTCTCCCAGTACGTCACCAATTGTTGGTTTGGAAGATGCAATTGGAGTGTTATCACTGGAGGTGATATCTCGTTCAGTGGGAACTCATACATTCTCCACATAGCTTCTTGCGCTGACACCCAACGTGCGTCTTGGAACTCTTGAATTTCGTCAACTGTTCCATGCTCATCATCCCTAGACACATTTACAGCTGCTCTGTCGTGGCCTTTGTAGATATACTTGTATAAGTACTTAACTGCTTTTAAACCCGAGCAAATCTCCACGTTGATATGGCAGTCATATCTTATCAGCAAGAAAGGATTATATGGAATGACCCACCTGTTATCGAGATCGGCATTTCTTTTCCGTACCTGTGGTAATTGGTTATTTAGATATTTTTTCCTTTAATGTATATTTTATAAAAAAAATTTAAAAAAAAAGTACTTGTGCTCCATTGTTCCTTCTTCGATAAAGTGGGTATGTGTCTTTTCCTTGGACAGTTTTTTCGGAGAATTGTCGTGGGTATTTGAATCGGCATTTTTGGTTCACCATGCATGGACATTTTGTATTGAGGATTCCGCATGGTCCATGTAGCATGTGTTTCACGACAGCTTCATGCAGGGGGGGATCCACCCTTTTGTCTGGAATTTCAGCACTTACAAACTTGTCATATTGATCAGCATTCATTATTTTATCTTCTTTTTTTAAGATAATCAACATGTGAGCATGCGGCAATCCTCTCTTCTGGAATTCAATAACATATACGAACGCTGCGACCTTGCCAAATATCTCTTTCTTTACAATCTGGTCCTTGAGATCCATGAGTTTTCCTCTAAAAACTCTCGCTGCGAGATCCGGCCTATCCTGGGACGTTTGTCCTGGAAGGAGTGAATCTTTTATTTCTTTCCATTCGGAGTTGCATGTCATTGTTAGGAAAATGTCTGGTTTCTTGAATTCCTGAACTAATGCCATTGCATCCAAATACCGTCGGCGCATATCTCGTGGCCCTCCAATAAAGGTTGGGGGCAGGACCTTTCTCAATCCAATTTTGTCTCCTCGTGTTTCCCCTGCATTGACAGTGTCAATAATTCCTTGGTAAAGTTCGGAACGAATTTGGCTCTGTTGGTTCCTAAAGAAGTCAAGCCTAGTTGTTTCTAACTTTATGTACATATCGACCACAAACTGTTGTAAAAGTCTTCCTGCTCGCAGGAGAGTGGACTTGTTCTCTGGTCTGATTTGCAGTTTGTAGCAATAATATTCTCGACATGACACATTTGACTGGTGTCTTTGTGAGACTCCTGAAGGAAAAAAATTATTTGTGTCATATCATGTTTGTGGTTTTGTATTAAATAGTTATTGACTTGGATCTTTAACAAATTTAAAGCGATGCTTACCTTGGTGTTCATTCCCAATTATAGCATCTGCTCTTGTGATTTCAGTTGCTGGTTGGGAGCTGAGAGGTAGTTCTCCTTGCTGGTTGTTGTTGACTGCGCTCGGAGACTGTCTCTTTATGTTTTGGCACCAACCAGCCTCCCCTCTTGGAAATAGCAAGGGATACTGAAGTGAATCATAACAGCTGAAGTAATGTTGTATCCGATGTTTTTCTCCTGAGTGTGCATGTATAACAATTTCTCTTTCGAATGGTATATGTTGGTTGTTTCCTTCAACCCATATGGCTGCGACCTGATCTTTTGTTGGAGTGTTGTATACACGTTGGTCAAGGTTAACGTTGCATGCTATGCGAAGTTCTACTTCCTCAAGGGATGGTTCATCACCGACGCTTCGAAATAATCGAGCGTAAGGATTTCCTTGCATTATGTTCACAAGTTTCTGAATTATAGGCTTTTCTAGCTCTGCTTCCCTCAACACGTTAAACCTGTTTTCCACTTCATTCTCGGTATCGTAGAAGTAGAGCTGAAAATACTTTGGTTGTTGTGATGGTAGGAGAGCGGGAAGATTATGATATGTTTGACCTTTCACCCTGAAGGTGTAAACTCCTTTATTTAATGTTGCCAACTTCTTATCATAATGCACTCCAAATGAGGTGAATGAGAACATACTGTTAAACCCTCTAATATTTTTTCTGAAGTGTTCCCCTTCGTCGGTTTGAGAGTTGAACAAGTTGAACAACTCTTCAAGGGCTTCGGGTTCCACAAGATGAACCTATTCAATATTTCCAAAAGTTATTTTTTTCTGTGGTTAGAAAGGAAATTTTGAATTTGATTTAGGCATGTGTTAGGTGGTGGTAAGTTGTTACCTGACCGTTTTGACAACAAAATATTGGTGTTTCATTTGCAAACTTTTTTGCCCCGCAATATCTGCATGGTTCCTTTGTTTTTAGAACGTGGATTGGAGAAGAATATGATGTTGATGGATTTGATTCTCCTAACTGGCGTCTTTTCCTATTTTCATTGTTACGTTGAATCTCGAGTCTTCGTTGCTCTTGGGATAGCATTGAATATCTTGTTCTTTTTTGTTTGTTTTCCATGGTGGTTATCAGTGAGGCCGATTCACTGTAAATTGTCATTAAAAGGGATATGAAACCACGAGAGCATTATAATTGTTCTTCGATGTTATTGTAATGCAGTATGAAATTTTGTAGAAGTTAATTTTAATATTATATATAGTGATCAACCTATTCTTCCATATGGGTACATAATATTTTGAAAATTTCAAAATATATGGAATCAAATTCTAAAAAGGAATAATGTTAATTCAGGGCCTTAAAGATGGCCAAACTATTAATTTAAGGGCTAAACAAAATAAAAACAAAAATATTTCCATAACTATGCAAAACAAATAGACACTATAATCAAAATATTAAATCCAATTTTATACAAGTTCATTAAAAACAAATTGGTGTGGACCGAGAGAGAATCCTAATGTTTAAATGATCACCTGAGTCCGTCAATTAAAAAAAAATTGGAATGGTCGTGTGATGTTAAGTTGTCCCCAGAAAGAGAAAAAAAAAATTATAACTATTTAAAGATGTGGAGATTTTTTTTTGTTATAGTTATTAATATTATTTATAAATAAGATCAACTACTTTTTCTCACTAAATGCAGGTTTTTATTTTTTAAAAATAATCTATCTTTTTATATTCTAATTTCAAATCTAAGGCAATAATCAATTAATCACAATTTAAGACTTAAATTAGGATAATAAGTTCTTTACTTGTTTTATGTATTATTAATGATGTTCATATTCATCTGTAAAGGTGTTCCCTCGAGGCATATGTATGTGCTTGAAGATATGGGGAGCAGGTAACATAGAAGAATTTGCATGTGTCTTTTTAATAGAGAATTTTTTACTTGGATATTGTATGATGATTCATATAGTGGTTTTTTTTTTTTTTTTAAGATATAGATAAAAATTAAATTATTTATAAGTTTTGTATATTGAAGACATAAATGAAATTATCATCAAATATTTTATTTATAAACATTTTAAAGAGTAGTTTTATATAAGACCATTTGATTGGTCTTATTCCATCATACATGTCTATATTTGACTCAAATAAGCCCCAAACCCTCAACATACTCTACAAGAAAAGAAACTTTCGCCTAAAATATTTGTTAACATGACCTCAAATTTCAACCAAAAAATTTCGTAGTGAAGATTGCCTACAATTTGCATAGAATATTTTTTAATTATATAAGCATATTCTTTTTTACCTAAAAAAAATTGCTTAAGAAATTTTTATAGAAAAATTATTTGTAAATTTGTAGGTTAATTTTTTTGCAGGTAGTTATTTAGCTAGGAATTTTATTTCACAAGCGAATTGTTTGTAGGTTGATGAATTAAGATATCTTTGGTAAAAAAGTTGAAGTCAATGTTCACTACAGGTTTTTTTTTATTGGAAATTGATCACAATATTCATTTCCAAGCAATTTGAGTAATATAAATGGGTTCCTGCCAAAAAAAAGTAATATAAATGGGTTACAATATATTGGGCAGACCCATTCAGAATTTAATTAATGCCTCAACACTGTAGGGCTTGGAATTTTGGGTTCCGAAGGTGGGCCTATAACACCTTTTTTCTTTTTTTTTTAAGAAATGAAATTTGGGCCCTTAATAAGATATTAATATTATCTGTGATCATTCTGTTGGTGGTTAGGGAAATTAGATAAATGTTCTGATTTGTTGGTAGTTAGAGTCTTAGTGTATAGTCCATTCAAATTCCACACTCAATATGTACCACATGTTGTGAGGTGTTGTATAGTACAACACTCCATAGCAGATGGTACAACATTATACAATGGTGCTGAGTAGTGTACTGCTCTGTAGCAAAAAAGAATTCATGATAAATGGACTCAAATTATAAGATGGAATTAAAATTTTGGATATAAAATTATAGAGGAATGACTTTTAGGCTCTTTCTAGATTTTTTTTTATTTCCCCTTTATTTTTCAACTTCTATAGTCATTATAAAGATAAAATGAGGACCATTTATGTGGAGATCATATGGCTCGAGAGTACATTTTCTCTGATGCTTAATTTTGAAGGTAGTATGTTAGTTAATTTGAGAGTTTATTCTTCAATCCGAATAATTTTATTCTTTTCTGTTTTTTTTCTTGTGTATGCTTCAAAACCATTTTTCTAACTTGTTTAATCAACTAATCCCCTAACTGTAAAAGCAACATACGTATGCAATAATTTGCTACTTCTAAAAAGTCAAATAAAGCAAAGTTGAAGTTTTTAATATTGTTACCAAATAATTCTTTGGTTTGTTAAATCTCTCTCGATGCGTTAAGCTAAATTTAAAGTATACGTATAACTTTTCATTATTGTAAAACGAAAATCGGCATCTTTCTCGGAAAGAAATAGGAAATGTATAAGCATAGCATCAACCAAAAAGTGTAGTTATAAGCAAATAAACAAGTTAAATTATACAGGTTATTCAAATATTCCTACTACCCCACTATCCAATCATTTTCTCTAAACCACTCTGAATTATTATGAGCTTCTTATAAACCCAGGAATATATAACTCCTTACAACATTCTCTATAGAGTTGTTTTATATCCATTGAAATTAATTCGAACTAAAAATATAGTATTCAATCTTAAATTTCCCACGCAATGGTCATGAAAGGGAAATTAGTGGATAATTAAATTTCAGAAATACCTATGGCAGTTGTAATATCATTTACAATCTTCTTCGGGGCATTATCCACGATCTCGATCGTGATGCTTCCTCGAGCTCCTTCGACTGCTCTATAATTTTTCCACAGCAATCAGCACGTTCGGTCGATACAGTTTAGCCGGTAGAAAGGGGAGATGGGAGGAGTAAATTGAGACTCTTAACTGTTATGAGAAATTGGATTGAAAAGTTTTAGAGTGATTTATGATAGCTATTTTATGATCATTAAAAAATTGTTATTATTCTTTATTACTAATATTTAATTTTTTGCTGTTTAATTAGAAACGCTTCCTATTACTATTATTCTGTCATACGTGATGTGTTTGAGAGAATCAAGTCCTCGTTTCTTCTTCTATAATTCTTGAGAAAAAGGAATTGCTTTTGTAATTTATTTCTTATTATCAATACCACCCAATAATGTATTTATTCATAAAGTTGTATGGAATAAAACTATCATCTCGTACCTAATTTAGAGTCTGTTTGGTTAAGTTTATTTGAAACATTTTATCTAATATTTTATAAGTTATTTTAAGAGCTTATAAAATGTTATTTTTAAGTAGTTTATAAGTTGTTAAAGTGTTGAGTAATACAATTTATAATTTTTTTTTTAAATCTTATAATAAATATTTTTAAAATTTTAATTTTAAGGAAAAATAATATTTTATTTATTTTTTAAGTTGAAATAAAGGTGGGTAGAGATGAGAGAGGGGTGGGGTGGTTCCAGAGTGGAGTGAGTGGGTGGAGGTGGTTAGGAAAATAAGTTTATAAATCTCAACTTATACTTTTGTTTTTAGGAGTTTATTTTATAATTTGATAATGTTAAACATATTTCTTTGTCATACATATTGAAACTGTTTAAAAATTCTTAAACAAATTATAAATTATTTTAAAGCTTATAAATTCAGTTAAACATCCTATTAGTATCCCTTTTCTTGTTGGCCCTTCATCAAGTTTCTGAGAAGCGAAACTTTATTTTTATTCTCATATTTAGTTTTACAGCTGATAGATTCAATCATTATAGGTGCTAAAGGTAGGTAGTTATTCAAGTATTGTGCATTTATTTAAAGACCTATATCCATAAATTAAAAATCGAGAAAATAAAAATTGATTGGGGAATTAATATAAATGGAATTTTTAATGCAAATTCTGATTATTAAATGAGATAAAATTCTTTTAAAAGCAATTTTAAGAGACAAAGTATAAAGTGCAATTAATTTATATATGAACTTTGAAGAGTGTGAGTTGTTTCACTACAGGGTATTAATTTTTTTATAAAGAGTATTAGTCTGGTAAGTAGAATTATAAATTTCATGTAAAATAGAAATTTGAATCTTTAAAATACAATTAGTAGCAAAAATAAGTTTTGTTTCGTCATTTTGCCAGGAGAAAAATAAAAAAGAGGAGAAGTATAGGGTGAAATAGTTTATATATGACTTTTATTTTTTATAGTAACACTTTTTTAAATATCATACATGCGTTATAGTAACACGCATTGTGTTACAAATAAATATTTATTTGTGTAAAAACAAATAAATACTTGTGCGATTCTCTTATACACTATGTAAATTCTATTTCGTAACCTTAGGCCTTTTATGCATTTTGATTTGTTGTGCTCACAAGGAGATTAAGAGACATCAATAGAACTTCTTCATTGGGCGAAGTCCTTGTTTCAAATAGAGAAACCCAAGGCCTTTTATGCAATTTGATTTGTTGGGCTCACAAGGAGATTAAGAGACATCAATAGAATTTCTTCATTGGGCGAAGTACTTGTTTCAAATAGAGAATCAAATTCAACTTTTCTAGTACCATCTGAATCCGCTACTAATTTATGTCGGGCTGAAATTCAAATCCATATTACAAAAGCAGCATGCTTGAAATCTTATAATTTAGATTGATAAACATAATATCATAGCCACCGAGTTCAAGGTAAAAAAGAGTTCTCGAGGAAGCTCCTAAGCCCTTTATTCGATCGAATCAACATGTAAAAACCACTGATAAAGTGTCATTGAAGTTCTAAGAATTCTTTAGTGGGAAAAAAACCAAAAGAGGACAAAGTCTAGCAAAAGGTTTGTGGAAATGCTCGTTGAAGTTATTTTTAGCTTAGACTTGGCGCTTGCGCTTCTTGGATGAACTTTCTTCCTCACCAACACCATCAACTCTGAGGACTTCTTCTGCAATTATGTTCTTTTCAGCTCTTTGTCCCGTATTTTTACTGTCCATCTTCACCAAGAATCTGAAGTTCTTGTCTTCACTTCCAAGTAACTTCTTGTAGTTGGCGTAGTGGTGTTTTTCTTCATCCTAAATTAAAATACGTAGAAATTTTTTGAGTTAAAACTTGCTAATACATTTTATTCGAGGGGTTTATTGGAAAGGGATAACAAATTCAAATACAATATTGATGAAATAAAAAGCGATTTTACCGATAAGAGATGGTCTGCGAACATAGTTACAGGACATCCGACAAGGGCTTCGGATGCTTCAAATAGAGTGACATAAGCTTCTTCCACCTCATCGGTTACAAATAACCTTAATCTGTAGTATCTTGAAAAGGTGCAACTCTTATTCTCGCACTTGGAGCACTCCGCTGTCTTGTTGCTTCCAAGAGGCTCCACGCGTGAATTGCAAGTATTGCACTTTTCATACCACGGATTGTTCTTGTTCAAAACCCTTACAATCCTCGCAACAAATGAACAATAGTTCGACTCCACTTGGTTATCTATAACGTTTGTTAAGCTAGCTTTCTTTGCTTCCATCATTCTCTTAGACGGGCCATTTAGACTATCAATGTCTTCTCCAACATTCTTGCAGTCTTCAAAACTGTGAACATACATTGAATTTTATAAGGAGATTTCTATTAATTCGGAATTATTAAAATTGTTTACAAAAGTAAATAATTTTTTGTTACCTTTGCTTGAACATCTCGCTGTCTTCATACCCCGGATTAATGTCTACAACGCTGATAAAGGATGTTGACAGTTTGGTTTCAGCTGCGTTTGAAGGTTTAGTTAATAAATGAGTATTGCAAATCTTTCTTTGTAGGGGAAAGTTGTAGTACCTCCGAATGTGTTCAAAGTGACGTTGAAAACAGCTATATCTGGCTTCAACGCCACCATGGATTCTAATATTTCCCCTTCATTTAAAGCCAAATCTCCCCAGAGTTCCATTGACATTGTTTTCGACCTATATTTTTTAAAGGGAGATGATTCTAGATAAGGCTCATTTTTTATAAACATGAAACGAAACCATTTGAAAAATAATCTCCCAATCATTTAATATCAAGTTTGTATATTTCTTAGAGACAAAGGATTACATGTCATGTAAGCATGCAAGTAAACAAACTGTATTCATTGGTGAACCTAGAGGGTTTAAGTTTGCCTTCAAATATAAATTGTGCTAACTATAAGCCCCAATGGTGAACTTAGAGGGTTTAAGTTTGCCTTCAAATATAAATTGTGCTATCTATAAGCCCCAACCAACAAGCTAAAGTATAGGAAATAGAGTTAAGAAGTAAGTTCTGTCGAAGAGAGCCTTTCGATCAAGAATAGCTTGGGATGTTTCATGACTTATGGGGGCCATACCCTTATTTAATTCCTACTTAGAGATATTCTCCCACTACGACGGGTATATGGATCAAGTTTTGCTATCTTATTGATCAACTTTGCCACACACCCTTGTTTTTATAACTAAGGAAATATGTCTTTTTAAATAGTTTCTTTTCAGATCATCTTAGGACTACCACTACAATTTTAATGAGTTAAAGATTCTCAACTTTCTACTCCTTATACTGCGCATGTAAAGGTCTGCCAAGGGGAAGTGGGTATCTCCAATCAAGTTATGGTCAAACAATTTATGATGCCCCAAGCAATATCAAAAGACATTCCTATATAAGGTGTAATCTAAAACAACTGTAAGCAAGCCACTTAAACAATGTTACCATAAATGTTGCTCTATTTTGATGTCCTTTAGTTATAGCTGGGATGAATGTATATATAACTTCCCTTTTTAATTCATTAGATAGACCATATTTCAATTGATCCTTTATTGAAGTGAATGCAAGAAAGTAGTTACGTTATGATAGCAGATGATCCAGATTCAGATTCAAAAAAAAAAAAAAAAAAAAGAACTACAAACAGAATGGAAAGAAATTTGTATTAAGATTCTTACTGATGATCCATTAGAGTGATTTCACGTTTATGTGTGAATTTATCGAGCTGCTTTCTTTTGATCATATAAGCTGGCCTTACTTTGACTACCATACCAAAAACATCTGCACAATTTAAGAAAAAAAAAATATTTCATTACCAATTTACCATTGAAGATATCAAAACAAGCCTACAACTATATACTATTTAATGAAACAATTAATATCCTTTAAACCAATTTTAAGGTGAATTTATTCATGCATGCTTTGGTCAAAATAGGAGATATGAATATTACACTCCCTAAAATATAAAAGAAACATTACACAATCGTTTATGGTGGGATTAAGAGCAAAGCAAAATGATAAAACTATAATGAACCAATTTTACAAATTAAATAACATAGACCCACTTAAAAAAAATTAATGGATATGACTCAAACATTCTCGTCCCCTTAGTATTAGTATGATGTACTTGTACATATGTATGAATTCCCCTCTCTGTTGAATCATTGTTAGGGCCATTTCTTTTCCTAAGTGCTTTCAGGATTCTAATATCTCAAGCTTGTTCCTCAGCATTTTCGTCATATACATGATCCATATTTGTGTTCTTGAATAATAGCTTGTTGATTCTAAGCCCTACGGAAGCCACCTATCATATCATAATAAAAAAGAAAACAGAGTGCGAAACCCTAGTTTTCGCCAACATTTAGCTGAGATTCAGGGACGATCGCAAAAATTAAAGGAGCAATTTCAATGTTGAACTGCTCTCAATAACTATGAACAAAACATTAGGTTCCCAAATTGAACAGCAATTACCAAACTCATTGAATTGAAGCACTTTGACAATAACACCATATATAAGAAAATAACCTGAATCTCCTTCCGGATTTCATTGAAATCGAAGAATTTTTTCCCAGGCAAATGGAAATATTGCAATCGTGTAATCGATCTAAATGTACATAATCCTCATGTGCAAACCATACCACTTAATCTCCACTAAAATAATTAAAGTAGATCAGCTGTATTATAATTATTTTTTATAATAAAGACTTATTATAATAACTTTGGATCATAACGTGAGATCTTGTTTTTTGGTGAAAAAACAAATGTATAAATTACTCTCTTTGTCCCATTATTCATTGCATACTAATGTATGACACTTATTAAAATGATAGTGAATTATCACAAAAGATAGTTAACGGAAAATAGAATTTATATATACACAAGTCAAAGAATTTACAAATTGTTATCAAAATTTTTTTGCAAGTGACCTATCAGATGTAGATGAGGAGGAAAGGCACTAAATTTCTTGGAAAAACAAATTAGAGAGGGAAAGGCACCTCCTGGAACTTTAGATTTTTTATATTTTTATTCATTATTTTATCATGAACATATCTCTATCCAAAATTAAAAAAACATTAAAAATTCTACGCAAATATCAAAATAAATATGGCATAAAGGTTATTACCCATCATCCTATGTCTCCTAGAAACATCTTCCACCTCGTTGAATGGGACAAAATGAGACTTTCTTTTGAATTGAATTTCCTCAGCAGTTGGCTCAACCTCCGTTTTGGAAGTGAAGATTATTTCAATTCTTTCGTTCACGTTATCATATTTTTTATTCACTGGCTTAATGGTTCCCTTGCGGATGACATAAGATTTTCCGCTTTCAACAAGATCAGTGAACTTGAAAATGAGTTCATTGTACAAAATTGCTTGAATCATTGTTCCCTAATTAGGAATAAAAAAAATTAGGGAAATTTCATCAAAGGCTTAATAAATAAATTTTTTTTTTAAATAAAAACAGAAAAAGAAAAAACAAACCTCCTTGTCAATTAGGAAGATCTTCACAGCTTCGGTTGTCTTATTTGAGCCGTAAAACGTTTCCCTAGTGGTCTTCCTAGCAACCCTTACATATATGGACCACTCCTCCTCAAAAGCTATCAATTCCCTTATTGTTTTGCTTTCCATCTGTTGAAAAATTCAAAACCAATCAAAGAAATAATTAACTACTATTAGATAAACCAAATTACTCTTATATTTGGAAAATCGAAGGGAGCAAAACAAACCATAATACTTGACAAGAAATCTGTTTCTTATTTTAGCATTATTATTTACAATAGCTTTATGTCCAACAGTCCAGATGTTTAGTTTATAATAAAGATAAGTCTTCTAATCATAAGCAACATATTGTATATAAAATATCAGAAATATAATTAAAATAGAAGGGGGAAAAAAACAACTTGAGACAAAAGACACTTGTCCGAAGTGATAGACAGGGGAATTTTGCAAGGAAAAATTGACTTATTGGGTGTGTACGAGCATATACAAATGAAAGGATTGAAATGAAAGGATTGAATAGATATATATGCGAGAATATATAACTTTTATATTTTGTATATGGAAGACCTAAATAGTACTTTGATCCAAGCGAAGATCAATTTCGTGAAGTAGTAGAGAGGGTTAAGAAAAACAAGACAAGTAAAAAAAAGAAAAAGAAAAAAGAAACAAAGCTGAAATGATCATTTAACATGCACCTTGTTGTATAGATTATAGGTGAAGTAAAAAGTATCCAGTGATAGAAATTAGAGGTATTTTATATGTCTTACAAACTGATTTAAATAAATGTCAAGGGATTGGAAGATAATCAGCTTGTAATTAAGGTTAATCACCTAAATTCAATGAGAGAAGAATTTCAAGGGACCATAACTTAAGTAGTCATTGATTAATTAAATAAATGAAAACACAATTAATACAGCATGTTTGAGCTTCTATGAGAGTTATAAATTTAATGCCATCTATTATAATAAAATGACCTAAATAAGGTTTATCATTAAGGATGGTCTGCAACTGAATGCTTCTTCAAAAAAACTTACATGGTGTAAGGTTTCATATGATTCTATTTGTTTAAGATGCACAATCGATTCTCGCCTGTTCATCCAAATTCAAATTTTTGATTTGTATTTGCAGTTAATTAATTCAAATGCAAACATACATAAATTATAAACATGAAATTCCAACATACATCAGGGGAGTTATAAGACACGTTGTGGATCATATTAATATCGCACAATACAGAAAATCAAGAAACATAAAAGGAAGAAAACACAGTTTCATCGTCGTTCTACGGCAACACATTGAACTCAACAGAGGCTGCCCTTCGTGGGTACATAAGCGTTAAGATAAGAATTTCCCAAATTAATCGTGTATAATGAAAAGTAGAAAGACATTGGAATAATGAATTAGAAATGAAGTTTGCTTGGACTAATTCATTATCTAAATACCTGAAATGATGAATTACACATGAAGAACTGATTTTTATATTGTATTACAGAATAGGTTTTCATTTTATAAGGGCCTTAATTAAGAAGGCAATTTTTATTTTTTTTGGGAATTCAAATTCTAATTTAATATTCTATTGTTTCAATTCAAAGTCCCCAAAAAACTTAAAATTATACAATATGATGAAAACAAAAATTAAATATCCATGGCCCCTTTCATTGCCATGATATATGACTTGAATCGAAAAAGAAATTGAATCTTGAACTGGGAAAAAAAAAAAACAAGCAGAAAAGAGGAAAGATTAAACCCAATTTAACATATTTATAAAATGAGAACTTGAATTAACATATTTACTTAGTTGCCTAGTTGATATACTTTCTGCAGTAAAAACAATTTTAAAGTTCTTTGCAAATTTTAAGAACAATAATAAGCTGTTTCCAATGCTGAGTAGGAATCTTAAGTTATTTTAATAAACTGACTAATTCTTACATCCGAACCCACCATAGAATCAGCTACCAAAACACAAAAAAAGACAGAGGAAGTGGTAAGCATATAGACAAATAATAGTGGACTTCTTCAATACATGACCACAAGAAATGACTATAAATATCATGTCATAATTTCCATAAATCAAACCAAAAGAGAAACTTACAGAGTGTGACCATTTCATAGTAGTGATGTCGAGTTTCATGAATCCCCAGCAGTGGGTTCTGCTGGCACTATTGGCCACATTTGCAGTTGTAGCAAATGCTGATTACACCCCATTCCCACTTTCTTTACCCTACCAAAACACAAAAAAAGACAGAGGAAGTGGTAAGCATCTAGACAAAAAATAGTGGACTTCTTCAATACATGACCACAAGAAATGCCTATAAATATCATGTGATAATTTCCATAAATCAAACCAAAAGAGAAACTTAGAGGGTGTGTTCGTTTCATAGTAGTGTTGGAGTTATACGTGAAAGTATGATTTTACTTTGTATAACTCGTGTATCAAACACTCGTTTTATGAGAATAATTCTTTTATCGCATTTGCTTTAGTTATGATTGAATGTTGAATTTCTATTGCAAACCGTTCAATATATAGTACGTGTTACATAGTAGTTAATGTGGTGATACCCGATCACGGAAGACAACATTAACAGTTTACTTGTAACTAAACGTACATTTTCACGGCCTAGGTGGAATTGAACAATCCGCCGTGAAAGGTCGATGTGTAAGGCTCAGATTGGTCTGTCTTGACTAAGAGATTGCACTAGCACATTTAGTATGTGTTGAAGAGGTCCTACAGCGAGGAGAAATTCTTCTGTTCTGAAAGGTGAAGAATTAGACCTCAGTGGTTGTTGATTTCTTAATCTCCGTCCCTTAAATAGGACCGTGTGTGCTTAGTAGTTACTGCTTTGATTCATGTTGGGTGAGAATCATTGCGACTTCGAACTTTGTGTCTTGGGCAGTAATATTAATCATACGACGGTTGCTAAGATTTAATACAGAGAAACGCGTGCGAGTACGGCTCGTGTGATTAGTCCCCTTGGTGGGCTCAGAAGTTTTATTGTACCAAATCTTGCAAGTGAAGAATTAGTTTCTTCGGTACGAATAATAATGTTGAGCTGTCTTTACTCCAAGGTGAAAGATGTTAATTAATTTAGAGCTATTCGGAAGCTTGATTAATTAATGGACTTGATAATCTTAAATGCGGGAAATAATAACCGGGAGCCCATATTATCGTAATATGGATTAAGATGGATAGTGCAATATTAATTTATTAGTGGTAATAATTAATATTAATGGACTGAATTATATTGGGGCTCAATATTGAAATTCAGAAGTCCATTAGGAGGTCCAATCTTAATTCTCCTTAAGGCCCCTCAAGTAGCCCATTAAGTAGTCCAATAATGATAAGGTGATTAAAATAAAAAGAAAATTATAATGCTGATTTTTCAAGTGATTTTCGAAAATAAGAGAATCAAGAAGAAATAAGATTTTGTTGATTTTCTTGGAAAGATATTATGGAAGATATATATTGTAGGAATACAAGAATATCTCATATATTCAAGAAGATCCAAATCTTTGGATTTCCTCTTGAAGTTTTCGAAAATAAGAGCTTAATATGTAGTATGAGATTTTTGTGGAATATTTTATTTTGGAGAAAAGAATATATGGGATATATTCAAGATTTCTTAGAGTCTAAGAAAAGATTTTTTCCAAGCCCAAATATTACTAAAATTTCGGTCCCTACATATTATAAATAGGGGATGATTATTTCATCCCCATGTACATAATTCCATGTGTTGGAAAAATCAAGAAGCATAGATATTTTTCTTTTTCCTTAGTTATTAAATTACTTGAAAGCGTCTCCCACCGGCGATCAAGTGAGGTGAAAAGGGAAATACTTGAGAAGGCTTTGGGTTGATAGAACGTGATTACAAGTGTCCCGTATATCCAAAGGCCATTACTACGAGAGGTACGTTAATCGCATATTTACTTGTTTAATTCCGCCTAGTTAAATATGTGAAATTAATTCAACATGCATGATGATAATTAGTTGTTGGAATTATTATTTGAATTAATTAGGATTAATTCATACTAGTAATAATTGTATTTAAATTCGTATTTAAAATTCATCCCGAATAGATTCCGGGCACCCCTATATTTTCCCAACAACTGGTATCAGAGCCACGGTTTCGGGCTCTGAATTTTAAATTGGAATTTAAATTGTTGAACATTAAATTGAAATTGGATAGTAGAATTGTTAGATCTTTTTTGCAGGTATCCAATTGTCATGGTTTTTAATGTTGTTAATTTCATGCGTGTGAATTAATTTGGTTTTTAATTCGATTCGTTCGAATTCGTTTTTCTCGTGAGAAAATCCACGAGTAGATTAGTTGTTTTTATTTTGATTCGATCATTGTAATAGACTAGTCTAGATCTAGTATTTTTTTTTTTGTAAAAATAAATTGTAACCGGATCGTGACGAAGAACGAAGAATTAAAAACGGCGTACCCGGACGACGCATACAAGCGTGGAGCGTGTATGGAGGTAAAATCATGCTAGGGGTGAAGAAAACGAGGACGAACGGTGAAAAAACGGCGCACGGGGGTGCACGGCGCACGCCGTGCGCAGCGGGCGCACGGCGCCGCGCGCGCGCACCTTGGCGAGGGCCTGCAGCGCCTCG
This sequence comes from Ballota nigra, assembly GCA_947034835.1. Taxonomy (NCBI): domain Eukaryota; kingdom Viridiplantae; phylum Streptophyta; class Magnoliopsida; order Lamiales; family Lamiaceae; genus Ballota; species Ballota nigra. The sequence continues at coordinate 46,191,575 of OX344722.1, forward strand.
GGGCGCCTCGGGTGCGCCTCGGCCGCGCCTCGGGGCTGCGCTTCGGCGCGCCTCGGGCGCATTTCCAGCGCTTCTCGGGCCGGGAAGCGCGCGGGCCCACTTTGTGGGCCGACGCGCGCTGTATCTCAGTCCGTGGAATTTTTTCGGTTCGTGTTTTTTTTACGTGTGATTTTAAACGTCGTCCCGAACCCCAAACGATGCTGTTTTTGAAGAAGTGTTGCTGTTCGAGTGGGAGCACGTCGAGACGAACGTCGGAAAGCAACAAGGACGATTTTTCGCATCAAGACGTGAAGAAATTAAACCGTGACAATTGGATTCGAGTGCTCCAATGTGTTTAATTTTGTTTTGATGGATGTTTTATTTCGTGCACTTATTATTATTTGTTAATATGTGTTTGCATGAATTTAATTGTCCAAGAAAAACCTTACTTTCGAAAATTACTAAGTATGTTTTTATAATCGCAATTTTATTCCGGATATTAAAATTGGATTATTTTGGCCTCCATAATATATTTATTTGTGAAGTTCTTTTGGAATACATTTCCCCCTCGGATCGGCCAAAAGAACGGATTTCACATGAATAAATTCTGAAAGGATGATTGTGGATTATTACTAGTGGCGGTATTGACCCTCACCACGAGTGGCTTGCTTAAAGCGAAATAATAATCCTGTATTTAATTATGGTTATTACTTAGGCATAGGAAATTGATATTAACTTACTCCCCTCGGAGTCCCTGTCAATTTCTATGTGGTCAAAGTGGGAGCCAACTATTAATTTTGAATTAAGGATTTGTAACTTTTAAGTTTGTGATCCGCTTGAATGTATTTAAATGTATAGACCACCCCTCGTGGCGCATTTAAATTGTTTCGAGATGTTGGCTGATGCATGATTATATTGTTTTAAGGTTTCAATATAATTGATGTGATCGAATTATGTGATAATTTCATATTTTTCTAGATATTGATATGAATGTATGTTTTATTCTCATTTCATCATGTCGCAACCTTTTAATCCACTGTTTAATATACTTAAAGTTAATAAACTTTTTGGAGAGAATTATATCGATTGGAAATGTTTTTTTTAAATTTGTCCTTACTGCACGAAAACACAATTGGGTTATTTATGTTAATATACCCGGCAAGCCTAATGATAAGTCAAGCAATGGGAAGAGGCAGTTTATGATCGGAAGCGTGACAATGAATGAAGTGCATCATCTTGACACTGCTGTCTGAGGATTTGAGGCGCGTTCATGAAGACATTGTATCCGCTGTTGAAATCATGGAACACCTTGAAGAGATGTTTTCACATCAGAATCCCATGACTAATCAGTTCACCAAACATGACTCGGTCAAGTTGGAAATGGTGGAAGGAACGCCCGTGAGGGAGCACGTTCTCGAGATAATGGCATACCTTAACAAGTTGGAAGTACTTGGTGTGGATTTTGATTGATTTCATATACCATTCCCTACCGAGAAGCTTTGAGTAGTTTCATCTGAACTGTCAGATGAATGAACGGACAAGTCGTTTGCCCGAGCTCTTGCAAGCTTTAGTTTCGGTGGAGGTGATAATGGAGCACCAGTCTAGTGCTATGGTGGCTAATGGTTCGTCTACCTCTTTTGGTCCCAAGGGAGGGAAAAAGAGGAAGAGAACCAAAGGCCGGATCCAAGCAAATCCAATTGTTGCGAAAGGCAAATGCAAAGGCAAGCATCGAAGGGGAAGTGTTTTAGTTGCGGTGAGAGAGGACAATGGAGGTCTGCCTGTTCCAAGCCTAAGAGGCTAGGAAAGTTAGGTAATTCACACACCTTAGTCGTCGAAACTTGTGAAGTGGTGTATGCTGTCTATTCGTGGATAGTGGATACGAGAGCTACTGATCACATTTGTTTCATGGGTTTAAGCTAACCCGGCGACTTAACGGAAGTGAGATCCCCATCACATCGGGCATTGCTACGAGAGTGGCAGCTGAAGCAGTGGGAGAAGTGCGCCTATCTTGTGAAGATAGAGTTATGGTCTTGAGAGACGTTCCTCATGTTCCTAGTTTAGAAAGAACTCAACCTTCAGTTTCTAAACTGTTTGAATAGATACTCAGTTTCTTTTAATAAGGATGTTATTATTGCTTGAAACGATGAGTTTATCCGTTCCGGAACTTTAATGGATGATCTTTATACCATTATTTGGGCACACCACTCACAAAATTGAATCTAATAACACATCGATTATTTCGAGTAATAAAAGAAAGCGTTCTTCGGAGATGAACGAAACACTTCTATGGCATCTTAGACTAGGTCATATTAATCTAAAGTGGATAGAGAGATTGGTGAAAGACGGATCCTAGGAATCATTCCAAGTCGAACCGTTTCCAACTTGTGAATCCTGTTTAGAGGGTAAAATGACCAAGAGGGCATTTGGAGCCAAGGGGAATAGAACTACGGAAGTGTTAGAACTCGCTCATACCGATATGTGTGGTTCAATGACGATCATAGCAAGAAGAGGTATGAGTAATTTGATGATTACTCAAGATACGGATACATCTACCTTATGATGCATAGGGAAAGAAGTATCAAGTCTCTACGATTTGTTCGTGGAGGCGAATACCTTAGCAATGAATTCTTGAACTACCTATCGGAAGAAGGGATTGTATCCCTGTTGACCACATCGGGAACCCCTCAATAGAACGGTGTGGCGGAACGAAGGAGCCAGACTCTTTTAGAAATAGTCAGATCCATGATGAGTTATTCGGATTTACCCAAGTCGTTTTGGGGTAACGCCTTGGAAACAATGACTTATATTCTAAACTTGGTGCCATCCAAATCGGTTCCTAAAACCCCAATGGAATTGTGGACCGGGGCGCAAGCCCAGTCTAAGACACTTGCAGATTTGGGGTTGTCCGGCATACGTGCTAGACAAGGAAGCCGGTAAATTGGATCCATGTTCGGAATTAAGGTTGTTTATAGGATATCCCATGGGAACGAAAGGGTGTATGTTCTATAGTCTCAAGGATTAAAAGACCGTGATTAGTTCGCACTTTAAATTCTTGGAGGAAGACTAGATGAACAAAAGAAAGCCCAGAAGTGAGATTACCTTAGACGAGTTAAGAGGGCAAACTCCTATACCAAGTATACAAGATGATATACCACACGTCATACCTTCACAACCGGAACCCCGTCGTAGTGGGAGGATTGCAAGGCAACCCGAGAGATTCATGGGAATTGGAGAATCTTCGGATTTGATTCCCGGCGATGAATCAGACCCATGAACGTACGACGAGGCAATCCAAGACAAAGATGCGGAAGTGTGGCAAACCAAGGTGGGTTCGATGGATTATAATCAAGTGTGGGAGTTGGTTGATCCACCTAATGGGGTAGAACCTATTGGATGCAAGTGGGTGTACAAGAGGAAAAGAGGACCGGACGGAAGGGTAGAGACCTTCAAAGCAAGGCTTGTGGCCTGTGGCCTGTAGCTATGCTTAAGTCCATCTGTATTCTCTTGTCGATCGCTGCGCACTTAGATTACGAGATCTGGCAAATGGATGTCAAGACAGCTTTCCTTAACGGAAGTCTTGATGGGATCTATATGCAACAGCCCAAAGGTTTTGTTGAAAAAGGCCAAGAGCACCTCGTATGCAAGCTTAAGAGATCTATTTTATGGACTTAAGCAAGCGTCGCGTACTTGGAACCAGTGTTTTGATCAAGTTATTAAGTCTTATGGGTTTGTGATCAAAACAAGTTCGAAAGTTGTGTGTATAAAAGGTGTGACGGAACTGCGGTGGTATTCTTAGTATTATACGTAGACGATATTCTGCTCATTGGAAACAATGTAAAGGTATTGTCAGACGTAAGGGTATGGCTGTCAAATCAGTTTGATATGAAGGACTTAGGGAAAGCCGGTCACATCCTTGGGATCAAGTTCACTCGAGATCCAAGAGGAGGATGTTGGGTTTATCGCAAGTTTCATACAAAGCCACTGTTTTGAAGCATTTTAGCATGCAAGATTCCAAGAAAGGTTTTGTACCTTTTAGGCACGGAATCCATCTATCTAAAGAAATATGCCCTAAGACACAAGTGGAGATAGATGACATGAAAGACGTTCCGTACGTTTCGGACGTAGGAAGTCTTATGTATGCAATGTTGTGTACGAGACCGGATATCTGCTTTGTCGTGTGCATGATGGCAAGATATCAAAGTAACCCCGGGAAAGCACATTAGATTGCAATTAAATGCGTTCTTTAGTTTCTGAAAAGAACTTAGTATGGAATGCTGATTTAACAATCAGACAATCTAATTCCCATGGGATACACGGACTCAAATTTCCAATCAGACATAGACTCCAAAATATCTACCTCGGGTAGTGTGTTTTACATGGGAGAAGGAGCCATGATATGGAGAAGCGATTTGCAGAAATGCATCGCCGATTCGACCATGAAAGCCGAATAAGTAACTGCTTGTGAAGCAGCGAAAGAAGCGGTTTGGCTCAAGTACTTCTTAGTGGACTTGGACGTTGTTCCGAATTTGCCCGACAAGATAACTGTCTTTTGTGACAATGCCGGGGCAGTTGCAAATTCAAGGGAACCGAGAGCCCACAAGGCCAGCAAACACATTGAAAGAAAATACCATCTTATACGAGAAATCGTTAAGAGAGGAGATAAAGAGGTGGCAAAGATATGCGTCGGGGACAACCTAGTAAATCCATTTCACAAAGGGCCTGCCTCTGAATACATTCAAGAGACATGTGGATGGAATGGGAGTCAAGACTATTGCCAATCTGCTTTAAGTATAAGTGGGAGGAATTATTAGGTTAGTGTAGGTTGACATGAGATGTCACGGAGAGCTACTACACTAAGACATGCGTGATGTATACTAAAAGCAGACTTTAAGTATAAGTGGGAGATTGTTGGAGTTATACGTGAAAGTATGCTTTTACTTTGTATAACTCGTGTATCAAACACTCATTTTATGAGAATAATTCTTTTATCGCATTTGCTTTAGTTATGATTGAATGTTGAATTTCTATTGCAAACCGTTTAATATATAGTACGTGTTACATAGTAGTTAATGTGGTGATACCCGATCACGGAAGACAACATTAACAGTTTACTTGTAACTAAACGTACATTTTCACGGCCTAGGTGGAATTGAACAATCCGCCGTGAAAGGTTGATGTGTAAGGCTCAGATTGGTCTGTCTTGACTAAGAGATTGCACTAGCACATTTAGTATGTGTTGAAGAGGTCCTACAGCGAGGAGAAATTCTTCTGTTCTGAAAGGTGAAGAATTAGACCTCAGTGGTTGTTGATTTCTTAATCTCCGTCCCTTAAATAGGACCGTGTGTGCTTAGTAGTTACTGCTTTGATTCATGTTGGGTGAGAATCATTGCGACTTCGAACTTTGTGTCTTGGGCAGTAATATTAATCATACGACGGTTGCTAAGATTTAATACAGAGAAACGCGTGCGAGTACGGCTCGTGTGATTAGTCCCCTTGGTGGGCTCAGAAGTTTTATTGTACCAAATCTTGCAAGTGAAGAATTAGTTTCTTCGGTACGAATAATAATGTTGAGCTGTCTTTACTCCAAGGTGAAAGATGTTAATTAATTTAGAGCTATTCGGAAGCTTGATTAATTAATGGACTTGATAATCTTAAATGCGGGAAATAATAACCGGGAGCCCATATTATCGTAATATGGATTAAGATGGATAGTGCAATATTAATTTATTAGTGGTAATAATTAATATTAATGGACTGAATTATATTGGGGCTCAATATTGAAATTCAGAAGTCCATTAGGAGGTCCAATCTTAATTCTCCTTAAGGCCCCTCAAGTAGCCCATTAAGTAGCCCAATAATGATAAGGTGATTAAAATAAAAAGAAAATTATAATGCTGATTTTTCAAGTGATTTTCGAAAATAAGAGAATCAAGAAGAAATAAGATTTTGTTGATTTTCTTGGAAAGATATTATGGAAGATATATATTGAAGGAATACAAGAATATCTCATATATTCAAGAAGATCCAAATCTTTGGATTTCCTCTTGAAGTTTTCGAAAATAAGAGCTTAATATGTAGTATGAGATTTTTGTGGAATATTTTATTTTGGAGAAAAGAATATATGGGATATATTCAAGATTTCTTAGAGTCTAAGAAAAGATTTTTTCCAAGCCCAAATATTACTAAAATTTCGGTCCCTACATATTATAAATAGGGGATGATTATTTCATCCCCATGTACATAATTCCATGTGTTGGAAAAATCAAGAAGCATAGATATTTTTCTTTTTCCTTAGTTATTAAATTACTTGAAAGCGTCTCCCACCGGCGATCAAGTGAGGTGAAAAGGGAAATACTTGAGAAGGCTTTGGGTTGATAGAACGTGATTACAAGTGTCCCGTATATCCAAAGGCCATTACTACGAGAGGTACGTTAATCGCATATTTACTTGTTTAATTCCGCCTAGTTAAATATGTGAAATTAATTCAACATGCATGATGATAATTAGTTGTTGGAATTATTATTTGAATTAATTAGGATTAATTCATGCTAGTAATAATTGTATTTAAATTCGTATTTAAAATTCATCCCGAATAGATTCCGGGCACCCCTATATTTTCCCAACAAGTAGTGATGTCGAGTTTCATGAAACCCCAGCAGTGGGTTCTGCTGGCACTATTGGCCGCATTTGCAGTTGTAGCAAATGCTGATTACACCTCATTCCCACTTTCTTTTCCACCACCGGATTTATCTTATGTTTATGGATCACCTCCAGCACTACCTTATAAATACGAATCACCTCCACCCCCACCTTCATATATTTACAAGTCTCCACCACCACCACAGTACAAATATGAGTCGCCTATCATAATCTTCATTCCACTTTATCTCTCTTAGATAATGAAAAAAGAAACCCAGAAAAATACAAAAAGGGACAACTATAAAAGCTACAACTTTGAGCTCACACTGATAAGATGGGGTTGGGGCCATATCGTTATTGTGGTTGGGCAAAGGTGTTCAATAAATTGATGATGAGTTACAAACCTGTCCAGTAATATAACCAGCAGTGGGACTAAGCGCCAAGAACTCCACCAGCCCAGCAACTTCTTCTGGCTGGCCGTATCTTCCTGGATATATTAGTAAAAATCAAACGGGTCCTCTAAGCAGTACATACACAGATTAATTCGATTCTGCAGACCAAAGCTGGATAAATTAATTATGGTCAGAGAGAAATAAGTTACCTAATGGGATGGCTTCCAGTAGCTTCTTCTCAAATTCTGGCCTAAGCTGAGAAGTCAAATCAGATACGATGAATCTGGGAGCAATTGCATTTACCTGTTAATGCAAGCATTCATTTAAATCTCAAAAAGTAGCACAAGACAGATGTTTAGCCACACACATACAGCTAAGCTAAATAAGATAACACTTCCAGGAAACTCACAGTAATGTTTCTGCTTGAATATTCCTTGGCAACAGACTTTGTCAGTCCAATTACCCCTGCTTTAGCTGCACTATAATTGGCTTGTCCAACATTACCGACAAGCCCAACAACGGATGAGATATTGATGATCCTACCCTAGATAGACAGTAAGAATCTTGCTTTAGAATCTTAAGATAAGAAAAATGTAACATAAAGTTAAAGAATAAACTTCATAAACGCAAGCAACTACAAACCTCAACAATGAAACGAGGAAAATTAAATTAAAAAGATAAAATGAGTTCGTGAAGGAGATACAACCATTATCAAACAAATGAAGTGGAAACCTTTTTCTTCCTCATCATTACTTTGGCAGCTGCCTGAAGAAACCACAAAAGTTTGAATTTAGTTTGTGTGAATTCGATACATTATTTATCCGAGTAGAGGTTTGTCAAATTGACCTGTGTGCAAAGGAACATTCCAGTTAGGTTCAGACTAATGACCTCGTTCCATTGAGATGTCTTCATTCTCATCAATAAACCATCCCTTGTAATTCCTGCATATATACATATATTTTTAAAAGAAAAGAACCACAAAATAAATTTGCAACCAAAGAAGGATTGCCCTTTGACTTACCTGCATTATTGACCAAAACATCTATTGTTCCCCATGTATCAGTTGCCTGCAGATGCCTCAATTAGACTCGATTCAGAGAATTATGTATTCGGCATAAAGTTTGAGTTAACAGAACTGAAGAACTATCTCACAGTTTTTATCATAGACTCCACATCAGCTTATTTGGAAACATCTCCACCAAAACTAATTGCCTGTCCCCCGGATTCTTCTATCTGCAAGAAGTAGCAATTACAATTTAATTTTTGACATTAAAGCAACAAAAATAGGTATACCCATAAGATCAATTTCATGAATTTTTCCTCTTCATTTTAACTAAGCAGGCTGCAGATTTTGCACTGATTGACAGCACAAATAGCCTGGTGTACTGGGATGGGAAGAAGGTCCAATCCTTATGGAAAAATATAAAAATGAGTCACATTACACACATACAGCTAAGTGAAGTATACTCACATCATAATCTTATTGGGTTAAAAAGTAGGTTTTTCCCAAAATAAACACGTAAGATATTCAGTCCATAAAGCAGGTGGTCATTTTTAAAGTCCTAGAAGAACTCCAAGGATGAGATAATTGCAAAAAATTCAGAAATTATGTACACACAAATAGTTGGAAGATACGCATTAAGCATTTAAAAGGTGCTAATTTACCTGTTTGCAAACTTCTTCTGCCTCTTTCGATGACCTTGCATAAGTAACCAGAACCTGCATTAATAATGGTTTACCAGAGATTGTAAGGTGAGAGAGGAACCTCATTACAAATCCCATATATCTCAATTTATGTTATAGACTTATAGATGCATACAAGATTCCGCTCCCACTAAATGTACAAATCCCATATATCTCGATCAAAAAGCACGACAGAACACAAGTTATGTAATAAATTTAATGGTACCAATGTTACCAATCTTCATATTTAGAAATAATAGATGTAACCTCAGCAAAATCATGACCAAACCTGAAATCTTCTAAAAAAAAGGGAATGGATCTCCAATTCAAAAATCAAGATAATCAAAATAAGGAAAACTCACCAAACACTTGAATCCGCTGTCCCGTGAGCGAGTGGCGGTGGTTTGGGGTGGCATCAAAATGGAGAGTTGAACAATTGACAAGAATGATCGAAAATTAGAGTGGAGCTGGATCTCAAATTCAAAAATCAAGATAATCAAAATATGAAAAACTCACCACACACTTGAATCCACCGTCCCGTGAGCGAGTGGCGGTGGCTTGTGGCGGCATCGTAACGGGGAGTTGAAGAATTGGTAAGAACGATCGAAGATTAGGGCGGAGATAGATCGCAAATTTAAAAATCAAGATAATCAAAATACTGAAAACTTACCGAGCACTTGAATCCCCCGTCCCGTGAGCGAGTGGTTGTAGCTTGTGGTGGCATCGGAGCGGGAAGTTGAACAATTGACGGAAATTAGGGCAGTGATTTCTCCCATGAGCGAGGGGCAGTGGCTTGTGGAAGACGGTTAGGCGATGAAAAATGAACAGAAAAATTTAGAAGCAGGGAGAAAAATAAGCAAAAGAAACAAAGGCAAGGGCACAAATGTCCCAAAAAGATTTACAGGAGTAAGCCACTTTTAAGTTTACTATAGACTATAGATATAGATATAGATATAGATATATATATAATAGATTATATTAAGATAAAACAAATCTGTTATAGATCTTTTAGAGATTATGAGGGGGTATATATGTCAAATATTATATTTCTTAATTGGATAGGAAATCTCTAGAACGACACTTATTTTGAAACAAAGGGTGTACATAGCAAATTTGGTATACTTGTCCAAGCAATCTTGAGAATATTAATTATTCTGCCCAACCCGACAACTCAATGTGCATTATTGAAATAACCAGATTGATTTTTCTGCCAGGATATCTGAAGATGATTTCCAATAAGCACAGTAAAAATATTTCCGCATATAGCATCCATGGATAAGATGCTTTAAACTTTAAAATTCAATTGTAGCTGAATCTCAATTAAGCAAAACAATACATGGAAATCTGGAAAGGTTAGAACAATAACAAGCAAGTGAGATAATAGAATACCTGGGAGCTTTTGGAAGTAAATCAGCTCTATATGGGCTAGCTGCACCCTCATGAATTGAAGAGACCATCCATACACTTCCATATCTTCTCAACTCCTTCAGAAACGTCAAAATATGCTACCGCTAAAAAAATGGGCACCTCATTTTTGGTCAATAAGCAGAATGTATAGAAGTGTATGAGAACATTATCAAAACCATATACAGTGAGGATTTAAATGTCAAACTTAAGAAATTCAAGATATGTGCTGAAAAATATCACAGAAAATCACATATGACTAATGACGTAAGGTAGAGCTTACCATAGCTGAAACTGAATGCCCTGGATTAAAATTTTAGAAATTTCATAGACAATAATAAACTTTTTACCACAGAAACATTTTAGTACCAGTGTCTTGGAGTATAATTTTATACTCCTATATCTTTTTCCCATTTCAGTGAGTGTGTGTGTGTGTTAAGTAAAGCACAAATGTTAGAAGTGAATCAAACATTAAAGCACGTAGCAACTCAGACATATCTTATCTAGCTATTGGAATTTAAGGATAACAATATGTGAATAACATAGCGATACAGCTATTCATCTAAAATATATATTTATCTACTGAATTAGAATTTAGAATAAGGAATTATCCAAAATGAAGATTTACTTACCAAATAATGACACTAAAGATGGATGTCTTGAAGATACATTTGGAGTCGCATCTATCCCTGCATCATCATGGGGATAACACTCATCAATAGAGATTAAAGAGAAGAAGGCATCAATATTTCGACACTTAAAATGCTCTCTATCTTCGGGACAAGTATTCAGACATAATTTTTGGAGACAAAGTGTACAGTACCTGCAGTTCCAGCTGATTTAAGGAGATCCGAATTCTTGAAAGTATATCCGATAAAATTGGAATCTTTCGACGTTAGCATCTGGTCATCAAATTATGATAGAAAATTGTTAAGTTAAATCATCAACAAGTAAAGCATTCATAAATGTAACTAATATCTAATCATAAATTAAGCACATAATATCGATTAATATTTTGTAGAATAACATAGCGATACAGCTATTCATCTAAAATATATATTTATCTGCTGAATTAGAATTTAGAATAAGGAATTATCCAATGCTGCAGAAATCATGATCTTTAGTACCTGGTATATACATTTTTTGGAAGTCTGTTCTTTATTGCTGCACACCAAAATGAAGAAGAAAATGAACACCGATTAGAAAAGGATGCTTTAAAAGTTATCAATTTCTGCTAAAATTCACCATGAAAACAAAATATTAAATCTACATAAGCATATGAAGATGACTGCTTACATTGCAGAGGTGGTTGTGGTAGTCATCTAGACACTTACATCTGGCCTTCTCTCCAAACAACACCTAATCACAGGAATCACTGACAAAGTTCTATGGATAAATTCTTAAGCAAACGAAAAAGTGCTTAAGCATGTTGATGTGCTTAGTTCTCAAAAAGTGCTTCCAAGGAACCACTTTAAGCTTCTACAAACGAAGAAAATAAGAAAGGATGGAAAAGAAACCACGCAAAGGGATTCTAAATTTAGAAAGACATTTCCAAAACATTAGTTTATTTAGGACTAAGTATTTGCTGAGTTGGGCTGGGCAAAGAGCATCAACTGCTATAATTTATCAAATGCAATTATAAAAAATTCCAATATCATCGTGCAAAGTGTACACCCAAATTTGAATTCCAAGAATCTGCTGACATGCTTTCAGGTTTCACCAGGCTTGGATTGATACATATGCCCGAAGAAGATACGGGAAATTGGAACCATCAATACAAGATGCTTGGAACATCTTGTATCCAACATTATATAACTGCACAGATGGAATGATGGTAAGCAAAATGGGCCTGTAGTGATCATTTTACCAATCTTCATATCATAACCTTGAGACACGCAACTACCTTAAACTTTAGAATACTAACAATTACAAAATTAAGGGTGCACGTTTTAATATTAGGCAAGCTTATTACCTACATCAGTATATTAAAAATAAAAACCCCCAAAAACCAATAAGATCAATCATTGAAATTGTTCAGAAATCAAAACCAATTAGGTATATGACTCTCCTGCAAATCATAAAAGGGAAATGTAATTCAAGCAAATAGAAACCTCACATAAGAAAAACAATACCTGATGGAGTAATGGATGGACGAAAAAGGATCACTTGTCGATCGAGGACGCTGACAATGGATGCAGAAGGAAACAACGATAATGGCCGGCAAGGTGGAGGGATTAGAAAGAAAGCAGTTGCATCGGAGGGAGAGTTGGCCGCCGAAGAGTGATGTGGAAAAAATTGGGGAGAGGGAGTCGGACAGAGATGGATCGGAAGACGAAGCATACAGACCCTTCAATTAAGAAAATAAAAGGGGGACGAAACTGATCAAAATTAAAAGGATGAAGGGCAAAGCTGTCCGAAAATGATTTATCATGCTAAGGCACTTTTAAATATGTTATAGATTATTTTTTTTTTAATGAATTTTCCGAAATATAAAGTAAAATTGGAAGAGAAAATAAAACTTACTATTTTTAATTAGGGGCACTTGCATTGGGGTTAAGTTCTAAACACTAAAATGCATTCAGGTGTAGTACCTTTTCTAAATTGCAATTGGGTTAGTTTTGAAGGTAAAATGACTTCGGTACCCTTACTTTCCCTGCAACCCATCCATCACCTCCATTCTGAAAATTGCAGCAAGTTGTCCCATCAACAGTAATAGAATTAAGTTCAATACCAAAATAATCTTTCCCTGCTTTATCTTGGTTAATTGAAATCCTTCTCTCTCCTCATTCTCGAAAACGGGCATTACTTTCCAGGCAATCGGAGGTCGAAAAAACACTGTATATTGGTTCGAATTCTCTGAGGAAGTTCACGCAATCGGAATTTAAGGTATAATTTACAGTGTTTTTGAGTGTTAATAGTGTTATTCATTGTCTAAATGATACTGTGGAGTTAGGGTTTTTCATGTCGATTATCCCCAAATTGGTTTTCTTTTTTAACATATTTTTGGGGTCTGATTTTTATTGTAGATATGACGAGAGGAAGGAAAGGTGGAATAAGAATTCATGATGGCTTGGATGGTGAAAGATCAAAAAATAGAGAAAAGCTAAAGAGAAAAGATGATTCGAGGTCTTATAAGGGGAAAGGTATATTTTTATTGTGGACGACTTTCATAATGTAGAAGGTTGAATTTCAAAATTTATGTCTTATTTGGTACTAGTATGAATTTAAGTATGTTGGTATATAATATATCGGTATGGTACTATATTAATACCCTAGTGCACTATTTCTGCTGGAAAAGATATTATTTCAGATGTTAAGACAATTTTTTGTTATTTGACTTAACAACAAAATTGGTGAAAAAATTGAGTAGAAGTGAGGTCGAAAAGAGTAGAAAAGGTATTGCATTTAATTTTATTCAGGATTCATTCAAAAATTCCTTTTGTACAAATAATGATGATCATGACCTTTAGGAAAACGAAAATTGTGGTGAATAGAGGATCATCGGAATCAGGTATTCAAATTTTCAGTTTTTTTGCATCTTGTTTTTTTAGCATATTAGTCATTGTTGTGAGGTTAAAAAATTATGATAAGTTATTGATTATTTCTTTGCAGAAGATAATATTTTGGATTCTGTCAAAAGAAGGAGGAATACTGGAAAATCAAAGAAATTTAAGATAAGTATTAAAGGTATTGCTTTTAATTAGAGAGTACACATTAGATTGATATATTTGTGTAAATGAAACTAATTTATTGATTTTATAGATAAGAATGATGATGAGCCAATGGATGCTTTCTTAGATGTCTCAACATCTGATGGTAGCGGTGGAGATGATGAAATACCGATAAACAGTTTTGGTTAGTTTATTAAAATATTTATTAAAACTGGGTGCTCGTAAAATTGTTCAAACATATACGTTAGTTTATTAAAATAATTATTTGAATAGTATTTCAAAATTTCCTAGTGGTATTATTATTTCAATAATAGATGCCGCACTTAACTAATGTTGTATTTTATTAATGTATGACTTTAATAGGGAGTGCGAAGCTGAAAGAGAGAAAAACTTATTACAGAAGCAACTTAGTAACATGTACAAAGGAAGTACAGCAACTGCGTTTAAATGAATTGCATATTAGGGAGATTCATAGGACACCGTTTTGGCTGCTGTTTTATGCTATGATTAGTGTAAGCTATAAAAAGTACAAGAAAACATGGTACAAGAATGAGGATATAATTAGGAAAATTCTGATGACTTTTGATAGATCATCAAATAGTTTTATGCTAGGGGGAGAAAGGTTTAGACTTTCAAGTCTTGATGTTATGCTCATCATGGGTATAAGGGGGGGTTCTAGGCAAATTCCTTTGAAGTTGCGTGATTTTGAGGATCCACCTTGGGTGAAAAGGTGTTTTGGCCAAGAAATAAGAAGCACTAAGGGGACTTATGTACTGACTAAGAAAATTCTGTACAAAAAACTTGTGGAAACAATTAGCCTTGATGGTGAGACAGCAATCAACGATGTAGCAAGACTTTTACATTTATATTTGTTGGGATCTTTACTTGTACCTAGAAGAAATTCTTCTGTTCCATGGCATTACACTGTGTATCTTGAGAGATTGGATGACATTCGAACGTTTGATTGGAGCACACTTGTTGTTCAAGTTTTGATTGATCAAATCAGATCAAGTGAGAACATGATTATTGGGGGTTGTGCAATTTTACTACCGGTAAGATCATATTTATAATTGAAAAGCATTTGTACATTACAAATGATGTTGTTTAAATTAGTTGATTGACAAGAATCTTGTTTTTTTTGTTTTTCTTGTGTTTTTTTTGGTGCAGTTTTGGCTTTGTGAAAAGACAAGATTATTTGAGTCTAATGTGGAGAAATCATTCCCAAGGATTCTAAATTGGGATCTGTCAAAGATGAAATCAAAGATGGCAAGTTTGAATCTACTGCAAATGGATACAAGATATGTAAGTTGGATTTTATTAGTAGAATTCTTTTATATTTTTTTGTTATATATATTGAAATGTAGAGCTTATACTTATTATATATAAAATATGACAGTATGACAGTATTTATTTATAGATATAATTGTTATGGGCGTGGTAAAACATGTAAAGTACATAGTATAAGAAAACATCTATATAGTATAAATTAAGTCCACAATAGTATAAGGCATTTCAAACTGTTAGCTAACATCCATGTTAATTAACTACAATGGTAAAGTTAAATTTATATTAATTAAATACTTTTGTGTTAACTTTAGATTCGGATGCCTGATCTAAAACCAAATGCAAGAGAGAAGGAGGTGGTAAGAACTTTAGATGAATATTGGTCTAGGAATGGAGCTGAGAAGGAATCGACCAATGGAGGTGATGAAAGCCCTAGTGACTCATCTGGTGAAGGGACCTTGGGTAATGGGGAGTCTAGCTCAGGCGATGAGGATGTCGGGCCAACTATTAATCTTTATTCACCTGTTGAAGATAATAGTCATCCGAACATACATGCCGGTCAAACTTTTAATGGATTTGAGGAGACAGTACAGGAAACTCCACTAGAGATACAAAAGTCAGATTGTGGACCATCTATAAGGGGTAGAAGTACTTATCTTAATGGATTAGAAGGGAATTTGAAGTTTTTCAATCCTGTTGATGAAGAGGAACATGACATGTCTATAAGGAACATAATGAATATTGTTAATGTTGTAAATGAGGAACATAGAGGTGGGACCAACGTTAATTTGTCAGGGGAAAAGGGAATTGAGAAGGATGGTAGTTTATTGGCAGAGTTAGAAGCGTGTAGGAAAATTGTGAAAGAAAGAGAAGCGCAGATAGAAGAGATGAGGGGAAAACATGAAGTGGATATAAGGTTGATACTTGATCAACATAAGACTGATTTGATGAAGAAGGATAATGATAATGCTAGTCTGCAGGAAGAGACCAGGAGAAAATTAGAAGGGGAGACAAAGTTGATGCTTGATCAACATAAGATTGATTTGAAAAAGAAGGAGGATGAAAATGTTAGTCTACGTGAAGAGATCAGGTTGCTTAAATTGCAGATTAAGTCAGTAGAGGAGCCGACAACAACTCAGATACTGGAGAACCCGGAAAACCTTGAAAGGTTGGACGCCTTGGCTGAACTATCTCTAACCAAGAAAAAGAATGCCAGATTGGTATATCTGAAGAAGGACCTAGAAGACACGATAAGACAATATGAGATAGTTGATTCGTTCACCACATGTTCCCAAGAACATACTCAAGTGCAAGAAGAAGAATGTGAAAAAACTCCACAAATGAAAGAAGCTAAACCAAAAAATCGGCCTGAACCAAGTACACTGGCCAACCGAGTAAAGGAAAGAACAAAAAAAGCAGATCGAAAAAAGATTAAGGTTACACCAGTGCCAACTAGCAGTGAATTGGTAAAGGTAGCTGGAAAAAGGAAACGTGGAAACATAAAGTTCGATGTATCAAAAGCAGCATTTAAACTAACAAGAAAGGAAATAAAGGAGACAATGGAGGAATGTTGGGGGTTAGGTGGTGAATTGTAAGTTATACTTTAAATTATGCCTTTACTAGTGTTGTCGTTTATTCCATACAAATTTAAATTTAAATCATGATTTCTGATATGCAGATTCAAGGCTTGGGTTGGTACAAATTCAGAATCAATTGTATATCTCAGAGACATTATTAAAATAATTCACCATGAAAGTCTTTCTCTAGGGGTATGCATATTAATAGTTGTTTACGCATCTTATTAAATATATATGTTTGATGAATCATCGTCCACTTTATTTCTTGATTATTGTTATAGGTAATTGATTCGTGGGGAGAGATATTGCATGCAAAATACATTAATAAGTATGAAAGTGCAAAAAGTGTACACATCTTCTCTGCTGCATGTTGGGTATGTTAACTAAGTACATTTAAATTGAAAATTTTCTATAATTACATACTAACAAGAATAATTATTCTATCTTGGATTTTAGCGTTTCATATTACAGTTTAAGGGGGTAGCTGGTAAGAATCTGAAGCATTTTGTTGACAAGAAACTGGAGAATGTTGCATCAGATGAGGTGTTACTGTTTCCACTCCTCACTACTCCATTACCTGGTGAATCGGAAGCAGGGGGGGATCACTGGACTTTGTTGAAACTTGACTTGGGAACATGCAGATGGAGTTTTTACAATTCAATTGCTCCAAGAACTAAAGATACAAAGGATATACATTTGGAAAGAGCAATTAAAGTGGTTAGTGAATTTAATGGTTCTTTTTATATGATAATTAAGCAGCGTGCTGTATTGACTTATTTAAGCCCCATAGTATACTAATAATTATATGTCCAAAACTATGAAAGGTTGAATACGTTGACAAGGCATTGAAGAAAACCCTTCAAATAACCAACCCAGGACACTTGTTCATGAATCGAAAATTGGAAAAGCCAATTGCAGAAGATTGCATTCAGCAGACACCTGGTACACTTGATTGTGGGGTAGTAGTTTGTTACTACATGGAGAAATTTATGTGTGGGATGGAAAGCGAAATTAGAGAGTGGTCAGTTTGTGACGCTGGGGAATACAGGAAAAAGATGGCTGAGTGGTTTCTGGATCCAATTAATGTCGAGATTGCTACGCAAAGAGAAGTATCAAAATGATTTCTTTACATGCTTGGTTTGTTTAAAGAATGTAATTTAAAAATTGAGTCTGAATTGATGGAATTGTGAAATTAAGACCTAATTTTCTTTAGTATATTATGAACGATTGGATGTGTAAGCGCACAAGATAAACTCACACATTCGTATTTTGAACTTAAGTGAATTGTTCACGCCTACCCAAGTATTAATGTGGCTAAATTTTAGAGCCAAATTTTCTAGTATTACAGATACTACTTTCATAAATTAGTAAAAAGAGAAAGGGCGTGGTAAAACATATATAGTATATAGTATAAGAAAATATCTATATAGTATAAAATAAGTCCACAATAGCATAAGGCATCTCAAATTGTTAGCTAAGAACCATGTTAAATAACTACAATGGTAAAGTTATATTTATTTTAATTAAAACATGTATATTTATATTAATCAACTCAAGGGGTATAATATGAATCAAAATTGTTGTTCATTAACATTGTTTAGCACATTCAATATAAGATTTTAATAAACTCGATGTCTTTAGTAAAATTTAACAATGAAGAGTATAATTATATAAGATATTAGCAAAATTCTAATAAGTAGTATTAAATCATCTAAACGGTTGTAGTATAAAATAACCATACGATTGTATAATAATTTACTTAAGTTTTTAGTAGGTAATATTGTACTTAAATTTTACTTTATAGGTGGAACCAAAAAAGAAATGAAGAATTGAAAATGAAAATATGAAATTATAATAATAAATGTTTAAAAGGGATATATTAAAATTTCTCTTACAAATTTATTTATGATTTAATTAATAATAATATATCACTAGAGTGTTATATGTAGAATTAAAAATTAAAATATGAAGATCCAAGCATCTTGAAAAATATGTTGAATATATTAAATTACAAGGACAATATATTCATCTTCTGAACATACACATCTATATTATACTCGTACTTGTATATATGTTATCTAGTATTTTAATTACTTTAGAAATTACAGATTAAAAGTGAAGAGGCTAATTTCATAAATTAGTAAAACGAGACAGAGCGTGGTAAAACATGCCAATAACATAGTATATGAAAATATCTATATAGTATAAAATATGTCCACAATAGTATAGGGCATAACAAAATGGTAACTAACGACCATGTTAAGTAACTACAATAGTAAAAGGTATTTCAAAATGTTGTTTCAAAATATGCCCACAATAGTTAAAGCCATTTCAAAATGATTTATTAAATGAAATCACATAGATACTTTTTAAGTGGAAACAAACACATATATATTGAAAAAGTGGAACAAAACAACAAATGTAATTATTGTCATAGTTTAGAAGAATAAATGATTTAAAAGAATATATTAATTTTCCAGTTACAATATATTAATGATTTTATTAATTATAATATATCACTCGAGTGTTATATGTAGAATTAAAAATTAAAATATGAAGATCCAATTATCCTGAAAAATATGATGTTTCTATTAAATTACAAGGTCTATATATTCAACTTTTGAACATACACATCTATATTATACTCGTATTTGGATATATATTTTCTAGTATTACAGATGCTACTTTCATAAATTAGTAAAACGAGACAGAGCGTGGTAAAACCTGACTAGTACATAGTATAAGAAAATATCTATATAGTATAAATTAGTCCATAATAGTATAAGGCATTCAAAACTGTTAACTAACAACCATGTTGGGTATGTTACAATAGTAAAAGACATTTCAAATTGTAACTGTCTAAATATGTCCACAATAGTAAAAGGCCTTTCAAAATGATTTAGTATAGGATATATCAACAGTAGTAAAAGGCATTTCCAAATTTTAATATTCTAACAGGTTTATTAAAAAATACAACATTAAAAAAAATTAACATTAGAATTGGGCCTATCCTAAGCCTACATGCTGATTACTGTGAGTCTTTATTATAATTGGAACCAAAATGGGCTGAAATTTGGACTACTCTACACATAAATTAAGTGAAATGCACATACATACTTTAGAAGTGGAACCAAACACATAGATACTATATTATTGTGAGAGTTTAGAAGACTAAATTTTTAAGACAAATGATATATTTTCTTTCCAGTTACAATTTACTCATGATTTTTTTAAATAATAATATATCAATCGAGTGTTAATTGTAGAATTAAAAATTAAAATATTAATGTCCAATCATCTTGACATTTTAAATGGAATATATTAAATTACAAGGAAAGTATATTTATGTTTGGCCCATACACATATATATTATACGCGTATTTGTATATTTATTATAAATTAGTAAAACGAGACAGATAATGGTAAAAAATGTCTAGAACAGAGTATTACATATATAATGGTTATAATATATTCGTTTCTTAAAAACATTTGACAAAAATAATAGTTCATATTCTAAATATATTATGTCCAATAATAGGTTCATATTTAACAAATTAGTAATAGTTGATAATATTTGAAGACTTAGAATGGGGCACTTGTGACCTCCTCTCTAGTGATTTTAAAGTAGCAAATTAGTAATGTAGTTATATTAATTTTAATAAAAAAAAAGTATGGTTATTACGTTTCCTCATCATATATTGGGCATGATTTTTAATACTAAATAAAAAATTCAATAAATATACTAAGTAACATTGGTAATATATTTAAAATATACTTCAAAAATTTATTGTTCATTATTGGGGTTCTGAAATATTTATATGCGAAAACTTTAAATTAAATAATTTAATACAGATTCTTATTAAAAAAATTGGATAAATATAAAAAACATTTAAATGTTAGTCATCTCAAAATATTTATACTATCTATTAGTTTTACCACTGTCTTAACTTTACTATTACATTGCTTTAAAAGTAAAAGTACAATCAAAATCCTGGTAAGATTATTTGATTTGAAATACACCAACAAAAAATTACGTATTGAATGTTTCCAAGGAAGATTTAGAAGATTTTATGTAAATAGTAAGATCAGATATTACATTTGGGTGTCTCACTATATTACATTAGATCATTTCTTAATAGGTCACATCTAAAAAATACTACCCTTAAAAGTCTCGATTTGCAGGAGGTCTATTGGACGAATGGTTACAACAATTCGCCTGAGTAAGTCTGTAATGATGAAGATGTAAGTACAATCGCCAAAAAGTTGAAATGAAGGGACGCAATGTTCTGAATCGAATAGACATTACTAAGATTATATATCAGATTAATCCATACCAGAACTATTCACAAAACAAAAAAGTCATAAAATCCAAGAAACCCTTGTTCACTTATTTCTTTCGCTTCCAAATTAATCGATATTCAAAACAGAGATGCAGCGTCCAAATGTGGAACCAAATCCATCTCTGGGAGGAAGTATTTTTCCCGATGAAGTGATGATGGAGATTTTGGCGCGGTTACCAGTTAAGTCATTGATGAGATTCAAGCAAGTCAATCAAACATGGGAGGCAACGATTTCCAGCAAGTATTTTGGGAAGAAATTACACCTTCCCAAAATGGAGCTTCAAAACAACTTTGGTTTTATAATCCAGGCGCAGTATGGGTTCTACCCATTGAACTACATAATGCAAGAAGATATATTTGGTCAGAACCAGAGGATAATAGGAGAGGATGATGAACTTGAGGACTGTGTGGCAAGCTGCGATGGATTCATTATGATGTGCAATGTGTATGATGATTTCTGGATTGAGAACCCTGTTACCAGAGTGAGAAGGTACATTGAGTCAACTGAAATTGAATTCCCCCCGAATTGCAACCAGGCAACGATCATCTTTGGATTGGGGTATGATTCGGTAGCGGAGGGATACAAAGTAGTTAGAATTGCTCATTTCAACACAACGGAGTTCACATCAGAGGTCAAGATCTTGGAGCTACAAACAATGGAGTGGAGAAGAATTGCAGATTTCCCCTATGACTACCCTGTTAGTTCTCCTGGAGTATTTGTGGCAGGCCATCTTCATTGGCAGGTAACTAGGGCTCTAGTAACCTATGGAATATGCAATTTCTGTTTGGAAACTGAACAATATGGGTTTATTGAACTTCCTGTTGGTATTGAGCGTGTACAAAATTATGGGGATATTGGGTCTATTGATAGTGATAGGCTTGTGTTGTTTTCGAGTCTAACATTTAGCTTTGAGGAGCTTGAACTATGGATTTTAGAAAACTATGATAACCCATCATCGTGGACAAGGTTTAGGTTTGCACCAGGTTGGGTGAGACCTGATGGTGGGAGAGTGTTGTGCATTCAACCAATCCGGTTGTTGAAGCCGGAAAACAAGTGTATGTTATGCAGGGTTGAACCACTGGGTATAATTGTTCTATATAACTGTGAGACGATGACATATGAACCGGTTGATGCACCACATGAAGAGGATGAGTACTGCACGGTAATACCTTATGTTCACAGTGTCATGGATCCGCGAGGTTTAGTAGATTGAAGAAAGATTATGGATTTCTGGCCATTAGTAGTATATTTGGCATCAGTTCCTAATGCAATATCTTATTTTTGTCTTTCAATCGTATTAAACTCTTTTGGGGTTTGGAAAGAGTTTAAATAGATTGAAAGTGTAGACACTATTTAAGCATGGATGTTCCTTGTGATGATTGTTTGCTGTTAACTGAGGCCTAATATATATCGTTTTGGATAGGTTGATGAATATTTGTATGATTTCTGTTGAATTATTGAAATCAATGGTGGTTTTTTGTTGAGTACCTTATGTTAACAGTGTCATGGATAATGTAATATACATGTCTGGTGTCAGTGTAATATGCATAGAAGAGGCAACTTTGATTAATTAGTAAAACGAGAGAAAGGATAGTAAAATACGTAAGTACATAGTATAATTCTATGTACAGATAGTAATAGACATGTAAAAAATAGTAAAAATATTTACTCACGTTAGTAATTTTAAAGGAAAGAAGGCATTATCTGCATTTTAATATTTTATATAAAGGAAGGAATTATTATC
Organism: Ballota nigra; assembly: GCA_947034835.1. Classification (NCBI taxonomy): domain Eukaryota; kingdom Viridiplantae; phylum Streptophyta; class Magnoliopsida; order Lamiales; family Lamiaceae; genus Ballota; species Ballota nigra. Next base: position 46,214,289 of record OX344722.1, read on the forward strand.
TGAATTTTAATTATTCAAAACTATTGGTACAATTTCAGTTTAATAACTTGAGAGTGTTTGGGCCTTATTTAAACCCCAATTTTTTCTCAACCATAATTTTAAGACAAAGGGGAAGTATTTTGGGCCTTACTTAAGCCCAAATTTGAGAGTGTTGATCGTATAATAATTTTTTTCCGAACGCAAACACACTAAAGAAATGGATAAGTATGGATATATTTACATTATTGAAGGAACTATTATTATCTAAGCTTATTATTGAATTGGTTGATTTATTAGAAGATGTATGTAGAATTCTTTGAGCGCATAGAAGAGGCAACTTTGATTAATTAGTAAAACGAGAGAAAGGATAGTAAAATACGTAAGTACATAGTATAATTCTATGTATAGATAGTAATAGACATGTTAAAAATAGTAAAAACATTTACTCACGTTAGTAATTTTAAAGTAAAGAAGGCATTATCTGAATTTTAAAATTTTATATAAAGGAAGGAATTATTATCTGAATTTTAATTATTCAAAACTATTGGTACAATTTCAGTTTAATAATTTGAGAGTGTTTGGGCCTTATTTAAGCCCCAAATTTTTCTCAACCATAAGTTTAAGACAAAGGGGAAGTATTTTGGGCCTTAATTAAGCCCAAAGTGGAAAAAGTTGATCGTATAATATTTTTTTTCCGAACGCAAACACACTAAAGAAACTTCAATAATATGAATATATATACATTATTGAAGGAAGTATTATATGAGTTTTATCTAAGCTTATTATTGAATTGGTTGATTTATTTAAGCCCCAATTTTTTCTTGAGAGAGTTTTATTCAATATTTAAGCCGAATTTTTTTCTCAATCATGATATTAAGAAAAAGGGGAAGTATTTTGGGCCTTACTTAAGCCCAAATTTGAGAGTGTTGATCGTATAATAATTTTTATTTCGAACGAAAACATACTAAAGAAATGGATAAGTATGGATATATTTACATTATTGAAGGAAGTACTATCTGAATTTTATCCAAGCTTATTATTGAATTGGTTGTTTTACTCTTAAAATGTATGTAAAATTCTTTGAGCGCATAGAAGAGGCAACTTTGATTAATTAGTAAAACGAGAGAAAGGATAGTAAAAAATGAAAGTACATAGTATAATTCTATGTACAGATAGTAGGAGACATGTAAAAAATAGTAAAAACATTTACTCACGTTAGTAATTTTAAAGGAAAAAAGGCATTATTTGAATGTTAATATTTTATATAAAGGAAGGAATTATTATCTGAATTTTAATTATTCAAAACTATTGGTACAATTTCAGTTTGATAATTTGAGAGTGTTTGGGCCTTATTTAAGCCACAAATTTGTCTCAACCATAATTTTAAGACAAATTGGAAGTATTTTGGGCCTTAATTAAGCCCAAATTAGAAAAAGTTGATCGTATAATAATTTTTTTCCAAACGCAAACACACTAAACAAACTTCAATACTATGGATATATATACGTTATCGAAGGAAGTATTATCTGAGTTTTATATAAGATTTTTATTGAATTGGTTGATTTATTTAAGCACCAATTTTTTCTTGAGAGAGTTTTATTCAATATTTAAGCCCCATTTTTTTCTCATCCATAATATTAAGACAAGGGGGAAGTATTTTGGGCCTTACTTAAGCCCAAATTTAAGAGTGTTGATCGTATAATAATTTTTTTTCCGAACGCAAAAACACTAAAGAAATGGATAAGTATGGATATATTTACATAATTGAAGGAAGTATTATATGAGTTTTATCTAAGCTTATTATTGAATTGGTTGATTTATTAGAAAATGTATGTAGAATTCTTTGAGCGCATAGAAGAGGCAACTTTGATTAATTAGTAAAACTAGAGAAAGGATAGTAATATATGTAAGTACATCGTATAATTCTATGTACAGATAGTGATAGACATGTAAAAAATAGTAAAAACATTATGAATATTAAAAGTTTTAAAGGAAAGAAGGCATTATCTGAATTTTAATATTTTATATAAAGGAAGGAATTATTATCTGAATTTTAATTATTAAAAACTATTGGTAAAATTTCAGTTTAATAACCTGAGAGTGTTTGGGCCTTATTTAAGCCCCAAATTTTTCTCAACCATAATTTTAAGACAAAGGGGAAGTATTTTGGGCCTTACTTAAGGCCAAAGTGGAAAAAGTTGATCGTATAATAATTTTATTCCGAATGCAAACACACTAAAGAAATAGAGAAGTATTAATATATATACATTATTGAAGGAAGTATTATCTGAGTTTTATCAAAGTCCCAAATTTTTCTTGAGAGTGTTTGGGCCTTATTTAAGCCCCATTTTTTTTCTCAACCATAATATTAATTTCTAAAGGGGAAGTATTTTGGGCCTTACTTAAGCCCAAATCGGAAAAAGTTGATCGTATAATAATTTTTTTCTAAACGCAAACACACTAAAGAAATAGAGAAGTATGGATATATTTACATTATTGAAGGAAGAATAATCTGAGATTTATCTAAGCTTATTATTGAATTGGTTGATTTATTAGAAGAAGTATAATTAGAAGATTTATTTCCAAAGAAAAAAAAAAAGAGGCAACTTTGATTAATTAGTACGATCAACTTGGGAGTGTTTGGGCCTTATTTAACCTGAGAGTGTTTGGGCCTTATTTAAGCCCCAAATTTTTCTCAACCATAATTTTAAGACAAAGGGGAAGTATTTTGGGCCTTAATTAAGCCCAAATTAGAAAAAGTTGATCGTATAATAATTTTTTTCCAAACTCAAACACACTAAACAAACTTCAATACTATGGATATATATACGTTATTGAAGGAAGTATTATCTGAGTTTTATATAAGCTTATTATTGAATTGGTTGATTTATTTAAGCACCAATTTTTTCTTGAGAGAGTTTTATTCAATATTTAAGCCCCATTTTTTTCTCAACCATAATATTAAGACAAAGGGGAAGTATTTTGGGCCTTAATTAAGCCCAAATTTAAGAGTGTTGATCGTATAATAATTTTTTTTTCCGAACGCAAAAACACTAAAGAAATGGATAGGTATGGATATATTTACATTATTAAAGGAAGTATTATCTGAGTTTTATCTAAGCTTATTATTGAATTGGTTGATTTATTAGAAGATGTATGTAGAATTCTTTGAGCGCATAGAAGAGGCAACTTTGATTAATTAGTAAAACGAGAGAAAGGATAGTAAAATATGAAAGTACATAGTATAATTCTATGTACAGATAGTAGGAGACATGTAAAAAATAGTAAAAACATTTACTCACGTTAGTAATTTTATAGGAAAGAAGGCATTATTTGAATTTTAATATTTTATATAAAGGAAGGAATTATTATCTGAATTTTAATTATTCAAAACTATTGGTACAATGTCAGTTTGATAATTTGAGAGTGTTTGGGCCTTATTTAAGCCCCAAATTTTTCTCAACCATAATTTTAAGACAAAGGGGAAGTATTTTGGGCCTTAATTAAGCCCAAATTAGAAAAAGTTGATCGTATAATATTTTTTTTCCAAACGCAAACACACTAAAGAAACTTCAATACTATGGATATATATACGTTATTGAAGGAAGTATTATCTGAGTTTTATATAAGCTTATTATTGAATTGGTTGATTTATTTAAGCACCAATTTTTTCTTGAGAGAGTTTTATTCAATATTTAAGCCCCATTTTTTTCTCAACCATAATATTAAGACAAAGGGGAAGTATTTTGGGACTTACTTAAGCCCAAAATTTAAGAGTGTTGATCGTATAATAAATTTTTTCCGAACGCAAAAACACTAAAGAAATGGATAAGTATGGATATATTTACATTATTGAAGGAAGTATATTACTACGAGTATCTGTATATATAATATCTAGTATTTTAATTATTTTAGAAATTACAAATAATCATAGAAGAGGCAACTTTCATTAATCAGTAAAACCAGCCAAAGCATGGTAAAACAAATTCTAATACATAGTATAAGGAAATGATTATATAGTATAAGATATGTCCATACTAGAAAAAGGCAGTTCAAAAATTAAAATTAACTACCATGTTGATTCAAAAGTGTATAATTGTAAGTGTTCTTTATAATACTATATATATATAGAAAGGAGCACATTTAATATTCAATAGTAGAACTATCAAGATTTGGTGATTGACTAATAAAAAAACTACAAATACTATTTCTAGACAAGCCCTCTATTAAGTGGTAATACGAGGACATTAATAGTAAAATACGTTAGAGCATGGTATAATTTGATATACAAATGGTAATATTAAATTTTTTTTACAAAGGGTAGTAATTTTAAAGGAACGAAGGCATTATCTGAATTTTTAATATTTTATATAAAGGAAGAATTAATTATCTGAATTTTAATTATTCAAAAATATTGGTACAAAGTCAATTTAATAAGTTGAAAGTGTTACAATTTTTTCAAAACGACAATTTTAAGGTAGATGTGAAGGCATTATCGGAATCCTAGTATTTAATATAATTGAAGGAAGTATTATCTGAGTTTTATCTAAGCTTATTATTGAAGTGGTTGATTTATTAGAAGATGTGTGTAAAAAAAAAAGTAGAGTATAGTGAGGCTACATCCATCTTTTATTTTGACAAGTACAATAGATGTTTATTGCTGTATTTCTTGATTCATTAAAATATAAATCCCCGTATAATTGGGCATTGAGTTTACACTCTATAATTCAAACATATCTGAAAATGTGGTAAAATATAATTCAAGTGTTATACATCGATACATTATTTAGAATATAAATGTCCAATTACAAGTTAAGCCAATATTGATATTTGAATAATATAAAATATATAGTATACTAGTATTTGAATATATAGGGAATTTATATAAGATAAATTTGCTCAATAGTTAGTTTATATACAATAAATTGGATCAAGAGTGTATTTAATAATCCTATCCAAATGGGCTGAAAGTGAATAAAAAGGGCAACCTTAATTAATAATAGCAATAATAAGTGTTTTTAAAATTTATGAGTGTATTCATCTTCGAATTTGATGAAAAGGGTATTTATAAACAATAAATTGTACTGTACAGTTTTGGACATAGTATTGTTTGGGTTGCTAAAATTACTAACACATCCCAAGTTAATGTAATATATGACCGTTGATTAACATGTATGAATTAATTGAAATTGAACTTCTCATATGAATTAGTTAGCTCAAAGAGTATACAAATTATGACCGTTGGAATCAGACCGTTGAAGCCCACAAGGTCTCTGGAAATCATTTAAGGAACAAAATTTATACCGGGGTTCGTCAAACGTACGGCTGCACAGTACCATCGAAGATGATCGTATGAGTCTTCATACCTGCCAAATAAATGATCCTTTGCGGTCTCGGATGTACGCCAGGCTTTATAGTACGGAATATCAATACCATAATTGTCCATCATATGGTCTAGAACATCTTTACCACTAAAATCTGGATGAGATCTAACATCTCCGTGAACTAGTTTACCAATAACTTTAGGAGAAAACCTTCGGGAGTTATTGTTAATAACTCTTCCAAAACATGTGTGTATGAAATTTGCTTTATAAACACGACAAACATGTGTTACAGGACTCACACTAACTTTTATAAACCATTCACAACCATCATCAACCTTGGACTTGCATTCAACATGAATGTATTGCTTATTGTTAACTATATATTTGAAATTGTAACGCATTACAGTAGAATGCTTGATTAGAGCATACCGGAATTCATCTTTTCCACCTTCAAAAACTGTACCAACCCCATCACTAAAAACATCAACCCAACTATCACTTAACAATGGTTTCTTTTCAACAGCAGGGCATATACTATATTTGGGCAAAGTACCAAGGCCAAAAAATTCTTCAGATTGACCATCTAAAAACCTATTTTTAACGCTCCTAAAATACTGGGGGATTGTTTTAGAAATTCTAGAACCAACGTCAATAGGAACATCATCTAGGGGAACTACAAGAACAGATGGAATAGATGGAACAGGATTATTAACAGAAGGAGAACTACCACAGATGCTAACATTGCAATTAGAAGGTTTCGAAGCTTGAGATGATTTCACAACGTCCGCAATATTAGAATTCACAACTACATAAACTAATTTTTGATCGGTATGTTTACACAAGGATATCATATTTGAAAGATCAACCTCTGACTGAAGCACGCAATGGCTAATACTACCAACAGAATACCTAAACGAAGAATTACCAGAATGCAATTCGGACCACATGGAAAATACCTGATGGCAAACTTCGAAGAAAGACGAGTGTGAATAAACAGGAACAATTTTGCAATCTTGATGATATTTTACGGCAAGTATGACATCGGGATCCATCGACGTAAAATAATCGGTTAATTAGTACGAAATTGTGGAAAACTGGATGGGGGAGATAATAGTGGGTACAATTCTAAAAGATGATTGTGAATTACCGCTCAAATTGTTCTTCAATGGGGGAGTTTTAAAATTTGAAAAAATGACAGAAGGATTAAGAAAGTGAAGCTATTTGATTAGAACTCATAGCTGACAAATTATGACGGGATGTGACATTTAATGTGACTAATTATATAGAATTAATAATATTGTTATATATCAAAATTACAAAAAGTTAACCCCTATGCTATTTTAAAAAGGTGGTTAACCACAATGCAATTTAACACCATTACACTACACCCAATAGCAATTTTCTTTATATATACGAGTATTCATTTTTCCTGAAAACAATGGTACTTTTGGGGAAAGAAACTTCTAACCTGAGGAGTTGAGGTGTGGTTTGAATAAATTATAAAGACTTATCCGATTTTCATTTTAATTTAGTACTCAAACTCACTAAATCCTCTATACTCGCCCTATTTACTAAATATACTCCAATAAAATTTTAAAATTAACATATATTACTAAACACTAGTAATTGAACTCGTGCGATACACGACCATTATTGTACAATTAATTTATGGGTTCACAGTTTATTTTGAAGTCTGTTTGTTTATGTTTAAAAGTGTTTATTAGTATTTCTATTAAAATATTTTTTTATTTCAAATAAATAATATTATTATTCTCTTATTTGAAGATTTTTTTTTAAGAAAACATAAAGCAAATGTCGAGAATTTTTTGTGAAAATAAAGTGTAATAAATATTACTCTGTTCGTCTCATAGAACCCTTCACACTATCTTTTTTCTCGTTTTTTAGCGACTGAATTGTTTATTAGTATTTGAAATGATAAAGTAACTTTTAAGAAGGGGTATGGTAGATCTATATCTCCAAAAAAATTTTTTTTTATCATTTCAAATACTAATAAATTAAAAAAACCTGCTCGCTAAAACGCGAAAATAGTAACTGCGGAGCGTTCTCGGGGATGTAAAAAAAAATTAAAAGGACTATAGATTTTGAAACATTTCTTTAGAAATCACATTTTTTTCGATGAACGTTCATCGTCAGCCACCATACGTCAAAATTTTCAATTTATTGTGATTGTTGACTCTCAAAATATCCACGTACGACTGGCTATGACTTAAAACTGAACTATTCAAGAATATGATAATATTAGCGAGCGATTGTCATTGACTCTTATTTACTGACATTTCATTTGTTAATTAATTAACCAAAGATACATCTCAAACTTATCCCAATATGATAGATATATTTATATGTGTTTGGTGGTTCGTCTAATATAATATATTGATTTATTAACTGTCTACTATAATTTTTTTTTAAGTAATTAATTTAGATAACATCTTTCTTCTACAAAAAATTAGGAGTATGTATAAAGTGAAATTGGTTCATACATAAACCACTTTGCAATAAATTCTAGTGTAATCAATTAATACCCTTTAGTTAAACAACTAATACTCTTCGTATCCTTCTACTAATACCCTTCAGATAAAACAACAAATACCCTTTAGAACTAATACTCTTCAGTGAAAACAACTAATACACTTCAAATGGTTCATGTATAAATCATTTTCACTCTATAATTTGTCAAAAGTTAAAGAGTCTTATTCCTTTTTATCCAGATTAATAAATATTTATTTTAACAACTTTTACAAACTATATATCGAATTATTTTTATATATTGATCATTCTCCGTCACCATGTAAACTTCCCATTGTACTATTCACCTCTCTTCAAAGATTTTTAAATTACATCCAATTCCACTAATGAATATATATTAAATAATATTCATTTTATTTCATTGACTAATATTGAAAAATAAGTCATTCTCGAAAAAATATTTTATCCATTTAAATATTACAAATTGAGCCTCATATTAAAAGTAAAAAAAAAAGTCAAACGGGAAGTTTACTTGGGCACGGAAGGAGTATTTAATAACTATTATTTTAAAATAATTGAAATATGATTTATACCAAAAAAATAATAGAGAGATATATCATAATATATATCTCAATGATATATTCAATATATTTTTATATTATTTATCAATATTTATTATAAATTATATTTAAAAAATATATTCAATATATTTTGTAATAAATTATTTGTCAATATTTATAATAAAATATATTTAAAGATATGTACAAAAGATTTAAAAAGATTTAGAATGAATTTTAAGATATATACCAAAGATTTAGAACGAAAATTACTTAATTTAGCAATAATTTTGGCAGAAAAATTCAATGGTTTCCAAATGTAGGCCGGTTAACGTTATTATATATATAATATAGATACCACATTTTATTCTTATAATATCCATACCTTATCAAATTAAAAAATAACACTTTCCTATTTTATATTCTCATAATTGTCTCTCTTCTAAAAAAAAAAAATCATTTTCATTCTTTAACTTTTAATTGAAATTTGAAAAAAAATCATAAAAAATTAAATATATTTTGAAAACATTATAAAAAAAAACAACCAAATTTCAAAAATATATAAATTACAAAAATTAATTAATAAAATAAAATTCTTAAAAAATAAATAAAATATAAATATTTTTTTATAAAAAATATATTAAAATTGAAAAAGTTTATTTAAAAATATAAATATGAAAATAAAAAAAAGTAGATAAATTTGTAAATAATTAAGAAAGTAAAATAAATCTTCAAAAAATTCAAATAAAAAATTTCAAAATAAAAAGGATAAAGCCAAATAAAATTAAAAAAATATTTAAATTCAATCATCGTTAATAATTAACTTAAAGATTAATTAATTTTTATTTAGCTTTGAAGATTTTTTTTTTTAATTTAGTTAGTTTTCTAAAAAAAAAATTAACGGATTTTATTTTTGATTGAATTATTTGGAAGATATATTATTTTTTTAAAATTAACTTTTCAAATTTTAAAGTATTTTTTTAATTGAATTTCTAAATTTCATATAATTTTATTAATTATTTAAATATTTATTCCATTTTTGTAAATATTTTTCATATTTAATTATAATTCTTTTAGATTTTTTAAATATTTAAAAGAAAATAAAAAATTGATCAATTTTAATTTAATGTACTAATTTTAAAATTAAATAACTTAAAAAAATAAAGTCAAAGTCAACAACTTAGAAGATAATTTATCCATATTTATATAAAAATTACTTAGTTAGTTTATATATATTTATTTTTATTTTTAAAATAATAAGGTATATTTAGAGAATTTTAGGGTTTAAGTAGTGAAACTCATAGTATATCTATGATGATTGATGACTACTAGTTAAAATAATTTAATTTTGGAATTATAATTGGGAGAACTGAGAAGACGGTTGAGAGGTATGTTTAGGCTTGTCAGCTCTAATTCCTCTTCAATATTCAAATATTTGAATTTAATTTTAGACGATGCTATTTGCACCAAAAAAAATATAACTTTATTTTGAAAAGTTAAATATACTCTTATATTCTAAAATATCTTTTTTAAAGGCAAATTCTTTTTTCTATTTTACAAATTTTGATAGTATAATAAATAAATTTATAGACTCTTAAGCAATTTCTACGATAAAAAGAGTTTATAATGAAAAAACATATAAAAATGAATAAGAGTACTTTTTAACATATGAACTTTAAAAATATTTTACAACAAATTTGATCAAGTTTGATAAGTGATGAATGTTTTAAAATTGTTCTAAATCTAGTAGATTTATTATATCAAATCCAGAAGATTTGATGTGGACATTACTAATGGGCTTATAACCTAAATAATCTTGAGGCTTAGATTAGGGTTCCTCTATTATAAATAGATCTATGTACTCAATATTGTACACACGTATATACATATATATTAGTGAAAACTCCTGGCTTGGTACGCCCTCAGACGTAGTCGTTATCGACGAACTGGGTAAACAAACTCGCATCTCTATTTTGCGTTTACGATTTACAACACGTTATCATCACGAGTCTCTGCCCGAAGCTAATCAGTACGAATCTAAATTAATTTCTCAATAACATGATAATTAATCATCGTATTAATTCTTTTAGATCCATATGTGCTATGATTTTACCGTGCACTTAAATTATTTATTGCATCTGTATTATTGCAATTATTGTTAATCGGATCGAAAAAAACATATAATAAAAAAATTCACCAACGGCCGGACGCCGCAGCCGCCGCAGCGGGCCACCGGGCCTCGCATGCGAAGATGCTGCGAGCCACCAGGCCGCCGCCTCGAATCGTCCATGCCGTCATGCGCGAGCCGCGGGCCTCGAAGGCCACCGTGAAGCAACCGCCACGGGCCTCGAAGGCTACCGCGGGCAAGCCGCCGCGGGCCTCGACGGCCACCGCCCGCGAGCCACCGCAAATCTCCCAAGCTCCACCGTATGCGTGCCCTTTCTTTCTCCCGCTGCTCTGCTGCCACGACGTTGAGCGGCGGCTCAAGGCCGCGCAACGCCGGGCGACGGCGGCCATAGGCCGCCTCACCAAACGGCGGCGCAACGCAGCCCTCGCTCCACTGCCCTGGAGCTCCGCGCAACCCTCCTTCTTCCTGCCCTGATGTGCGTAGCCCTCCCCACCTTTTGGGCCAATTAGGCCTAATGCCAATTGGACCGATCAGAAACAAAAAAAATATTTATTTGGGCCTGCAGCCCTCTTCATGCGCTGAAACCATATTTTTATTTTTGGGCTATTGTTTTAATTACTATTTATTTTGGGCCTCATAATATTTTTCCTAGTATTTTTTCCCTCAATTTAATTTATCAAATTCTAAAAAATACTTGAAAAAATTAAAAAGTAATAATTCTTTGCATAATAATTAAGCTCAAAATTTTTGGAATTAATTTTTTTAAAATTAGTTTTTAATAAATTATTATTTTATGTGCTTAATTGTTATATGCACATGTTTTTATGATTAATTTATCTTGCATGCATTATTATTTTTGCACATAGTTCTCATTTTATAGTCCGCATATATTGTCTGGGTAGGCGGCGCCCCAGTACTTGTCAGACCGCAAATTATGTTTTGGGTAGACGGCGCCCAGTTCCTGCTACTATGTGCTTGAAAGTCATCAAATAAATCCTTAGTTCTCCGTTGTCAACAAAAGGTCACAAAACTCATCATGGCACTTTAAATATTGTAGTGATAGTGTCTGATATTACCAAAAGAGAATTCGCTGAGCTTGCTCTTGATGGTAATAATTACCTGACATGGGTGCTAAATGTCGAGATCCATCTAGACTCAACTGAGTTGAGCGGAGCCATTATCGAAGGTTCAAAATCCACTAACGTCCAAAAGGCGAAAACATTGATTTTTCTTAGGCATCACCTGAATAAGGATCTGAAAAATGAATATCTGACTGAAAAGGACCCCGGAGCGTTGTGGAAGCCCCTGCAGGACCGTTTCCAACAACAAAATGATATACTCCTCCATCAGGCACAATACGATTGGTTGAACCTCCGTTTTCAAGACTTTAAGTCTGTGACAGGAGTACAACTCAACCTTGCATCGTATTGTATCCCAGTTAAAACTATGTAAGCAAGCTATAACTGAGGCCGAGTTGATACAGAAAACTATGTCAACATTCCACGCTAGCAACCTTGTACTCCAGCAGCAGTATAGAGCCAAGAATTTCACTGTACACTCCGAGCTAATTTCTGCACTTCTAGTGGCAGAAAAGCACAACCAATTCCTTATGAAAAATCATAACTCAGGACTGGTTGGCTCACAAGCAGTGCCCGAAGCACATGATATAGCTCAAAGAAGTACAAATGGTCGCAAGCGTGGAAGGGAGAGAGGAAGTAAACGGACTCGTGGCAAAGGCCGAGGTCGTAGTAAATCTGGTGGTCCAGGAACCTCGAACAACAATCAAGCTCAGAATCGTGGAAAGGGTGTACCCAATACGAACTCCGCTCCACAAAAATCTGGCTCTCAAGACAAGGTTGAGCAGTCCTGCTACAGATGTGGATGCACAGGCCATTGGTCTCGTACGTGTTGTACTCCCAATAATTTGATTGAGGCTTATCAAAAGCAGCAGAAGGACGACAAGGGGGGCCCCTAAAGTAGAATCTCACCATGTCAGCCAGCCTGAAGCAAAATTTGACCATGACAACGACGATCGCATGGACATAGAGCTCAAAGACTATGGAGATAGCGAGTGATTGTAATATTTGATCATTTTAGTACTTTACTTTTTGGTTAAGACCTTTTTATTTGGATCCTGTCTTTCGTATATTTTATTTTCATGTTTGATATGACACTTATGATTTAACTTTGATATGTTTACCTTAATATATGCTGTCCGTTAAATTTATTTGGATATTGCTATTCTTATACATGACTTGTAAACATATCAGCTATTAGGTTTGAACTTTTTCCTCTGGCATGATGGATTCAAATTATGATTTATGTTTGGTAGATAGCGTCACCACACACACAATCTTAAGAGATAGAAAATATTTTCATAACTTGGTAGAAAGAAAGAGAAGTGTAACTACGATAGCTAATGATAACATAATGATAGTGGGCTCTGGAAGAGCCTCCATCATCCTCCCCATGGGTACCGAACTCATAATCGATAATGCTTTGTTGTTTCCATAATCGAAGCGTACCCTTCTCAGCTTTAAAGACATAAGAATTAATGACTATCACATTTAAACTGAAACTGAGAATAATAATGAATATCTTTTGATGACTATTACTCGAGGTAGCCGTAAACAAGTTATTGAAAAACTTCCCTCCTTCTCTTCCGGATTGTACTATTCCTACATCCGGCCGTCTAATTTCCATCTAGCTATGAGTATGAAATTTCACGACCCAAACTCTTTTAAATTATGGCATCAGCGGTTAGGTCATCCAGGACAAACAATGATACGTAGGATTCTATCTAATTTCATTGGTCATAATATTACGAATAATAGAATCCCTCATGTCGATGAATTTATTTGTGATGCATGCTCTAAGGGTAAATTAATAGTGTGCCCGTCGCGCACCAAGGTGGAACTTGAGTCTCTGGTTTTTCTTGAACGGATTCAGGGAGACATTTGTGGACTGATTCACCCAGCATCAGGACCATTTCGGTATTTCATAGTACTAATTGATGCCTCCACTAGGTGGACATATGCATGTTTGCTGTCTACCAGCAATCAAGCTTTTGCGAAGCTCATTGCGAAAACTATTGAATTTATAGCCCATTTCCTAGATTATCCAACAATAAATAAATTTATAGACTCTTAAGCAATTTCTACAATAAAATGAGTTTATAATGAAAAAAAATATATAAATGAATAAGAGTACTTTTTAAGATATGAACTTTAAAAATATTTTACAACAAATTTGATCAAGTTTGACAAGTGATGACTGTTTTAAAATTGTTATAAATCCAGTAGATTTATTATACCAAATCCAAAAGATTTGATGTGGACATTACTAATGAGTTTATAACCTAAATAGACTTAAGGCTTAGATTAAGGTTCCTCTATTATAAATAGACCTATGTACTCAGTATTGTACACAAAAATATACATATATATTAGTGAAAACTCTTGGTTTGGTACGCCCCTAGACGTAGTTGTTATCAACGAACTGGGTAAACAAACCTGCCTCCCTATTTTGCGCTTACGATTTACAATAAAAATTAAGGGTATATTCTTTTTGGGTTTAAAAAACTCCATTTGGATTTTAAAATCTAAAACCTATTTTAGTTTAAGTTTTAAAATTAAAATTTTGAAATGTTAATCCTACAATCGTATAAATCACCCATACAACTTTTTTTTTTTACTTTTACATAATAAAATTAAAACATACCATACTCAAATAAAAAAAAAATACTCCCTCCGTCCCCTCTTAATATTCACACTTTCCTATTTGGGATGTCCCACAATAATATTCACACCCCAAAAAAGGAAATAAAACACTCTCACACTACCTACTTTAATTCAAAATACTCTTCATTCATTGGTTCAAAAAGTCAATAAAACAGTTTTTCTTAAAACCTGTGCCCACACAAGTGTGAATATTATTAGGGGACGGAGGGAGTAACACATATTTTAAAAACCTAATAGATTACAAAAGCAACTAATTTTAAAAAAAACCGATTTTTATAAACCACTCAGAATCATAAAAGAACATAGCCCAAAATAATCTTGTGGGGCAAATACTGCCTTTCGTAATTTAATTTTTGGAAGGCATAAAATATAAAATATGAGTATATGATATGGGCGAGCGAGGCAAAAGAGGTTTGAAGGCTTTGCTAGTAATTAAGAAGCCCTAAAAATAAAAAAGAAATTATTTTCATCTCACTGCGACAGCATGAGTTCTGGCGACGCTGAAATCGGAAGGGGCAATGAAGGAGAGACCGAGGCCAACAGCAATGCAAAAGCCTTTTTCGATATTTACGGCCCGGAGGTTTAATTCTTTATTTTTCAACGTTCCGACATTCTTCAATGGTGTATGCTCATTTAAGTAAAACCCGATATTCGCAATTTCGGAGCTTCATAAATACTGTTCCATGTTTCTCTATGTTTTGATGTTCACGGCGGAGAAAGAATTGGTGTAAAAATTTGCATGCGAGAGGAAAAATAAGGGGTTTCCAAGAAAATATGCTCACATGGGTTTAAAGGCGTCTTAGGGTTGTTCAAAAGCTGATTGATTATTTACAAGGATGATGGTAGTTTTATACTCTAGGGGATTACCTCTCTGGTTCTCTCATTAGTATCCACACTACCCACCAACACACACATGCATATCTCTTAAAATGCTAAGCTTAAACTTCAGTAGTGAGCTGCTTTGATTTCTGTTGATTATATAAATGTTGGTGTATCTAGCTGATCCTGTGAGGCATTAGGTTCATTTTTGTCCTTTTATGTGCCTTTTGTGATGCACCAAAGTAATAGAGTGCAGAGAGATTTAAGATTTGGCTTTGGTGCAGGCAAGAGCAGATGTTGTATTTAAGGAGACAGAGGCTAACTCAACCTTGAATTTGCAGGTATAGTTTGATTTTCCCACAGGGATTTCTGGATTCGTACCCATTCTTTTGAAAACAAAATTTTTGACATTAGAATAGTGGTTTCAATTATTGTTACAGGATGTCCAAGGACTTGCCACTTGGGTGCTTGCTGAGGGCTTCATGCCGTCGTGGGTTTTTATTAAAGTAAATAGTTTATGTGTTGCTTCTCGATTCTTGTTCAGATCAACCTGTAAAAGTGCTTAATTTTTATATGTTACTTAAGCAAGGTGTTTTACTCAGTTATTGTGCTCGTTTTGTGCAGAACAAGCCCTTAATTCCCAAAGTTGTGATGCTTTATATCCCTGGTCTTGATGCAGGACTGTATTTATCACAGTCCAAAGTACTAAAAAGTTTTAAAGAATGTTGTGGAATTCCTAGAGCAGTTTTAGCTCTCAGGTAATTAATTAGTACACATTAAAACTCAAATTCAAATTTTTCTCTATTATTATTATAGCTACTATGAACCCCTTCTTTTTATATGTAGCTGTGCATCAGATGGAATGCATACTATAGACGCTCTCCTTACTTGCAAAGTGAAAAGAAAAAGGGATGAAGCAGAACACACTCAAAAGAAAGCTGCTCGGATATCTCATCAAGGTTTGTTTTGCAATTTTGCTTCTAGAATTTCCATCTTGTGTAAGTATCTCTTAGGGGAATTTTGTGTTAAGATGCACTTTGGATGTCAAGTGTTTTTCTGTTTGACTTATGGATACTTTTTGGGGCACGCTTTATTTGAACTTTCTCCCAAGAAGGACCTTATAAAGAGCAACCCATAGAACTATTAGGCTTTTTGTAATTATGAAGTTGCATACTAGTTGGAGAATGAGCCAGATTTTTCTGATTTAAAGCATGCAAATCACATCTCATGGATCTGGGTGTAGTTAATTGACTTTTTACTGAAAAAGCTTGACAGAAAAAAATGAAATGATGGAAAAAAAAAAAAAAAAGATTTATGCTTCTCGCTTGGTTCGGTCAGCATTCTGCAATCTGGTTCTTCTGAAACCTATTGCAATTGATTCTGGCCAGAAGTTAGCTGCAGCTTTCTCTAACTCATAGTTTTAGCAGAGACCTCTTTGGGTAGTGCGTCTGTCCTGGATTTGAAGAAAGACTTGCCATTCCCAGTTACTTATTACACACTTACTGCCAAGGAATTGGAAGATAATGGGTACTGTCACAAAGATCCAGGTGATGCTATTACTTGTATTCTGTGGGTTCTCGTTGGACATCTTATATCTTTTGAATTACTTTCGTATAGATTTTCTCAAATGTGTAGCTCTTGCAGAATTTCTTTCGACAGTTCCTGCTTCTACTGGAACACCAGGGCATGAAATTTTGGCACTTGACTGTGAGATGGTATGTCTGCAGATGATAATCTTGAATCAAATTAGATGAAATGATACTATGTATTCCGTCCGTCCCTCCAGAATTTGCAGACTTTCAGTTTTTAGATGTTTTACTATTATCTACAAACTCAAATAAGGAAATTCTTTCATAAACTTAACCTTACAATATTTAATCTAACTAACTTCTTTACTTTATACATAAAGTTTTACCAAATTATCGCTCAAACTCTATTCTTTCCACTGTATTCTTAAAAAGTGTGTCACTCTTCCCTTGCAAACTCAGGTGGAACGGACGGAGTATATCATATAATTGCAGTAGCTATTGTGCAAGAACTGTTAAACACCCCCCCCCCCCCCCCCCCCCCCCCCGCGCGAATATTCTTGAAGAAGAGCAAAAGTTTATTGGAGTTGTGTCATGTCTTCTTAATATGCTGAAGCAAAATTGGAAGATTCTCATCTGGTTAATCAATGTATGGATGTCTTCATTTTTTAATTTTGTAGATTTGATCTTCTGGATCATTATAGACACATTAATTTGATAAAGGGATATTCAGTTTCTCAACAAAGACTATCTTATCTAACTTGATTAAGTTGTATTAAGAGGATAAGTGCACTTCTTATTCAACTTTGTTTTGTTCTAGTTGCCTTGAGTTGGTTCCTGCTTGCACTACCAAAAAAATGATGATCCGTCTTCGGTTTATCCTAATTGGCTATTGTGAAAACAGATTGGTGCAGACTGTCCCTTATTTTTTTCCCAGTAAATAGTAGAGACATCCAAGGGAATAGGACTATATACAATATTAGGGTGTAGGATAATGCTCTGGATCTCAATGAAACTAGAAATCTTTAATCCGTTTAGTTTCATATGCATAAGTTACGTGACTAATTTCAACAACTACTTTTCAGGTAATACTGTAAATGTATGAAGACGTGTGTACCTTTTGAAATTATTTATTGCACACATCAAGTCCAAATGTGCTCATAAGAGTATTAAATGCTAACTTGAGGACAGTAAGTGCCAATATATCTAAAACCTTTTGTCAGGTTAACAGGTCAATTTTTCTTTTCACACACACACACATATAGAGAGGTGTGTGTGTTTGAAAATTGAACCTTTTAGGCTAATCAGAGACATGATATGAGTTTAAGTGAAAATATGAAATGCAAAAATCAAAAGCAATTGAGCTGTTGAATATGTACAGTGCCTTTGAAGAAGTAACATTGGAACTTTCAAAATGTGGATGGACTAAGTCCTATTATTTAACCTAATGGACTAAAATATTCCATGTGATGTACTTGCTTGGCCGTTTGACTTCCAGTGGTTCTTGTGTTTGACTGTTTAATCCTTTTTTTTCTTCCATGTTTCATTAAATGTATAAGTATCTTTTCATCAATAATATAGTGTTCGGCGAAGCTTGAGGTTGTCCACTGAGGCCATGCAATGCATTCCTCGCTTGATATTGAGTTCATTCTTTAATATATAGTTTGTTTAGTGTTATCTATTTATTGTGTTTATTGGTTGAATTTGTTCTTCCAGTGCATTACAAGAAAAGGCTTTGAGCTTACAAGAATTACGCTGGTGGATATTACCGGACAGGTACATCTATACTCTATCTCTTCCCTCTCTTCGTGATGTTGATGAGTGTTAAACTAAACAAATACACACCTATGACTCATCATTACATCTAATATTCTTGGTAAGTGAATGCTTCATGTCTGAGAGCTTCTTTAGGACCATGTCTTAGTTAGCTAATATGAAAGAGGCAAATCAATTGAAATAATGATGCCCCAGCTTACGACTTGAGCCCAGATTTAAATTTTGTAGTTTTAGTCTGCGAGGAAAGAGATCTAAACTGTCATCAAAATTTTATTTTATTCATCTTTTGTGATCCTACAAACAAATCAAACACCTCTATTGAGTGCTCTCCTTTGAACCATGGTATAATGCATGTATATTTGTTCTAATCTTTGTTTCTTCCATGTATATTCTAGATTATCTTGTGATGGGGTGCTACTGCCAAACTTGGTGTTAGTTAATTAATGCTATCTTTAAGTTGGAGTTTGGATGCAGTGATTTTGATACCCAAACCATGTGATACATCATACATAACCTTGAATTACAGGAGAGAATCATATTTATGGATGACATAACTAATGCCTTTTCTGAATTATTGGTTGTCTATGAACTGTGGCTTATGATCTTCTGCTGCATACATTTTTGGCTAATTTTGTCAGATGTGCAGGTACTGTTAGATAAACTTGTTAAACCAGCAAATGCTATTACTGATTACAACACCAGGTACCTTTTTTTTTTTTTTTGGGTCTAGAGGTGCCTTTAAAATGGGTCTGAACTATGTATGTGCCTTGCTGAATATTTTAAAAAAGTCTAAACTAGAACTCTGGAAACCTAACGAACCTAATTGGATCTTGAGATGAATCCTGAACTGGAGCCCAGAGAATTTTGTTGCATTTTGCATGAATTTAGTTGTCATTATTCTTAACTTTTCAAGGGAGGTTTTGCTTCTTTTGTTTTTTATGTTTTCTCATTAATTTTGTGCATCACTAGCCTGTTATTTTCTGAAGTATTTACCTTTTAACTGTTTAACAAAACCTCTGCTGAGTTATTTTAGGATAATACTACCTAAGGTGACGCTTGATTTGAAAATTCTTCAGTAATAATGAGAATGAGAATAAATATATAGTAATTATAAGGTTAATGAAAATAAAAGATGATCCACAACACTATTTTCCCTTCTAATTCCTAAATAAGGTAATCATTATCCCATTTGATTATCTTCTTTCTTATAATCATTCTCCTCAATCATTCCCCTATGCAATAACCAACAACCTTTGTTTTGTACATTTTTTTCCAAAATTAGAGCACAACACTAGTGATGTAACCACTATTGAGTCGATCATTCATGCAACATATTCAAGTGCGAAGAGAGATTTTTTTTTTCCCATTCTCATTCCTATTGAAGAATTTGATACAAGCGCCCCCTAAGTTTATCAACCAATTGGTAACTGTATGTGATCATCAAATTTGGCCTTCCAGAAAATCTAAGATTTTTTATTTATTTGTAATGACATCTGCTATCATGGCTGTGTTTACCTACTTTCTTTTGGTGTCTCTATGAGATCATGTTTCTTTGGTCCTAAATCATTTGGTGGGTCGTAAAAGTATAAGGAGGAAGGCACATTGTTTTAATTTTTGATACATGAGTCTCATTTTTTTTTTTTTTGCTCAAGTAATAAAAATTAGAGGTTATAACAAGGTTAAAACACGAATAAGATTGCTCGAGACTCATGTAGCTCGTTATCATGCAGATATAGTGGAATTACACATGAGATGTTGGAAGGTGTGACTACAACCCTTGAAGATGTGCAGGTTTATTTGGGCCCTTAGATTTCTTATTGTTACGTGTTGCATGACTAAATTTTTTGTAATTGTTAGAGAAAAGTCAATATTTTAATGAGCTATTGCAAGCAAACAACTTTGTATTTAAGCCTTGTGCATGGAATTTGTTTTTGGTAAATGGATTGCTGAAATTGAACCGAGAACACGTTTCACTTGCTCTCTAATACCATGTTGAATACCTTATTTTTGTTTATTGCCAAGTTAGAGAAAAAATATTTAATGTTTTAATAACTTAACTTCATCTTAATATTCTATCTTGATTTATGGAGTTAACATTTTACTGCTTGCTCTACTTCCAAAATCTATCATGTTGAGTATATTTCATTTGTTGTAACAGCTGCTTCTGTCTTCAGGAAGATTTTCTTCGTCTGGTTCACAAGGAGACCATCCTCGTTGGACATTCTTTAGAAAATGATTTGTTAGCTTTGAAGATCCATCATGATTTGGTGATTGATACAGCAATCTTGTATAGGCACCCACGAGGTCGCTCTTACAAAACAGCTTTGCGTGTGTTAACTAGGAAATTTCTTTCCAGAGAGATACAAGATTCAGGGAATGGGCATGATAGTGTTGAAGATGCAAGAGCCACCTTAGAGCTCGCATTGCTAAAAATTAGACATGGTATGTAATTTATCTCTATCCTAATGTGGCAATGTGCATACTAAATAATGCTACGTTCTTTTCAGTTTCTTCTTCTAAACTTGGATTGATTGCATAATGTCATTATTGTAAACTGAGGTACATATTCAGTTGGTAGAAATGCATATTTTTAAAGATTACATTTAGTCTTCCATCATATACATGTCATATGGATCTTTGACTACGGTGTTACCTTACGATCTTTCATGATACTCATCTTTGCTTATGTTGCATGATTAGCACTAATGGTCACTGCTTATGCTTATCTTCAACCCTTCTGAAGGATAGGTAGGTGCTATTTGATGCTATTTTTTCTTTGGCTGAACCTCATTTGTTTGTATGTCTTTACATTATTTTGTATGATGGGGTTTACTCTGTGTTCTTGACCTATTTCTCTGGCATCAGGGCCCAGTTTTGGCATGCCTTCTTCAACATTAACACGGAAGAAACTCTTGACGGTATTAAGTGATTCTGGGAAAACCTCATCTTTGATCGATAAGTTCTCTATAGTGAAGCGATATGCCTCTGAATTATCAAATTCAATTCCAGTATCCTCTGATGACGAAGCACTTCTGAAAGCCAGAAAAGAGGTAATTTTACTCTTATTTCTGTGGTGAAGACTGTTTTTGGATCTTTTACCCTTTTATCTTATGTTTCTGGTTTTCCTCAGGTGAAAAATGACAGGGTACACTTTATCTGGACCCAGTTCACAGAATTGTTATCTTATTTCAAGAAACAAGCAGAAGATGATGAGAAGATTAATACCAATATAGCGGAGATGATCTCATTGCTTACGTGTAGTAAGCCTACTGGTAGAAAAAGCATTGCATATAATGTTACCTCAGAACTGAAGGACATTCTTAGGCGAATTGATAACAGAGTGAAAAGCCTATACTCCTCTCTACCATGCAATGCCATGCTCGTTATCTGTACTGGCCATGGAGACATTGCTATTGTGCAGAAGTAAGTTGCCATTGTGAGATCAATTATTTATTTAGCTCAAACTTGTGCTGTTTTCTCTCTTTTCACTTTTTCCTTGCCTTCAGAATTTTTCTGGTTTTGTGAAATAAAATCTGAAGGCTCATGGTACTCTCTGGATGGAAATCCCTTAGATTATGTTTTTGATTGAGGGGTTTGAAATGAGGGATTTAAAATAATTGGATTTCACATTCACATCAATCTAAACTATCACAAATTTACTTGCCACTATGGATTTCAAATCAATCCTGAAGTCCTTCAACCCAAGAACAAACAACCAGTCTTGTGTTTTTTCTTTCTGGAGTCAAGATATCATCTCGATTAGCATCGGGTTTCAGAAGACCAGTTTTACGAGCACATCCTCTCTTTGTTAACTGAACTAAAGCAGAGTTTGTGGTCATCAGTGGTTTAAAGAATTAGTTGACATCTATTTGTTACCTGCACTAAATCAGAGTTTGTGGTCATCAGTGGTTTAAAGAATTAGTTGATGAATTGAATATGAGCTCCGTATTGCTGTATTTGATCCATGTTTAATTTCCCTTGATCACAAAATTGGTGGTGAATATGTAGGGTTGAACATTGCAGGTTCTAGACTTTTAAATTGTATTGGCTTTCCACTAGAATGAGACTGCCGGTTGACATTTTAACCCGTGTAAATCTAGCATCTTTCTTCATGCTCATAGCTTATCGAGTTATTTGAGTTTGTTATGTCCGCAGATTGAGAAAAATGCTGTCGGAGCAAAGAGAAACAGTACATTGTCGAGAGAAGATAGTGAAAGTGCTGGAAGAGTTACAGGCCCAAGCTGAAGTAGGCCTCTGTTTTCTTGGCATTAAACACTAAACTCGTCTCTCCACTCGCTGTATACAAATAGGTTGATGGCTAATTCAGTTGGGCAAGTTATGTAATCATAGACCATGCAGCTTATAAATGCTCCGATGGCGAATTTTGATGTGGAAATATTTGTCAAGTATGATAATTTGTTGTAGCATCTTTGAAGACTGAATATAAGTTTATTGGAAATGTTTTTTCAAGATCCAAGGTTCACCGTGGTATCTGCCCTTTGCCTAATCTCCATTTAGCAGCAATCATAAAAACAGCAGTAAATTTGATTCAAGTATTGCACGAGACATCATACTTTTGTGGGTTTTTATGATACTCAAGTTTCATATCCATTTGTGCCATTCTATTTCCTTACAGAATAAGTTTTTAGAATTTAAGGCAAACAAAGAGAATTGTAGAGAAAAAGAACAAACAGACATGGAATGAATGAGTTAGGCAAACATTCAAACTATGCTGAGAGATGAAAAGAAGCACAGAATAAAGCAGTTCATAAATGTACATAATAAGTTATTTGCAGGACAGTAAACCACAAAGACTTGAACACTTTAGAATTTCTCCACTTCCATATAAAACAACACAGCCTACATCAGAACAACAGTTTACAAATACACCATAATCCTACCATACATTAGACATCTCGTAAATGCTACACTACTTGAAATAACAAATGCAAACCCATACATTAGGCAACCGTTAAATAAGAGTAACACAAAATAAAGACGAGAAAAACGAAAACCATCGTCCCGTTAGTCATAAAGCCACAGATTCTCAGACTGCACATCATAGCATAGTTACCTTACCTCCATGCTGAACTGAGAATCAGCATCTTGTCTTTCCATCCAAAATGAAGCGAACCCGTCTCTTGTTTCACCTTATACTGATCCGAATACTCTTTTATCAAACTCCGTATCTCATCATACACGTTGTCACTAATCGAACACGACTTGAAACCAGCCATACTCATCCTAGCCCTCCATTTCCCAGCAACTTCATACCGTTCGATCCTTTCCTCCCCTTCACACGCAACAACATTAATAATATCACGAGCCAAACAGTGCTTCTCCACATTAATCCTGTCCTGGTTTTCCCTCCCAAGAGTCGCATCAAGAGACGCAAACACAGCAGAATAGTACTTATACGCCTCGGCAAATCTTGACAAAAACGGGGCCGTATTAGTATTCACATCTTGTTCAACAAGAGTCACCAGCTTCGGTTCCAACCCCTTAACCATTCGGAGAAGCTGGTCCCGCATATTTACGGTCGAAACACTCTCATCGGGTAAGTGATGAAGCTGAAAGGCAAAGTTAACCACTAATGCTTCCCCTGCCTCACACCTGAGCAAAGATGGAGAAACCAAAGCTGTTTCAGCAGCCACAGCATGGAATTCGAAAGAGAGGTTCAAATCTTGGGCAAGCTGCTCGAGTCTCTGCCCAATTATATTCAAACCTCCTACCCCCCGTTGGACCGATTCCGGGTCGTCTACTCCAGTCAACTTAACATGGGGTCGGTTGCCTGGAGTTTTGGCCAGGGTTTGCAGTAAAGTGTAATACTGAGAGCCTTGATTGATGTCAAAGTCTATGATATGAACTCGACTCTCGTCTTTACATGCTTCAAGAATTGCCCCGTTTGCTGCCATGAATCCGAACCTAAAACATGGGCATGCCTCGAAGAGCACCTGCATGGCGGAAAGTCGATCATCAGAAGGCGGGCTTTTGCATTTTAGGGCGTTGTAAAGACCTCTTCCAGAAGTTGCCATTCGAGCTGCCAGAGCTTCTACCATGTATGCTGCAATCCTGTCCGTCGGTTCTCCCTGGATCGAGACCTTCTGCCTCAGCACCTGGATCATCTCAGACGCTTGGTTCCAAGATCTGTTGTTGATGGCAGCAGCACATTCGAAAAGCAAGTCCGTCGGTGTGGAGAACGATATTTCCTTATTCGAGGCTAAAGATGAATAACCATCAATCTCCATAGCCTGATTGTGATTATCGGTATCATCATCTAGAAGAACATTCTCGAGTTCTTGAAGCTTGAGACTCATGATATCTTTATCATAGTCGACAATGTCTGGACTTTGACAGTCCAACACATAATCGAGGTCATAAGCATTTTGTCTTGAGGTCATTAATGGAGATTTGCCAGACGTGTTTTCTGATGGTGAGTCGAGTATATACTTAGGGTCATAACTGTCGCTCGATTCACTTGTGGACGTAGCATCCGAGCCAAACATGGATATTGAGAGTCCAGAGCTTGTATTACCATTTTTCATCGAGTAAAGCTCATGGCTCTCGAGAATTGACATGCTACTCTTTACAAAACTTAAATTCTGGTATTGGATAAACGTGAAGATCTTGTTTGTTTCTGTATGGAGAAAAAACAATGATAATAAAGGATATGATTGTGAAAGAACATCGGAGTTTGTCAACACAATGATAAATAGACCCTCAAAAGGCAAAGTGGGGTTTTATCATTTTGTTCTTGACCTAAAAAATGATTAATTTTCACCCAACTTCTTATTCCAACTAGTTCATTCAACAAAGCCTGAGAAAATCATAACATTCTGCAGTATTAAATTCATGACTATACTTTATGCACAATTTTTATTTGGCAAAATAGTTCATCAGATTATAAATCAGCTTTTATAATATGATCTATATTTATATTCCTAAATATCCTTCAAGAATGATTCATTTGCTATCTTTTTAACAAATAAGACATTTCACAAGGGTGCAGCAAAATATTCCAACAAGTACAAATATAAAACTGCAGTTTTTCAATCAAGCCACAAATTTTAGCAGGATTTGAGGTAGTTTGAGTCAAATTACTCTCTAAATTCAAGCATTAATTCACATCTCCATTGATGCCTAGTAAAGAACATGAGAGAGAGAGGGTCTATTCATGTCCTAAACAACCGCATAATTTTCAGGTTCCTTTCCACAGAAACGAGCACAGAAATATCCCAGCTCTCTTATCATAATAATAATAATTACAATCTTGTAAACTAACATTAAATTACCTGTTAAGCAAGAAAAACAAGAAAAGCCCGCAAAGTCAAATCAACAGCAACAATCTGCAAATCTGATAACAAGAGTTTTTGATCTTCTGAAATAGGTTTCTGAGGAAGGCAGGTTTTGACAAGTGAGAAATATTAATAAAAGGGACATCTAATCCAAATACCAAATCAACATTTTATGCTATTTTTCATATTAAAAAAAGTCCGTGAATTTGCAACTATAAATAAACAAATTACAGGACCAAGGGAGTAATAAAGATTGAAACTTTAGAAACAAGAATCAAGACTATAGAAAGACCAGAGTAAAAAGGAAGAACGGGAGTTCGAAAAATATAACAATAAAAATACTTTTTTTTTTAGATATGTTTTTCTACCCGAACTAACAAAATTCCAAGACTAGCAGATAAAAGAGAACAATCTAAGAATTTTTTTTTAGTCTTCTAGAAAATCAAAAGTGAATGAGAAATTTCTGAATAAATATAGAACACTCCATTAAACTCAATAAAGTAAAAAAAAAAAAGAAAAAGAAAGAGTAATTGGGGTAATGGGTCAATTATTCTCAACCATTAATTCTAATATCTTTCTCCTGCTCTTTTCTTTTTCGTTTGTTATTTGATTACACCTTTCATCTTGGAACTACTTTCATGATAGAAGATACAATATTTTTTTTTAGAAAAAAGAGAGAGTATCAAGTATGTGATTGTGAGGTTAAAAAAAAGTTATTTTCTTTCAAGTGTAAAAGTAATTGTAGAATATTCAAATAAAATAAGTGTGGAAGTAATTGTTGGACGGAGAGAGTAATCGTTTACTAAAAAAAATTATACTTAGGATTTTATTACATAAAAATAGAGTTCCAAGCATAAAAAAACGCGTGAGAGAAGAAAATTACAATATTTTGTTCAGTAGTTAGGAATAGTTCTAGGATTTACTAATCAAACATTCAAAAAAATGGGTCATAAGGTATTACTCTCTCCATTTGAAAATAAATGTTCTTTTAGCATTTTGTATCCAGGGACGGAGCCTTGTGTATGCTTGTGGGGGCTTCAAACCACCCCCCACCCCCACCCCCATCCCCACATTGTATACAAAATTTAATTAGTAAGTATGCATTATTAGTTAGGAACAATATTTATATACTAATAAGTTTCATAAAATTTTTAAAATCCACTAATAAATACCATTAAGTTCCAAGTAAGTCTTAAACATAATTTATATATATACTTAATCTTATTTGAGTAAGTCTTTTGTATGCATCAAGTGCACCGTATAATTCAAATAAATTTTTAAAAAAATATCTCTATTACCATTGAAAAGTTATTCCTTCTATTACTAAAATATCACATCTAGTACCATTCAACAAGGAGTAACTTTTTAATTATAGCAGTGATTTTCCAGTAATAATATAAGTAGTTTTACAAAAATGCATTTGAGTTGTACGGTGCATCTGGTGCATACAAAATTCAACCAAATTATTCATATTATGATAGTAATATTTTCTCTTCATGCAATGTATCATATTTTTTACTTTTTATTCTATTTGTTTTCCTTCCTTCGTAATGATTTTTCTCACTTCATCCAAACCACACACCTTAGTCATTGTTTCGATTTCAACTTAAACTCTATCACCAAGATTTTCACTTCACTAGTAGCTAATTGTTCATATTATTTCTATCACATGTCTTAAAAAAAGATTAGATATTTTGTCAACTTGAATTCATCACTATTTCTTTTAGACCTCAAAGTCACTTGTTTCAATCGATTCAATAAAAATATACTGCATACATTTTTTCTAGGTTGAAATAATTATACATATATATCTCATTATTTATTATTTTTTAATTATTTGATATAAATTATTATCAATATGTCTGAGTTTTTCTTCTAGCCCCCTCAAAGAAATCTGTCTAGCTCCGCCCCTGTTTGTATCTTTTGTAAAATAAATGTCATTTTAGTTTTTGAAACATTTTTCAATGCATATAAAGTAGGCTATAAATTGTTTTGAACCAATGAAATCAATTTTTTTTAAAAATAATTTTTGTATAAGGATAATTATGATAAATAATAGGTGTGAAAAAACTTAAAAAAACATTTATTTTAAAACGAAGGGAATTTTTATTTTTTTCCAAAACCAACTCCATTAGTTTCCCTTTAATTTTCTCTATCATTTTATCTTTGCTAAACTCAGTTCCTTCAAAGATAAATTTCGTTCATTGATTTCAAATCACAAAAACTACACTATGAAAACAATCTCTTTACCTTTTTGTTTTGGGGTAAACCAGTGATTTTATTATGCATTAGTGTAGGTGCATCCAAGCAGCAAGATCATATGCACGCCACAAACGCTGTCAAAAGGGACACTTCGTTTCGGCCCATGTTGTAAGTATTTCACGTATCTTGTAGGGAGATGGTCATGAATATCTATATTGTTTTCAATTGTATTTAATTATTTTTTTTTAAATCTAAATGATTTCAAATACTTTTAAGTTTATACATTTAAGGTAAAAATTTGTGTGTATTTTTTAATAGTATTATTTATTTTATTAAAAGTAAGTATTGATTGATAGTATTAGTTGCTTCATCAAAAAAATGAATTGTTTTACTATAAAATATTAATTATAAATAAATGGACAATGGACAGTAAAACCTTATTTTTTTGAAAGGACAATAAAACCTATTTTACACAATGTCAACTTTAGTTCTTTGAGTAAGTATCTTGTGCAATAGGTGCACCGCATAATTCAATTGTATTTTTTTAAAAATTATTCGTGTTAGCATTGAAAAGTTACTCTTATTTGTACTAAAGTTACCCTTGTTACAATATACTTTTCAGTATTAATAGAGGTAATTTTTTCCTTTAAAAAAAAACAGAGACAATTTTTCAAAATACAATTGAAATTGTACAATGCACAGTGCACCTGTATATAAGACTACTAGAGTGTACCCACGCGAATTTCGCGTACTGAAAAAATATATTATATTTATTTTCTGTAGACATTTAATGTAAGAGTATTTTTGTTTAAAAAATTTCGAGGTATATACAATAAATTATGGGGTTTGTTTAGTTGTGGCTCGTGCCCTTCACTAAACTCTATAGGTATATTCTACAAACTAAATAATTAAAAAAAACATCAAAATTCACATAAATTAATAACAATTATGGAATAACATTACTTAGACTAATAATTTAATAATAATCAATTTCCATTTCAATATTGAATAATTTATAAATTAATCAACATTATTAGTTATTGGGAGTATACGGTAAGAAATTAATTTATATAAGAAACAATACAAAATTTGAAATAAACTTTAAAGTTACAAATACCCGTTCATCGATCAAAATAAGTTCCAAGTATAACTTGTCTCTATTAAAATTATTAAAAAATATTGTCCAACTTTTTCAATCCTAACTTTAACGGTCAATTTTTGGCTCTCACTCTTGATATTAGAAATCAAAAGAAAATTGAGGTGTCATACTCTTGAAATCTAAAATGAGATTTAAATTACAACAATTAAACCATCATAATTATTCAGATAAAAATACATGGTATAGTTAAATTTATTATTCGTGCACATGAAGAATATTTAAACTGAACGATGTAGAGCATAAATCAACAATCATTATTACATTCATATTGATATTGATATTTAAATCTAATCAAATTGTGAGCACTTAAAATGATGAATTTAATTATAAAATAAATATACTAATAACAATAGATATATAACTAACCAACAATTGATGGGAGAAATCTCAGCAAAAGAGTGGAACAAATGAAACTTTGATGTGAAAAAATGAAATACAATATGCTCTTATTTATAATAAAAAAATGCATGCAATATTATATCTTGTCCATAATAAGAATTTATCATATAAGAATATTTTTTGGAATATATAACTATATACCTTTTATTTTAGGAAAAAATAATCGAACATTATATTATACTACATATACTAACTCAAACTTAGAAATGATAAATTTAGATTCATTGAATAAGTAAATCATATTTAATTACATTAAGGTTTGGAAAAAATATGATTTATAATAAATTCTAAAAATAACTAAATAAGAAAATGGAAAAAATATCTATTTACATTAATTATGCAGATATAAATTAATGGTTTAGATTTAATGATATAGAACGAAGGGTCGAGATTAAAAGTTTAACCAACTTTTAATGAGAGCACAGTATTTCAAAATTGAGAGATTTGAGACATGCCACATCAGCCTAAGAATAAGGTGGTGTTGACACATCATCTTGGAGAGGTTTGAGAATATATTATTATAAGATATCTAATTTTTTTAAGGATTCTTTAAGATTCTCTGATTGTTTACTTGTTTATTTTAGATTTTTACACGATATTTTAAAATTTACTATATATAGCCGTACATATATTGTATGTTTAATTTTCGGTTCTTGTTTTTTTTCTTTTTGTTCCTACAATAAATATTGATAATATTATTAAATTTTATTTTATATTTAAATATTTAAACTTTGATTTAACAATTTAAATAGGGCGTTGCCTAGTCATAAGTCACTACTTGGTTGGGAATAGAAATAACACTATTACCACATGATGACGTTATGATATATGTCAAATTATTCGTGGTTATGATATGTTATCGACGTGTTACGTAATAATTGGCTGTCACCCAAAGAAATTAGAAAAAATAGTTGAGTATGATATGTCATGGACAGTTAGATTATATTTATTTTTGGTTTTTGTATTTGGTCACTTACCTAATTGTGAATCTATTAAGATAATGATTGATCCTTTTCTTTTAAAAAATATTTTATCTGCTTTAATTTTTTTTTTTTATCTTTTAACATATATTTATCTTAATACTAGAGAGCTTATTGAATCAAAGTAACCCTGTTGTATATTAGTTCCAAGCATTCAAATTGTATTAATTGTTTTAGTTAAATAATATTACTATCAAATAAAATTTTATAATAAAACAACTAATAAATTTAAAAGAATTTATAAACTGTAAACCAGTTTTATGCTGAAACCAATTCAGCGTTAATTTTCAATTAAATAAGATACTATTTTTTGATAAAATAATAGTTTTACATGTTCCAAGTCATTCTAAGAGGACAAATGCATTAACAATTTTTTTTTTTTTATATTTTTGTTTATCGTTTTGAATTAAAAATTAATTACAAACATGACAGATATACTAATAATAAAATCTTATAATCTCTGATAAAACTTTAAAAGCAAGCTCGCCAATCACTCATTACATTTGACATACTTTCTTGCAAAAAGAAAATTATTTGCTGATTGAACTTAATTAATATTCAATTATCGGTTATAATACCATACTTTATTTTAACTTTTATTCTATCAACATATGAGTAATATTTATAAAATAATCTCTCAACTTTAACGAGTTTCAAGCGTAATCCTTCACCAAAATTTTGATTAAAAAATGTATTATGACAGTTTTGTGGGAGTCACAAATTCAAAATACAGTAGTGGTTCACGTTGTAGTAAAACGTGTTTGCCTATCCGTTACTTCAGTTTACCAAAGCGTGTTTCTGAAAATGACCATTATGCCCCATGGTATTGGCGGGCGTGCAAATTGCAACTTCTGAGTTCTACACGTCGTATTGTCGAGGTTATGATTGTTTCTACATTTTTATATATCTGTATGTAGGAGTATTAGTTATTGCTTACTAATTCTTTGATTGATTAGTTATGATGTGATGTTACTAATTAAGTATTTAATAGTTTGAGCAAATGCTACTTACTTCATTGATATTATTTACAATTATAATTGAAAATTTGAAACCGTAAGATTGAACTATTTGTTAGGACTTAGGGATCCGATATTTCCTAATAAAATCATTCCTGCAATGTTTAAATCAAAAGGCTAGGACCAAAGAATATTCATAAAATGTTCCATGTAATTGTAAAAATATACTACTCCCTCCGTCCACGAAAATTTTACCCGGTTACTGTTGAGCACAGTTTTTAATGAAAAATGATATTTTATTGAAAAAGTAAATAAAGTAGATAAATTAAGAGTATTGTGGTGGGTATTGTGGGACCCATTTTTTGTTTGTGAGTGTAGTTTATTTCCAAAAGAGGAATGGGTAAAAATTTGGTGGACGGACCAAAAAGGAAAGCGGGTAAAAATTTGGTGGACGGAGGGAGTACCTCCGTTCCACAACACTTTGCACATTTACTATTCATCTCGTGTTTTCGCGAACGAGTTTTTTTTAGTATTTGAAATGATAAAATAATTTTAAAATTACTTTATAATAGAGAAGAGGTAGATCTATCATACTCTACCTTAAAAATTATGTTATCATTTCAAATACTAATAAACAATTCACTCGCTAAAATATGAAGATAAAGTAACTGTGAAAAGTATTTGGGGACGGAGGGAGTATTACTTACTTTTCAATAAGGAATTTATTACTTTAAATGTAAAAAGAAAAAAACATGAAAGCTCAACCTATTTTTTATTACGTAAGTTCTACATATATTTCAGACCAGAGTTGGTTAAACTAATTGTATCGGGCACACATATTGCAACTAATATTTTGTAATAAAATAATTAATACTTTTTATATTAAATTTATTATTTGTAAAAAAAAAATACACACAATATTATAAACTAATTACACGGTAAACCTGGTTTTCCCAAGACTTTGACTCCGGACAAAACTTCAAACTTTTGAACTATAAATCCAATCAAATTATAAAACTTGATCTCACTTTAAAAGGCAAGTTAGGATAGAATAATCTTAATCGACCACTGATGATGATAATTTAAATCAACTCTAATTAAAGTTGTAGCTGTTCAAGTAATTTATCTGTATGACCCAACAATTAAAATAAGAGAAAAGTTTGTATGAGACCGTTTCATGACGGGAGACAACACAAATTAACACCTACCCTGTTAAAGTGTTAATGAATCAATACCCTAGTTATACCAATTCTCATTGTCTCATGTCATAAGACGGTCTCATACAAGACATACTCTTAAAATAAAATGATATAAGAATCATATGTATCATTTTTTAAGGGATTATATGTATCATAATTAAATAAGCGAAAATGAAAATTTCCTTCGGAAAATTAAGAAGAATTTTTTCCCCATGAATCTTTCACTAGTGAGATGGATCTAATGGGACAATTTAGTTGGATTAGGTGGAACTTTTCTAAATTAAGTTTAATAATTAGGTAGAGCGTTATCTAAATTAAGTTTAGATAAAGACATTTAGTTTCCAGTTATATATAAAGTCCTAATCAATCATCTATATTTGTAGATTGCTTCCTTATCCAAAAAGAACAGCATGCTCTCTGCTGATAATAATTATTTAATAAATTCATCCATGGAAAAGTCTTTTGAAAATTGTAAATCGCATCCACTAGCTAGTAATAATAATTATTACTCGATCGGTGAAGCACCAAGCGTGAATAAAAAAACAAAAATATATATATATATATATACATGATGAGTTTATATTGAACGACACACCCTTATAGGGGAAATTATTTTTTGAGAACCGTAATTTAATGGAATCTCAAAATGAGGATTATAAATTTTTGGATTGATAAATTGAGGACCGTAATTTTCCAGGTTCGTATAATGAGGACCGTAACTTTTAAAATTGTGCAAATAAAGGCCAAGTTAAGCAAACTAAGGCCAAGTTAAGCAAACTAAGGCCAAATTAGCCCGATTTAAATTGATTTAAGTCGGTTTGTCCTCAATTTGCCACTTTTTAAAGTGATCGTTCTCATTTTGCCAGTCCAAAAAGTTATAGTCCTCATTTTACTATCCTATTAAATTACGGTCCTGAAAAACTATTTCCCCCTTGCAAGAATGTTTAAAGGAAAAATAGTTATTTGGCCCGTAACTTGTCTAGTGTTCAATTTTGGTCCAAAACATTTAACTTTTCAATTTTTGTCCCATAACTGAGACCAAATTTGGACGATGCAATAAGTTATGAGACCAAAATTGAAAAATTAAATTTTTTTGGGATCAAAATTGGACACAAAACAAGTTAGGAACCAAAAAACTATTTTTTTCAATTCATTAATTATTTTTCTTTTCTCACCTTGTATATATATATACACACATATATCAAACACTACATAATTAATCATATATGCAAATTTTGGAATACATTCTCTAAAATATCAATGACGAACATGAGAGTTGTTCCAATTTTATAATTTCATATTATGCTCTGAAATAATCATCATAATAAGATGACATTACTAGTTAAATATCATTAAAATCATAAATAATCATCTATATACTATTGGTGGAGACGAGATCCCGATAGCGATTTGAGATTATTTTACGAAGATTTGGAGAATAAATTTTTTTAGAAAAAATATGTATTTTTTATTTTATTTACACTACCGCGATTTACATTTCTAGTTAGTAATTAAAACTTTATTATTAGTATTTATGGGAGCTTTGTAATTCATCTTAAATAATAATTATTGGAATAGAAAAATATTGAGTTTTTCTTTTTCATGTTTTATAGATGTTTTTCAAGTATTAGTATTTGAATCAATGAAATTAACACATAAATTTTTATATTTTGAATATTCTCAAAATTAATGGACTTATCATTATTGTATCGTGCTTCTGCTGTATCAACTATAATCCTAGAGTACAATATTAATTAAGAAGGTGCAGACAAATGATATTTTGGTCCCGTAATTTATCTAGTAACCAATTTTGATCCAAAAAATTAATTTTTAATTTTGGTCCCATAACTTATTGAATCGTACAATTTTGGTCCCAAATAGGATCAATTTTGGACGATCCAATATGGAATCAAAATTAAAAAGTTAATTTGTTTAGAACAAAAATTGAACACTAAACAAATTACGAGATTAAGAAAAAACTAATTTTCTCAATGTTTCGTGTGAGTGTATGGATTAAAAGGTCATCCTGCAATCAGAAAGAAGAATTCAACTCGATTACCGGAATGGATAAGATACACTTTTATTTGCATTAATTAATTTGTTTACGTTTCACATTTGTTTGACGTTAAACCATCTCAAAAGAGAATTCGTCAAACTATATTTAGG
Source organism: Ballota nigra (assembly GCA_947034835.1). Taxonomy (NCBI): domain Eukaryota; kingdom Viridiplantae; phylum Streptophyta; class Magnoliopsida; order Lamiales; family Lamiaceae; genus Ballota; species Ballota nigra. The sequence continues at coordinate 46,248,981 of OX344722.1, forward strand.
CCATGTTTTTCATAATTATTACTCCCTCCGATTCAAAATGTTTGATGTTTTAGAGTGTTTATTTTGTTTCAAAATATTTGATGTTTTAGGGTATTTTGCACCTTATTTTTCTATTATGCCCCTATTTAAATCCCCCTAAAATATCACTCATAGTTTCTTATTTCCTTTTAATAATTTTACACCATAAATAAACTAGTTGACCTTCCATTAATCTATATTCAATCAATATACCATAAGGGTATAATAGTCATTATACACAACTTCTTAATTCTCACAACAAATCCTAAAACATCAAACATTTTGAATCGGATGGAGTATTATATTTAATTTTATCGAAGAAATTAATTTTATAATCAACTGATTAATTAAATAATTAATTAATTTGAAACTAATTAAAATATATTTTCAATTGGTAATTACTAGAAGTGTAAAATTCTATTAAGGGCATCTCCAGCAGCTGCACTACTCTTCCGTCAATTCTGCACTACTCTATTATAGTGTCAGCAAAAAATCTCCAGCAGTTTACACTACTTTTTACACTAAAATAGAATATTCCATTAAGATTCCTTACTTTAATTATTATTTTTATTTATTCCATAATAATTTATATTATAATTCATTTGAATGTTAATAATATAATAAATTTAATTAAAATTAATCTTCACTCATCATAATATTACAATAAAAATTCAAATTACAAAGAAAATAAATAATGCATACGAAATTAAAATTACAATAAAAATTAGAATTGCAAACTAATCCACACACATTATTCCTTATTGGAATATTCTTCCCACAAATGATCAATTAGTGCATTCCGAAGTGCGAAATGAGCCCCCTTGTCTTTAATTTTTCTAAATCTACCAAGGAAATTTTGAAATCGAGTAGGTTCATTTTCAACAAATTCGACATCCGGAGATGACACTTCCTCTACTTCTTCGATTGGAGCATCAAGATCACGTTCATCCTCGATTATCATATTATGCATTATTATGCATGCAATCATTATATCATGCAAATCACTTCTACTCCAAAGACGTGCTGGATTTGCCACAATTGCAAATCGACTTTGTAGGACTCCAAATGCTCGTTCCACATCCTTTCTGCATGATTCTTGTTTCATTGCAAAATATTGTTTTTTTGGACCAATTTGTTCACGTATTGTCTGCACAAGTGTTGCCCATTTGGGATATATACCATCAGCCAAGTAATAACCCATGTTGTATTTCTTTCCCTGAATGGTATAATGTGCGGGAGGAGCAACACCTCTAGCAAGCTTAGAGAAGAGATGAGACGTCTCCAACACATTAATATCATTGTTGGATCCCGGTATGCCGAAATATGCATGCCATATCCACAAATCATAATCAGCAACAACTTCCAGGATAATAGTTGGAGATCCACTTCGACCGGAATATTGTCCAGCCCATGCTGTAGGACAATTTTTCCACCTCCAGTGCATACAATCCAAACTACCTAACATTCCAGGAAAACCTCGTTGCTTACCTATATGAAGAAGTCTAGCAACATCAGACGAGGTCGGCGTTCGCAGATATTGCTCGCCAAATATCTCCACAACAGCACGACAAAATTTCTTAACACATTCAATTGCTGTAGACTCTCCAATTCTTATGTACTCATCCGTTGCATCTGCTGGAACACCATATGCTAGTATTCGAAATGCAGCTGTTACTTTTTGGAGTGTAGACAAACCAATTGTTCCAGCTGCATTCCTTCGTTGCAAAAAGTACCGATCGTGCTCTTTTACAGCTTCGACAATGTGGAGGAACAAAGTACGAGACATCCGAAATCGCCGACAAAAATGCTCATCGTTAAACGTCGGATTTTCAGAAAAGTAGTCGTTGTAGAGGTTAGCAGCTGCAGCTTCTCGATCACGAAAAATTATCCGTCGACCAACAACTGAACCTCCATGGGTAGGATTGACATTTGTGTAAAATTGAATCATCTCACTATTTTGTAGCATTTTTTGTGAAATCATTCGTTGATCCGAATCTAAATTCGCCAAAATTTGTTGTAACTCATCGTCGGATGAGCTTGAGCTTGAGCTTGAGGAGATAATTGAGGCTAGAAAATTGAGTAATGAGATTGTTGGTCGAAGTGAGAAAATAAATGTAATGTATGCTAATTTTATAATTGTTTAGAAAAGCACAATCCATGTGCATTCCATTGTATCCATTGATAAGAGATGCGTTAGATTAATCTCATCCGTTCATCTAAAATCTGAAAAGTGGTTGGAGTGTAGAAAAGCACAATCCACGTGCTTTCAATTGTATCCATTGATAAGATATGCTTTAGATTAATCTCACCCGTTCATCTAAAATCTGAAAAGTGGTTGGAGTGTAGAAAAGCGCAATCCACGTGCTTTCAATTGTATCCATTGATAAGATATGCTTGAGATTAATCTCACCCGTTCATCTAAAATCTGAAAAGTGGTTGGAGTGTAGAAAAGCACAATCCACGTGCTTTCAATTGTATCCATTGATAAGATATGCTTTAGATTAATCTCACCCGTTCATCTAAAATCTGAAAAGTGGTTGGAGTGTAGAAAAACACAATCTTTGTCTACAAATGTCTATATATAGAATGACACTCCACAATCTCAATATTCCATACACATCCCAATAATATTCATCCTTTTCCAATATATATCCTCTCAAAATGTCTACTAAGCCACGCAGTAGTAATTACTCTCCTGCCGAAGATGTTATCCTTGCAGAGGCTTGGCTTGATATTCATCAGAATCCAATAGTGGGTAGAAGTCAGCCCTCTGCTTGATTTTGGCAACGTGTTTGTGATAAATACAATACCGATAAGCCAAACTCAAAGCCCTCTCGTAACCTCAGATCGGTGCAGACTTGTGCATCACTCATGCTTAAAGATTGTAGAAAATTCAACGGATGTATGCGACAAGTTGAGCTTATGCATATAAGTGGAGCAAATGATCAAATTCTCGTAAGTAGTTTTTCTTTGCCATTATTATTTTTTATTTGAGATGACATGTCTTTAAATTCAACTTTGTATATAATATTTGCAGCTTCAACGTGCACATCAGACGTATATTAGCGACACAGGCTCCGAAGATGGGTTCAAATTTGTCCATGTTTGGAATACGATTAAAGATTATTTGAGTATCCTGGAAGAGACTCAAACATCTGCCAATGGAAACTCTTCAAACGTTGAGAAAAATTTCACGGATTCCCCATCTTCCAACCCTTCACTCTCTTCATTCACAATTAATTTAAGTGATGAAAATAATAGCAGTGGTAGTTCTCCACCACGGCGCCCTGAGGGGGGAAAAAATCCAAATTAAAGAGGAAACAAGGTGAAGATATGTCTACTATTTTACAAACAATTAAAGAGGGAAATGAAAAATTTCGGTAAATGATGGAAAATTCGTATGAAAATAGAGATCGCGCAATTGAAATACAAAGTAAAAAGGTAGAAGCCCTAGAAGTAAAAAATCAATTAAAGAAACAATCACTTCAGTTTCAGCAACAAATTCGAGACGATAATGTTTTGAATATGAATCCAGACTCCATTGAGGATCCCGAACGTCGTATGTCATTGAAGTCGGAGCAACAACAGATTATTCGAAAAAGGAGAGAAGCATACATGACAACCTCTAGTAATACCGGGTTTGGTATGTTTGGAGAATTTCCAGATATTGGGGGATCTGGAACCGGCCTTTCCGATTACTAGAAAATATATTAGTTATTATGTATTTTTTTATTGCACATTTTGATCTTTGTTTTCTATTGTGTGCTTTTTTTATGCAGTTTTATCCATTTCTAGTACTTTAATGTAATTGTACCTGTATTGTAATATTTGTATCGTTTTATTAATATGTATTAACATTATTTTTTAATTTATGCCTAGTGTTTTAATTCATTGCATTTTTTTAATTAACTATACAATATAAATTTATTTTAGTTGATATAAAAAATTGGATTAATTAAATAAAAATTGAATTATCTAGATACAGATAAATATATTGAAAATTATTAATAATATATATATATATATATATATATATATATATATATATATATATATATATATACACACACTAACTAAGCTAAAAGAAAAAAAAAGAAATTGTGGCGTCCACAATAGTGGAACGCCACAAATGGTGTCAATATGGGGAGAGATGGCGTCCACACTATTTTAGTGGCCCATTTACAGTCACTGCTGGAGCACCAATTGACACAATTACATCAACCTTCTATACTGCTGGAGATGCTCTAAGTACATGAGGGAACAATCTATTGGCTGAGTATAAGACCATAGTATATTTAAACTCTCCAAATCAAATTTTAGTGGGTGATAAATTAAAGAAAATTAAATGTGAAAAAACTAATATAAACATTTATTGTCTTACATCAAATTATATATGGAGTAATTTGTAAGGAGTGTGAATAATTGATAGAAACGTTAATTATCTCACATTGGATTAAGTGTGGATAAATTTATTCCTTATTATTATGTAGAAGCAGATCTCTATCTTTCAAACTTTCAAGAAGCAATTCAAATTGATCACATGCACGCCTGAAGCCAGTGCCCATGAATCTTGATCCCACTAAAAAAGTCTCAAGAAATTATTCTTTCTTAATTTTTTGTTTTGTTAGTTTACACACATAATACTACTTTGTATCCAACAAATTTGAGACCTCATATTTTAAATTCAAGTGTAAATTTTGTTTGAAGGGTCTATATACTTTAAATTGCTTGCAATAAATTAATATGATTATTACACTTAATTAATTAATGACTTACATAAGGATAAATATTGAATGTAAATGAAAATAGAAGAGCTCAATATATGCTGTCAGGTTAATTTACAAATAAGAGCAAGTCTTAAAGCTGTACACCAAGTGCAATGTCCAATTCAAATATATTTTTGAAAAATTATTCTTATTATTATTATTAAAAAGTTACTTCAGTTATTATTGAAAAGTTACCACTTATTAAATATACTTTTCAATAATAGCAAGAACAACTTTTTAATAATAATTTCTTAAAAATATACTTAAATTCCACGGTGTAGACCTTGCATACAAGACCATGCCTACCAATAAAAGTACAAGAATCTAGCTAATTTAAAAAAACTTAAAAAGTATAAGAAACTTAAACATTTTATTTTTAAACAACTTAGTTATTTTATTTGAGTTGTTTTAAACAATCTTATTGTTTAGACAACCTAAACATTATACAACACTATAGTTTCTATGGAGTTTTTTTAATCAACATGATTGTTTTAATATCTGGGTTAGTTTGATATATATATATTTTTTTTTATCAAACATTTTTTTTTTATTAGAACAATTGGAGCATAAGGGGTATTTCCTGTTGGAAAATAGTGGTGGTGTTAATGAGAAATTATGTCTCAAATTGTTGTAACAAAAAATTAGATAAGAGAAAAGCAAAAGACTTTGTCTCGATTTTATTTTCCAATCTGTAATGACTGAAAACTGTTATAAAATAATGGTCTTGAATTTATGTTTGATTTGACCATTAATTTTTCAGTTTTATTTTTGAATGACTGTAAGTTAACGTTGAATAGCTATAGGTTAACCTTGAATGACTATAGGTTAACCACGAAAGGCTATAGTTTAACTTTGACTGACCATAGGTTACAACACATTTTTAAATGGTTTTTTTGACCATTTTAATGGAACGTTTCGTCGGTTTCAGATGATCATTATCTGTCAATTAATTCCATATGCTCCAACGGTCGGTTTTTGACTGCTATAATTAGAGCCTCAAATCGATGAATAGAACACACTGAAACGGAAATGATATATAGATACTTTCTAGCAATTGCTACTTTTTAAAGCTTCATTTTTGCTGCGTTCTTTCGTTCTTATTCCGGTGATTAGTCGGGCAACTTCTCAGTTCGCCTCGAGCAAGATATAGTACTGTATCGTTGCTCTAAATCGTTGTATCCTGGGAAACAAGTGTCCTACGATTCACTAGCACCGAGAGTGAAGGGCGCAAATTGTTTTAAGGAAATTGTGTTGAACACGAGCCTCGATTATTCATTTTATCCTATATTCAGCCATCTACGGTGCATATTTCCTAACAGTCTTAAAACAATTTATCATTCCTTCTGATGGTTGATACCAACGTGAATGCTTCCAATGATTCTGTTCCAGCCTTGCCTACGACTCCTACTTCCTCGATGGTATTTCTAGGTGCCACTTCCTCCACGCCTCCAACGAACCCTCCTCACCAACTTACCATTCCGGCGAGTCACCATGACAAACCGGTAAAATTCACGGGGTTAAATTTCAAAAGATGGAGACAGAAAATGTTGTTTTACTTGACAATATTGAATTTGACAAAGTTCTTGAAAGAAGATCGTCCAGTGCTTTCGGAGAATCCCGACGTGCAAGCTGTGTCCGCTCTTGATGCATGGGATCATTTTGATTCCCTATGCAAAAACTATGTGTTGAATAACCTTGGTGATCCAGTTTACAATGTTTATATTGAAGTAATATCGGCTAAGGAGCTGTGGGAGACTCCTTACAAGAAATATAAGACAAAGGATGCCGGTGCTAAGAAGTTCATCGTTGGTAAGTTCCTTGACTATAAAATGATTGATACTAAACCTGTTGTTAGTCAAGTGCAGGAATTACAAGTTCTTATCCATGATATTCATGTGGAGGGGATGTCAATAAGTGAAACTTTTCAAGTGGCCGCTATCATTGAAAAGTTGCCACCCGGTTGGAAAGATTTCAAAATTACTTGAAGCACAAGCGAAAAGAGATGAATGTGGAGGAGCTTGTTGTTCGTCTTCATATTGAAGAGGAAAACAAAAATTTGGAGAAAAAGTACGGTCAATCCGAGCCCAAAGCCAATGTTGTTGAATAAGGCGAAAGTTCGAGGACCAATAACAAAAACAAAGGCAAGAAAAAAGTAGATGATGCTCCGCCTAAGAATATCAACTTAGGCCCAAAGAAGGAAGATTTCAAGAGAAGATTCTGGGTAAATGTTACAATTGTGACATACCCGGTCACAAGTCGGTTGATTGTAGAAAACCGAAGCGTAATCAAGCCAATATGATGAATCAAGATGACATGCACTTTGCGACCATTGTGTCCGAAGTGAACATGGTGGGTTCAAACCCACGTGAGTGGTGGCTTGATACGGGTGCTACCCGTCATATTCTTCTTCCAAGGAGTTGTTTAACGTCCTCGAAGAAAATGTGAACGAAGAGAAACTCTTCATGAGAAATTTAGCCACTTCCGATGTTAAGGGCAAAGGAAAGGTGGTGCTGAAATTTACTTCTGAAAAAGAATTGACACTCAATGATGGGTTGTATGTACCAGAAATTCGAAAGAATTTAGTGTCCGGTTCTCTATTGAACAAGCATGTGTTCAAAATTGTAATAGGGGCAGATAAAGTTATTTTATCCAAAAATGGAGTGTTTGTTGGTAAGGGGTATGAGTGTGATGGACTTTTTAAGCTCAATGAAATGACTATCAAGAAAAACATGAATAAGAATGCTTCTACTTCTGTTTACTTGATTAAATCTTCAATTACATGGCATCATCGTTTGGGACATGTCAATTTCAATTCATTACGTAAATTAATGGATATGAAAAGCATACCTACACTCCATATTGATACAAGTCACAAATGTGAGATTTGTGTAGAAACGAAAATGACTTGGTCATCTTTTTAAACTATTGAAAGAAATAGTGAACCCCTTGATTTAATTCACACGGATTGTGTGATTTAAAAACGGTTCAAACACGTGGTGGTAATAAATATTTTATCACATTTGTAGATGATAGCATAAAATATTGCTTTGTGTATCTTCTAAAAAGTAAAGACGAAGCTTTTGATAAGTTTGTGCTTTACAAAAATGAAGTTGAAAATCATCTTAAATCGAAAGATTAAAGTGTTGAGAAGTGATAGAGGAGGTGAGTATGAATTTCCTTTTGCTGAATTTTGTGCACAACACGAAATTAAGCAAGAAACTACTGCACCTTATTCACCTCAACAAAATGGTGTTGCGGAATGCAAAAATCGAACATTGAAAGAAATGATGAAGGTAATGTTGCTTGATTCTGGGTTACCTCAGAATATGTGAGGAGAACCGGTGTTGACTGCAAATTATCTTTTAAATAAGATACCCCGAAAGAAGGTTGATAAAAGTTCATATGAATTATGGCATGGTCGAGCACCTTCCTATAAATATTTAAAAGTGAGAGGGTGTCTTGCAAAGGTGGCAGTTCCACCACCTAAGAGAGTAAAAATAGGCCCTAAAACTGTTGATTGTGTATTCATTGGATATGCACAAAACAGTAGCACTTATCGGTTTCTTGTGTATGAGTCTCAAATTGAAGACATACATAAGAACATAATTATGGAATCGAGAAATGCATCATTCTTTGAACATGTATTTCCATGCAAGACATGCATTGAAGTTAGCAATGAGGCTATTACTTCAAAGATGCATGAAAACCCTACAGTAGATGAGACTGTAGAAGATGATGTTGGGGTTGAACCAAGACGAAGTAAAAGAGAACGAGTAGATAAATCTTTTGGTCCGGATTTCTAACTTATATGCTCGAAAGTGAACCTCAAAGTTACAATGAGGCTATAAACTCTTCTGAAGGTCCTCAATGGAAAGAGGCAATTCAAAGTGAGATTGATTCCATTTTGCAAAATCACACTTGGGAATTAGTGGATCTTCCTCCGGGAAGTAAACCATTAGGTTATAAGTGGATTTTCAAAAGAAAAATAAAAGCTGATGGGACCATTGATTAGTACAAGGAAAGACTTGTAATCAAAGGTTATAGACAAAAAGAAGGTCTTGACTATTTTGATACATATTCTCCTGTGGCGAGAATTACTTCAATAAGATTAATCATAGCTATCGCAGCTTTGAGAAATCTTGATATACACCAAATGGATGTGAAAACTACATTTTTAAATGGTGATTTAATTGAGGAGATTTACATGCAACAACCTGAAGGTTTTCTGCTCCCGGGCAAGAGAACAAAGTGTGTAAATTTGTGAAGTCGTTGTATGGCTTGAAACAAGCACCAAAGCAATGGCACGTAAAATTTAATTATGTTATGATGGAACATGGATTCCACATAAATAAATGCGATAAATGTGTCTACATAAAGGATACAGAAGATGGCTACATTATTATGTGTGTTTATGTAGATGACATACTTATAATTGAGAGTAATGATAAAATGGTGAGGTCTACCAAACACATGTTGAATTCAAGATTTGACATGAAGGGTTTGGGACTTGCTGATGTTATACTTGGGATTAAAATCCATAAAACATTAGATGGAATTATCTTAAGTCAAACTCAATATGTGGACAAGATTCTAAGAAGTTTAGCACGAACTATTCGGGTTTTGCTAGAACTCCGATAGATCCTAGTCAACACCATGCCAAAAACAGAGGCGAAGGTGTGAGTCAAGTGGAGTATGCTAGAGTCATAAACAGTCTGATGTACTTAACGAGTTGTACAAGACCAAATTTAGCCTATGTTGTGAATAAGCTAAGTAGATACACTAGTAATCCGGGTGATAGTCACTGTAAAGTTATTGTAAGAGTACCTAGATACTTGAGATATACTCGAGAATATGGGTTGCATTATATGAGATATCCTTCAGTAATTGAAGGTTATAGTGATGCAAATTGGATATTTGATATAAAAGACTCGAAGTCAACGAGTGGATATGTCTTCACCTTAGGAGGAGCAGCCATATCTTGGAGATCCTCTAAACAAACAGTGATTGTGAGATCTACCATGGAGTCAGAGTTTATTGCTCTAGATAAGTGTGGTGAAGAGGCTGAGTGGCTTAAATATTTTTTGGAATATACCACAAAATGGACGAAGCCCGTGCCGCCAATTTGCATACATTGTGATAGTCAAGCTGCAATTGGAAGAGCAAAAAGTAATTTGTATAATGGTAAGTCTAGACATATTCGTCGTAGACATAATACTATTAAGCAACTACTCTCAACTGGGGTTATCACAATAGACTACATTAGGTCTAAAGATAACATAGCGGATCCATTAACCAAAGGATTAAATCGAGAGTTAGTTTTGTCGTCATCAAGAGGAATGGGTCTAAAAGCCTTAGAGAATAAGAGTTGGGACGAAGGAAAATCTTACCTAAATGACTGGAGATCCTAAGAACTAGGTTCAAAAGGACAACCTAATTGTCTAACTCTAAATCACTATTTTGTGGGGGATAAATAATTTATTTAATCCCTAGAAATCCATTGCCTAAATGATGTTACAGTGATGTGTTGCAAGATTAGCATATGGCTATTAATGATTTGAGAAAAGTTTGTGAGATACTCTTAAAAGAATCACCTATGTGAGAGAGAAGTGGGGCCGCTTCGAAGGGAATATTGTAAGGCGTATTCCTAAAAATTCTTGCAGAACCAGGCGGATGTTCATGGCCAAAACGAACATAATCATGAGAACTGAGAATTTTCAGGAGGAACTTGAGTGAAGTGCACCATCGTTTATACAACATAGTTGATAGTTCAAAGACATCGCGTCTACTATTCAACTAGTAAAGTAAGTGTACTTTCACAAGGGAAGGTTCAAAGGGTAACACCTACCTATCCTATGCAAGATTCTAACGCTGACTTAAAACACCAAAAACCTTTTTGGTATCTGTATAAATTTCTATTCATGTGAGGGACTGTTGGAAAATAGTGGTGGTGTGAATGAGAAATTATGTCTCAAATTGTTGTAACAAAAAATTAGATAAGAGAAAAGCAAAAGACTTTGTCTCGATTTTATTTTCCAATCTGTAACGGCTGAAAACTGTTATAAATAATTGTCTTGAATTTATGTTTGAATTTCGGCCATTAATTTTTCAGTTTTATTTTTGAATGACTGTAAGTTAACGTTGAATAACTATAGGTTAACCTTGAATGGCTATAGGTTAATCTTGAACGGCTATAGGTTAACTTTGACTGACCATAGGTTACAACACGATTTAAATGGTTTTTTTGACCATTTTAATGGAACGTTTCGTCGATTTCAGATGATCATTATCTGTCAATTAATTCCATATGCTCCAACGGTCGGTTTTTGGCTGCTATAAGTAGAGCCTTAAATCGCTAAATAGAATACATTGAAACGGAAAAGAGATATAGATACTTTCCAGCAATTGCTACTTTTTTAAGCTTCATTCTTGCTTCGTTCTTTCGTTCTTATTCCGGTGATTAGTCGGGCAACTTCTCAGTGCCTCGAGCAAGATATAGTGTTGTATCGTTGCTCTAAATCGTTGTATCCTGGGAAACAAGTGTCCTACGATTCACTAGCACCGAGAGTGAAGGGCATAAATTGTTTTAAGGAAATTGTGTTGAACACGAGCCTTGATTATTCATTTTATCCTATATTCAGCCATCTACGGTGCATATTGTTGGGAAAATTGGGGTGCCCGAAATCTATTCGGGATGAAATTTAAATACGAATTTAAATACAATTATTACTAGCATGAATTAATCCTAATTAATTCAAATAATAATTCCAACAACAAATTTTCATCATGCATGTTGAATTAATTCACATATAAACTATTGCGGAATAAACAAGTAAATATGTGATTAACGTACCTCTTGTAGAATTGACCTTTGGATAAACGGGACAATCACGATCTCGCTCTATCGACCCAAAAACCTTCTCAAGTATTTCCCTTTCACCTCACTTGATCACCGGTGGGAGATGCTTTCAAGTAATTTAATAAACTAAGGAAAAAGAAAAATATCTATGCTCTTGATTTTTCCAACACATGGAATTATGTACTTGGGGATGAAATAATCACCCCCTATTTATAATAGGCAGTGGCCGAAAATTAGAGGGAATATGAGCATTGGAGAAAATCTTTTCTTAGACTCTAAGAAATCTTGAATATATCTCATATATTATTTTCTCCAAAATAAAATATTCCACAAAAATCTCACACTCCTAATTATGGGGTAATTTTCGAAAATTTCATAAGTAGAGAATCCAAGATTTGGATCTTCTTGAATATATGAGATAATCTTGTATTCCAAGAATACTTATCCTCCATAATATCTTTTCAAGAAATTCAACAAAATCTTTTCTCTTCTTAATCCCTTATTTTCGAAAAATATAAAGAAAAATCAGCATGATATTATCTTTTTATTTTAATCACCTTATCATTATTGGGCTACTTAATGGGCTACTTGAGGGGCCTTTAAGGAGAATTAAGATTGGACCTCCTAATGGACTTCTGAATTTCAACATTGAGCCCCAATATAATTCAGCCCATTAATATTAATTATTACCACTAATAAATTAATATTGCACTATCCATCTTTATCCATATTACGATAATATGAGCTCCCGGTTATTATTTCCCGCGTTTAAGATTATCAAGTCCATTAATTAATTAAGCTTCTGAATAGCTTTAAATTAATTAATATATTTCACCTTGGAGTAAAGACAGCTCAACATTATTATTCGTACCGAAGAAACTAATTCTTCACTTGCAAGATTTGGTACAATAAAACTTCTGAGCCCACCAAGGGGACTAATCACACGAGCCGTACTCGCACGCGTTTCTCCGTATTAAATCTTAGCAACCGTCGTATGATTAATATTACTGCCCAAGACACAAAGTTCGAAGTCACGATGATTCTCACCCAACATGAATCAAAGCAGTAACCATTAAGCACACACGGTCCTATTTAAGTGACGGAGATTAAGAAATCAACAACCACTGAGGTCTAATTCTTCACCTTTCAGAACAGAAGAATTTATCCTCGCTGTAGGTCCTCTTCAACACATACTAAATGTGCTAGTGCAATCTCTTAGTCAAGACTGACCAATCTGAGCCTTACACATCGACCTTTCACGGCGGATTGTTCAATTCCACCTAGGTCGTGAAAATGTACGTTTAGTTACAAGTAAACTGTTAATGTTGTCTTCCGTGATCGGGTATCACCACATTAACTACAATGTAACATGTACTATATATTGAACGGTTTGCAATAGAAATTCAACATTCAATCATAACTAAAGCAAATGTGATAAAAGAATTATTCTCATAAAACGAGTGTTTGATACACGAGTTATACAAAGTAAAAGCATACTTTCACGTATAACTCCAACACATATTTCCTAACATTCCCTCCCTTATAAAATACCAAAGTGTTACAATATATCGAGTCCAAGCTATAAACAATAACACACTAAAATTATTCAATATTCTCACAACAACCTCTAGGATCTCCTAACAATTGAGCATAGAAATATCGCCTCAAACTTGGGCATTTACTATCGAGCTAAGACCCTACCCTACCTTTGATCAAATCTGATTTTTTTTTTAGAATTATGTGTAACTCCCTTGAAAGTTAACTCATTTCTCGCCTTCCAAATAGACCAAATTACACATGCCCATAACATCGACACTTTCTTCACCCTCAAGTATCAAACCATGTTGAAGAAAATGGGACGTTGAATCAATACGAGGGACCATATTATCCTTCACCCACAAATAACAAGAATTCCAAATTTCCTTAGCGAACTTACAAGTGAAGAAAAGATGAGCTTGGGTTTCCTCTTCCTCCCCACACAATATGCACGAAAGGTCACCTGAATGTACTAGTCCACCTTTTCTTTGTAGGTTGTCTTTTATCAGCATCCTCTCTTTCCATAGTTTCCACACGATCGCTTGTACTCTACAAGGAGCATGACTACTCCTTAACTTTTGAACGCCTTTTTCTGTTTAAATCCACCCTCCTTGTTTTTTCCCCTGTGAGTCTTTTATAAGTTACGTTCGTAGAGAAACGTCCATCATTGGAATGCCTTACCTTCACAAGTCTGTTTGATCTGGAACCAAATTAAACCTGTTAAGAAGAATCTTAAGATTGTAATCCCTGGAAAATTCTCTATCTCTCAAGTCTCAACTCCCTTTTCCACCTTAAATTCCACTTCCATACCATTTAATTAGTTGTTTTGTCTTGATTGTTTTAACCAGCCTTCTTGTTTAAATTCAAATAATATCAAGACAGACTATGTACAACGCCATGTTTTTGTTAATACACTTTCACTAAAAAAAATGTTTGGAAAAAAGTCGAAAAACTTAAACAATTTTTGGAATTCTTTTTATTGAAAAATTTAAGAAAATGTATGTTTGGTTTTTTTATTGCATTTGTGAATTTTTTTTACCTAAAATTATTGAGATTTTCGATCTGTTTTTCTGAACAATTTTTTTAGGGGAGTGTATTAACAAAACCTGGGATGCTATATAACGTGACCCTAATATCAATTCTCTTGATTTTCTGTTTGGATCTTCAAATATCTTTTTCTTGGGCCAAAATATCAATTCTATATCTCAATAAATTAATACTGTTATCTGAGTTACTCTAATTTGTTATTTTACAGCTTCATTAATTACTAAGTTAATAGCTTATTTTTTTTTAAAATCTCATCCAGATTCAACGAATACAAGTTCAAGTTACACAAAAATAATTAGTTTTACTAATTCATGTTTCATACACATTTTCTTTACTAATTTTTTTAATTATATTTAAATTTGAATATTGATGTTTTTTTTCTTCATTCTTACTGTTATCTGCTTTTGCCCTTCCTGTTTAATTATTAATCTGTTTTTGGGAAGTATAAAATTAGCTTATATGTCCAAAAGCCGTTGTATACTGAAAATAATACTTTATTTTTATATTATCCTTATTTTTTTTACACTATTTTACTTAAATTATTAGCTCATATGATAAGAAGTATTAGTTTGTATACAAAATATTATTATTATCATGCTGCAAAATATTAGTTGTGTGTTAAAAGATATTAGTTTATAGTACGTTATAAAATATTAATTTGTATACACACAACACAATTTATTAACTTTAGAATATAAATGTTGTCATACAGTATTTACTTTGTTCTCAAAAAGTAATACTCAGGATGCTAAAAATTAGTAAAGCAATATGATACATAAATTCGTAAAATTAATTATTTTGCTGTAACTTAAATTTGTATTCGTTGAATCGAGAAGAGACTTGAAAAAAAAGAGCTAATAATTTAGTAATTAATGAAGTTTTTTAAAATTAAGGTAATTCAAATAATATTAATTTATTGAAATACTAAGCCCAAAGAAAGAAACCCTCTAGAATACCCAAACAAAAAAAAAAAGAGAAAAATTGGATAAAAGACGGTGGATAAGTGGAGTCAAACTCCTCTTTCAAAGATTAGTCTTGCACACTTCAACCACCCGCCCACTGGACCATGCTATGTTTAGGGTAGAATATCGTTTCAAGAAATCTATTCAAAGGGGCATAGTGGATATAGGAATTAATTACATATCCCGGTGGACATAATATTATATACCCACGGTGAATGTGTTAATGACACATAAGCAGTGAACCCAAAATAATAGTGGGTCCACTGCTTATATGTCATTAACATATTCGCGGTGGGTACATATATAATATTATGTCCACCGGTGTGCATGCGATCATTTTCGTAATGGATACTAGCAATTAAGAGACGAAATTAAAATTAGACCTCTCATAATCATTTCATTTCATTTTCTTAATGACAATTATTTAACATATATATATATATATTAAATAAAAAACAAAAAAACTCTTTTATGTTTAAATTAAAATGATGAATATTGAATGACACATCATTTGTGTGGCTAGGTTAACTAGAAAATGTTAAGCCGCTTATGAACCAGCTTCACGATAAACTCAAAATAATATTATTTGTTTTCATTATACAATATTACTGCTAAATTAATATTTTTTAATAAAACAACAAATACTTTAAAAAAATATAAATAAAATGCAAACAAATTTTTGGTAAACCTAATTTGCATTATACTTCGCTATTAGAAATTATGAGTTTTTTTTTTAAGAACTCTTAAACCTCAAGAGAGTTCAAAATGTTAACATAAGAAAATGAAATAAAATCTTAAACCACTTGATTATGTATAGTTTTGGGAGCTCTAAAAGTTTACAAAAATTTTGGTACTCGTCGAATTCAAGAGAAGCACGACTCTGAAGGGAGATGAAATGATAAAACTTTTAAGAATTCAAAGCATAAATAAAAGATATCTACGAAAAATTACTGAAAATATAATTGATGAAAATATTACTAGTGTGTACTAAAATTTGATATTATCTAACCTACCGGCCCATTACTTCACTTGTTGGACCTTTGATCCTATTCGAAAAGGCCACGGTTATTAGCACTAGCCTGTTAAAGACACTACCATATCATAATAATTATACAAAATGTCAATAATATCCTTCAATGAATTCCCTCCAAAATTAATGTAGTAAATACACTACTCAGTTTTTCTACAATTTTGGTCGAAAATCACTCAAATTTTCGACAAAAACGAATGAAACTTTGAATTCTATGCATTTATTGAACCACGAACGAAAATTTGTGTGTTGTATTATTTGTTGAACGCCTATGTACTCAAGATGGTGAATACCCCAAGCCCTAATCACACATATGTAAGTGTTCATAATTTTTTGTAAAGTTAGGTTTTTAAAATCTTGAATATGATGATGTTTATTGTATTTGGAATGTTTTTTTATGCATTTATTTGTTGTTTGAGAATGTTAAATTGAATGGGTCTGATAATGTTGTTGTTGGTTGATCATATTGAGTGTTAAATTTTAAAAAATTTGCGACTTCGGTTTTCATGACTGGTTTGCCGAAACTGATACACAATTTCGTAAAAAAAAAAATTCGAAATTGATACACAATTTCGGCAAATTTTTTCGAAAAAGTTCATAATTTTCGAATATTTTTTGAGAGAATATATGTTTTAAAATTCCGAGCTTTCTGTTTTGACTTTTCTTGAGAAAAAATGGGAGATTTTTGGTAGTTTTTTTCGAATATAATATTTCGAAAAAAATATATGAAAACATTAAAAAAATTCGGCAAAAATTTTCAATAAAGTTCATAATTTTCGAATTTTTTTTGAGAGAATATATGTTTTAAAATTCTGATCTTTCTGTTTTGATTTTTTTTTTTTGAGAAAAAATGTGATATTTTCGGTAGTTTTTTTTTTGAAATTTAATGAAAAATTCTCAATTTTTTTCCAAACATTTATTTGCTATGTACGGTTCGGCGGGCGGCGGCGACGCGAAGCGGGCTGTGGCCTTGCGATTTCGGTGGATCCTTGCAATTTGCCCTACCCTTCTCGTTCAAATGTGTAGAAAACTGTGTATTTTAGGTAGTGTATGTATTTAAAAGGATATTTTGGAAATAAAGAAGTAGTGTATTTCTCTAACAAGTAGTGTATTAATCTGGGTAGGGTATTTAACCCAAAGGCTAGTGCCAATAACCTGGGCCATTCGAAAATGGGCCTAAGCCCAAAACTGATCACAGGCTATGTTGCACGGGTGCGGGATGCGGGAGTGATACGGCACGGGTGCGGGGATACGAATTTTTTCAAAAAATTTAGAATATGATTCGACAAGGATACGTCTATTTAATTTAATTTTATTATTATTTATAATACATGTAATAAACTAGAAATATAGAGAAACTTTATCTAAATATGCAACAACTAAAAATTAAATATCATTAACTTACTCAAGTCATAATAAAAGTTTCAATCTACATATTTATACAAATGTCAACTCACATTAACATCATTATCATTATCACTTGTCGGCCGCATCATAACCATTATCTCTAAAAAATTGAATAATTACTAGAAAATTAGAAAACATATATATTCTAGAAATTTCTCCAAATCATTTAATTATATAAAAATTAATAAATTAAAATACTTGGTTGGATGATGTATTATCTGATTTGTTTGTTCACTAATATATTTAATTATTTACATTCTAATATTAAATTTTAAAATATTACAAAAAAATCACAAAAATCAATAAATTTTATAATATTTATCCGATTCGCATATCCCCCACTTATCCCCCGCGTATCTTTAGAGAGGGATGCACGTATCCGACTTAAAAAAAATTAAAAAAAAAATTGGATACGCCACGTGGCGTATCGGGTGCAAATCCGACGCGAATCGTACCCGCACCTGTATCACCCGCGTATCCGATACTGCATACCCCTAAAATTTGAAGAATCTGTGCAACAGAGATCACAGGTGTCTGTTCTTTTGCCATAATTTTTTGTGAAGAATGTTGTAAATCGTGAGCGTAAAATAGAGACGCAAGTTTGTTTACCCAGTTTGTCGATAACGACTACGTCTGGGGGCGTACCAAGCCAGGAGTTTTCACTAATATATCTGTGTATGCGTGTATACAATACTGGGTACAAGGATCTATTTATAATAGATAAAACCTAGTCTAAACCTAAAGCCCGTTTAGGTAATAAGTCCATTAGTAATGTCCACATCAAATCTTCTAGATTTGGTATAATAAATCTGCTGGATTTATAACACTTCCCCTTGGACATTACGACATAACATATATGTCTTGTCATAAAACTCCACATGCTAGGTAGCAACAAAATATTTAGTTAGAGAGGAATGCAATTTATTGATCTTCTGGATCTAATCTTCTGGATTTACTTTGAGGTTACCGCTCCCCCTGGAGACAACAATCCTTTGAGCTTTCGCATCCCAATACCATGAATGTACTTCTCAAAAGTAGATGTAGGTAGGGGCTTAGTGAATATATGTGCTAGATTGTCACTAGATCGCACTTTTTGAATGGTAATCACGCCTCTCTTTTGGAGTTCGTATGGGTAGAAAAACTTAGGTGAAATATATTTCGTCAGGTTTCCCTTAACGTACCCATTACTCATTTGTGCGATGCAAGCTGCGTTGTCTTCAAATATAACAGTAGAGGATGTATCGCCTTTATCGATACTACACGAGCCACCTATGTGTTTTACCAAGGATCTCAACCAAACACATTCTCGTGCGGCTTCAAACAAAGCGATTATCTCTGAGTGGTTTGAAGATGTGGTAACCATGGTTTGTTTAACCAATCTCCATGAGATCGCGGTACCACCATAGAGAAAAACGTAACCAGTCTGGGATATGACATTGTGGGGATCAGACAAATAGCCAACATCCGAATAACCTACCAAGATTTTATCTTGGTTCCTACAGTAAAACAGTCCAAGATCTTAAGACCCTTGGAGGTACCGTAGAACATGCTTAACACCATTCCAATGTCTCCTTGTAGGAGAAGCGCTATATCTCGCAAACAAATTAACTGCAAGTGAAATATCCGGTCTAGTGCAATTTGCGAGATAAAGTAATGCTCCAACAACGCTAAGATAAGGAACTTCTGGCCCCAAATTTTTTTTTGTATCCTCTCTTGGTCTAAATGGGTCCTTATCCACTTCGAGGGATCGGACAACTATTGGTGTGCTGAGTGGATGTGATTTATCCATGTGAAATCTCTCCAATATCTTTTTCACGTAGGTTGGCTGATGTATAAGAATTCCTTCTAGGAGATGCTCGATCTGTAGGCCGAGACAATACTTGGTTTGACCCAAAACTTTCATTTCAAATTCAGCTTTCAAGATTGAACTGAATTCTTCAATCTCTTTGCATGTTCTGATTATGTGTAGATCATCAACATATACGGATATGATGCAAAAACCACTTTGCAATTTCTTCATGAATACGCATGGGAAAGCTATATCACTTGTGTATCCCTTCTTCTGGAGAAAATTCACTAAGTTGGTTGTACCACATAAAACCTGATTACTTTAGGCAGTACAACGACTTCAGCAATTTTATGCTATACATACTGCGATTTTCACCATTCCTTATCTGGGGAATCTTAAATCCATCAGAGATTTTTATATAGATGTCGACATCTAGTGATCCGTATAAATATACGATTACAACGTCCATCAATCTCATCTGAAGATTTAGTTTAACTGCCAAAGATATTAAGTAGCGGAATGTTATTGCGTCCATTACGGGAGAAAAGGTTTGATCGAAATCAATACCGGGTCTCTGCGAAAACCCTTGAGCTACTAGCCTCGCTTTGTATCTCTCCACAGTATTGTTCTCATTTTATTTTCGTACAAAAACCCATTTATATCCTACAGGGATAGCGCGTGCGGGTGTACGAACGATAAAGCCAAATATTTTATTTTATTTAGCGATGCGAGCTCTGCTTCAATTGCCTCTTTCAATTTTACCCAATCGGAGCACTTCCGGCACTCAGCGTTAGTTTTGGATTCTTGATCTAGATCGTTATTTATAACAGAAAGAACAATTATCGCTGTAAATGTGTCATCGACGATAGTAATATTTCTATTATATGTTTCTCCCGTATCTATGAAATTCATAGAGACTTCAACGTTTATGTCAACCAGACCTTCTTCATTTCCCAGTTCATCTAGGTCTGGCCGTTTCGCGGTCCTAGTGCGTTGAATATTTTGTGCACGTGCTTTATTACTAGGACACTCGTCTTCTAGACGAATCTCTTCTGGAGGCTTTAAGTTTTCTCGGCGAATCTCTTCTAGAGATTTCACGTTTGACTGACCAGTCTTGCTAGCTTTTCTTTTAGGTGTATTTGTATCATTTATAGGTCCTTTACGCTTCTGGCGTGTGGGGGCATGTATACTTGATTTACTTGAGACCTCAACCCTTTGAGGCGCATTTACTGCAGGTATATGCGATTTAGTTACACCTCTATGGTCAGTGAACGCGTCTGACATGTTGTTTGCTAAATTTTGCAAGTTAATGATCTTCTGAACTTCCAGTTTAGATTGACTAGTGCGTGGATCTAGATATTGAAGATTACTTACGTTCCACTTAAGTTCCCGACATTCATTCAATTTTGAATTCGGATCTCCCCCTAATGCCGGGAAGTGATCTTCATCGAACGTGCAGTCAGCGAACTGGACCATTAATTGATCCCCGGACAAAGGTTCTACGTATTTCAGGATGGATGGAGAGTCAAATCCAACGTAAATACCTAGCTTCCTTTGTGGGCCCATAGAGGTACGCTTTGATAATGTTATCGAAACATACACCGCACATCCAAAAATGTGCAGATGGGAAATGTTTGGTTCTTTCCCACGCACTAGCTGTAGGGGGAATGATCATTATATGCTGTTGGACGTATTTGTATCAGATGTGATGCATGTAGAACTGCATGCCCCCAGCATGAAGTGGGTAATTTAGAATTCATAAGTAATGGTCTAGCGATAAGTTTGATATGTTTTATAGAGCTCCAGCAAGACCATTTTGGGTGTGGACGTAGGGGACCGAATGCTCCACTTTAATTCCCAGAGCCATACAGTAATCTGTAAAGGCTTTTGAGGTAAACTCAGCAGCATTATCCATGCGAATCGATTTTATTGGATAATCTGGGAACTGAGGTCGAAACTCGATAGTTTTCGCAATGAGCTTTGCAAAAGCTTGATTGTGGGTAGACAACAAACAAGCATATGTCCACCTAGTGGAGAAATCAATTAGGACCATGAAATATCGAAATGGTCCTGATGCTGGGTGAATTGGTCCACAAATATTTCCCTGAATCCGTTCAAGGAAAACTGGAGACTCAAGTTCCACCTTGGTGCGCGACGGGCGCACTATTAATTTATCCTTAGAGCATGCATCACATATAAATTCAACGACACGAGGGATTCTATTATTCAAAATATTATGACTAATGGAATTATATAGAATTCTACGTATCATTGTTTGTCCTAGATGACCTAACCGCTGATGCCATAATTTAAAAGAGTTCGGGTCGTGAAATTTCATACGTATAGCTAGATGGAGATTAGACGGCCAGATGTAGGAATAGTACAATCCGGAAGAGAAGGAGGGAAGTTTTTCAATAACTTGTTTACTACTACCTCGAGTAATAGTCATCAAAAGGTATTCTTTATTATTCTCAGTTTTGGTTTTAATGTGATAGTCATTAGATCTTATATCTTTAAAACTGAGTAGGGTACGCTTCGATTGTGGAAACAATAAAGCATTATCAATTATGAGTTCGGTACCCATGGGGAGGACGATGGAAGCTCTTCCAGAGCTTACTATCATAATATTATCATTGACTATCGTGGTTACACTCCCCTTTCTTTCTACCAAGTTATGAAAATACTTCCTATCTTTTAAGATTGTGTGTGTGGTGGCGCTATCTACAAAACATAAATCACAATTTGTATCCATCATGCCATAGGAAAAAGCCCAAACCTAATAGCTGATATGTTTACAAGCCATGTATAAGTATAGCAATATCCAAATAAATTTAACGGATATCATATATTGAGGTAAATATATCAAAGCTAAATCATAAATGTCATATCAAACATGAAAATAAAGATATTCGAAAGACAGGATCAAAAAATAAATGGCCTTAACCAAAACAAAGTACTAAAATGATCAAATATTAAAGTCACTCATTTCCTCCATGGTCTGTGAGCTCCAAGTCCAAGAGATCGTCGTTGTCAGTGTCAAATTCTGCTTCAGGCAGGCTGGCATGGTGAGATTCGACTATAGGGGCCTTCCCCTTGTCGTCCTTCTGCTGCTTTAGATAAGCCTCAACCAAATGCTTGAGAGTTCGACACGTGCGAGACCAATGGCCTGTGCATCCGCATCTGTAGCAGGATTGCTCAAGCTTGTCTTTGAGAGCTAGATTTTTGTGGAGCGAAAATCGTGTTGGGTACACCCTTTCCACGATTCTGAGCTTGATTGTCGTTTGAGGTTCTGTGACCACCGGATGTACTATGACCTCGGCCTTTGCTACGAGTTCGTATACTTCTTCTCCCCCTTCAATGCTTGCGACCACTTGTACCACCCTAAGCTATAACATGTGCTTCGGGCACTGCTTGAGCCAACCGGTCTCGAGTTATGATTTTTCATAAGGAGTTGGTTGTGCTTTTATGCCACTAGAAGTGCAGAAATTAGCTCAGAGTGTACAGTATAATTCTTGGCCCTATACTGCTGCTGGAATACAAGGTTGCTAGCGTGGAATGTCGACATAGTCTTTTGTATCAACTCAGCCTCAGTTATAGCTTGCTTGCATATCTTTAACTGAGATCCAATACGATGCAGGGCTGAGTTGTACTCCGTCACAAACTTTTTATCTTGGAACCGGAGGTTCATCCAATCGTATTGTGCCTGAGGGAGGAGTATATCGTTTTGTTGTTGGAAACGGTCCTTCAGGGACTTCCACAACGTTCAGGGGTCTTTCTCAGTGAGATTCATTTTTCAGGTCCTGATTCAGATGATGCCTGAGGAAAATCAATACTTTTGCCTTCTGGGCTTTAGTGGATTTCGACTCATTGACAATAACCTCGCTTAACTCAGTTGAGGCTAGATGGGTCTCAACATCTAGTGCCCATGTCAGGTAATTACTACCATCAAGAGCAAGCTCAACAAATTCTCTTTTGGTAATATCAGACATTCTCACTACAATTTTTAAAGTGATATTGTGAGTTTTGTGACCAATTTATTGACAACGGAGAAATAAAGATTTTTTTGATCACTTTCAAGCACATAGAAACAAGAATTGGGTGCCGTCTACCCAACGCATAATTTACGGTCCGACAAGTACTGGGCGCTGCCTACCCATATAATATATGCGGACTGTAAAGTGAAGACTATGTGCAAAAGTAATAATGCATGCATGATAATTATATCATAAAAACATGCACATATAGTAATTAAGCACATAATAAAATGAATTTATTGAGAACTAATATTAAAATTAATTTCAGAAATTATCGAGCTTAATTCATATGCAAATAATTATTACTTTTTAATGTTCAAGTATTTTTCAAAACTTGATAAATTAAATTGAGGGCACAAAAATACTAGCAATAAATATATGAGGCCCAAATAAATAATAAAGTTAAATTGCCCAAGAAATAAAATTATCACAGCCCATAAAATAGAGCTTCAGGCCCAAAAAGAAAAAAAAAGGGATATGCCCCAAGCAAAGTTCCAGCCCTTGTAGTGGGCTTCAAGCCCAACTTAATTTTTTTATTTTTTTTGTTGTTGTTTGAACATGCCCAAATGAATTGGGCCTAATTGGCCCAAAACTGGGGAAGGGCTACACGGAAGCTGCAGGGCGCGAGGAGGGGCCATGGTGGCCGATCTCACGGGCGGTGGCGTGGGAGGCTGCGCGCCGCTGCGTGGCGACACGCCCTACGGCCGCTGTTGCCCGGCGGTGCGTGGCGCTTGGCCACTGCTCGACACTCGGAGGCGGAGGGGCAGACACGAGCGCGCGATGGTGGAGCAAGGGCTCTACGTCTGGCGGCTTCGCTTTGGGACGGTAGCGCACGCGGTGGCCTTGGAGGCTCACGGCGGCGGCCACTTTGCGGAGAGCCTCGAGGCCTGCGTCGGTCTCCGGTATGGGGGGGAACGGGGCAGTGCCCCTCGCGACGGCCTGGCCGTGGGCATCGGCTGGATTCGGGGCCGCACCGTGCGCGACGGCCTGGTGGCTCGCGGCGGCGGTGTTGGCGGTCCGGCCTTGGGCGGAAGCTTTCATATTATATTTTTTTTTCTTATTTTCGATCCAATTAAAATAATTGCAAAACAATAATCATCGATGCAATAAAATAATTTAAGTGCACATAAAAATCATAACACATATGGATCAAAATTCGATACGATAATTAATAATCATGCAATAGGGAAAATTAATTTAGATCCATATCGATTAGCTTCTGGCAGAGACTCGTGCTGATAACATGTTATAAATCGTAAGCGTAAAATAGAGACACAAATTTATTTACCCAATTCGTCGATAACGACTACGTCTGGGGGTGTACCAAGCCAGGAGTTTTCACTAATATATCTGTGTATGCGTGTATACTATATTGAGTACAAGGATCTATTTATAATAGATAAAACTTAGTCTAAACCTAAAACCCGTTTAGGTTATAAGTCCATTAATAATGTCCACATCAAATCTTTTAGATTTGGTATAATAAATCTGTTGGATTTATAACAAAGAAAACATGGGTTTCAATTCTGATAGTTTCTATAGTCATTTTTTGAATTTGCAACCTACACTATTTTTTTTTATCATAAATTGCAACCTATACTATATAATATAGACTGATTACAACCCAAACTCAATTTGTGTGTTATTTTTTTGTAGCAAAAAGGCGAAGCCCTCGCCCCCAGGGCCCCCACCCCCTGGCCCGACAGGATTGTGTGTTATTTTCTGGTCAAGGTTAAACCTGTCCAAAGTTATATTCGTCCTTTTAAATTTATTAATTTTTTTACTAATAATTTTTTTTATATTTGACAATGGTGAAAAATCAATAAAAAAGAACCTAATTCAAAAAATCCCTAATTACGCACTTCTTCAATTATTCCAAAATGGCTCACAAATCTCAGCTAAGATTTATTCCATCATGGAGAAAATTAGAAAAAAAAAAAATGCAGTTGCTTCATGGAGAAAACATGAACTAAAATAATATAGCCATAATTTCACTTACTTTTGTCATCCCCAAACTCCAAGTCCATCCCCTGATTCCAAGTTTCCAACAAGTTTCTGCAACTCCAAAGTCTATCTATGCACTCCCAGTTGAAGTTGTTCGCGGTCGTCCCAAACTCTGGAAAAAAGTTTAGTTGAGTTCTTTTTTTTTTCTTTCCTTTTACAGTATTTTAAAAATAATAATTGATAAAAGTATAAGGACGAACATAACCATAACCTTGACAGCATAAAAATTGAGTCCAGGTTGCAATTGATCAACATTATATAATACAAGAATTGTGATTTGATAAAAAAAAAATAGTATATTGTAAATTAAAAAAAAATGATGGTACATGTTGCAAAATGATATTAACCCTAATTAATAAGAATAAATTTAGATTATATATGCACCATTTGATTTATAAAGTGACATTTTAGAGGCCATTTTATCGTTAATTTTTACATATTTTTTCTCATTTCTACCCAATTTATTTCATCTAAAAATTCTATTATTTTTAATCAAAGATTTTTTTTTTTTTTTTATCTCACAGGGAGAGGAGTGGAGAGAGAATTAAAAATTGATACCAAAATTTAGTGATTCTTAAGTTCTGTAATAAACACTTAATATGAAACGAGGTAGTATTATTCAGAAGGAACGAGTGTGTTGGCAAGTCTTGGAAGTATTTTATGGTAGGTAAGATGTAATGACCCATTCAAATTCCTCAACTGCATAATCGATTTCTGTTTTTCAAGCTATCTATAATTTAATTTTATTAATAGTATTACAAGAATGGCGGCGTACGTAATAGCTTCAACCGAACTCTCATTCGACCGATACCCACGTACATACACCCACTCTCATGTATTTATTTATACATACACCTGCACTCATAACGCTTCGATTATATTAATCTGACCATTTAATTTTGCATTTTCAGTTAAATCTAGCTTAGTATATTTTAATATAATCACAATATTAGATAGGAGTTCAAACACACACCCAATCTCATATTTATACACCTACACTCAGTAACATTTCGGTTATATTAATTTGGACATTTTATTTCATATTTTCAGTTAATTATCTAGCCGGTAGATTTCAATGTAATTGTGATATTAGATTTAGATAGAATAGAAGTTCCAAGCACCTTGCATGCATATAGTAAATTGGAAAATTAGTAAATATCATTCACTATGGGTCTGCATGAGAAAAAAAAAATTAATAACCGTATTAGAAATGGGTCATTTCAATTTAAGTTAGTGATAAAATTTGATAAATATATGTAGTTGGTATTTTTTAAGTTGGTGCCCGATAAGTATATTTCACTAATTATTGTTTGTGTTGTGTGTGATATAAATATACTGATGTTATCAATTTATCTATAAAATTAAATAGATAATTACTAAAAAGACTATCTTTATAAACATGATGAATTAATTAACGCATAGGTGATGAAATGGGATGGAATTAGTCTATTACCTCTGAATAGCCGGTAATCGTGGGGTTTTTTTTTTAATCTTTTTCTTTAATCATATTATAAATTAAAACATTAGAAACTGCTTTGCAAGGAATTAGATTTTAATTATGTACTTATAATTACTTTTAGAAAAGTAAAACATATTATCCTTTTCATTTTAACATTGATCTTAAAGTTTTTCTTTTAATTCTAATAATTTTTATATGACAAAGTATTGAGTGAAAATGATTCATAAATGAACCACTAAAGGGTCCTTGGTTGTTTTCACTGAAGAATATTATTTGTTTGCTTCTAAAACTCTTCAATGAAAACAACTAATACCCTTCAATGATTCGTATATGAACCAATTTCACTTTATAAATACTCTTTTTATATTATGAAATTGTCTTTACTAATGTTAAAAAATTAGATATGGATCTTATTTCAACAAAAGACGCAAAAAGTAAATATGTACTGAAAGTAAGATCTCACTTCTTTTATGTAGGGGCATAAGCAAGTCGAGTCAACTCATGAGCTAATTATGTTTGACTTGATTGAGTCAAGCTCGAGTTTGAGCTCCTAATACTAGGCTTGTCAAACTAGCAAGCCTAATCAAACTCATATAATTTTATTATTTTGCCCTAATATCCTAATTGTTTACAATTGATATACTATAATTATGATAGAAAAATCTAACTAATATTAGGGGCTTGGGCTCCAAGTTACAAAGTGGACCAGAGTTTCATTTTATGTACAAAAAAAATCCCGACTATTTTACAATACAATTAAATATAATAGTAGCACTTATGTTGAGTCATTGCAATTATTGTATTGAAAAATAGTTGGAGATTTTTTTTTTTTTTTTTTTGTATCTAAGACTGATTTTTTGTTCCAAATCTTCAACCACAAAATAATCTTTCCTTAATATTACGTACGTTATTGGGTCGAGTCGTGCTCGAGTATTTTAAGTTTTCTGTTGAGCCAATCTCTGGTTCAAAAGACTTAAACTCGATAGAGTTCGAGTCGAGTTTCAAGCTTCAAGTTATTTAATCAAGTCAAGTTCGAGCTTGACACTATTCAATTAGACTCGACTCATTTACATTCCTACTTTTAGTCCTCATTTATACATGTTCATAAAACTTTTATAATGAAGAGTAACTCTTTTGTGAACCAATTTTAGTGTGCAATTGAAAACGATATTAATTTTTTTCTTTATTATACAATATTATTAAACTATATTTTTTAATGAAACAACTAATACTATGAAAAAATGCACACAAGATGCAAACAAGTTTCATGGTGAAACTAGTTCCAAGTATACTTTGCTTAGAATAAATTGTTGTAACTCCGTTCTAAACTATCCCTACTTGAAAACCTTAATTATTTTTTGTCAAGGTGTTCAATTTCATTCTTTTTCAGCAAAGAGATATATTACTTTTCAAATACCATGTAAAAAAGTTCCTACCACCATTTAATTCAACATGTACAATCATTTTTGAGTTGGTACCACCATTTTATTCAGCATGTACCATCAGTTTTAAGCCTATACAACCAATGTTAAACTTGTATTATAGTTTAATTTAGTTATCATTTTTGTTTACAATTTTTTGTTAATTTCATTAATGATGAAATGGTAAAAAAAAATTCTCTAGACTAAGAAAAAATAATTTTGGTAGGATAAATTGCAAGAATGGTCCCATAAGAATTTGTACTTGACAGATTTGGTCCCATGTTTTTTTTTGTCCCATTTTTAGCAGAAAAGGTTTAATCCGTTAAATATTTTACAGTTTTCTATGGAATACTGGATGGAAAAACCTTTTCAACTTGATTTTTGGAGGAAAATGGGTCAGCTTTTGCTATTAACAATCATTTCAAGGTAAAATGCAAGTATGGAGACGATTCTGCAACTTTAGTTCGTAGAGTTTTAAGATGTTGAAAATTAATTATTTTTAAGTTGAGAATTATACGCGCGAGTTTTTGGCAGAAATCTAACGGGCGTGTGGGCCTCATGCTCGTTAATCTATTATTTTTTGAGGGAAAAATCGTATGGGACTATTTGCGCTTAAAAAAAGGACCAAATTCATGAGGACCAATTCTTACCATTTCTGCAATTTCCCCAATTTTGATATGTTAGGCTATTTATAAATTCATCCCAATTTATTAAATCTAACCAAAACCAATTCAATGTATAGACGATTCAATGTATTGTAACTTGTAAAATGCATTTAGTTAGTATACCATGTAAAAAGTTAGTAATTATCTAAAAAAAACCAAATTTAGTTCGTACCGAATTGCAATAATCAGCTCATTAATATTATTTCTTGCCCACATATATAAACTAGCCCATCACCAATAAGGCATAAATTAAGCCACATAAGTTGTCTGAAATTGAACCTTCTTTTGCTTTCGCACAATAAACTATTACACTAAAAAGTTAGCTAAACTGTCATAATCTTAGTTCCATATACTTCACCTTAATATAGAGGATTTAGAGCATTTCTAACCGAAAAGGAGTGGCAATCTCTCGAAATGATAGATTCAAAAACGCCAACTAACTGTACTTATAGATTTTAAATTAATTATTTGAACATATATTATTAATTTATTAATAAAGATAAAATGGGGGTTGGTATTAACTGAATTTCAACAAGAAATGTGTGTCTAATCACAACATACATTCTTATGGGTTACTTAATTTTGATTTTATCTTGTTTTTCATTTTTCAACTTAATTTGTGGTAAATAACACGCCACCTTATATATTGTACAGGTGTTTATGTTCATTAAGTTTAGACCGGCTGCTAATGTTGATAATCTACAACTAATGCACTTAACGAAGCGCGCACTAATTATAATAAATCATTGCCTTTGACTGCTGTAAGAATTTGTGACCAAATTTACATGCAATTAATTATCTCCCCAAGTTTTGCGTGGGATCATTTTATTGTGCAATTTTAATATAAAATATAGATTGTCACTTTTTAAAGTAAAGTGTACCACTTTTTTTTTAGGGAGACAAGCAAAATTGCCCAAAATTTAAGGGGCACTTGTTTTTTGCCCCTTTTTTTTCAAAAGATGTATTATGCCCATTTTGGACCTAAATTCTCCACACTACCCTTACTCATTCATTTTGTATTTTAGTTTTTTTTTCTTCTTTCAATATTAGGTTTGCCTTGCATCCAAACACTAACTAATCCTAATATTAAAAATTCTGAAAAAAAAGAAAAAGAAAAAGAAAATCGAAAACAAGAACTTGAAGAACCCATTGACGGGTTGGGTTCTTCCTCACTGTTTCTTTAGACGCCCCTCTTCGAAGTTGCACGGTTTCTTCCCAAATTCAAAGGGGTTCTTTCAAAATCCGCGCGAGCCTCCCTTGTTCTTCCATAGCTTCGTCCAATTTAGTCTACGGGAGTGGGAGGAAAATTCATGTGGAGAACATTATAGTCCAAGATCCAATTTTTGTTGAAGGAAGTAAGATTACAGTTCATGTCATTCAATTTATGTCTATATGGTAATGGAAATTCACTCTTTTGATTGTTTATCTTGAACTATGGTGTTAATGAAACATGAATTACTCAATAAAATTCTGAAAAAATTTCATTCATGTAATGCCCACCAAGTGTTTGACAAAATTCCTAAATGAAAGAGTATAATAATTTGATGTGCTAATTGAATTCAATTTATGTTAATAAGGTATGAAAATTCACTCTTTTTATCATTGATTTTGTATTATGGTGTTAATGAAACATGAATTACTAAAAAAAAAATCTCAAAAAATTTCATTCATGCAAATGCCCACCAAGTGTTTGACAAAATTCCTAAATGAAAAGTATAATAACTTGATGTGCTAATTCACTTCCTTGGTCATGTATTTTTGCAATAAATGTCATCTCATATTAACCACAATAGTTAGGGTTTGATATAATGTTCAATAATTTTATATTAGTACATTCATATATGGTTCACAATTTTTTGCCAACTATATTCAACTCAATGCCAACTGTTTGCCAACTCTCACAGCACTATTGATGTTGGAAAGAAAATATTGGAGTAGGATCAGTGAGCTTTGAGCTTTGATTGAATGATTATTTTTCACATTTATTTTTTAATGTATGTAAATTTTGATTTACTTGAATGTTGTATCTAGTTAAATGTCACCTCCTCCATGTGCATGTGGAAATGGGCCCATGCTCATAAAGTGTGCGGGTAAAGAAAGACCTAATGCTGGAAGGTACTTCTATATTTGCCCAAAAAATGGGAGTCACAAGGGTCGCTTCATTTGGTGCGATGAACATCACAAGCATGATCCACCAGAATTAGTTCCTGCATTTTTGTATTATCAAACGTACAAACATCCAAACTCCTTCACAAATTCATATGCTAGTGAGTCTAGTAGAAGCTTTGTCAATCGTCGATTGAAGGAAGAAACTATTGATAGCCAATCATGTCGTGGGAATACAACCGATCAATCTTGGTCTCTTGCAAATGAAAATGGAACGCCGTCGAAATTTCTCACCTGGTTGCTAGTTGTAATTTTTATAATATTTGTGTTGTTTGTTGCTGTGTTGCTTGGTTTTATTTTAGGTCGTGCTGTTTAAAATTATTCAGTGTTTTGGACTATTGTTTCTCGTTTTGTTCATTTAGGACTAGACCTGTGGTTCATGTACTATTTCATTATAATGTATGTTGAATCATTCAATTTCATGTCCTTGTCTTTTACATAAAGATAGTTTTGTTACATTAGTTGCTAATTATAAAATAATTCAAAGCTAATTCAACATGTTCGTTATTTATGAGGAAGAAGGTCGTTCAAGAAATACACGAGTTGTCATTTCAAAATTAAAGGCCTGCTTTGCAAACACTTCTTTCGAGATTAGTACAGCTTCAACTCTACTTTTCAGATTCCTGACCATTATTTTGAAATTTTAAAATTCATTGTGTAGTGCTCTCAAGTATGTTGGCCTCAACTTTTCAGATTCTCTAGTTCGTATTCTTAGGTAATGTCATTAAGATTCCTGACTCAAAATAGTATACTAAACTCTAGCATTGAATTGTCAGCTTTTAAGTGATGGCCTCGTTTGGATCATTCACAAAGTATTACATATTCACGTCTATATAAAGCCATTTTCCATTTCATTTCTCTTGTAATTGTGCATCATGGATCTTACTGAAATTACACCACAAGAAACTTATTTCTATGATAAGATTTGGAGCTACGAAATGGACAAGGTGTTCATTAACACCCTGGTCACTGAAAAAAAATTTGGCCGGTGGTATGGAAGAGGGAAGGTCAACTTCAATGCAATGATTACTGCTATTGCTAAGGTCAATGAATTTTGTTTCAAAAGTCTCGCATTGCACGATGCTATGGAACGACTATCTGATCTTGAAAATCGTTACGATTTGTTCAAGTTAATAACTGAGCACCCTCGTGTGTGGTGGAATCGTGATGCAAACACCATCCACACTACTGATAAGATTTGGGGTCGAATAATAGCGGTTTGCGGCTTTTTGTTGTTTTTATTTATGCTTTATAAACAATTAATTTGTACTACTTAGTTAAGTTGTTGCATATTCTATGTTTAAATCAGGAGAATGAACTTGCAAAAGCCTATGTGCATGAAGGAGAGCCAGAATACGTGAAGCTCCGTTACTTGTTTGCTAGTGAGGGGGAGTTAGGGCCAGAAGAGGGGAATTTTGTTGCAAATCTTGACAACCCCGTCGAGATTATCAACATTACTGATAGCCCTGTTGTATCTGTTGAACGCCATCATGGATTGAACGTTCCAATTGTCATTTCGGATGATGAAGCAGAAACTATGCCAAGTGGATGCAATCGTCGTTCCACTCGAAGAAATCTGTTTGCCGAGGATGACGAAACTATGGCAAGTGGACGCAAGTGGTCAGGTGCGTCTTCTAGCAAGTCAAAGAAGGGCGACTACTAAGCATACCGTGGCTTTAACCTCGTTTGAATCTAAGTGATGACCTTGTTTCCAATATGTTTACTATGTTGATGTTTTTATGTTTACCTGATGATCCTATGTAATGGTTTAGGTTTTGTGTCGATAGGGTTTAGGGTTCTCTATTTTGTTCTTGTAATTTTCTAATTTCCATTTGTCTACGCTATGGCATGTTTAGGTTATTATGCCGTATTAAGTTAATTTAATGGGTTTCCTAAGCATGAAATATGTTTAATACGAGCATCATGTTTGCAAAAAATGCCAAATCATAAGCATGAACTGAGGAATTAGATAAACAAGATCCTAATAAATTTAAACATGCTTACAAACATCGAAATACTACTAAGCATATCATTAAGTTAACAAAAGCAAACATCCAAATCCTACCACCATCTAGTTAAGTTCTTACATGCCGACATAAATAGATAATAAGTTTGGCATAAAGCCCAAATGCCTAACAAACAACAAGGAATTAACACGAAGGAAATCAAGAAAGATTCCTGTTTATGAAATGGGTCACGTAACGGGCACGAGGTTCCTCAGAAAAACCCAAAACTGCTCCAAAATACCACTGTCTTTGGCTAGCACTTTTGGCTAAAACAAACTAGATTTACTTCACGATAAAAAAACAATGTGGACCAAATGAGGATGCAAACCAACCTAACTTGGCCTACTTTTGGAATAGAAATGCATACTAAGAAAAGGTGAAAATAATTCATAATACAACCAACTTTTTCAATCTTGTCTACGGGAAGAGAAGGACCACTTGTAGAAGTTTTTTGAAGCAGAAGAGCTAGAAGTGTCAGCATTGGCTGAGCTAATACTTGAAGTTGGAAAGATATTTGTCGGTTGAGAGAGATTGCGTGGAATGGTTGTAGATGCATTTGAGGTGCGAACTGGTTGGCAGTTAGGAATTTCATGGGTATCATCAAGATTTGGAATAGATGATGTTGACGATTTATGAAACAACCTTCTTCGACTGGAAGCGTGCCTGGTGGCAGTAGAAGACATGTCTTCTTCATCTTCCGAGTCAGGAACAATCATGTTGTGTAGGAGTTGATTGTTTGGGTCTTGTTGATGATTTTGTGTTTCATCACTTGTCTCAATCTCACCAGACTCCTTGAATAGAAATGTCAGGGACGAGAAGAATGGTTCTCCTTCACGGACGTAGGCCATTGCAAGACGATCACTCTATATAACAAAAGCAAGATGTATATTAATATTTTGAACTCAGTAAATATCACATTTACCACCTTCCTAATTTTTAAAACCTGCTAGAAAAAACAAACCTTGACCATCTGAATCCAATCTTTCTTGCCTGCTTTTAGCTTGTTAGTATTTGGATCCCAAGTGAACCCCTCAGCCCCTTGACACTTCACAAACGTGTCATACCTTTATCGTAGATAGTTCAGCTGTAGACGCCCCTCTTCGAAAGACAAAGACTTATGGAACACCTCATTCACAGTGTTGATTGATGTTGAGATTGCATTAAAGTTTAACGCATCACGACCTTCCGAGTTACCTTGATGCTTTTGCATCAACAATGTGTTTATGAAACATGATTCCATTTCGAAGGTCCATATTCCATCATACAATATTTCATTTTGAAGGGGAATTTTTTTCAGTGGAGGCATTTTTTGTGGAACTCTTGAGATAGTACATTGATGTTTGGTGCATAACCTCGTTTATATACTACTAAAGTATTTTATTGTTGATGTGGTCCATTTACTAGAAGACAAATATTTGAACTGGATAAAAACTCCCGTGACTAGAGGGGATTTGACTGATGAGTCACTGAAAAATTGACCTCTCATAACGTGTTGTCAATTTTCACTGAATACTACAGTGTTTTAGTGGGTTGTCAAGTCACACTGCAACCATACATACAAAATGTGACAATCCCTATTCAATAGATACCTTTTTTTGGCCCCCAATTTTTCATTTGATGTTCACCTTAATCCAAAACATCATCAAATAGAGATACTATATGCAAAATGATGATGTTTTAATCCATAAGTATGCAAAAGTAATCTACATCATCCTTAACTAAGCAAAATTAAACAACATCATCTATAACTACACAAATTAAAAGTCCAGTTCAATGTTCTAAAAGTTCTAGTTAGAATGCAATACCACCCACATCATCCATGAAGTTAGCACACATCACTTCATTGTGGCGGGTCTTCATATTCAAAATGTCCTTGTTGGATGTGCCAATTCAACATGGCTTGTTGGCGCCGCTCCATATTTTCTTCTCTCCGACTCCGCTCCCTAAGTATTTCTTCGAACGTTGTTTGTCTTGTAACCACATCTTCAATTTTAGTAGTCAACCTATCATTGCTAGAACGGAGTCCTTGAATATCCACCCTAAAGCTCTCTATAGTAGTGATTAAACTTTCAATGTCGTTTCTCCATCTTGAATACACCAATGGTTGTTGAGTCGGTTGGACTTGCGGTTGTGATCTGTCCACTTGTTCTTCTTCTTCCTCCCTTGTTTCCTCCGTTCCAACTTGCTCTTGACCTCTACTCGTTCCTTCTCCCGCTCTCGCACGCTTCCTCGCTCTTGCTCATTGTACAACAACATTATCATGAAATTCTTGTCGAAATCGAATGTGCTCCTGAGATTGCATGAGCCAATTTCCTGCCTCCTCTCTTCTCCATGTTATTAGAGACCAGTTATTCAATGGAAATCCAAGTTCATCCTTCAACTTCATGCAATACTGATCTCCCACCTTCTCTATTACTTCACTCTTTAACAGATAAGGGATGTCAATATACTCCTCAACAATGCTTTCCATTTCATCGGGTCTCCAACCGACACTTTCAGCTATATGAGTAATCATCCCTCCTACTGCACATTGCTTGATGTTAGATGAACACCGACTCCCTAGATGTGCCATTAGGTAAGCACCGAAGTTGGCATGCATATCATGGATCATAGAATAAATCAAATACAACTCCTCACCCCTCATTGCCCCAGCTTCATGCCTAGCAAAAACAGTGTTCATCATCACTCTATGGACCATTTTGAACATGGGATTACGAATCCTCGATGCTTTTGACTTCCCAGCAACAAATTCCACTTGCTTCAGATTTTTAGTGGAGATCGCATCCCATGTTTTTTGCTCCTCCTTATAACAGCCCCTTTCGTAATGATTCCTGTTGTGTACATGAGTTGCCGTCTTGAAAATCTCATTCAAGCGCTGACAAGTGATCGAGCGATCCACATTTCCAGCTCTGAACGTCATCGTTGTTGGCACTTTACCGGCATCGGTTAAAACTTCCACCGTGCTCAGGAACTCGATGGCCAAATCCTTGTAAAGAGGCTTATGGATTGAAAGCATCTCTTTCCATCCAATCCTTTCGAATAGCTCTTGTACATCTCTTCTAGTGTTCAATACATCCATTGTTGTTGAGTCGTAGAACCTTGTGGGATGGAACGTCATGGTGCTAGCTTTGATGAAGTTATTGTAATACCTCGCCTCATCGCCGAAATATAACCCAAGATCGGATGGCCTCTTTTGACACTGTTGGAAGCAATGAATTTCATTATTTTCATTATTTACCCTTGGAGCTTGATTCCTTCCTCTTCCACGGCGTTGACTCATCTCTCTACACAAAAAGGCCAAAAAAATATACGGATGAGTGATGGGAGACCATTAATCAAAATATAACACATTATACTTAACAAGTAATTCACATTAAAGCAAGTAATGCCAACTTTCGTCAGTATTCACCACAAGAATTTCAAATCTTCAATTAAAAAAAAAACCACAAATTAGGCCTTCAATTGAAGAGGTATTCACTTACCCATCCCTAATATGCCTAAAACAATTCATATTGGGCATGCCCATTGTTTTTACATAGCATAAAACTCAAGGAATAAATTCTTAAGGATTAACACAATAATGCAATTCAAGCCAAATTTCGTCACTATTCACCACAATAAAAATTTAGAATTTGAAATTCATGAATATTCCCAACAATTAGCAATAAACTTGAAGATAAATTGACTTACCCATCTCTTATAAGCCTCAAACAAGATTAAACATCAAGGAATCTAACAATTAGTTAGGGCTTAGAAGTTTAATTTTTTAAGCACAATGCACCAAAACTCTATAATAATCCGAAATCATGCTTCAATCTTGCTAAGTAAGAGAGTGTAGAGCAAGAACTTACCTTGGATGTGGAGAATATGCCAACAAATTGAAGGCCCTAAGTTAGGAATTGAAGAGATGGAGGAAGAGTTTGTGTATGCGTGCGTGATAGTCCTAGAGGGAAATAGTGAAAATTGAAAAGTTTATTAGTATTTGGATGTTAGGGTTACTTATATAGGTAAGAAAATGGGTATTAATGTTAATTCGGGTCGAAAATTCGACCCATATTTAGAATACGAAATTTCAATTCGATATTTCACTCGACCAGGACATTTTGTACTCGGCCGAGTGACTATAAAACTTGGTCGTGTGATATTAACCGTAGCGGTTACCCGTGCAGGATGATATTGGCTCGGTCGAGCGAAAATAATTGCCTTGGTCGATTGAAAATTATCTTTTGTTTTGAAAGTAATAAACGATTGAAAGACCGCCATACCCTTCTCGACCGAATTAAGTCGTCGAGGCATTCCAATTTCCCCCAAATTAAAAAAGAAACCCTAGCCAGTAGCCCGACCGTCTCCGTCCACTCCACGGTCCGAGTCTCCTAGCGGTGGCGTCGTGAAGTAGATTACGACGCGAACCAGTGGAGGTCCGAGTCTCCTATATTGCGTTTTGAAAGCGGCGTCTCTATTCAGAGTGCATCGTCAAGGTAATCGGGGAACTTTATTAGGAAATTATGCAATTTAATTCAATGTTAGGCTGTTCGATGTGCACGAGTTTAAGTGTGAACTTGTTGAGTTATGGAGATTTTTACTTTTGATCGAAAATAGTGCTTGATTTGTCTGAATACTGGCGATTTAAAGTTATTACTGAAACCATTATCGGTATATATTTCTCATTTTTTATGAAATTCACAGCTGAGGTATCATTCTGAAACATAAAATCTGGGTAGATATTGAGGAGTTTCAGCTGTAAATTATTGTTTATTTTTTGTCATTTTCTATACCCTCTGAATCCTAGGAGAACAGTAAAGATTAATTTGTTATGTTGAGTTAAGAGGGTTTTTGGCTGAGTTTATAAGTTCACTAAACTGGTTGGGTAACTTTTTTCTACGAGATCTTAAAGCTGATTTCGTATAAGTAATGTCTGGAAAGGGCTTAAGTGGGCATGAGCAAATTCTGCTGTTAAACCTTTTAGCTTTGAAAATTGGATGGATACTTGGATAGTAAGATTTGTATGTTTGTTTTGGAATGATGTAAGTAGTGTTTTGCGTACATCAACTTTGAAGGAGTAGATTGTCGTAATTGTTGGATGAATGATTTTGGAAAAACAAAATGAAGATTTACTAATTAGGGTGAAATAGTAGAGTTTTATAGATACTATTTGGGGGATATCATATTGGACTATAAAAATCCAGAAACAAACATGATGTAATCCTAAGTCCAAACATAATAGAGATTGTAACTTATATTATGAAAATAAGATACTGTTCTTACAAACTCCTTTAAACTTGATTCATTTTCCAGAAAAAGTTCGACCATCTTATCTTTTCCGAACATTTCAGCAACATTTTCAAAAGGTCAAGCATTTTATTCAACAGTATAAGTAAGAGGCTAAGAGCATATAAGATCACGTACATAATATGAAAGTTGGGGCCCATGATTACTTGATTACTCTAGTTATGGATTACTCTAATTTACTAACAAATCTTAGCTGCTTTTGATTACTGGAATGTAGATAGCGAACAATTATTTTGGGATGTAATAAATAAATGACTATTTCATTACTCTTGTTATTGGAGATGTTTAGTAGAACATGTGTAGAAGTATGATTAGGTGGTAAACACAATAGGTGAATTAGATGTACTAGATTACAGTATACTCTTCCAATGGACAAGATGAATTAGATTCTTGTGTGTTGATCACTCTTGTAATCTAGGTGAATTTGATGGTTTAAATTACATGATTACTTGATTACTTTCGTTAACTACATGCATTCTATTTACTTGACTACTCTTGTTAACTACATGCATTAATAAATCTTGATTACTTGAGGAGAACCGTAATGCCATCTAATTTAATTTACTCTCTAAATGATGATGGTGCAGGTTTTAATGGCTAGAGTCAATTCTAGGGCTGATATCAAATGCGTTGTCGATGCCATTCAAACTCATTTGGATGAGGATAACCTGACAAGGTTCCAGGCATCATGTTTTGGGAAGTTCTTGGAATTGCATCCACTTCAATTTCAAGGCCAAGTTGTACACCACCTTTTATTGAAACAAGATAACTCTGGATCCCGGAAGAAGATTACATTTGATGTCAATGGTTGCGATGTAGAGTTTGGACCAGCCGAGTTTTCATTGATCACCGGATTGAGTTTCGGCGAGGTTCTAAATACACCCTATGCTTCAGAGTTCTTCACTAGTGTATTTCCCGGAAAGAACCACCTGTTTCTTAACGACATATTCGAAGCTTTGGAAGCTCAAAACGGGGGTTCTGAAACTGCATTAAAACTGTCCATGCTACTGGTTGTGTACGGCTTGTTGTTAGTATGACACCGAACTAACAAGAAGCTTGACCTGCAGTACATTCACCTGCTCGACGACTTGGATTCATTCAACCAATTCCCATGGGGTTCCATAGCGTACGAGTTTCTCGTTGATAACCTGCGTAACATAATGGACAGGCAAGATGCGAAGGACAGGAAAGTTGAGAACACAAGACGGAGAAAGAAAGCCAAGCAGAGGGACGTAGAGGAAACCAAGAAATCGTGGTTCGATTGTTACGGTTTCGTACACGCGCTTCAACTGTGGGCGTATGAAGCTACCCCTAAGTTGGCAAAACTTGGCGCAAGTCTTGTTGAACTGTCGAAGCTTCCTAGAATGTTGAGATGGACATGCACAAACAGTTTGTCCAAAAAAGATTTGGAGAAGCATGTCTTCCCCGACAAGATTTCTTCTAGAAATGTAAGTTAATTTACTTTTTACTTTCTCATAATTACTATGCAAATTATATATTTACTTAACACTAAGCTAATGTAGTTTGTAACTTTTAATTGTTTTGTTTTAGGCCACCCATACTGTACATCGGAGATTGGAACCAACTGAGGCTGAGATTACTACCCCCTGTTATTTGAGTGCTCTTCATTGGGAGCAAGATCATCCAAGTACTCCGATTGATAGTTCCAGAAAGCGAAAGTTGGAGGAGATGGACTTTGAAGATGAAGAGGAGGAGATCAAAGACCGCCCTGAAGATATTGCCGGGTCCAGCAACAATCCTTGCATTCTCAAGTTGGAAAGAAAAATAGATGATTGTGCACTTCAGTTGTCCGCGGTCCGCAAGAAGCAGGATTATTTTGAAGTGCTAATGAAGACACCTTTTCACCATTTGGGATGCACTTTGCCAGAAGGGCCGGATGAAACCAACAAGGAAGAGGTTAGCTTTGATTTCACTATTTTGCGTGGAATTGTGGTATTATAAATAACGTAAGATTCCTTTGTTAATATCTTGATGATGTTTATTATTGTGCTTGATCTGCAGAATGTTAGTGGTCCAGGTTTAGGAGTACATGATGATTCTATCTTTGATCATGGGAGGGGGAGTGTAGGGAGAGATGCAGAGACGATTGAGAAAGATGAAGGGAATGATAGTGGACACAAGATTGTGGACCCTGAAGTTGAGGGAGAGGTTGGAGTGGATAGCGGAGGTACGGCTAAGGAACCGGTTGAGAGAGATGGAGGGAAGGAGAGTGGAGCAATAGTTGTGGAGCCGATTGACAGACACGAACAGGAGGAGAATCTGGATAGAGATGCAGAGAAAAAATTGGAGGTATTGGTGGAAGAACCTGAAAGTGAAGGAAAGGAAAAGACGGAAGAAGAGGTTCAGGAGGTTGTGGTGGAAAAGGCTAGACGCTTTAGAACAAAGGTTAGATCAAAGCGGGTCATGAGGCCGGGGCCTTCGAAGATTAGTCCGTTCACAGACCCAACTCACTACCCAAAACCAAGGAGCAAAAAGGTTATCGTAGCAATGGAGGAGAGATCAAAACCACAGTTCGACCCCATGTCCCTATTTGATGACGCTGCCATTCAAGAGTTTGAAAATTGGTGGAAAATGGCACTGGAGAAGAGGTTGAAAACTGCGGTTGTCACCCCGAATATGCATGCTGTGGACGCTGAATGGTTCAAGAACTTGTGGGAATTTAACGGATGGCTGGAAGATTCGGTATTTTACTTTCCTTGTATTTCATCTTGAATTCGTATGGCAGCATATTGATTCACTTGTATTCGTATGACAACATATTGATTCACTTGTGTACCTCGTGGCGCATAAATTCAAGACGATGCCTGATAGCTTCCTCAACAATTGGACTTTTGTGGACTTTTTTTCACGGTAATTCATATGCATATATGTATTTTAACTAGGTTCTTGATAACTTTTTTGCTGAAACCTTCTCATAAAAAATCTGTTTGACGACTTTGTAGAGCCAGTTGACATCACTTCATACAATATGGTCAAAGGCAAAGAAAAAGAAACTACCGTGGGATTGGAAGGTGGAGTGTAAGAGTGCATTAGAGTACGTCGCTGGAGTCCGGCCACACAACGCCCGTAATAGGTCGTGGTCAGAGGTATCCACTGTATACGGTGTCGGGCACGTGATGGGAAAACATTGGGTGCTATATGAGATAAACCTGAAGAGTTTCCATATCACGGTGTACGATTCCATGTCAGAATGCACGCGTTGGATCCAAATGGCTAGGTATTTTGAAAATTTCGGTTCAATTCTATTTTCCCTATGCGAACAGGGGATGGTTTGGGGTGAAGATCAACCGAGGATGAATGCAAAGAAGTTCTCAGTGGGGAGATTTGACAAGCCTCCTCAACAGAATAACGGAAGCGACTGTGGCATTTTATGCATAAAGTTCATGGAGTGTTTGGTCACAGGTCGACCCGTATCATACATTGATCCTTCTATGTGTCGCTTGGTTAGGAAGTCCTATTGTGTTGATTTTATTTCTAGGGAACTCGTCAGCAGATTATATTCGTAGTGTTGTACTGTTTCACTTGTTTTCGTATGACAGAAGGATGTACCTCGGTGAAGGATGTACCTCGGTGAATTGCTATTTTGTTGGATTTAAATTTGGTTAATTCACTTGTTTTGTAAAAGTATATGCATGATACCATTACAAGGAATATAAAATCATCACTAGTAGCAGGACCAGTTTCATCACAAACCAATGGCAATATATTTTTGCATGACTTTCAAAATCTTCATGCAAGCATAACTTGTATCTATGATCTTTATTTTAGTAGTAAATTTACTCAAAACTTTAAATTGAACACATATATATCGCTTTGATACTTCCATAGGTTTTCATTTAAAACAGATGAATGCACCTACATAGCACAAATAAGCTAAATATATGTCTCATTTTCAATACAATATTCAGAAGGACGATGGGAGAGAATAACTACCAGTTAAACCACAAACCCTAAACTAATACATATAAAAGAAAAACAAACGACCCAATTTAAAAACACAATTAGATAATTAGGCACTCAGGCCACAACAACAGTGACAACCGAAAAGGACATTGCCCTAATCCTTATCTTCTTGCGTCTTCGACCACGATGCATATTCCCTTGCACATTTAGACTCAATATCTCGTACTTGTTGAGGTATATTATCCAGAAACTGTTTGAACTGGATAACACCAAAAGCATGAAACATATCTTGAACAAGAGGTTCGCCTTTTTCTTTAAGTCTCTGTGCGTACGGATTGGCCTACACAAATTGAATTGTTGAATTTATAATAAAGACTTTTTTTCGTGAAGAAATAATATACGTTTAAATACCTTTATGATTGCATCCCATGTAGCTTCATCAGCAAGAAGCATCCCAGTATTATCAGGGTCCGTCTTCATTTCTCTATGCATCTTCACCTTGTCGAATTTATTCCATCTCTCGAGTAGAGAGTAGAACTTTTTCGAGACTTTCTTGGATGAGAAATCCTTTCGAAGTGTTGAAAAAAGTTGTTGGGTAACATGCTCCAAAAGTGCACCCTCAATTCTGCACTCCACCATATAGCCATCATGTCTTGCCTTCATCAAAAGGAATAACAAAGTCTCTTCCTTCTTTTGTGTCCAACTCACCATGTCGAACATTTCATCTACACGTTTTTGGATCTTAGCCATTTGACAAGAAATTTGGTTGCTGGTGTTTCCAATTGGTAATGCTGAACTATATTTATACTGATTTTAGGGTAGAAAACGACAAATACACATATGCCAACTCATTCACAGATAACCTGAGGAATTCCAACTTATTGCCAATCAGTCTGCCAACATCACCCAACAATAAATGACACCATG
This sequence comes from Ballota nigra, assembly GCA_947034835.1. Taxonomy (NCBI): domain Eukaryota; kingdom Viridiplantae; phylum Streptophyta; class Magnoliopsida; order Lamiales; family Lamiaceae; genus Ballota; species Ballota nigra. The sequence continues at coordinate 46,292,287 of OX344722.1, forward strand.
CTTAAAAAATTTGAGAAAGGGAACCCAAGGCACATCAGTAATTTATTCACTGTAGGCTAATAGCCCTGAAAACGTGTTGCATCAACAAGACAATTCAATTAAATATTGTGGAACATTTTAATTGGATGAGTAGTACTAAATGACTCTCATGCTAAAAAAAAGGAAAGAATATGGTTGTGCCATGAATACTGAAAGGATACTATGAAAATATACTAATTTTGGACATTATAAAACGACAAATACACATATGCCAACTCATTCACAGATAACCTGAGGAATTCCAACTTATTGCCAATCAGTCTGCCAACATCACCCAACAATAAATGACACCATGCTTAAAAAATTTGAGAAAGGGAACCCAAGGTACATCAGTAATTTATTCACTGTAGGCTAATAGCCCTGAAAATGTGTTGCATCAACAAGACAATTCAATTAAATATTGTGAAACATTTTAATTGGATGAGTAGTACTAAATGATTCTCATGCTAAAAAAAGGAAAGAATATGGTTGTGCCATGAATACTGAAAGGATACTATGAAAATATACTAATTTTGGACATTATAAAACGACAAATACACATATGCCAACTCATTCACAGTTAACGTGAGGAATTCCAATTTATTGCCAATAAGTCTGCCAACATCATCCAACAATAAATGACACCATGCTTAAAAAAATTTGAGAAAGGGAACCCAAGGTACATCAGTAATTTATTCACAAGTAGGCTAATAGCCCTAAAAAAGTGTTGCATCAACAAGACAATTCAATTAAATATTGTGGAGTATTTTAATTGGATGAGTAGTACTAAATGATTCTCATTCTAAAAAAGTAAAGAATATGGTTGTGTCATCAATACTGAAAACATATCTGAAAATATAGTGATTTTGGTGTACAAAATGACAAATAAGCATATGCCAACTCATTAAAAGCTAACGAGAGGTATTCCAATTTATTGCCAATCAATCTGTCAACCACGCTATTGTCAATAAAGGACACAATGTTTAAAAAAAATAAAAACCAGATTATATGCAAAGTAAATCACTAATTTTTTCACATGTAGGGTAAGAACTAATGGTCAGTGCACTAAACCCTGAAAATATTTTGCATCAACAAGACTAGTCAATGACACCTCGTGGGCCATTTTAAAGGAATCTTACCTATAAAAGAATGGAGTTTAGGTAGGCCTTAAAATGAATAAAGTTACCAGTACTCCTACTTATGGTGGGATAGAAGACGACAAAAACACTATTGCCAACTCCATAAAAGTTAACAAAAGTAATTCCAACAATTTATCAAACACTATGCCAACCCTCCCGTGAATCAATTAGAGCATTTAGTGAATCTTGTGAATTGATATGAAATGGCTTGTGACAAAAAAGAAATCAAGAATATGTCCTATTATTTTCAAAGCATCACTGTTGTGTTTGTCTTGTTTATTATTTTAAAAAAAAGTACGACACGTACTACGATGTATTCAAAAGCACTCGACCAGATACATTATCACTCGACCGAGTGATATACTTTTTGCTCGAGTGGGCATTATACTCGACCAGATGATTAATCACTAGATCGAGTGAAATCCAGTCTGGTCGAGCAACTTAGGCCGTGGGCACACCACTCGATCGAGGAGTTATCACTCGACCGAGTAAAATCCAGTTTGGTCGAGCAAGTTAGGCCGTGGGCACGCCACTCGATCGAGGAGTTATCACTCGGCCGAGTCTTCTCCTTTTTGGTCGAGTGAGTGTCTTTACAGTTTTAAAATTAGAATTTAGCTTAGATAACTCCTTTTTGGCCGAGTCAACTTCTTTTTGGTCGAGTTTATTATCACTTTCTTTGAATTTCCTTCTATTCTAATATAATTTGTTTAAGATTTTTTCTAACAATACTTTTCTTGTTTAAAATACTGTTAGAAAAATAAAATTCGATTTTGGACATTATATTACAATATATTAATGCATTACGATACGATACATGATGCTTCAGAAATACAGATACACGTCTAAAGTTAAAGTTTACAACAATAACAGTAATACACGTCACAAAGGTGGACAATACTTCCATAAAAATATAAGTAGAGTTCATAATCCTAATATCACTACAAGCTCACCACACCTCAACCGTACAATTCAGACATCAATAGGTCTTGGACATTTTCTCTTTGTATGACCGAGATCACCACACATTGAACACCTGCGTGGTTGACGTCCAGGAAGATTGTCCCTATTCGATTGTGGCAAATCGGATGCTTCTGCATCAGGAGTTCCAGATGGAATGTAAACGTCACAATTTATTCGATTGTGGTTGGGTTGTTTGCATCGTGAACATTGTTGATTTGTACGCCTTGAGGAAGACCCTTCCTCGAAATGTGAACGCTTCCTGCTTTTCCTAGGGCGTCCAGCTTGTCGGGGACAAGGTGGAGAATGACAATTAATGGATTTGATGTGAGGAGGCACAACCCATTCTTTTGGATGAGGTACGAGCATGACTGATCCACCCCACATTTTCTTCAAATGAACAGAGGTGTAACATTCCTCAACAAAATTTTTTACATCATAATTTGCGTGCCTATAGACAAATTGAAAGTAAAAAGAGTGGATTAATAAGGATATTGGAATAACAAAACATGATAAACAGAATCATTCTCGGGGTATTTATCATTCTTACCTAATTGCAGCAAGGGCATGAAGACAAGGAATCCCTAGGGACTGGAATTCACAGCATTCACAACTACGTTCAGACAAATCAACTATGTAGCTCTTAACACCGTGAAGTACCTTATACCTATCGAATGACAATGACTCAACACGAAGCTTATCACAAAACTTGGTAAGCTTTGACAATTTAGATGTAACTTCAGTAGATAAATCCCCCTGTGAAGATTTGGCATCTCTTGATCGAGTATGAAACCATTGTTGAATGATTTGTCTAACACATTCCAACACATACACAATGGGTTTGTCACGAGCCCATAAAATTGTTTTGTTCCAAGACTCAGCGGCATTGGAGGTCATGAACTCGTACCGCCTAACAGGACAATGCACTCGAGACCATCGCTCGGGACCTATACTACTTAAACTATCCTTGAAATTGCCATTGTCAAAACGTCCGATGGAATCCATTATTCTGTTAATTGTACATATGGCGATGATCAACATAATGAGAAATGTGAAACAAAACAAAATTGGATATAAACATACCTGTCGTATTCCGACTCTCGATAAGTGTATGCAGCGCTCTTGAAAAACGAATAATGTGCCGGCCGTATGATGCAAACTTCTTCTGTATATGATAGTAACAAAATCCATGCTTTGCTTCAGGGTAAACGGTCTCCACGGCATGGATTATGCCTTTGTGTTGATCGGAAACAATCAACAAATCATCAGGACAACTATATGCTTCTCGTAATCTATCAAAAAACCACGTCCACGACTCATTACTCTCCACATCACCTATGCCAGTTGCAAGTGGAAATACTTGATTATTGGAATCCTGAGTAACCGCAACAAAAACTACTCCCTTGTATTTACCCTTCAGATGAGTCCCATCCACAACAATAACAGGTCTGCCATAATTCATGAAACCGTTAATTGATGCACGAAGCGCAAAGAAACAATACTTGAATCTATCTTCATCATCAGTGTGTAACTTTATATGACTCTCGGGGTTTGCAGTAAGAAGCCGATCCAAATAAGATGGTAACATGTTGAAAGACTCCTCAGGATCACCATATATCATATTCATGGCCCGTTGTGCAGACCTCAGCGCTTGACTGTACTGCAAATTCATCCCATGATTTAATTTTAAATCTCCCAAAATATCGGTAGGGGTCATTGATGTTGATTTCTCTTGCTGTCTAGCGGCATAAAATGATCCAACCACTTTTGAGGGCAATGACCGTGGTGCATTCCGATTTGGATCGAAAGCACACGTGTGAGGGGTCAACTTTGTTGTCTTCCAAAACCCATGTTTTCTACCTGCACGGAATGAAAATTCACAATTTGCATGCTTGCACTTCAAAACCCATCTGCCTGGATCCGATTTTCTTACACGGTACTCCACTTTATTCGTCAAATGGTAAAAACCAACAGAAGTACACATCTCTTCTTTGCTAACAAATATGTCGTCTATCTTGAGTACCCCGGGAGTGAAGTTCACATTTGGAACATCCACAGGAGGAGAAGGTAAAATTGAAGGCATACACGGAATGGACCATGGACGAGCACATTCGGGAAGAATTTCAGGATTAATTTCGGTGGGATCCTCAAAGGACTCATAATCACCATAAGACTCATCAGAAGAATGATCAACTTCTATACCAATATCATCATTGGATGTGGGGCTGTCTTCACCCAATTCTGGAATGTTTTGCGAAGGATCATTAAATAGATGGGCATCCTTCAAGGCATTGAATGTATCCATCATCTTCAAAAAGCCCCCCGGTTGTGTGAAAGAAGAACAGCTACCGACAACTCCATCAATGAAGGGTTCAATTATTTCCGGTTGTGCACCTAGACGGGACACGTAAATCACAGGCGAATGTGTTGTGCGAAATAGTGACTCGACATCGTCATTAGTATCTATATTAACAATAACCGAATCTCCCTTAACGTTAGCAACTTCAACGATTTGATAATCACTTGCACTCGTGTTAGCATATTTCAAAACACTATTAACCAAACTTCTAAGACTTGATAGGTTGATATGTTCATCGTGGATAACTTTACCACGAGAAATACCACCCACGTAAGAAGTGCCATCCCATTTTCCGTTAAAATGGATCACCAAAAATCTTCGTTCACTCATCTGGGAACTAGACAAAAGGGTGCGGGTAAGAGTATAAACTAATAAAATCACAAAAAATAAAATCATACACATTCATAACTTTCACAAAAGGTGCTGTTGCAGTTGGCAAATTGTTGGCAATAAGTTGGCAAGCGGTTGGCAAGCTTCGTTAGCACAAATTCCCTTCAATTTTTAAACATCACACTCAAAAGAGATATCATAGCTGAACATTCTGAGAAATTCATGCTTCATTCTCACCATACCACAAAATACATGGACAAATGAGTGAATTAAATACAAAAATATATCATGTTCTTTCATTTAGGACTTTTGTCAAACACTTGGTGGGCATCTACATGAAAGAAATTTTACTTAACAAATGCTTTGAGTAATTCCATACCTTATCACCACAATACAAAATAAATGGTCAAATGAGTGAATTTAACACACAAACATATCATATTCTTTCATTTAAGACTTTTGTCAAACACTTGGTGGACATTTACATGAATGAATTTTTTTGAGAATTTTTTTGAGTAATTCATGTTTCAATAACACCACAATACAAAATAAATGATCAAAGGAGTGATTCCATACCTTATTGACGTAAATTGAATTGAATTGGACACCTTGGCCAACCAAACAATGGTGTTTGATTTCTTGAAGGGTGTAATATGATTGAATGAAAATTGACAATTCTCAAAGTCTTGATTTAAGCAATAATGTGTTGTGTAAATCGATTTGGACCACAGTAGCGAAACAGAAGCATGATTTCGCCGGAAACCTTGGCCAACACCACCAACGCCCGCCGCCCAATTTCTTTTCTCTGCTCCACCCGCTTCTCTGCTAACTCACGAAAATGGAATGTAAGAATGGGAGTGTTTGAATATTGAATTGGAGTGTTTGGTAACAAGAATGTTAATTTGTGAAATAAGAATTATTTTGTGAAAATGGAAAATGAATGAGTAAGGGTAGTGTGGACAATTTAGATCCAAAATGGGCAGAATACATCTTTTGAAAAAAAGGGGGCAAAAATCAAGTGCCCCCTTAAATTTTGGGCACTTTTGTGTATTTTTTTTTTTTAAAAGTGTAAAAATGTTCAAATATATATTTAATTAGAACTTAAACAATAAAAATTTATTTTGATATTATTGTTTTAATGCTCAATAAATTATGGTATATATATATTTAAATTTTATAGGTAAAATTCAGCATATTGAATGATGTTTCACTGGTATGTATATAGTAAAAATGAAAGGGGACCATTATTTTGGGAAATAGGAAGTATATAAAAAAAAAAAAAGTGGGTACGTATATTTAGTTTAGTATAATAATGAATATGGTAGAGGGTTGGGTCAAAGTTTGTTTGTTGAGGGTTTATCAGCGTTCGTTGAGATTGGGTTTCATGGAAAGATGAGATATATTAAAAGGTATGTTATTGTTTTCATTACAGTGACACTTTTGGATCAAATGTTTTTATTTTTTTATCTTTGCAAGTTAACTGATTTGCCTGATTATCTGAAAGCTATTCCCGACCTTTCTATTCATCATCTTCTCATCATATTTGCGGGGAATTTTGCCTGAAACGGTCTCATTTTTGAGACGAAACTCTATTCTAACTTTTAACTTATATTTTGTTTTAAAATATATATATATAATTCGAGTAGGATACATATGTTATTATTGAAACCCGGCCGTTCTATGTATCACAAGTTAAAATCCTTTATATATATTTGCGTGTGTACTCGATCAGGCTTGCTCATATATTTAAGTGTTCTCTCTCTTATAAAACGTCCTTTTCCCCTTTTTCACAACGAAAAGGGCCATGCGTACGTGTGAGTGTGAGTGTGTGTATTGCCATATTGGGCATGCTCTAAATTAATCGTAAACCAACTTCATCAAGGAGAATAAATATGTATTTGAATACTGTTTGTTTATAGAGCCTATATTTAATCTCATATCATGTCTGTTTTATACACCAGCAATATATAAGACACATGTAAACCTTATAAGATAGGCAAAATAAATATGAAATTAATTAATGGAGCTAGCACATATACCATTTTACAATTTTATGAATGTACAACTCTATCGGTATTTTAAAATGATCAATTTTTTTAATATTTTTAATTTAGTAGTTTTTTTTGACAAATAGATTGTAGTTTTGGTCCCAAGAGAATGAATAAATGACAAATTTTGTTCCAAGAGAAAGAAGTAAAATTGCAGTTTAGTCCTGAAACTTAATTAATGAATGTGACCAAAATTGCAAAAAGGAAAATTGACTATTTTAGGACATAGGTACCAAAAATGTTTTGGATTCATTCTCTTGGGACGAAATGTGCAATTTTTCCTGTGTAGGCTAGCTGCAATAAAGTGATACTATTCAAGGTGAGTCGAGTACTTGAAGTTCGAACTCAACTTGAGCATTTGAACGCAGCTTGAGCTCGTTCGATATACCTTAAAGTGATGAAATAGAATTCGTCTTGACTCGCAGACAAGTCTTATATCGAACCAAACAAATTCTCATATATTGAACTGACAAAAATCCTTATCTTGAGACTTGATTCTAGTAACAACCCTATATTGCAGCATCAAGCTAGCTAGTTTTTTTCCTAATTGGCAATTTTAGGTGTTAGACGAGGCTAGTGCCGATTTATACAGAGTTTTGCTTTGTTTAGAAATGATCGAGCACCCCCATAGTGGATAATAAGTTATGTTCCTAAATTAGTCGATTCTTAATTGAACCGAATACTAAGTATCATTTAAAAAAAAAAAAAAAGCTAAACGCTAATTAATTATCTAATGATTTTTAAATTAATTGGTCCGTTGTTGTTGTTGTTATGATTATTATTTTGTTTTTATTTGTAGTTTCGTGTTTCATTGTGTATATTTATATAGAGTTTGTGTTTTAAGAATATCGATCTGGCACCGAACTGACGCCTAACGAATTTAGAATACTGATACATGTTACTTTGATGTGGTGAAATAGTAGCTTCTTACCAGCCACTCAAAGATCCAAGTAAATTAAAGAGTGGTGATGCAAAATTTAAAAATAGCTACTATCCACGGTATATATTGAGTTTGTGCTCAATTTTTATATTTTATTTAGTATAATCTGTTTGGGTAGTACAAGTAATTTTTCATTGTTCATATATTATCATTCTGTATTGCAACCGACTAATTATAATATCTTCACTTTTATTTGTGGACATATTTAATACTCCACATTATTAGTGAATTAATCACGTAATTAAATTATGTTTCTCATTTGTCAATTTACACATCTTTTTTATATGAATTTAATTAGTTATAAATACATGCATTAATTATGAAATTAGAAGAAGCAATGAAAAGTGGTGAAGAGGTTGATGATTGAAGTGGTGATTAAAACAGCAGTTCTTTGATTAGACGATGCCTGCGCATTTGATGGGAAATTAAATTAAGACTTATCACCTCAGGTTGATTAGGGGTTAGATACTGATTTATCACCCACCGTTGGAGGTGCCTTGTGTGCTTTGATATAAATGTGGATGTGAATGGACAAACTGTATATTTTTGGAACATCTTTAATTTTGAAATATTATTATAAGTCATTAATTTCGTGGGGTATGGAATAATCAATCAGTTAAGAAATCAATTTTTTAAGTTACTTTCAATCTTTGCTTTTGACTTATCATCTGCATATGTAAATTACTTTATTATAGTTTGTGTATTCTATTTTATGCTATATATTAGTTTCGTATTAGAATTCTGTACTCATATATGTTTGGTGTTCAATATATCAATTTTAATTATAATAACACCAATTAATGACACCGTGTAATTAATGTAATTTTGATCCAATTATAACTATTTTTTTATATAATTTTTTTCGAGCCAAAAGTATTACTTAATTTCATGAATAATATTGTTCAACTTACTAACTATTGAAATTTTATTTTTCATTAACTAATACATTTTTCATTTTTTTAAATTATAAGGGAGTTAAAAATGTGTTATGTAATCTATATATTAATACTCCATTAATAATAATAATAATAATAAAAAGTCCATAACTATCCGTAGAAAAAAAATTCACGTTCCTCAAAAGTATAGAAAAAATGATTTTCAGTAAATTTTTTGTAACGTTATGAAATTAATACTTACTTTCATTCTGTAATACCACTACACACTTATATAAACTAAGGATAAATTGAGCCAAACATCTTTGTGGTTTGGAAAATAGGAGTGAAACCCTCCTATACTTTAAAAGTTGCGTGAAACTTCCTTGTTGTTTTATAAATATAGCACAAGATTTTTTTTTTCCTTTAAAAAATTAACAGCGTTAAATTTTAACCTGTATGACCCATTATATACTTCTGACATGTTGACGTTCTTTTATAAAACACCAGAACACAAACAAGGTTTATCTTCAAGTAAAAAAATCAAAATTTATAAAGAAAAAATTAGAAATCTGTGAATTTCTTGAAGAAACGTGCTTATTGTGAACACTGAACATATAAAGGCCAGACAAAGAAGAATTTGTGTTGTTGTTGATACTGGTTTTATTTAGAACGAGAAGTGCGCAAGACAAATTCCAATTTCTTTTATTTTTTAGTTGTATTTTTTTTTTTAAATATTTCTAACTACAAATTAACACACAAATTATTTACTAGATGATATATTAATATATAAATCCGTAAAAAAAATATTAATATATAATTAGATATAAATACGACTTTCTAAAAGTATTTGTCACTTCTCGTCTATTTATAATATTTTATAAACAATAATTATTAAATAAATTAACTATATAAAATTATTAAAAAACAAAAAAACCCATAATAAAAAAGAACATTTAATATAGCTAATTGAGGAATAATTGTGTCAATATATTAAAAAAAATATAAAAAAATCCACTAAAATTCGCATGAAGCGTGCGTGTAATGTTAATATTAATAGAATTTGGGGGTTTCATGCTATATTTATAAAACCACAAGGGAGTTTTATGCAATTTTTAAAGCATAGGGGGTTTCACGCCGATATTCCAAACCACAAGGGGTTTTGACGCGGTTTACCCAATGAACTTATAATACAACTTTTACCCACACAATTTAACGTGTTTGTGTACATGTAAAAATGTTATGTACATTTTATAAGAATAATAATATTATTGAATGAATATTATAATATTATTTAATAAATGTAATGATACTATTGAATGTATATAATGTATTTGAATTTAAAATATTTTATAAATTACTGTATTTAATTGTTTGCACTTACGTCTCACATTTGGTAATTTATTTACTTATTAATAAACGGGTCCTACACGTCATATGAATTGAACTATGATTCTGATACTACTTGTCAGGATGTTTATAAATCTGGGATCTAGGGCATCTATAAATCTTTACATAGATATGATATTATCGATTTGGATCGAGAGGCTGCACATTTTTTTTTTTGGTTTTCTACAAATTTTTTATTCTCGTATTTTCTTCTTCATAAACTCATGATCTTTTCTTATTTCTTATTATATGTGACTTGTTTAGCATATCCCTATAAGAATATTTCATTAACAGATAATTCTGAAACAAAACTATTTTATTAAATACAAAATGTAATTTTCAAGTTTTCTTTCTAATTAAATAATGATCTTAATATGTCTTTATGACTCTATATATAATAAGATTATGATATATATTGATGCACATAAAACCGAAAACTCACCTAAGCCTTTACTACTCGAACAAAACCCATAAAAGAGTTATCCTATTTAAATTCTATTTCCTTTTTCAGGACTATATAGCTTGAACCTATTAAACTTAATTCTGACCTAACTATTTGTATGAAAATGGGAAAAGATTCATAACATAACTACCAACATCTCTAAAATCTAGTGTAAGCGAAGATGAAATAACTTGATGCGTGTATATATATATCAAACTCTCTGAAATGATCATATGCCCATTCATAAACACAAATTTATATATTTATTGCGAATGTAATAATGACACATAAGAACACTTAATTATTTGATCAATTAAAATAATAATAGACCCTCTTGTCTATGTGTCATTATCACATTCGCGGTAAGATATGAATTTCGATATCCAACTTAATCACACAATTTGAAATTAAAGATAATTAATTAAGTATTTTCTGAGACAAAGAATTATATGTACTATGTATGTATAAAATTGTTATAATCATCTCCTAATTATTCAACACTCAATTTATGGATGTATTTACGCCCATGTTGTCTTGTTAAAGACGTCTAGCGACATATCCAATAATGTTTAAACATTTTAAGTGTGTATATGTATAAATAAAAACATGGAGAGGTCACCAACCATACAATAATTGAACAACAAGCTTTTTATTCTTCATCTGCTACAAACTTTTTAAGAAGCCTTGCCATTATTACTTCTTGACAATCACAAGTAAAAAGACCTCTCTGCCGAAGAGAGAGTTTCGTCATCCCCGCGATTCATGGATATTTCTTGACGGGAATATTTTCAAGTTTTCAGATATTTCCTCCCTGGATATTTTTATCTATTCCCTCTAATTAGATTCGAGGTAATATGCACTTAATTGTTTTCATGTTGTTTTTATTACGTACGACAGATAGTTGTCATATTTTTTTGTCCCTTTATAATTTGCACTATAGCTTTTTGAACTTTAGTTTCATATCATCTTTCATAAGCATGCATTCCGTGATTAATTTTTTTATTTTGAACAACGATTTTTTTTATACAATCAATAATAATCTAGATTTAAAGACTTAACAATTAATTACATAAGCAGGAAATAATTAGCAATTTTTTTTTTTTTTAGATATAATCATATATGCACTCCAGGTAAAGTTTAAATACAAGCTTGAAGTTACTTTAACAACCACTTTACATGTGAGTGCGTAACCTTGTGTATGATCATATTAGCGTAAGTAAATTAAGTGTTGGTACTTCGTGTGTTGTAACTAAATAAATATCTATAAGAAACCAAAAAACAAGATTTTATATATATATTAGGAAATTAACGAAAAATTAATATAATTTCCCCAAATTACTCCCTCCGTCCAATATTAGTAGGCCTACTTTTTGGGCAGTTATTTTTTGTCATAAGTTGGAGGGTATTATGAGGTATTGTGAGGTTTATTTATCAATAAAGTTATTGTTTATGGAAAATATAATTTTATTGATAAATGAACCTCACAATACCTCATAATACCCTCCAACTTATGACAAAAAATACCTGTCCAAAAAGTAGGCCTACTAATATTGGACGGAGGGAGTAGCTTTTTTTAATTGATTTTCAATATTCAAAATAGAAACAAAATTTTGCAAACATGGTAAAGGTATATTATAACTATATATATTTCAAAATTAATTAGTTACATTTCGTACGTAATAAGGCGTAAGAGTGACATGTATGCAGTCAAAGTATTACGTTAAAATGGTGTTTTATTTCGTAGGTATAATGATGAAACATTAATAATCCAGATTGAAACATGGGTGGTGTGTTAGTGAAGCATAAACTTTTTTGACACAAGCCTTTTCACTATTCATGCAAAACAAACGTAGTTTTTCTTTTCCTACATGTAAATTAAATTAAAGTCCATTTTGTGGTGCAAAAGCCGACTTCTTGTCTGTTTTTATCCACTTAATTTTCTTTCTCATCGGCTAATAATATCCTTGATCATCTAGGTATTAATTTACCCTAGCTAATTTATTATATTTGTAGATTTCTTTTACCGATTAAACTTGATGGAGGAAACTGCGTGTGGTGGCGCAGCTGATGATCCGAGAACTTGTCCTCGAGGCCATTGGAGGCCTGCAGAAGACGAAAAACTACGACAGCTCGTCGAAAAATATGGCCCTCAGAACTGGAATTCGATTGCTGAAAAACTACAAGGAAGATCAGGTACTTGTTTGTAATTAACCCTTTCTTCAAATAAGGAAAACAAATCGATTCATTTTGTTTTAGGGTTGTAGGTCAGAAATACTAATCAAGTTCAATATAAATTATTTAATATACTACCACGGTTACTAATTTCAATTTTTGGGTTAAAGGTGAGCATATATAGTATTCATGTAATACTATTATGATCAATATCTAATTTTTTTTTACGAAGACATTATCAATATCTAATTTCAAGTAAAAGTAGTGGATCGAGCTAGATATCTGTATATCTATCTATATAATCCTTAGTTTAATTAATTAATGTTGCACATATAGTTTTTAATCTAAACCCTTCACAACCCTAAGAAAAATTCAGAGTTAATATATATGAATTTACGCCTGTAATTTTAGGTGAATCTAGTATATATAAATTATTGGTAAAGTATATATAGAGTGAAAATAGTTTATACACGAACCATTGAAAGATATTAATTTTTTTTTTCTACTAAAGGGTATTAGTTGAAGTTGTTTAACTAAAGGATATTAGTTGGTTGACAAAGTATAGAGTGAAATTGGTTTATACATAAATCATCTAAAGGTATTAGTTATTTTCATTAAAAAGTATTAGTTGTATTTACTGAAGAGTATTATTGATCTACACTAAAAAGTCTTAGTTGTTCAGTGAAAATAAACAAAGACTCTTCAGTGTAAACCAATAATACTCTTGAATAAAAACAATTAATATTCTTCAGTGAAAACAACTAATACCCGTCAGTGATTCATATATAAACCAATTTCACTCTATACATACTCTAGTTGGTTACACTAAATGATATTAGTTGGTTTCACTAAAAAGCAAAGCAAAATGGTTCATGTATGAAACATTTTCACCCTATACATACTCTAAATTATTTTTCTTTCTATTTTATCGAATGTATTTCTAAGGTGTCCAATTTCAGGTTTTTTTTTTATGTCCAATTTTAATCATTTTTCGCTGGAAAATTCAAAATCAACAGAAGAAACCTTATGTATCTAAGATTGAAGTTGGGTACCTTAGGATTGAAATTGATAAATTAGAAAAAAGAAGAAGAGATTTTTATTAGATCCACCATAAGTCACGAGACGTAAATTGATATTAGTTAACTCTATATATATCTCAATTAGTTAAATCATTATTGTATTTAGATGTTTTTATTAAACAAACACTTTGAGATTTGGGAAAATTTAATAATAAATGTGTTAAATTATGATCTATCATGATATACATAGGTAAAAGTTGCAGATTGAGATGGTTTAATCAACTTGATCCAAGAATAAATAGAAGGCCATTCTCAGAAGAAGAGGAAGATAGGTTACTCCAAGCTCATCGAGTGCATGGAAATAAATGGGCTTTGATTTCGAGGCTTTTTCCAGGTAGAACTGATAATGCGGTGAAGAATCATTGGCATGTGATCATGGCAAGAAAGCAAAGAGAAAAATCCAAGCTTTCTGGGAAAAAACCCCATCATCAAGATAATCTCAACATTAGAGACTCCAAATCTCCCACTAATTATGTTTTTAGTCGAAAAGATTCAAGAATCCAAGAGGAGTTTGGCGCCAAAATCAGCTTTGAAAATGGTGGGGTTTTCGATTTACTGAGCCAGAGCAAAGATAAAATCTTCCCATTGTCGTCTTTCTCTGATTGGCCGAATACTTTATCTTCTTACTCTCCTGATTTGTATGGTGGAAGAAGTAAATCGCGGAGTTCTGCATTGATGACTGATCATCAAAGCAATTTTTCGATACTTAATGGGTATGATGATTCGATTAGGTCACGAATTAGTAGGAGGGATGCTTCGAAACCCTTTAGTTATGGAATGATCGATAAAGAGTGGACAACTATTGGGGAAAATCCGTTTTATTTTGGGAAAACGAGGACGAATGTAGAGCAACAACTCGAGGACAAAACCCTCCAAAAGAAAGATGTTCCCTTCATAGATTTTCTTGGTGTGGGGATCTCTTCTTGATGATCAATATTTTATTTCTCATATTTCTTGATGGAAGAGCGATTGAGATGTTGTAATTAGGGTTGTTTGCACGGTTATATGCATATGCATGTTGGTGTTAGATTATAGATTATAATGAGTAGTTTAGGGATGTGTTATGATATATGCATTCTGATGGGATCGATTAAGGTAGATAATAGCCGATAATTAGAAGCTTAGGGTTACCTAGTTGATTAATTTTGGAGATAATAGGGTTTGAATGCTTGTTTAGTTTATGAAAATCATCGGATGTAATTAGATCCTAAAAAGCTATTGAGAAATTTGATTTTGATTTAATTTTACGTTTTAATATATGATATTGAGAAACCTATTTAGTTATTTGAACGTTTGAATAATGTTACATTAATTTGATGCAGATGGACTAACCATATACCAGAGTGATGTTGTTTAGTGATATATGCAAATTGAACAATGTTACGTTTTAAAGATGATTAGGGACAACATTATTTAGCCAAAATTGCAATTTTTCCTTTTTTATCATATAAATTTAATGCTCATAAAGTGTAAATCTAAAAATGTTTGTGTACATACAGGAGATTAATTTACATACTTTTTTTTAATAGATTTTAATGCATGTGTAGTAGACTAATATATAGTGTATGCATTTCTATTTATGATCTTTAGTATATGTTAATTGTTTTCTTTTTATCATGAACCCTTACAAATTGAAAAGCACAAAGGGAAGGTTCAAATTCGAGCTCCCTATAGATTAGAATATTAGTAGTAAATGAAGCTTTCTATTCTAAAAAATCTATTATTATATATATATTTTTGATTTAGGTCCAAATTTTGAATGAGGATTATTGATTTTGAGTTGTTATATATTAATGCAAACCCTAAACTAAAAGAGAAACTTGTTATTATTATATTTTTTGTTTTGTTTTTTTGGAAAGCAACTTGTTTTCATTTCTAAGATAACAAGTTCATGGAGTAGTTACATGATCAATTTTAATTTATAATCTTCTTGGAATTGGTGGCGAGAGTTCCCTATGCAAACCTGATTCCTTTACCTAAAAGAACTATTAATGAGATTTTGGATCTTCCTTCCCATGTACATAAACTTCATTGACTTAAAATGACTAGATTTTTCGTATTTTTGTACATCTTTTAAGTTAATTCGGCATTACCACATATTAAACATTGCATTAAAATTAGTTTGAGATAGTCTCACCTATCTCATTTCGTAAAAGACACCATTTCTCAATGTTAAATCAAATGAGTGAATGATTCTATAAGTAAAATAAGGGTCTATTTAACTAAGTTTAAATCAGATTTTTAATAATCTCTAACATTTTATAAGATTAAGATTTTATAGGATGTCATGTGTCAAGAGTTTACGAGTTATTGAATTGTTGAAATTAATCCAGTTATGTAATTTTTTGAAATAAGTCTAGTTTATTGAAAAGTTCAAACTTGTGAAAGTGTAAAATTAATTCATTTATATAGTTCTATAATATTTTTCTTTACTTGTGGGTTGAGTTATACTCTAAACTAATCAACTCCATCATCTGAAGGACTGAAGATGCCCAAATTATTTGAGACAGGACGTGGATATACATCAGAGGCTCTAATGCCATGAAATAATTTTGGCTCATTTAAGAATCCGACTTTATAGAGAGATGTTGAATTAATGCACTTATATAGTTCCCTAATATTCCCTAATTATTTGAAAAATAATCATTGGGTAATTTCATAAAAATATTTTTTTTAATTTAATTTTTCTTATAAGACCATTATATTTTAGTTCTATATGTCGAGCCGCCACATTGCAGTCGGATCAGATTGATTTAGGTGGGGGGCCGGATTATTTAAGGAGAGTGAGGGGATGGTGTGATTTTTTCTGTTTTATATAAAAAATTATTATGACAAAACACTGATAGACAATGACATCAAAAAAATTAATTGGTATGTTCGATACTTATTTTTTAGCTAATAAAATGTTAAAAAAAAATTATTTTAAAGTTTCATAAGTTATTTATATATATTTTTTCTACCCGTCACAAGTATAGAGTGAAACTAATTCATACATGAATTATCGTAGGGTATTAATTGTTTTCACCAAAGAGTATTAGTTGTTTTCATTGAAGGGTATGAGTTGTTTATATTTGTTGGGATATTTAGTTTTGATGATTTTCCAAAACGACTTGTAATAGGATGTGTGCGGTCAGGATTGTCTTGTAAAGGTTCAGGTTAGGATAGTTTGTTTTCAGTTTACAGGTACTCTGTTGAGGGGGAACTCAGCGGACTCATAAACCTGAAGAAGTCAGAAGCCATCCAAGAGGAAACAAACTCAAGTCCCCTGAAGACCTGAAGACCGTCCTGAAGGAAGTCCCACTGAGTATAAATCTGACTTTCTAAGCTGGTCAGTGGACTACTCAGTGAAGAGCATGGTCATGAGGATCAGTGTTGTGCCGAGTAGATCCTGAAGGAGTCAGGCTACTGAGGAATGAGAGGCTGACAATTTGCCTTATGTCAACTCTCCTGAGTAGACTTAAAGTCCAATGAAGGAAGTCCAATGAAGGAAGTCTACTGAGAAAGTCTACTGAGAAACTCTCCTGAGTAGACTTAAAGTCCAATGAAGGAAGTCTACTGAGAAACTCTCCTGAGTAGACTTAAAGTCCAATGAAGGAAGTCCAGTGAGTAGACTTCAAGTCCAATGAAAGTTCCTAAGAAGACCTCAAGTCTACTGAAGAAAAGTATCCTAAGAGGACTTCAAGTCAGCTGAAGAGAAGTCACCTGAAGTTAGGACTACCCTGATCAAGTACCCTGAACAAAAGAGCCGTTGGACTCAGTCCACGTGGACCAATCAAGTCAAGGCAGCAAATCTGACAAAAGCTGACAAAGGCCATACTTTACTGAAAATGAGAATTTCACTCCAGAGATAGTCTGGATTTGAATGTTACTCTCTCCAACGGTAACATTCAAATCCACACTATAAATACAAACTCAAGCTTCATTTGTGAATAAGCAAGGAGCTGATGTGAGAGTGATGCATTTCAAGGGAGGCATAAGGAGGCACCATCTCCATCAAGAACACTGACCTGAGTTCTTCATAGTCATATTTGAGTGTTCCAGTTTGTATACTCGAGCTCATCATATACATCCTAAGCTTAGAGAGATTTTCCCAACCTTAGCTTAAAGGCTAAAACCATGTAAGGGAAAATCTCACCTAGTTGGAGAGAACCAAACCAAACTAAACCCTTTCCAGAATAGTGTTAGGTGTTGCAGTGAGGTGAGGAGAGGCAGTCCCTGAGTGAAGAGGGATGTGAGGCCAGTTCGAGAGGCAGCTCCGCGTAGGGGTGTGAGTCCAGTTGTGAGTGCACCTTGGCACGTTAAAAACAAGAATCCCGGGTAGTGGATTTCCTGTTAAATCAGGTAGTGGATGTAGGAGCTTGAGCCTCCGAACCACTTTACATTGTTGTGTTCTTTATTGCTTTACTGACTTGCATAACATCAGTGTTAAAACAAAAATTTCTCCTAATTTCCCATATTGTCTTTGTTTGTGAATGAAAAAAACGGGACCAACAATATTGATGAGTATTAGTTTGTTTTCACTAAACAACTAATACCCTTTAGTGAAAATAATTAACACTCTTCAGTAAAAACAATTAATATTTTTTTAGTATAAACAACTAATACTCTTCAATGGTTTATGTATGAACCATTTTCACTCTATAATTTTTCTATAAATATTTTTAATTATTTTAAAGAGTTTAAAAATTAAGTCAAACATATAATGAATGACAAAGTCTCATATACACCAGTTACATGGTGCACTCACCCCACCCGACCCAGTTGCCCGATCCCCCATTTGAATTCGGATCTGTATAAAACCCTCTTCCCCTATTTTTTTATTCACTTTATTTTATCAGATTTTGAAAATCGCGCCTCTCTCCTCTTTTTTTTCGCCCATTACACTGCCTTCTTCTCTTCATCTTCTCACCCATTTTTTCAGAAGTTTTTCATGTTCTTTACCTTCATACCATATGAAATTCTTTCTCAAACGTTCGTCTCGTCCATTTTGATATTTTTTTGTCGGATTTTGCTGAAACGGTCGTTCGATGTTGGGGTTTCAAGTTTCTTCAATTGCTATTGTCCAATCGCAAGGTACTTCATCTCCTTTATTGCTTTTACACTTTTTTTTACTTCTATTGTGGTGCAATTTTGTAAATGTTACTGTATAAACCCTAGTTTTCTCCTCAATAAGGTTTAATTTTTTATCGTTTTGCTGAAGAATAAAGCGTAATCGAGTAATCTTCGGTGTGTTTTAACTTGATTGTGGGAACTGGTATGAATTAATTTGCAAAAATTCTCTCTCTAAAACATGTCCCTCTAGATTAATGTATGTCTCTCTGTGTGAGTGGTCACCGTTTCCCCTGATCTTTGGAATTGTGTGTTCTTGATCCCTAACCATGGGAATCAAAGTTCTTGATTTTTTTTCCACATTCTCTGACTTTAATTTTAGCTAATCTTTTCCCTTCTATTTTTGTTTGACCTTCTATATTCCTGCAATGATTTGTAACCTTGTTTCCCATTTTCCCCGCCCCCATTTTTTAATCATCTTCCCTTTGTCTTTTTCTTTTGACCTTGTTAGTCGTGTCTGGTGTGGCCTATGCCTGGTGGGTACTGTGTCTAGTTTTTTTCATTTTGTCTTTGTGTGCGGTTGCCCCTCCCACTTGGAGGTGGGGTCGTTATATCTCTTTTTTACTTTAGGCTCTACTTTTTCTTTGTCCCGGTGCTTTTTGTTACAGGATGTTAACGGATCTAAAGCAGAAATGGATGGATCTGGAAAATGAGGAGGTTATTCGTATCTGTGTGGAAGCGGACATAAATGCAGGAGACACTACTGGATGTTTAATAGGGAAAGTGCTGACCAACAAAACTTTCAATGCTTTTGGGTTACTTGAAACAATGAAGAAAGCCATGAATCCTTCACTAGGATTCACATCAAAAGAAATTGGAAATAATCTTTTCTCTTTTCAATTTAGATCTACAACAGATCTGGAACTGGTCCTAGCTCGCGAGGCGTGGCACTTTGACAAGAATCTTCTACTCCTAAAAAAATTGGAAAAAGGGGAGTAACCATCAGCAATTGTTTTCGACAAGACAACCTTCTGGGTTCGCTTTTACAACTTACCATTTCTAGCCAGGAAAGAAAAAAATCATAAATATTCTCGCTGGTAAGTGTGGCGAACTAGTAGAAATTGATAAGGCTTCAATGGAAGGGATAACTAGAAGTATTTGAGCTAAAATACGGGTGAAACTTGACAAACTTTTGAAATAGGGTATGCTTCTTGAACTGAATGAGTCAAAGCAAGTGTGGATACACTTAAAATATGAGAGGCTCCCTTCGTTTTGTTATATATGTGGAACTTTGGGGCATATGAGGAGGGAGTGTGATTTGGCTGAAGAAACAAATTCTATGTGATTGATTCCGGATGAAAAACTCCCCTATGGAAAATGGATGCGGGCTTCCCCCATGAAAACGGCTACGATCTCGGTGAATGAACAAACGAAACCTAAAGATTCCATCTCTTTTCGTCGAAAGTTATTTGAGCAGTTTAGACAAAACATCATGAAAGAAAAAGAACAGTGGACATAATTGAAGAAAGAAGGGAAATATATCGACTTAAAAGCCATGGAAGAAGTGGAGGAGGTTCGAAATAGCCTAGAAATGTTCAGTGGGATGAAGGAGCAGGAGTTGTTATACGAAATGCCCACAAAGCCAGCATCAATACCCACAAGCCTAATCCAAACTAGTATCATTACCCACCACAAAAATCCCCAATCTCTCCCTCTTATAGCCGAAACTCAACCCTCAACCACATTCATAAGACACCCAAAACTTGCAACCAATCTCTCATAAATGCCCAACCTCCTACAAAAAAAACTTACCCAGAAACAAACCTTTCTATCTAAAAAAATTGTCACTCTCGTTGACTTAGGAAAAGACCCACCCCACTATCATAACCCACCCTCTGCAGAAAAAATACCTTCCACATCAACCAAAAGCCCACCTTTAAAGTCTCAAGTACCTTCACCATTTCAAGAAAAAAATACAGCCATCAACGGCGGAGGCTGTTGAGCAGCTCCGCCGAGCATTATGATTATCCTAAGCTGTAACTGTCGCGGGCTTGGGAACCAAGCGATGGTTCGAGCACTAAAAAAACTCCTACATGAGGAAAAAAATGGATATTATTTTTCTCATGGAAACCAAACTTTTCTATACCCAAATGACAAAGCTAAACTCAAGATCGTTGAAATATGAAGGGTGCATTCCAATGGGCTGTGACGGTACAGGAAGGGAGAGAAGAGGAGGCCTCTTCCTTCTCTGGAGGGGTCATTTAAGCATCTCTCTTTTTTACTTCTCAACCAATCATATTTCTTGTGATATTGTAATGAAGAATGGGAGTACAAGCTGGCGCCTTCTGGGAATTTACGGATGACCAATCTGAAATCAATGATCAAAGACCTTCAATCTTATTCGACAAGTGGCACCTATTCGAAGTTTCCCTTGGCTCTATCTTGGAGATATCAATGAAATCTTATGGAGCTAGGAGAAATATGGAGAGAACTTCCAACGCACTCAACAGATGGATAACTTTGGGGCAACAATCTCGGATCTTAAATTACAAGACTTGGGGTTCCAAGGCCACAAATTTATGTGGACAAACGGTCGGGCAGGGGAGGCAAACATTCAGGTTCCCCTAAATAAGGGCCTTGCAACAACACAATGGAGAAACCTCTATCCGCAATCGGGTGTCCATCATCTTCCCCGAGTTCGGTCCGACCACGCGCCACTTTTGATTGAATGTGAACCAAAAGCAACTCAAGGAAATTACAAGAGGATTAGATTTTTTTTTTTTAGATTTGAGAAGATTTGGCTCGAAAATGAGGAATGCACGGCCATTGTTGAGAAGGGGTGGGATACTTCTAACCTTCATCTTACCTTTACAGAACGTACAAAACTTTGTAGTGATAGTTTGTGGTTGTAGGATAAAATAACTTTCGGGAATCTTGGACGCAAAATCAAGATGTCTAAAGGGGAAATTGAATCTCTTCAGGCTCTTACTCAAACAGAGGAGGTTATCCAACAACTTAATGGAAAGCAATAGGAACTTGATAAACTTTTGAAGGAAGAAGAGATTTTTTGGTTCCAGAGCACTTTGGCTCAAAGATGGGGATACGAACACTCATTTCTTTCACAAGAAAGCATCAAATAGGAGGGAGAGAAACTCAATTCACGAAATCAAAGACTCGTTGGGGGTGTGGAAAAAGGGTGACGAGTAGGTTGATAAAGTGTTGCGAGACTATGCATGGTGCCTTTCTCTTAGGTTAATCCTTGTAATATGCACTGAGTCTTAGAGTCAGTCGAGTCTAGAGTGTCTAGGGATATGAATGACTTTCTCTTGCAGCCATACATAGAGTCGGAAATAAAAAAGGCACTGAAATAGATGCATCCGGCAAAAGCTCCCGGTCCTGATGGTATGCCTCCACTCTTCTTCCTTAAATTCTGGAAAACCATAAAATCTTCATTCATGCATGCTTGTTTAGATATTATGAACAACGGGGTTGGCCCGTCTCCTCTAAACCATACTTTCATCATTCTGATTAAAAAAGTTAAAATTCCTGAGAGCCTAAAAGACTTTTGTCCTATTAGTCTTTGCAATGTTGTTGTTCGAGTCATTACAAAAGTGATTGCCAATAGGGTAAAGAGTATGTTACAAGATGTGATTTCTAAGTCTCAGAGTGCTTCTATTCCAAATCGTTTGATTACTTACAATGCTACGATGACCTTTGAAAATTTTCACTTCTTAAAGAAGAAGAAAAAGAGGGGAAAAAGGGGTTTTGGGCCTTAAAACTTGACATGAGTAAAGTTTATGATAGGGTTGAGTGGGATTTTCTACGAGCTATGTGTTTACAATTGGGGTTTGATATTAGGTAGGTTAATTTGATCATGCAATGCGTCTCTACAGTTTCCTAGTCCCTCCTTATTAATGGATCTCCCACTGAAGCATTTTGTCCTAGTCGGGGCCTCCGTCAGGGTGACCCTTACTTGTTTCTCTTATGGGCAGAAGGATTTTCATCTCTCATTCGACAGGCTGAAGATAGGGGGTATCAAAGTTACTCACCAAGCCCCACCAGTTTCACACATTCCTTTTGCGGATGACAATATTCTTTTCTTCCGGGCAATTCAATCGGACATCACACGGATCAAGGACATTATCAGTACATATGAATCAACATCTGAGCAGCAAATCAATTTAGAGAAATCAGAATTGGTTACGAGTAGCAATATCCCGGAAGGACGAATGGGGAATCTGGGTAGGCAGCTTGGGGCTAGAACCGTGATACAGTACTCCAAGTATTTGGGTTTGCCTACTATCATTGGGAAGGGCAAGAAGATTGTTTTCTGGGCCATAGTTGACAAGATGACCAGTAAGCTTAAAGGGTGGAAAGAAAAGACCCTTACCAAGGCAAGAAGAGAAGTACTTATCAAATCAGTGGTGCAGGCAATACAAAATTATTGTATGATCTGTTTTCTCTTCCCGAAATATCTGTGTAAGGACATTAAGAAATATGTGGCTAATTTTTACTGGGGGTCAACACCAAAAGAATCCAAAACTCATTGGCTCAGCTGGGAAAAGATTTCTCGCGAAAAAGATCACGATGGGCTCGGATTCCAAGAAATGTACTTCTTCAATTTGGCTATGGTTGCAAAATAATATTGAAGACTCTTGCATAATGAGGATTCTTTAGCCGCCAAAATCCTCAAGACTCACTATTTTCCTAGAGGCAAAATTGATTCTGCAACCATGGGTTATCAACCGAGCTTTCTTTGGCAGTTTAATGAATGCTCGAAGTTTAGTGGTTGATAGAACTGCTTGGCAAGTGGGAGACGAATCACTGATCAATTGCTTTAAGGACAGGTGGATCGGAACGAGGGTGAAAACAAAGCCGAAAGCTCTTGAGGGAGAATGGATGTGAATATGAGGGTCTCGGATTTTATTATCAATGAGAATTAGAGTTGGAAACAAGAGGTCATCTGGACTTCATTCGTGAAGGAGGACGCAAAAGAAATTCTCAAGATCCCACTTAGCTATAGGAAACTGCAAGATTGCAGAATCTGGAATCACACAAAGAGTGGTGTATTTACTATTCGATCGGCCTATCATCTTGTTGTAAATACTTTATCTAAGTGTGGTCGCGACATTCCATCTACTAGCACTCAAACTCCTCTTTGGAAAAAACTCTAGAAATGCAAGATCCCACAAAAATTTGGACATTTTCTTTGGCGAGCTTGTCATGATGCCTTGCCAACTTACTCTGCAATCCACCGAAGAGGTATACCAATTGATCCAGTTTGTCAATCATGTGGTAACGCACTAGAGACGACTTCTCACGTTCTTCTTCGACGCTCGACTGCTGTTCATACTTGGGGTCTTAGCCCACTGAGATTTAACCCACACACCCGTAATTATTCTTTCAAAACTCTAGTGTGGGAACTTGTGGACACTCTCCATGTTCATGGTTTTACCATTTTTGCCTTAACAGCCTGGAATATTTTGAAGACAAGGAATTATTTGTGTTATGAACAAACACTCCACGACCCAATATGTTGGGGAAATTCGGGGTGCCCGGTTCTATTCAGAATGAAATTTAAATAAAATTATTACTAACATAAATTAATCCTAATTAATTTAAATAATAATTAACCAACAATGAATAATTTCATGCCAATGAATATAATCACGTAAAAATCTTATCACGGAATATCTAGGAGTTTTACATGAAATGTACCTCTTGAAGCAACATCCAATCGAGATAAACGGGACAAGCGTAACGATCCTATCAATCGTAAAAACCTTCTCAAGTATTTCCTCTTCGCCTTATTCGTTCGTCGGTGGGAAGCACTCACGAACAATTAAAATAACAAGGAAGAAAGAAAATATTTATTGCTCTTGATTTTTCCAACTCAAGAAATTATATATTTGGGGTTGAATTTATCATCCCCTATTTATAATAGGTGGTGGTCGAAAATATGAGGCCTAGAGAGATAAGGAAAAATATTTTCTTGGCCTCCAAGAAATCTTGAATATATCCAATATATTCTTTTCTCCATAATAAAATATTCCATAACATCTCACCCTCCTAATATATGAGTGATTTTCGAAATATAGGAGATTGAATTATAAGATTTGGATCTTCTTGAATTTATGAAATAATCTTATATTCCAAGAATACATATCTTCCATAATATCTTTCCAAGAAAATCAACAAAATCTTTTCTCTCTCTTAAACTATAATTTTCAAAAATTAAGAAGAAAAATTAGCAATAATAATTTTCTTTTATTTTAATCACCTTATTATTATCGGGCTACTTGAGGGGCCTTTAGAAGAATCAAGATTGGACCTCCAATGGGCCACTGAATTACAAAATTCCTAATATTATTCAGTCCATTAATGTTAATTAATATCACCAATAAATTAATATTGTACTATCCATCTTAATCCATATTATGATAATATGGGCTCCCGGTTATTATTTTCCTGTGTTTAAGATTATTTATTCCATTAATTAATTGGGCTTCTGAATAGCTCTAAATTAATTAATATCTTTTACCTTGGAGTAAAGACAACTCAACATTATTATCCGTACCGAAGAAACTAATTCTTCACTTGCAAGATTTGGTACAATAAAACTTCTGAGCCTACCAAGGGACATATCACACGAGTCGTACTCGCACACACTTCTCCATATTAAAACTTAGACCCCATCGTATGATTAATATTACTGCCCAAAGCACAAGGTTCGAAGTTACAATTGTTGGTCCCGGTACAAGACTGAAGAATACGTGTATGGGGGGGGGGAATACACGTATACCAATTTTCTCACTTTCAAACTGACTGAGTCCCCTTGCTCAGAGTGATAAAGAACTCAGGGTTGATAACAGACCTACTGACTACACTGAGTGCTGGTCAGTTGGCAAACTATCAACTTGAGTTCAGTGCGGAAATGCGTGAGCCCTGAAAGTTTATAGTCTTGTTAATGTTTGCTTTCTGAAACTTGATTACTCTTTTCTGAAATAGTGATTAGTAGGGCAGTGTTCAAGTTAATGATTAGGCTGACTGATTCAAGCCTGATAAAAACGAATGCTATGAATGATAAACAAATAAGCAGTTAAGTACAATATCAAAGCAGTAAGAACACAAGGATTTTAATGTGGTTCAGAGACTCAAGCTCCTACGTCCATGATCCTGATTGAACAGGATAATCCACTACTTGGGATTAACTTGTTTTTAACGTGCTAAGGTGCACCAAGATCAGCTAACCTCACTGACCTATACAAACTCCTTCCTAACTTCAGTAAACAACTTCAACCAACAAACCTGACTAGAGGGTTTTGGTTTCGGTTTGGATTCCAACTAAGGTGTGATTATCTTTACAAGGCTAAGCTATGATAAGGATGGATAATCACTCTAAGCTTAAGGTATGACTTGAAAGCCCAGTAGAATATAGAATAACTCTCACTAATCTAAGAAACACTTGGGAAATTTATCTGGTTTCGAGTGCTTCATCTTCAGGCTCTAAGTCTTGATTGTCATCAGTAAGTGCTCCTCTCATTGAGTACCTGTGAAGTGTAAAAAGACAAAGTATAAAAACCTAACCAGGACTAGCCTAACTAAGACATTCTAAGGCAAATCATCTTTTCAGGGGCTTTGGGATCTTAATCAAAACTGACAATGTCCCAACAATTTCTCCCTTTTTGATGATGCAAAAATACTGAAAAGCTCCTTAAAACAATTAGAGGAAATAAAATCCTATCTATAAGATAAGTCAGTGTTAGAGCAATTCTTGATAAAGTACATAATTTAAATAACAGCAAAAAAGACAATGAGTTTTTATCTGTGGGCAAATGCAATAGATTTCATTGATGATTTGAAAAGAGTACAATGAACCCGATCTATTACATAAAAAATGTGAACACCTAAACCAATCTCATTTCAGGCTCGAGTCCATAACCAGCATAGACTCTGACCTTCAGCTCATCTACTCTTCTAGGTTGGTTCACATACCCTTCAGCCTTGGCTATCTTCAACACTTCAGTCATAATTGCCTTTGAATCATGCTTGCTTGTTCCAGGGACTAGATGTGGTGGTCGAGCAATGAACTCAAGAGCCTTCACTTGGACATTGGCTGCGTCAACTTCCTCCAAGTCTTCTGAATGAGTTCAGGATGATTGTCCATCATGTAGTCAGTGAAGTGGGCATTGATGTCTTCAGTGTCGCTCCATTTCTTCACTACATACCAGAGTCTGACGAACTCATCCCTTGTGTCAACCCAAAACTCCTTCAATGTCTCTGAGATGAACTTATTGACAAGAGCCTCCCTCTGAATTACCTCAGGCTTTCTGACTTGTAGAATTATTAACTTCCTTGCTGTAGGCCTCTTCCTATACTTTCTCGGCTCAGGCTTCACCTTCTTCCTCCTTAGCAAACTGACCACTGCATCGTCAAGTTCTCTTTGTTGCAAGTCAGTGAGGTCAGTGAGCTTTTTAACCTTCTTTTCAAGAATGCGCATCTTCTCCTTCTGGGCAATTTTAGCTCTGCGTTCAGCTTCAGTTTTCTCAGGGTTAGCTCCCCATGCCTCTGCACATAACTTAGCCACCGTTTCCGCAGAATAGGTGATTGGGTTCTTCCTTGTGTTTACTGGGGGAGATTTCTGAACAGCTGAAGACTCTTGATTCAAAGGGATTTGAGGAATTTCTTCTGAAGGTTCACTAGCCTAACCCGCCGCTGCCGCCAACCTTGCTGGCTTCCTAGGAGATCGCATAAGCACTACATCTTCTGCAGGGTTTGCCTCCGATACCTCAGGGCGGGATCTTTTATTCTTTTCCCTCTTTTTGGCATCATCCTTGGCAGGAGGAGGTGGTAACACTTCTCTGAACACCTCTTGACCACTGTTGACAATGAAGGTGGCTAAATATTGGACTTGTTGTACCCCTTCTTTCAACATGTCAACCCCTGAAGCGATTCCTGTTCCAGCGTAGGAGACACTGGTGATGGCAGCATTCAACTTCTTCTCAAAGATCTCCATGTTGGTGTGGAGACTTTGTTCAGCTTTTGTGATTCTGGCCTCAACTCTTGATGTTTCATCACTGATCTTGTTGGCCTCTGACATCACCTTGGCAGACTCCTGAATAGCCTTGGCCAACTCTTGTGCAACTGACTCAGAGTACTGAGCGATTCTCCCTAACTTCAGCGCCAGCTTGGCCGCTGAGTCATTCAGGGCCTGAGTGAAAAGCGCTCCAACCTGAGTTGCTAGATGCTCCACTGTCTTTTCTAACTCCTGCTCACGCTGTTCCTCCTTCTCATCAAGTCGATTCAGAGTTTGCCTTAGCACCTTCTTCATCCTCTGCCTCTCCTGCTTCACTAACTTCGCCGTGTCAACCATTGTACATTTCAGCAAGATAAGCTCCTTGTTGGCAAGGGTGTTGTAGGCTTACTTGATCCATTTGATGTGCTTTGCGAGGGCCTGAGCATCTTTATCCTTTTCAGCCCTGAGCCTCATCACTTCTTCTTGAAGCTCAGCCAGGTTCTCAGTCGTCATCTCCTTCTTCACCTCGACGGTGCTTTTGAACTCAGCCCTCCGGACCCCAGTGAAGATCACCTCATCATCCTCTTCGGCCTCGTTAGTGATTGACTATTTTCCCTTGTCAGTCCCTGCTGCATCAGTCCCCTCTTCAGGATGCACTGAAGGCAGTTGTGGAGTGGTCATAGCCGCCTGCTCAGGCTCAGCTAAGCCAACTCAAACTTCGGGAACAAGTCCCTCAGAACTAGGAGTCACCTTGGATGTCTCTACATCCTCCTCCTTTGTCTCAGGGCAGAAAATCCCGTCATCGATTGATGTATCATTGGCAGCTGAGATGTTCACAATATCCTCAGCAGCTGATCCACCCTTGGCACCAACTTCCTTTTCACCTTCCCCCTGAGCCCGAGGCTCAGAGTCTACTGCATCTATCTCCTTCGCGGAATCTTCTACTTCCTTTTCATCCACTCCGCCCTGAGGGTTATCATCCTCGTCCTCATCCTCCTTAAGCTCATCCTCAAAGTCTTCTTGCATGCCAGCTCTCATTCCACCCACCAGCTGCTTCAGATTTTCGAAGTTCAGTAGCTGCAGCCAACTGGTGATATGGAAGTATGAACATAGCCTGGCATCCTCTCTCTCCCAGTGTTCCCAGCCTCTGGCATCGACCAGCATTTGCTGCTCTTGCATATTCGACTGTTTGAAGTCGAGCCAGACCTTCAGCTCAATCACATTGGAGCATAGCTCCCTATACCTGTGCAGACTGGGCCAACACTTTGCAGCCCATTCATACGTATTCCCCCTGAGGGTATTCTCAAACATCCCTCCCATCAGCCCGACATCCAACTCCTGCTCCTCAGCCAAGTCTAGAAACTCATCTGCGGAGTCTCCTTCTGTAGTGGTTTTGGGGCAGTCTTTAGGATTGGGGTAGGTTGGGAAATCTTCAGGTTTAGGTGTGGAAGTGATTGGCTCTGGGTTCTGGTCAGGCTCAGTAATGTTTGAAGTGCTGGGCGCTGACTCAGTTTGTGGAAGGGTAGGTTCAGGGTTGGATGTAGGTAGGATGGTTTCAGTGAGGTGAGTGATGGGTTCATGTAGGGATGTAAACGAGCCGAGCCAAATACCATCAAGCTCGAGCTCGGCTCGTTTGGATTTTTATAGGCTCGAGCTCGGCTCGTTTGCAAATTTTTAGGCTCGCGAATAGTTTGGGCTCAGCTCGTGAAATATTCATTAACCAAGTAAATGAGCTTGGCTCGAGCTCGGCTCGAAAAAAGCTCATTTTCAAATTAATCAAGCATAATTCGAGCTTGAGTTCGAATAATTCGGCTCGAAAGGCTCGGTTCAAAAAGCTCGGCTCGGCTCGAAAAGCTAATTAAAATTTTAAAAAAATATACAAAAATAACACATCTAAACTATGTTTACTTAAAAACATAATAGTCCATACTCCATAATAATAAATTTGTCCCTAATAACACATAATATTACTAATATCATAATAAATTTGTCTCTACATTACATTCTTATGGATATATTTTTAAAAATATTTATATAATTTTTTTTAATTAAACGAGCTTTCTCACGAGCCTATTCGCAAGCTCAGTAAACGAGCCTGTTCGCAAGCCTGCTCGCAAGCCTATTCACGAGCTCAATAAATGAGCCTATTCGCGAGCTTTCGAGCCGAATACCATTAGGCTCGAGCTCGGCTCGATAAAATAATCGAGCTCGAAATCGGGCTCGAGCTCAGCTCGTGAAACTTAACAAACGAACTCGAACGAATATTTTTCGAGCCGAGTCCCGAATAGCTTGCGAACGGCTTGGTTTGATTACATCCCTAGGTTCAGGGATGGTTGTGGTGAGGTCAGGGTTGGATGTGGTTTTGGGGTTCAAGGTGGGTTATGGGAGAAGTTGAGGGTGGGGGTTCAGTGGGATTGGACTCAGGTTGTAGAAGCTCTACAGAGTTTATAATATCTCTAACCTGTTCCAAGTCAGAGGCTCTTGGAGAGCTTGACTCCTCCCTGATCGTGCTGATCTCCCTCAGCTTCTTGGCCGGAGATCTCTTTGGACCCTTCCTCAATCTCTTCAAGGTCCTATCCCCTCTCCCCCTTCCCCCTGATCTGACGTCATCGTCAGTCTCCGCAGTCTCTGAAACGGCTTTCTTGGAAACTGACTCAGTCCCTTTCTTAACTCCCTTAGTGGTGGCCTTGGACTGCAGCACCACCTTCAGGCTCGCTCTCTTCTCCTCCTGAGCCTTCACAACCTCACCTTTCTCCACCTCCTTCTCTGCAACAACCTTAGCCTCAATCTCCTTATTCTTCTCAAACAACTCGTCCACCTTCTCGAGCAGGCTGGTCACAACCTTCTTGCCTTTCCCTGCAGGCTTCTTCCTCTGACCCTTAGGAGGGGCATTTGGGTCAGTCAGGCCCAGAACAGCATATGTATCACCAGCAGTGGTGAACATAATCTTCTTTGAGGACAAGTCATCCTTCAAATCAAATGTACAACCCTGACAGGCATGGGCGATCAGGATTGACAACCTTATCCCAAATGGAAGAATAGCTCCCACAGAGATATGCTTCTTCTCCTTATCCTTCCTTAACTTGTCTGTGGTGGCCTGACTGATCTGGTCTAGGAAGAATTGCTCCCAATTGGCTTCAACACCATCAACTAGGGCTTCCATAATCCTTAACTTGGGCAAACTGAGCTGCTCGTGAGAGCCAGTAGTACCCATGATTATCTTGGAGACAATATCAACCAGCGCACGGTATTCAGGCTTCAGGGTCTCCTTGTGCTGCCTCACCCTGAATTTCGGTAACCCAATCTTGGTCCACTCCTGAAGAAGCTCGCCTTCTTTGTTCTCCTTGTAGGTCCTGGGATTAATCCTAGATCATGGAAGTCCATACACCTCCTTTATGACCTTCCTGAGGTCAATGTCCCGGGTTTCGACATTGTAGAGAGCCTCCCCATCCCTGTCCTTCTCACCCGTCGGAACTAGCACGGTCGCCCTGGTGAATAGCTCACCCTTGCGAATGAACAGATTCAGATATGCCTCCACTACTGCCTTTGGAAGCACATATATGGGTTTCTGGGAGAAGTACTTCTCCATATGCGCCTTGGAGATCCATTTGAAAACAGGGAGAATCTCCTTTACCGATTGACATGCCCCCTCCATGGAAATTATGTGTTCCATGTTAACCAACTTGCTATCAACAACATCTTCAAGGTTGTCAGTAGACCAGGTGGTGTCCATGAACACCATTAAAGAATTTGAGAGTTTTTGAGAAATTTGTGATGAAGGTTTGAACAAAGGAATGTTCAGTGTGCAATGTGTGTTTGTGTTTGCCTAAATTTCTCAAATGGCATTCTAGATTGATATGAATTAGTCAGTTACTTAGACGTGAGGTTGGGATTAATCCTGAATTTGAAAAGTTTTAAAATGAAGGGCCAGGATTAATCTCCGTATCAATCATTTTCCAACGTCAGTCATATTCCGTATAAAACGGACACATATATGATAAAGTAACTGGACGCATTAAATACTCAACTGCGCGTGGGTTTAAATATCAAAAGGCGCGCTTTAAATGAAAATGGAATGCATTTAATAAAGATTTTTAGGACGAATGACTCAGTGAGACGCTTGAAATTCACAGGTGGTCAGGATAGAACTTATACCTGTCAGGGAGACATTGTAGCACCCTGATACCTCGCTGAGTCGAGTTTGGCCTGAGTTCCCCCTAGATCCTATACTGACTGCTCTCTCGTATCTAAGAGCCATAACTCCACTGACAGTTCCATAAATCTTGCTTCAGCCAAAGGCTTAGTCAAGATGTCAGCTCTCTGCCTGTCAGTGTGAATTTTCTCCATCCTTATATCCTTCTTCTCCACATGATCTCGAATGAAAGTGATGCCTAATATCCATATGCTTGCACTTTGTGTGAAGCACTGGGTTCTGAGTGATTACTATAGCACTATTGTTATCACAATAGATTGGAACCACATTAGCAAATACTTGGTAGTCTCTCAATTGCTGCCTCAACCATAGAATCTGAGCACAACAACTACCTGCAGCCATATACTCAGCTTCAGTTGTTGATGTCGCCACTGAATTCTGCTTCTTACTAAACCACGAGATCAACTTACTCCCCAAAAACTGACATGTCCCTGAGGTTGATTTCCTATCAATCCTACAACCTCCATAATATGCATTTGAATAACCTGTCAGCTCTAAGTTGTCATCTGAAGAATACCATAGTTCCATATTGACTGTCCTTTTGAAATACTTAAGTATCCTCTTAGCAGCCTCCAAATGACTTCTCTTGGGGTCAGACTGATACCTAGCACACACACCAACTGCATAAGTGATGTCAGGCCTACTTGCAGTCAGGTACAACAATGATCCTATCAGCCCTCGGTACTCAGTCTGATTCACCGAAGTCCCTTCAGTGTCAGGACCCATCTTCCAATTTGTGTTCATTAGGATCCTAACTGGATTGCTATTCTGAACTCCAAACTTCTGAATCAAGTCTCTCGTATACTTGGCCTGATTAATGAAAATCCCTTGATCAGTCTGCTTGACCTGCAATCCTAAAAAGAAGTTCATCTATCCCATCATTGACATCTCAAATTTACCAGTCATCAACTTAGAGAATTTCTCACAGAACTGATGATTTGGTGATCTAATTATTATGCCATCCACATAAATCTGGACCAAGAGAATGTCATCACCTTCAGTGATCCTGAACAAGGTCCTATCCACGGTTCCCTTCTTGAACCCATGGTCAGTCAGAATTTGCGAGAGGGTATCATACCAAGCTCTTGGAGCCTACTTAAGTCCATAAAGTGCTTTTTTCAAATAATATACTCTATCTCCAACCTCAAACCCGGGAGGTTGTTCAACATATACCTCTTCATTGAGTACAACATTCAGGAGGCACTCTTGACGTCCATTTGATACACCTTAAACTTCTTGTATGTTGCATACGCAAGGAACAACTTGATAGCTTCCAACCTAGCCACTGGAGCAAAGGTCTCATCATAGTCTATCCCTTCAGACTGACAATACCCATTTGCAACCAATCTTGCCTTGTTCCTTACTACAACACCATTCTCATCCTTCTTGTTCTTGAAGACCCACTTGGTACCAATAACGCCTTGATGCCTAGGTCTATATACCAGTTCCCAAACTTGATTTCTTGTGAACTGATTCAACTCCTCTTGCATGGCTATGATCCAGTTCGAGTCAGTGAAAGCTTCTTCAATATTCCAAGGCTATTGCTCAGAGATAAAACAACAGAACAGTGCGCTCTCACCATGGAACTGTCTGGTCCTGACTCCCTTAGTTGGATCTCCAATGACTTGGTCAATGGGATGGTCCTCTAGCCATGTTCTTTTGCCAGGAGTTGTTCCTGAAGTACCTGCAATGTTAGTGTCTACAGGCTCATAAAATTCAGGATATTGAACAGAATGGGATGATCCCGAGTCTATACCAAAGGGATTTACCAACTCAATATCAGGGACATCGATTCCCCCTTGATGAGGTAACTCGGGAACCGTCTCAGCTGCGACCGCATCTTCATAGACGTGCTTACCTCAGGTTGAGCCTGTTCCTCAGTCTGAGGCTCAACAATCCCTAATGTGCTGGGCTTAGGACTGGCTCTTGGATCATCTTCCTGATCGTCGTCATCATCCCATCTTGGAATTGGCACAATTTTGACCTTGGGATCAAGTTGATTCTTCAAGCCCAGCCTTGTCACTCTCCTTGTGACCTCCTCAGTGTCAGGATCCAACACCCTTATCCTAGACTCAGTGACAGATTCATCAAACACAACATGTGGTGATTCTTCTACAACAAGGGTCCTACAATTGTAAACCCTGAATGCTTTACTGATTTCAGAATATCCTAAGAATATTCCTTCATCAGATTTGCTATCAAAGGCTTTCAATTGGGTCTTCCCATTGTTGAGGATGAAGCACTTACAACCAAATATATGAAAGTAAGAGATACGAGGTTTCCTCTTACTCCAAGTCTCATATGGGGTCTGTGCATGTTGTTTGTTCAGCATGGATCTGTTCTGAGTGTAGCATACAGTGTTGATTGCCTCAGCCCAAAACTTCTTGGGCAATCCTGACTCAGCCAGCATGGTCCTTGCAGCTTCCTTCCGTGGCATGTTCCTTCTTTCAGCAACACCATTTTGTTGTGGGGTTCTAGCTGCAGAAGTCTCATGAGCAATACCAAGTTCATTACAGAAATCAGAAATATATGAATTTATAAATTTAGTGCCCTTGTCAGATCTGATCTTAGTAATGGACCGATTCTTCTCATTGCTGAGTCTTCTGAGCAACTCTGGAAGCTTCACCTGTGTCTCCTTCTTATTTAACAAGAAAATTACCCAAGTATATCTAGAATAATCATCAATAACCACAAGGGTATATTTTCTACCATTCATACTTACAGGCGTTAGGACCAAATAAATCCATGTGCAAAAGCCGAAGAATCCTGTCAGTGGAGAAGGAAGCTTTCTCCTTGAATGATGCTCTGACCTGCTTCCCTTCCTGACAAGCTTTACACACATGATCTTTGCTAAAAACTTCATTAGGTAGACCTTCAACAAGTGATTGTCTAGAAATTTTGTTAAGAATCTTGAAGTTTAGATGGCTTAGTCTTTTATGCCATAGCCAACTGAGCTCTAAGGAAATTTTAACAACAAAGCAAGTATTGGGAATAGTGCTGCTCCAATCAGCGAGATAAACATTACCTTTCCTAATACCTGATAGAAGCACTCGTGTTGATTTGTCCTTGACTGAACATATATTAGATGAGAACTCAACACTGAAACCTTTGTCACAGAACTGGCTTACTGACAACAGGTTGTGCTTCAGTCCTTCCACAAAGGACACATTCTCCACTTTGACTGTACCTATTACCAAGACACCAAAACCTTTAGTAAAACCTTTTGAGTTATCACCAAATGTTACCTGTGGACCATCTTTAGCTTGAAATTCTTGGAGAAGACTCTTCATTCCAGTTATATGCCTTGAGCAACCACTGTCTAGGTACCAAACAACCTTGGTTGAGTCTCCCCTCCTCTTGTTGTGATCCACAACTGCCTGCAAATAATTCAGGCTTTAGGTACCCATTGGGTGTTGGATCCTATTGTGTCAGCTGTACCCTTCGGGATCCAGACTTGCTTCACGACCCTGATTGCCTCAGAGTGGTAAATCTATCTCCCTGAAACATCTACATACACTGCTTTCTTCTTCTTAGCCTGAGAAGAAGATGGTGTATGGGTGTCAGGCTTAGGCTTCACAGGAGCCTTGAGTGGGTGTCTTTTGTGCTGGCCTCCTGTTCTTCCTAGGCCTTGGTGCAGCAGGTCTCTGGGCTTGTTCTTGATAAGGGCCCTGTTTTCTGTTCCCCCTAGGCAAGTGAGGGAAATGAAAACAATTAAAGGCCTCAGGATGCCAAAACCATGGGGGAGTCATCATGTTAGTCCTTCCCTGTTGGTATTGCCAAGCATGATGATACCCTCGTTGACAGTCTGATCACTCTTGGCCTGAGTCTTCCTCTCTTTCGCTTAGGTTTTCTCTTGCCTGAGCTCTCAGGGGCCTCCTTTGGTTGCTTGGCCTTTCCCTTGAGTTTTGGCTTAGCAACCTTGGGGGCAACCCTGACCGTGTCAACAGTTTCTTTGCCCTTATCAGTCTGACGGGCCTGAAGTACAACTTTCTTTGTATTCTGGCCTGCCTGAACAAAGACCCTCTCAGTGTTGCTCCCTGAAGCAACATGAGATTGACCCTGTGAGGATTTCTTAGGAACATAACCAAGTCCCTTTTTCTCATTCCTAAGCATTTGGCTGCTATTTATTTTCTCTCTAGCCACTGAGGATTTATTCATTGTTGCAACCATTTTCTTGAGAGAGTCCTCACTCTTTTTCAAGATTTCATGTCTGGCAAAGAGGTCATCAAACTTACTCTTGAGTACCTTCAGCTCCTCTCTCCTGACCAGCTCTTCATCAGCCAGTTCTTTCAGAATCTTCTCTCTTGGGAGACACTCAGCATTGATCATGTCAATTTCCTGAGTTAGTCTCACAATTTGAGCTGACTCTTTCAGATCTGACTGAGTGAGTTGATCATTTAGGTTTTGAACCTCAGCACTCAATTTTTGGTTCTCCTCTACCAAGAAGACATTAATTTCCTGCAGCTTGGAGAAATCAACCATCAATTGATCCAAATAGATCTGAAGGTTCATTTCTCTGGCTGACTCTGAGCTAGGCTCAGGATTTTGACCAGTGTATGAACCACACACAGAGTTAGATGTTACCTCAGGTTCCTCCCTTGCCATAAGGAAAACATCATCGTACTCATCATCAGAGAAAAATTCAGGCGACCTCTCCTCAGGACCATCCGAGTCTGTAGCTTCCTCAACGAGCATAACTCTCCAGTCAGTGTACCTCTAGTCTCTCTTGGCCCTTCTGTTCTCTCTCTCACGTGCACGCAGCTCTGGGCAATCGTACTGATAGTACCCACTCTTATTACAGTTGTAACACACATCTTGCTTATCTCCTCTTTCTTTCCTTGGCCCAGGGTTCCTTCTTGAGTCAGGTTCCTTAGTTCTTGATGAGCTTTCTGGCTTCCCTGAGTGCCTATCATCACGAGTACGTCTCTGTTCATCTCTTCGATCAGGCTTTGGGTCTGAGTATCTTCTTTCCTCGCCACAATCTCTCCTCTGGTCAGTGTTCCTTCTTTCCTCATATCTCCTTGAGCTTTGGTGGGTTCCTTCAGATTTCCTGTCACGAGTATCCTTGAGCTTTGGTGGGTTCCTTCAGACCAAACCTGGAATTGAGCTTTTCAAAGCTTCTGGTCATCAGGCTGTACTCCTCAGCAAGCTCTTCCTTGCTCATCTCCATCAGTGACTTTGATGAAGACTCGATAGGTTCTGACTTGGCTTTGAGCGCCACGCTTTTCTAAGGAGCTTTCTCTTTTTCCTCTTCTTCTTGTTGAACTTTCTCCTTTCTTTTGTTTAGATCATATTCCAGTGCTTTGAGCTCTGAAAAAAGTAAAGCAGGAGTTATGTCACTCATATCCTGAGTGTTCTTTAGCATAATTACACTGTTGTCCCATCTCTCAAGAAGGGCATCCAGGATCTTAGAAGCAACATCTCTCTTTGGAGCATCCTTATCCAACATTACCAACTCATTCATCAACTTGATGAATCTTGACTCCATCTGATCTATCATCTCATCAGGCAGCATCTCGAATGCTTCTAACTTCTGAATGACAATATTCCTCTTGTTCTCCTTTATCTTTTCTGACCCTTCACACATCCTGGTCAACTCATCCCAAACCTCCTTAGCCGTCTTTAAGTTCATCAGCCTTGCTGACTCCTTGAAAGGCACCGTATGCAAGATGATGTTTCTGCACATTGTCCAGTCCCACCATTTTGATCTCATCATTGGTCATATCCTTCCTCTCCTTAGGAACCTGTACGCCAATGTCAAGATGCTCATACCCCAATCCTCTAACATTAGGGATGGTGATCTTGATAGGTCCTTCCTTGATAACACGCGGTATCTGGTCATGGATGGCATCTAGATGTGCCTCAAGTCTGAACTTCCAGTAGACAAAGTTAGAAATAGAGAATTCGGGTAACGAAGCTTCAAGTCTCCTCGAAGTCATGATGATGCAAGTTTTATAAAAAGCAAACTCAGATCTGTTCAGTGACCACCAACAGTTTTACCTCTGAAACTATTAGTATTCAAAGTCAGTGGTCTTTTGAACTACTGCTCTGATACCACTTGTTGGTCCAGGTACAAGACTGAAGAATACGTGTATGGGGGGAATACACGTATACCAATTTTTCTCACTTTCAAACTGACTGAGTCCCCTTGCTTAGAGTGATAAAGAACTCAGGGTTGATAACAGACCTACTGACTGCACTAAGTGCTGGTCAGTTGGCAAACTATCAACTTGAGTTCAGTGCGGAAATGCGTGAGCCCTGAAATTTTATAGTCTTGTTAATATTTGCTTTCTGAAACTTGATTACTCTTTTCTGAAATAATGATTAGTAGGGCAGTGTTCAAGTTAATGATCAGGCTGATTGATTTAAGCCTGATAAAAACGAATGCTATGAATGACAAACAAATAAGCAGTTAAGTACAATATCAAAGCAGTAAGAACACAAGGAGTTTAACGTGGTTCATAGACTCAAACTCCTACGTCCATGATCCTAATTGAACAGGATACTCCACTACTTGGGATTAACTTATTTTTAACGTGTCAAGGTGCACCAAGATCAGCTAACCTCACTGACCTATACAAACTCATTCCTAACTTCACTAAACAACTTCAACCAACAAACCTGACTAGAGGGTTTTGGTTTCGGTTTGGATTCCAACTAAGGTATGATTATCCTTACAAGGCTAAGCTATGGTAAGGATGGATAATCACTCTAAGCTTAAGGTATGGCTTGAAAGCCCAGTGGAATACAGAATAACTCTCACTAATCTAAGAAACACTTGGGAAATTTATCTGGTTTCGAGTGCTTCGTCTTCAGGCTCTAAGTGTGGAGTAAACGAGTACACCTACTCTAGCGTTAATCCTGAGTTCAAAGGTGATAGGGCAGTTATTATAACTTTTATGTTATGCCTAGAAGTTTAGTACATCTCGCATAACTTGCGATCAATCCTATATCCATAGATAGAGAGATCATAGATATAGAGTGAGATCAACTTTGACGGTGTATAGTGTTATACACTTAGCCAATTTAGATTTGATAGGTGATATCGAGTCTTGTTTCCATTGTAAACGATTTAACTCTTCACACAACTTTTGTATCACTAATCTTATTATAGTGAACGTTTCGCCGTAAGGCTAGCATAAGCTATTTTATATAGTTTATGTTATAAAGTATTCTATCTTGCAATAGTGTGTTTAAGTCTTCCGCTGTACACGTTTTATCTCTGTCTTCCTGTTTATTGTGGTTATTATTCTAACATTCGTTACAACATCTGTACTTAACAACACACGCACACCTTCAATTGGCACCAGAGCCATAAACTTGATATACTAAATTTAGATCCTATGTTTTAGTGTGTCTTTTACTATGGAATATCCTGTTAACACCCCACTTAGGCCGCCTATATTAGATGGGAACAACTATGCCTATTGGAAACCTAAGATACGCATGTACATCAAGTCTATTGATGAACTTGCTTGGGAAAGTGTTCTAACCTGCTGGAAATGGCCCATAAATCAAGCAGATGATGATGGCGAGACAAGAGTCAAACAGGAGATTGAATGGACCAATGAGCAGACCACGACGACAAGCTACAATTCCAAAGCTCTCAATGTTATCTTTATCTCTGTTGATGTATTTATGTTTAAGATTATATCAACACGCACCACGGCTAAAGATGCATGGGAGAGGCTTCAAGAACATTGCGAAGGAAGTGGAAGTGTTCGAAGGACCAAACTTCGAATGCTTGAGACCAAGTTCGAAAATCTAAGGATGAAGGATGATGAGATGATCACGGCTTACAATGAGAGGCTGAGTGAGATTGTCAATGAATCACATGCACTTGGTGATCCAATTTCCAATGTACGAGTTGTACACAAAATTTTGAGATCTGTTCCTAAACGGTTCTATGCAAAAATTTGTGCTATTGAAGAAGCCAAGGACACTGATACTCTAAGTCAGAATGAGCTTGTAAGTATTCTCAAAATATATGAGATGAACACAACTCAATCTGATGATACGAGTGAAGGAAAGAAGGTTGTTGTTTTCAAAGGTGAAACATATTATAATACTGAAACTTAATCATTTGTGACTGAAGTTGAGTCTGATGAAGATGTTTTAGACCAATGTTACAACACTCCTGAGCATATTGCCTTCTTATAAAGAATTTCAACTCCTATTTGAAGAAAAAGATGAATCGATCCAGTGGGAATGTCCAACCGAAGACTCCTTTCAACAACACACCATCTGGCCCGGAGAAAAGAAAAGATCAGAATCAATCTAGAAAATTCAAAGGTAACAAATCAAGGTATGATCCTGAATTTAGAAAATCAGTTAGATGTGATGCTTGTATTGGATTTGGACACTATGCAAATGAGTGTGTAAATACCAGATTAAGACAAAAACTGAATTTTAATTTTACTTTTAGTGATGACTCAGATGATGAACCTGAAGGTTCTAAAGATGGGGAATTAGCTTTCTCTGCAAGGATTGATTATGATGATTCTCTAGACAATATTCTGGATGATCTAGACACTGATATTGTTTCCAATGTTAAAACATTAGAAACAACATTTGTCAAAAATCAATCATATTTGAACTATTTTAAAAGGTGTGTTGATGAGACAGGTTCTGATGATATAAAG
Organism: Ballota nigra; assembly: GCA_947034835.1. Lineage (NCBI taxonomy): Eukaryota > Viridiplantae > Streptophyta > Magnoliopsida > Lamiales > Lamiaceae > Ballota > Ballota nigra. Next base: position 46,332,952 of record OX344722.1, read on the forward strand.
GATGATGTTTCTAGTATAGCCAAAGAGAATGATGATCTCAGAGAGACTGTGACAAATCTGGAAGTCATTTTAACAAGGAAGGATTTAGAAATTTCTAGACTAAAGGAAGAATTGAAAAAATCTACCTTAAGTTTTAAGAAACTTTCTAAAAGTTCTTCTATTGTAAGTGATTCAATAAACATTGGACAGTTTAATAAGCTAAACTACTTCTAAATATGTGAATAATCCTGTAAAATTTGTGAAGGGAAAAACTGAGCTTTTTGCTGAAACAAAAGTACATATGATTGAAAAACCTGTTAAAAAGTATGTGTGTCACTATTGTTCTGAAATTGGTCATATTCGTCCTTATTGTCAAAAGATGAAAAGGGATCTGGAAATTCAAAAAGTGTTGTCTGAAATGTCTTCGTATTCTAAGAAACACTGGTCAAAATCTGCTAAGAAAAAGAAAGAACATGTTACTTGTAATGTTGTTCAGACTTATCTGAAAGCATGTGTATTTGATCTATGGTATATTGATAGTGGTTGCTCTAGACATATGAATGATCATGTTAACTACTTATCTGAGTATGAACCTTGTAATGGTGGAACTGTTACATATGGTGGTGGATCAAAAGGAAAAATCATTGGAAAGAGAACTTTAAATGTTGAAGGTTTTCCTAAGCTTAAGAATGTTTTGCATATTGATGGCTTACTTGCTAATTTGCTTAGTATAAGTCAACTGTGTGATGACAATTTGCATGTTGAATTTGATAAAGATTCATGCTATGTTCTAAACAAGGATAATAAGTGTCTAATGACCGGTAATATGTCAACTGATAATTGTTATTTGATTGGAACAAACAATGTGTGTCATTTGTCAAATTGTGATGAGAATGCCCTGTGGCATCAAAGACTTGGACATGTGAATTACAGATTCATGCAAAAATTGGTTAAGTCTGAAGCAGTGAAAGGATTGCCTAAATTGAAGATTTTTATACCTACTGTATGCGGTTCATGCCAAAAAGGTAAGTAAGTAAGAGTGTCGCATAAGATGTTATCACACTGCACGACACATCGTTGTTTTGAATTACTGCATATGGATCTCATGGGTCCTATGGAAACTGAAAGCATTGGTGGTAAGAAATATTCACTGGTTGTGGTAGATGATTACTCTAGATTTACATGGATTGAGTTTTTAAGAGAAAAATCTGAAACTTTTGATGCTTTTAAAGTTCTTTACAAAAGATTTAAAACTGTTTTTAACTTGAAAGTTAGTAGAATTAAACCTGATCATGGTAGAGAATTTGAAAATAGCATGTTTACAGATTTTTGTGAAAAGAAAGGTATTGTCCAAGAGTTTTCTTCTCCTAAAACTCCACAACAAAATGGGATTGCTGAAAGGAAAAATAGAACTCTTCAAGAGATGGCTAGAGTAATGCTCAATTCAACAAATCTTGCTAAGAAATTTTGGGCTGAAGCAATAAATACAACATGTCATATTGTTAATAGAGTCTATTTTAGATTTGGAAGTAAGAAAACCCCGTATGAAATCTTAAACAATAAGAAACCAAATGTGAAATATTTTCATGTTTTTGGTTGTGTGTGTTACATTCTAAATGATAGGGATCAACTACATAAGTTTGATAGTGACAAATGTTTCTTCTTAAGTTACTCTAGAAATAGTAAAACCTATAGAATTTATAACCTTAGAACTAACACTGGTCAAGAGTCTGTGAATGTTGTTTTTTATGATGATAAGAATCTGATAGATGGAAATGACGCTGAAGATGTGACTGAAGTTACTAAGGTTCCTAAAGAATCACTGAAAATAGAGAATGTTTCACCAAATGTTACAACATCTGGTACAACATCCCCTGCAGACTTAGTTGATTCTCCACAAAACAATCAGTATACTCCAAAGAAGAATCCAGCTACTTGGATTACAAAAAGCCATCCTTTGAATCAGATCATTGGAGATGCTTCAGTCGGTGTTCAAATAAGAAGGAGAGAAGTGCAAATCGAGTTGATGTGGTAAGGTCTGTGTGCATGTCTTCAATATGCAATATTGTGAATGCTCAGTGTTACTATTCTGAAATTAAACCTAAAAATATTACAGAAGCATTAAAAGATGAAAATTGGATTAATGCAATGCATGAGGAACTTAATCAGTTTGAAAGGAATGATGTTTGGTCATTAGTTTCAAGACCTGACAATGTCAATGTCATTGGAACTAAATGGATCTTTAAGAATAAAACTGATGAGTCTGGTAACATAGTTAGGAACAAAGCTACATTAGTTACACAAGGTTATACTCAAGTTGAAGATATTGATTTTGATGAAACATTTGCATCTGTTGCTATGATAGAGTCCATTAGATTGTTACTAGTAATTTCATGTTACATAAACATTAATCTTCATCAGATAGATGTAAAAGCTGCATTTTTTAATGACATATTAATTGAAGATGCATTTATTGAACAGACTAAAGGTTTTGAAAACCCACATTATCCTGATCATGTTTACAAACTAAAGAAAGCTTTGTATGGTCTCAAACAAGCTCCTAGAGCTTGGTATGGTAGACTTACTGACTTTCTTTTGCAATTTGGTTTTATAAGAGAAGAAGCTGATAGAACTTTGTTTATTAAATATACTGGAGAAGACGTACTAATAGCTCAAATATATGTTGATGACATTATTTTTGGTTCAACTTGTAACATTATGTTAAATAAGTTTGTTGAAGCAATGACATCAACATTTGAGATGAGCATGGTAGGTGATTTGAATTACTTCCTAGGACTTCAAATCAAACAATCTAATAAAGGTATTTTCTTCTCTCAGAGTAAGTATGCAAAGAATTTAGTGAAACTATTTGGTTTAGAAAACTCAAAAGTCATGAAAACTCCTATGGGATCTATACAAAAGTTGTGTAAGAACACTGTTGGTCAAGATGTTGATCCAACTTTGTATAGATCCATGATAGGTAGTCTTCTGTACTTAACCTCAAGTAGGCCTGATATTATGTATAGTGTTTGTGTTTGTGCTAGGTACCAAGCATGTCCTAAGGAGTCACATTTGAATGTTGTCAAGAGAATCATTAGATATGTGGCTGGTACAACTAATCTTGGTATATGGTACACCAAAGACACAAGCAGTGCACTTGTTGGATACAGTGATGCTAACTGGGCTGGAGACATTGATGATAGGAAGAGCATAAGTGGTGGTTGCTTCTACATGGGAAATAACCTGATTTCCTGGCATAGTAGAAAGCAGAATTGTGTATTACAATCTACTGCAGAGTCTGAGTACATTGCTGCAGGTGGTTGCTGTACACAACTTCTTTGGTTAAGTAAAATGTTTAGTGATTATGGTTTAGAGAATGACATTTTAACTGTATATTATGATAACACTAGTGCTATCAATATTTCGAAAAATCCAGTTCAACACTCACTTACTAAACACATAAGTATTAGACATTATTTCATAAGAGATCTTGTAGAAAAGAATATTGTGAAGTTAGAATACATATCCACTGAAAATCAGTTTGTTGATGTGTTTACTAAAGCTCTTGACCATGAGAGATTCTCATTCTTGAGGAAATCTCTTGGTATGTGCACAATCTGAATAACTATGAAGTGGATGTTGTTATGTATGTTTAAACATTAATAACAACATCAGGGTATATGCATGTTTTAATTAAAGCTTGTTCTTGTTATCTGTTTCATAATCCCTTTGTAAAATAAATCTGAACCAAGTATGATTGTTGTGTAAAAATAAAGAGGAATCACACTTCTCAAATGCATAATAAGACATGAATTTGAAAGAGCACATCAAGATGTAACTAATTCATTAAGTAACTATGGAGCACGAAGTTCGCTACTACGATGTCTTCTTTTCAAAAGATGATTAGTAAAACATCAATATGTCACAAATTCATTGCGTAATTATGGGGCACGGAGTTCGCTGCTACGATGCACTCTCTTGAAAAGATGAATCAATGTGAATAAAAGTGCTAAAGTTGTTTGATTAAAAATGCGACATTGGTTATTTTAACTGATGTTGAATTGTGTGTTCCAACTTTGAATAAAACATTATATACAACTTATATTTATTTTAGAAGCCAAGTTATGAACCGATTTATTAGGGATTTGTTTTTAATTCCCACATGCTAAAACCCACGTTTTTATTTTTATTCTTATCGTGCATAATTTCTTATTTTTAATTAATTAAATTTGGTTTTTAGAATAGGGGAAACCCACGATCTTATCATGGGGGAGTGGATGATCCTCACTTCTTGAATCCAAAATTTTCTTTTGTGGGTTACCAAAATTAAATTCCATACTTCTTCACCTATAAATATCCTTTATGTTTTGAGTTTAATATTCAGTGTGATAAGCATATGAGTGAAGTTTAGTGTTTTTCATATAAGTGTTGAAATTATACATGTTCACTTTCTAGGGTTAAAGTGTTATTTCTTTTAATTCACAATTCATTTACATTTTTCTTGAGTACTTAATGGCTGGAAATCAAAAGAAACCCTCTCACATTTCCAAAACTCCCTCAAACTCTCCACCTTCTCAAACCTCGAACCTAAACATGCTCGCAGAAATGGCCTCTAACCAAGCCCAGAATATTGCTCCATCATCTAGCGCAACACCGCCTTCCACTCTAACCCCAATTTGTGTTTTTCCAGTGAATATCCACATTCCAACTGATGCAAGTTCGATCAACTTGAATCGATTGCACGAGGGATTGCTCAAAGCCTTCAAGGAACCCCTGTTGTTCCTAAACTGACTATTGGCTCGATTGAAGTCGATGTATCTTCTTAACTAAACCAAATCTAAAATACTTCACCTATCGAAGGCACCTCTTCGATTGCCCAACCAGAAAATCCACAATCCTCACACCAAGCTAAAACCCCTACTGCTAATGTTTCAAAAGATGTTGAAATAGGTGACCAAGCTGTGGAAGATTCTCTCATTGCCGAGGAAAATTTTGCTGAAGAAGTTAGGGAACAAAGCCCTACTGTTGAAGTGCCCGATGTGGAGATGCTAGAGAAAGACAAGGAAGAATCACCCAAAACCAATTCTTCAATGTCTGAAGACTCTGAGCCTGCTCCAATAGCCAAAGCTGTGAAGAAGAAGGGTGGAAAGAGAAAGAGGGGTTCTGTCCAATCGAGGAGAAGATCTGGAAGAGCCAAGAGAAGAGTGAACTATTCTGAAACCTCAAGGAAGAAAAAGAATGATGAAGGAGATGTTGCTACACGTCTTATTCAAGTGTTTTCTGAATCTAACAAAGAGTCAAGCCCAAAGGCCTCAACTGAAGATGAAGCTGGTGGTTCTCAATCTCAAGGGAAAGAAGACTCTGATGAGAGTTATGTGCCTATCTTCGAACTAAGAAGGAGAGCTAGAGTCGAACTGAGAACGAAGAGGAAGTTTGAAAATGTTACTGGTGGTGCTGGAATAAGTGCAGCAATACCAGAACCAGAGGATGATGATAGCATTCCGGAGAGCAGTTCTGAAAAGACCAAACTGATTCTGACAGAGGTAATGAGTCTGAACACTCTGTAGAACAAGCTAGTACTGATATTGATGATGAATCTTTAGAACAAAGGATAGCTAGGTTAAACAGAAGAAACTTGTTGATTGATAGAAAGATCAACATTGATGAATTTGAATCTAAGGGTCTAGTTAGATACCTAGAGGAAAGGAGCTTGATACATGTTGTAACCTTTGCTGATGCCTTTGTTACTGATTGGGTCTATGAGTTCTATGCTTGTTTGAAGGAAAATCATGCTAGAAGAAACTCTAGATGGTATGGGTTTGTGAGATTTAGGGATAGGAATGTTCCATTCACTCATGAGCTAATTAATGGGTTTTTACATATTGAGAACGTTGAGGAAGAAGAAGTTCCTCATATGGATGAGATTATACATGTTCTTACTAGAGGTAGAGTGAACAAATGGAAGAAAGATATGCTTGTTGCTTCACTGACTTCTCTGTATTCGGTTCTACACAAACTTGTTGTATATAACTGGATACCTTCTACCAACTCAACCAAATTAACTAGGGATCAAGTTGTTCTGTTGTATAGAATAGGTGTGATAAAAATTTCAATCTAGGATTGGTTATTTTTCACCACATGATGAAGTTTACTGGGAAGATTTCTGAAAGAGGCAACTTGCCTTATCCTGTGTTGGTATATGGCTACTTAAGAAGTCATAATTTTGTCCATAGGAGAAATAAGTTTTTGAGGGAGAGAGTGAATCTGATGGGCATATCTCACTACTTGTTATCTGGAAATAGAGTGCTGGATTTACCTTTACAGGTGAATGATGAGGAAGAAGCTCCAGAACAAAACCAACCTGTTCCTGACCCTGCTCCTGCACCAGATGATGTTGCTCAGAATGTTGGGAACATACCTAGCAACATTCATGCTCCTGCATCACATTCCTTAAACATCTCACCTGAATTTATTCAAACTCAGCTGAGATATTTGCAGGACTCTATAGATGAACTCCAATTTCTGAAGAACTACTGGGAAAACCTACTTTCTGCCACAATATGGGGAGTACCAATTGCTGCTGCTCGAGGAGTTGTGATTCAAGAGATGGATGATGTTACTGAACCTGCTGCTGAGGTTGCTGAAGAAGGAAGGACAGTTGTTGATGAAACTGTTGCAACTGGACCTGATGATGTTGGGAGAAGTGCAGATGCTGCTGAAGATGTTGTTGTAAATATTGCAACAATTAATATCCAGGAAGTAGAGGAAGAGGAGTTGTATGGAGATCTGCCAGATATTTCTGCCAAAGTCCGAGTTGACTTAGAGATTGGAGGAAGCACAATCAATGGGGGAGGTTAGTGCAAGATTCTTGTGGCTGCAACTGTACATTTTGTACAGTGATATCAATTTCCTTATTGTGTTAACTCTAAGCACTCTTGTTTTATTTCTGCTTTTGATTAGCTAGTACTGATACTTAGTTTTAATTTCTGAAAGATAATATTATATTAGAATGATATGTTGTTTATGTTTAAATTATTTATTTATGAGTTATAGTTTGAATGGGTAAACACTATGTTACTTATTTTATTTTAATGAGCATATATGATGATGTTCATTTGATTTGAGTGATCAAATGTTTGTTCATTCTTTTTTTGGTGAATTAACTTTTTGTTATTTCATCTTGATTTTGGTGATTCAACTTATAGTTGTTCATCTTGTTTTTTGGCTGTTTTTGCTACACAAGTGTGAAAAGCTAAGTGTACAATATGATGTTAATCTCTATTGTACATACATCACTGACTTATATATTAAGAAATATATACATCAGGTGTGTTGTAGCAGAAAGGTCAAATTGGGGGAGATTGTTAATGTTGGTGGTAGTGAAGCATTCACTATTTACTTTGAAACAACATGAATTTGTCATTTCTTCTCATTAACTAATACTTTATGATCAAATGTTGCCTTAGATGTTTTAACATGCAGGATATAGATCTAGAAGAATCTATAAGACTCTGGAATACTCAATGTTGCAGTGAATGTTGCAAGCATTGGTTGCAACATGGACAGTTACGGGTTCCAGAAAGATCTACAAAGATCTACAAGGACCTACACGATCCAGGCTTCTCCAGAATCCTTAGAACAATCTAAATCAGGCGGTTGCAGTAGATAAACATCAGAATAAAGATAAGATCATAGCGGTTAACAAGAGATCATGGGGCGGTTACATGATGAAGTTATTTACGGATGAAGAACTCCATCTATAAATAGAAGTCGAAGTTTTCAGTACCAAGTCTGGAGTAAACGAGTACACCTACTCTAGTGTTAATCCTAAGTTCAAAGGTGGTAGGGCAGTTATTCCAACTTTTATGTTATGCCTAGAAGGTTAGTGCATCTCACATAACTTGCGATCAATCTTATATCCATAAATAGAGAGATCATAGATATAGAGTGAGATCAACTTTGACGGTGTATAATGTTATACACTTAGCCAATTTAGATTTGAATGGTGATATCGAGTCTTGTTTTTGTTGTGAACGATTTAACTCTTCACACAATGTTTGTATCACTAATCTTATTATAGTGAATGTTTCATCGTAAGGCTAGCACAAGCTATTTTATATAGTTTGTGTTATAAAGTATTCCATCTTGTAATAGTGTGTTTAAGTCTTCCGTTGTACATGTTTTGTCTCTGTCTTCCTGATTGTTGTGGTGATTATTCTAACATTCGTTACAATATCTGTACTTAACAACACATGCACACCTTCAGATAACAACACCCTCATTGAGGCAATTGCGCTTTGCTTTGGCTTACGCTTTGGGATGGATGCGGGTCTGCCAATCTCAATTTTGGAGGCCGATTCCAGCACTCTTATTGCAGCTCTTCAAGGAAATACAGTGGTGGACTCAAGCACCAATATTATTATTGAAGATATTTTAGAGTCGAAGAAAAAAGGTAGTACCTGATATATTTCCTTTGTTCGGCGCACGACAAACCGCGTGGCACATACGTTAGCGCATTATGGTGATAGGGTAGGTTTTGAGCAAATTTGAAAAATATAATGTACCCAAATGTTGTTCTTCTTTCGTCGTTGACGATGTAAGGCGAGAGCCTAATCTTTGATGAGTAATATAAACCTTTATTTTTTGTAAAAAAATAACTTGATTGTTGTAGGGGGAGACATGGTGCTGCATTTTTCCAATTCGTATTTGAAAATTAATTAGTGTTGGCATGTGTTGTAGGCTTGTGCCTTGATCTGATTGTGGAAAAAAGAAAGTATCATTCGTCGAATTTTTAGTTTTAGAAATAATGTTGTGATGAGAAATCAACTTTCTATTATTGATTTTACATGATATTGATAGGAGTTCTGTTTTTTCCTCTTACCGTGAGAGAAGATTAAGATGAATGAGAGACAAAAGGGAACTTCTACGGCGAATCTTTATTAAATTGATTTGTGTATGGGCTTTTTTATAAGTGATAGATAGTGGAATTGAAACTCTGCATAAGTTTTTATCGCTGTACAATTATTTATCCTCATAACAACAACACACCTTTAGACAATCCAGTAGAGTAGTAATCAGGAATTTGTTTGCCTTCGTTTAAACAATTGCATGAATTGTGAAACAAACATGCTTGAATTACATGCTTTAAGTGCTAAAAATCAGTGTCATGTGTGGAGCTAATGCTTGGATCTTCATGTATTTCTCTTTCTATCCCCATTGTGGTTAACCTGGTTCACCAGTTCATAGTTGAAGTGAAATTATTTTGAATATTAACATATCTTAATGAAAAACATTAAGTTTGTAACCTGTCTGCACTTTCCGTGTAACATATCTGCCCTTTCCATGTACTTGCTAATGCTTGAATCTTCATGTATTTATCTTCCCATGTACTAGAAACACGTTATACAAACTATGTCGTATGTAGGCTCTAACATTTAAATGAGGGATGGTTCTACATATGAAATCTGCTCATAATACCTCTCTTCCCATGGCCTTCATGTACTAGCATTAAAATGTGATGACTGCAGTTAGCATTATGGAATTTAGTGGCTTTCATTGTCAAATTTCGTCATATTCAACAGTTACATTAGACTATGATAATAAGTCATGCTACATAACACTAAAAAGTTACCCAACCTAACTGTGAAAAGTTACACAACCTAACTCTCTAATCAGTTTTGTCTTTTGTTATATTTTCACTAATGAGGACTAAGGTTTGTGCTTCTAGAGGTAGAGGCAAGTCTCAAGCATCTATATCTGACTTTACTCTTTCGTACATAATGATTCTACAAGTTCGTGATTGGTAATCCCATAAGCCTTCTCCCCCTCTAAGAAAGAGTAAAGTTTCTACAAAAAACAAGAACAATGATAAACGATAACTCTTTATTATTTATAATTAATATTTTTTCTTTTTATTATTTATTTATATATCATGTACTTCATTAATCAATAAATATCTCTTTTTTTCTTTTTTTTTTGTGCAGTGTGCTTCATTTTCCTTCCACACCAAGAGGACTTTACGAACTTGTCAAATATTTTAATGATAAGCAGAAATCTGACATACAGAGTATTGGTTTTGGAGGCCTTCTTCAAATTGATATAAATAAGGACACGCATCTACATATGGTCAGTTGGTTGGTTGATCATCTCAACCCCAACAGTCGAATGCTTGATCTTGACAGTATGTGTGCATTTGTGATCACACTTATTAACGTGCACGATGTCTTCATGCTTTGAATGAACCCGGGAGTCATGCCCATTACTTATATAAGAACTAAAGAGTCCTCTCTGCTTATCAGACTTCGTGAGTCATATGAAATCCATCCAGGTGTTCATATTACTTCAAAAAATATCTTGGAAGTAAGATTCCCTGAGGGTGGGGATGATATCAAGATGTTGTTTTTGTTATATGCGCTATTTTCTTTCTTGGTTCCTTCGTCCAATAAGCTTGTGAGCACAAAGTATCACAAATCCCTTGAGGATATCATGCAGATATCCAAATTTGATTGGTTATACATGACAAGATTTGTGACTCTATAAAACAGTACAAGAATCGTCAATGTTCAAACTGTAAATGGTTTTGTTCTTCTCATCCAAATCATATATCTTCATAGGCTGGAGCGGAAAGGTGTTGCTGAACCATGCAAACTCCATTTGATCCAACATTGGTCAAAGATAAAGTTGGAAAGTAGGTGTATTGAAGAAAAAGATGCTGAAAAGTATGGTTCGGGTGAGCTTGTGTTGAACAAATACCCTGTAAGCATTTATGGGGTTGATTCCGGATAAGCATGTGAAGAAGCTGGTGCAGAAGAAGTGGGGAAGACATGTTCTCAAAAGTTCTTAGAACAAGAACAATTCAAGGTATTAGTTTTGTGCAATTTTTCAATTCTAAGTAGGTTTACTTTTCAGTTTTGATTAATGTTACTTTTCCTTTGTATTCAACCATACTTTCCTTTTTTAACTATAACTGAAATTACTGACTTCATTTTTTAACAATTATGTTCAACTATAAAGAAAATTTGCACTACACAACACTTGAAAGTTACATTTATTAATATTGAAAATTTATTCTACATTTAAACAAACACTAATACTTATGCCCCCCCTAGACTTGGGAAGAGTTCATTTTATCACTAAAGACATATACAATTAAACTTGTTGATAAGTATTTAACGAAGTTGGTGGAGCTTAGCGAGGAAAGAGTTATTCACATCTTATTCATCACCACAATATGATGATGATTTTTTTAAAAAAATTATTGATAAATTTGTTGAGACTTTTAATTTGACTAAGAGATTGACTAGTCAAGTTCCTAGTTATAGGATTTTAACACCCACTCCCCCGGATACTACTACATATCGATGGAATTGGAAGTATTTGGAGGAGCTTATTGGTCAAGAAAGAGATGCTAATGATGAGGAATATATTGGGTTGACGAAATCAAACATGGAGTGCGAGGAAGGCATTGGTGAGGAATGTATTGGATTGTCTGGGTCAAGTATGGAGAGCCATGGTGGGAATGGTAGTGAAGGAAATGATGTTCCCATTAAGAGTAAATTAAGAGTTATATGAGGCCATTAAATCTGTTGGTTCCAAGGGAAAGATTATTTGCCTAGACTCTTCAAGTGAATTTGGAAGATCAAGAATGAAATTAGATATATCTCTTCCTACATGAAGTATACCAACCGGCTTCTTCATGATATGGAACAAACTCACAAAGAGATTGTGGACCTTTGATTCTGTGATTGAAATGGAGTTGTTTTAGTGTAAGTGTAAGCAAATTAAATTTGCACCCAATTAAATGGTGACACGTGTACAAATCAAATATTAATATCAAATAAATTGACTATTTTATTTTAAGAATTTAATCAAATTAATTCTTGAATTAAATAGTTAACTTGATATTAAATATACACGGTACAAGTTGGACAAATTAAATGAGTGTTCGATACTCATATTGGGTAATAAATGGCCCTTATTTACCATAAGAACGAGAATTAAATGATATCTCGTCAAAAATAGAAGCGAATTAAACTAATTCGCAAATCACGCCAATCAAATTTTATGGGCCAATCAGGTGGCGCCACGTGGCACGGCAAGAAAGGAAGGTTTCTCAACCTTCACCCTATAAATAGGGTCCTTTGTTCATTCATTTGAAGACGAACACCAAGACGAGACCAACAAAGACCAAGAACGAAGACCAAGAGCGAAGACGAACGAACGAAGACCATGAGCGAAGACCAACGAGTGAAGACGAACGAGCGAAGACGAACAAGCAAAGATGAACGAACAAAGATAAGAACGAAGACCAAGACACGGACGAACACAAGCGAACGAGCATCCAGACGATCAAAAACGAATCCTCTGCAACTGTTCTTGAAGACTCAAAGCGTTCTTCCTCATTCTTCGTGGAAAGCGACCTGAACCAGCTCAAGTTCGAAGATCAAGGCCCGAAGCCCCTTCCATTCGGCGTTTTCTCTTTGAAGATTCGAGGATTCCTCAAGAACGTTCTTCGCCGTTCTTCGCTGTTCTTCACCCAAATCTGCCAGAAGCAGCTCAAGATCGAAGATCAAGGCCCGAACCTCCTTCGATCCGGTGTTTTCTACTTGAAGATTCGAAGATTCCTCAAGAACGTTCTTCGCCCAAATCCACCTGAACCAGCTCGAGATCGAAGACTAAGGTCCAACACCCCTCCGATCCAACGTTTGCCTTCAAAGATTCAAAGAGCGTTCTTCACCAAACTCGAAGGCGTTCATCCAGAAACAACGCTTAATCCAAAACAAAGTGTTTTCACCCTTGGATTTACGTTATAAATATTTAAGCTCAAGATCGAAGTCAAAGTTCGATCAAGGTCAAAGTCAGCTGAAGAGAAGAATCAGAGGACCAAGTCTAAAGTTAAGAACCCATAAATCTTTCGGTTCGATCCGAACAAATTCAAGTTGTAAATTGTATTCGTGTTTATTATATTAATAAAACGAATTCTGCAGTTACAAATTTGGCACGCCCGGTGGGACTCGCTCTACCTCTCATCCCTTCTCTTCTCAAGCAAGCTTAACTACTATGACGATGGATGCCTCAACCATCGATGAACGACTTGCCAGTCTGCTCAAAGCTATTGAAGGGCTTTCCCAACACGTCAAGAATCGAGACATCCAAATCTCAAACCTGGTGAATAAGGTGGAGAATAGTGATGCAAGTCACGCCCACAGGAAGTAAGTTGAAGATCAAGGAGTGTAAGAGACCTCAACCAAACGCCAAGCAGTAGAAGAGACGGAGGCAACTGCTAAGGAGCTGCAGATCTCATCTGATGGAAGGATCCAAGTCGATCAACTCAAAGAGCTCATATTGGAGACAATAAAGGGCAAGTTTGATGACGGCTCCAAACCATCCTTCACTTACACCAAGCCTTATACCAAGAAGATCGATGACTTAAGGATGCCAGCTGGCTACCAACCCCCAAAGTTCCAACAATTCGATGGTAAAGGGAATCCAAAGAAGCACATAGCTCACTTCGTTGAAACTTGCAACAACGCCGGAACTTATGGCGATCATCTAGCAAAGCAGTTCATCCGCTCCTTGAAAGGGAATGCCTTCGATTGGTACATCGACTTGGAAGCTAACTCCATTGTCAGTTGGGATCAAATGGAGAAAGAGTTCCTAAACCGCTTCTACAGCACAAGGAGGACAGTTAGCATGATCGAGCTAACCAACACTCATCAGAAGAAAGATGAATCCGTGATTGATTATATAAATCGATGGAGAAATTTGAGTCTAAATTACAAGGACCGACTGTCTGAGGCATCCGCAATTGAAATGTGCACCCAAGGCATGCAGTGGGGCCTCCGATACATTCTTCAAGGAATTCAACCGAAGACCTTTGAAGAACTTGCTACAAGAGCTTATGACATAGAGTTAAGCATGATTGCAAGATGAGTCGAAGATCCACAAACACAAAAGTCTCACGACAAGACTTATGTCAAACCTTCAAGTAAGGAATACATAATGGACCTTCCTCGTGATAGGGGGCAAAGCGGCTTGACTCTGAAAGAGCTACGACAAAAACATTATCCTTTCTTAGACTGTGACGTCTCGGGGATATTCGATGACTTGATGGATGCAAACCTTATTAAGTTTCCTAAGATGAAACAGACGGAGGAAACTGGGCGTACTAACGACCCAAAATACTGCAAGTACCACTGCTTAGTGGGCCACTCAATTGAAGACTGTTTTATCTTCAAAGAAAAAGTTATGCAATTGGTCGAACAAGGAGATATAGTGCTCGAAGAGACTATCTAATGTTCTCCAGATCAATGCTCCTTGACAAGAGTATAAATTATCTGTGATGCTCCTCTGACACGAGCATAAACTGTCTGAAATTCTCCTTGATAAGAGACAAAACTATCTGAAGTTTTCAAGCTGGAGATTAAATTGAAGTCTCCATCAAATGCATTCTCCTTGACAAGAGAATAAACTGTCTGTAAAGCTCCTCTGATATGAGTATAAACTGTCTGAATTCTCCTTGATAAGAGACTAAACTGTCTGAAGCTCTCAAGCTGAAGAACAAATTGACTCATCTCTCCAAATCAAATAATGCTCCTTGATACGAGTGAAAACTATCTCAAAACCAAATCCATTCTCCTTGATAAGAGACAAAACTGTCTGAAGCTCTCAAGCCGAAGATCAAATTGAAGTCTCCATCAAATCCATTCTCCTTGATAAGAGACAGGACTGTCTGAAGTTTTCAAGCCGGAGATCAAATTGAAATCTCCATCAAATTCATTCTCCTTGACAAGAGAATAAACTGTCTGAAGTTTTCAAGTTGGAGATCAAATTGAAGCCGCCCCGAATCAAGCGATACTCCTTGATACGAGTATAAACTATGTACAAATTCAAAATATACTCCTTGATACGAGTATAAACTATCTAACAAATCCAAATCAAGTATCCATGACACACGAGTTAAAACTGTATGTCACTCCTAGTCTATATGAGTATAAACTGTTTATGGCACCCTCTTGAACTACGTTTTGACTTGATCCTCTTTAAAGGGGTACGTAGGCAGCTTAGACATCCTCTAAATTCAGTCATGATTTAAAACTCCAAATGCATATGGGTGCGCAAAATACTTTCGTGCTTCATTCACATCAAGTCCAGAAATGACCGTGAACAAAGCACGAGGGGGCATTTGTAAGCAAATTAAATTTGCACCCAATTAAATGGTGACACCTGTACAAATCAAATATTAATATCAAATAAATTGACTATTTTATTTTAAGAATTTAATCAAATTAATTCTTGAATTAAATAGTTAACTTAAATGTACACGGTACAAGTCGGACAAATTAAATGAGTGTTCGATACTCATATTGGGTAATAAATACGCCATATTTACCATAAGAACGAGAATTAAATGATATCTCTTAAAAAATAGAAGCGAATTAAACTAATTCGCAAATCACGCCAATCAAATGTTATGGGCCAATCAGGTGGCGCCACGTGGCACGACAAGAAAGGAAGGTTTCTCAACCTTCACCCTATAAATAGGGTCCTTTGTTCATTCATGTTAACACGAACACCAAGACGAGACCAACGAAGACCAAGAACGAAGACCAAGAGCGAAGACGAACGAACGAAGACCAAGACGCGGACAAACACAAGCGAACGAGCATCCCGATGATCAAAAGTGAATCCTTTGCAACCGTTCTTGAAGACTCAAAGCGTTCTTCGTGGAAAGCGACCTGAACCAGCTCAAGTTCGAAGATCAAGGCCCGAAGCCCCTTCGATCCAGCGTTTTCTATTTGAAGATTCGAGGATTCCTCAAGAACGTTCTTCGCCGTTCTTCGCTGTTTTTCACCCAAATCCGCCAGAAGTAGCTCAAGATCGAAGATCAAGGCCCGAAGCCCCTTCGATGTGGTGTTTTCTACTTGAAGATTCGAAGATTCCTCAAGAACGTTCTTCTCCGTTCTTCATTGTTCTTCGCCCAAATCCACCTGAACCAGCTCGAGATCGAAGACTAAGGTCCAACACCCCTCCGATCCGACGTTTGCCTTCAAAGATTCAAATAGCGTTCTTCACCAAACTCGAAGGCGTTCATCCAGAAACAACGCTTAATCCAAAACAAGGTGTTTTCACCCTTGGATTTACGTTATAAATATTCAAGCTCAAGATCGAAGTCAAAGTTCGATCAAGGTCAAAGTCAGCTGAAGAGAAGAATCAGAGGACCAAGTCTAAAGCCAAGAACCCACAAATCTTTCGGTTCGATCCGAACAAATTCAAGTTGTAAATTGTATTCGTGTTTATTATATTAATAAAACAAATTCTGCAGTTACAGTAAGTATAACCTTATTTTTGAAATAATATTATATTTTATTTATATTCATGTTATATATTGATACTGAATTTTTTTTCCCAATAATTTTAGTGATAATTTCTTTAAATATGACGAGAGCAACAATGCTAAAAAGGAAATTTTATCACTGCGTTTTGGTGAATATATATTCCAAACTATTGTTAATACATGGAGTTTGATTGTGAACACTAATTGGTGGACTAGTGGTGGACATCTCCATCTAGTTTTTTATGTGGATAATTCTGTAAGTGTTTTTTTATGTTATTTCCACTGTATTTTTTCCTATAAGTTTTGTTTGTGCTAATAAATTTTTTATGTTTTTTTTTCCTACAGTATCTTCTGGAAAAAAGCAATTGATGGGGCTTTAATCTTACAAAAGTTTGTGATAAGATTCAGAAATGCTGGAATCAGTGGCTTACTATAACAAGAGATACTTGTTGTTTACCAAATATATGTTGGTGGGATTAAATGGCTATTTATAAAAGCTTTTGGTAAAGACATCAAATGATTGGGTTCTTAAATGCTGAATTGAATGTTTAAATGAAGAACTGGAAATAAATGCGTATGAACACTAAGAACACCAGATTTGCCAGGGGTGTTAGTCCCTGGACTTGAATGGTAAGTGTATTGATTATACTGAAAGAAATTGAACTCAATTTTTGTTACAAATGTGGGGGTATTTATAGTTTTTTCACTACAGGGGTACATTGGTCATTTCCGACCTCTAGGGGGACAAGTGCATTAAATGCCTCCAACCTCTGAGGACGCGCGGGCACTGGCACGCCAGAGCTTGCAGGAGGACGACCACTAGGGCGTTGATGCGTGTCCAAAAAGGACGATTCTCTGGCATATTTCCTCATTTGGATGGAATATTCTCTGTGTCTCTGAGTACGGAGGCGGCCTTTTTCCTTCTTGGGGGAGGATCTCGCTTGATTCTATCACGTGCTCCAGATCTCCCTTGCCGGCCGGGGACATTATTGGATCGGAGGCCGGCCTCCTGGTGGAAAGTGAGGTCGGAGACTCTTCCAGCCGGTTGGTCGCGTCCGGGCGAAGAACTTCTTGCACCTAGGTCCCTAAGCCTAGGGTTTTATTTCGAAATAGGTCCCTGCCCATTTCCTATAAATAGGGGAGTCATTCTACTCTCAAGGATTTTTAAACTTTCGCGATTTGCAGCTATTCCTTAGGCGATTTCCGGCGAGTTTCTTACGGCGGCGACGAACTCTGCACGGCGGCGATTGGTGTTTTTGAAGGTAATTTTCAAATTTTCATAACTCAAAACTCTTTTTTATATAATGGTGCGACGGTGGACGGTCCTCCGCCTGGGCAGAGAGGTGGCGCCTCCTCTAGCGGCGGAGGAGGTGGTGGTGCCAATCGGCGCCTATTTGATAAAGGAGGAAGCTCTCGTGGCGGGAGTGGTGCCTCTCCTTCCCGTCTGGCGGGCACGATCTGGGCGCATGATGACGACGGTTTAGATGCCCTATTCCCACGCCCGAGACGGTCACTGTTGGGTGAAGGTGCCCGGGAGGGGGTTCCTTTGGCTACGGAAAGATCCCAGAATGAGGAGGCGGCCCGACCTGTGGGGGATAGGGATCCACTGGATGACCTCCTGGAGGAAGACGAGGAGGAAGGCGGCCGCGGCGAAGGCGACGATCAGGCCAATAGTTTGTTACTAAAAAATCTCGCGACCGAGCTGATTAAAGAAAGACTTGGGATGGCGGGTGAGGCCTCGGGATCGGATACTGAAGAGGCCGAGAGGCCGACCGCAGCTGGTCGGAGCGTCAGCCAGGATCAGCGAGACCAGGTCAGATGGGCCTTTCGTCTGTGGTCAGAGTTTGTGGAGAGGAAGGATGAGGTCGAGTCTCTCTCCTTCGACTATGAGGAGTATTTGGATCATTTCCCGCGGGGGCCGACCGTTCGCGATCCGGCCACCATTCGGATAGCCAATCTGGAGGAGTCCCGTAGGTGGACCATTGGCCAAGTTCAGAGCAAGATGTCTCAGCGCCATCTCGACGAAGCCCGGGCCGGATGGGAAATACCTTTTGACGTTCATCTCTACGCACCCGAGCCGAACGAAAGGGCGGACCAGCCTCCGCGTGGGATGGTGGCCGTAACCCAGGATATGATGGAGGTCGGACTCCGCTTCCCCCTCCATCCGGCCGTATCATATCTATTGAACTACTGGAACCAGGCGCCCATCCAGCTGCTACCGAACGCATGGATGATAATAGCGAGCGTCATGACCTTGTTTGGCAGAAACCAACATTACCGGATGCTGAACCCTGGAGAGATGACTTATCTCTATTGAATCCAGAGCGAAAGGAGTGGGACCGGCGAAGTCTACATTCAGACGAAAGGGCAGAAGCTGGTGACCGGCCTGCCCAGTAAAGGCCGGAACGATCGAAAGAAGTGTTTCTTTGTTGGTGGGGCGTGGAAGACTGGGTACCCTGACGGAGCGGAGATCGACGTTCCGACCGACATCCGCCCTAAAAATCCCAGTAAGGAATCTTTAGTTTGGACTCGAATTAAAAGTACTGATCTAAAATTTACTTTCCTTCGCAGGTTATCCTTGCCCCTCCGATCGAGAATTGAACTTTGATTTTGCGGTCGTCAGAGAGCGAATCTTGTCACTGCCGGTCTCGGAAAGGAATCAAGCCATCCTCCGGACTCGAGAGGCCTAAATTTCCGGCCGATTCTTCCAGTTTCCCCGTCATATAAAGTTGACGGGTAAGTAAATAGGGTGACCGGGTTCCGATCTGTATATTATAAAGTTCTCATTTTTTTTAACTCAGATTTTGACCATGCAGTGCCAGATTTTCCGACCGTTAGGCAGTGCCCCCCTGAGTTTCTCGACCGTTGTCCGGAAATGTTCACCTTAATGGGTGCTTGCGCGGCGAAGAAAGCGACCAAAGGGACGAAGAAGAAAAAGGGGACCGGCGCCCGGACCGGGATCGTGATAGAGGAGCCTCTCCCCCTCCAGTCTGTTCCGGCCACCGGGGCGGTAGCTGCTGAGGTCCCGGCCTCCTCTCCTATTACGGGCAAGAAAATGAGTTGGGAGGAGGCCGAGATCGAGGAGGCCGGCCGGCATGGGTCGAGCCTGGCCCCGATAGACATTTCTGACGATACCCCACCTGGGGTCGGGCCGGTCAGAACGGAAACTGTGGTTCGTGCGGCGCCCATTCCCGGCCAGGGGGATGACCGGACTTATTTTTGTCGTGATTCGGTCCGCCTCCAAGTGTAAGTCTTTGGCACTGTCGTTTTTATTTTCCTAAACCACTTCATCCGTACCTGACTTGATCTTTCATTTGTCCAGGCTGACGCGAAATAATTCCGATCTCCCTCCACTGGTGCTCGACTTTCTCTCCTCCCGTGCCCCGGGTTCAACGGCTGAGATGCCGGACTACATGCGCCGGGCTGTGAACTCTCTCCCCCAGGCGTGGACATGGGATCTGGCCAACATCGTCGAGCGCCGTCCTCGGCACGCGGGCCGGACTGGGGTCGCGCTGATCAGTCAGGCGGCCATCGTGGTCAACACGATGGAGAACGAGCTTTCCGAGATTTCCAGGTCGCTCTGGAGGTCTGAGAGCGCCCTGACCCGCGCCCGGGAGGAGAAAGCCGGGCTAGAGAGTGAAGTCGCCAAACTCAAGAAGGAAAGAGACGGTGCGGTTGGTCAAATGGAGGCTATTCTGAAGGAGAAGGACGATGCCCTGGCCCGGGCGGAGATGGCCTTCAAAGCCTTGGAGGGTGCCCGGAACCGGGTTTCTGAGATGGAAGACGCCAACGCCGATCTGCGGTTGGAGGCGCACCGGGCCCGAGGGGACGCTGACCAGGCTTTGGCCCGGCAGGCCGAGGCGGAGAAAGAGCTCCAGAAGAAGACTAACAAACTGGCCGCCGCACTGAACCGGCCGGCTTATGATCCCGCGGATCCGACCGCGAACCCGGCGCTGTTCTCCGAGTTATGTTTCTACGTGGCTGACACTAGTATGATTCGGGCAGGATGGCAGGCCAATCTCGACACTAAGTCCCTAGAGGACTACTTCTGGGAGTATTCTGCCAAGAACCCGGTCAGCGATGGTTTCTGGTTTCCCTTCCTCGACCTCGAGACCGATCATGGGGTGGACCTCTCATGGTTCCCCCATCGGTACAGGCTGTTCAAACATGGTCAGAATCCCCCGGCCGGTGATGAAGAAGAAGGAGATGAGGAAGAGGAGGAGGCCCCTCCGGAGGGCTCCCAGATACCGGGCGAAAGTGGGGCTGTGGTGGAGGCCCTGGTCGATGAAGTGGCCGACTATGTAGCCGAGGCCGGAGGGCAGGCAAGCCCGGCGGCCGGGGAAGGCAGCCCTTGAACTTAAATTGCCTTAGATTTTTCTTACTGTTTTTCTGAATGTGACCGGCTTCCGACCGGATGTTGTTTTCTCTTCTTGAATCGATTGTAATGCTTCCGGCTTTAGACCGGTTTTGACTTTATAAAATTTAGTCTTTCCTTGAGCTCCATTGCTTTGTTATTGCTCTCTTACTTTCTTATACTTATCAAAGTGTTTTAAATTTTCATAAGTATGAATGAGATTTTGCCCCGGGCTCGAGTGTGATATGCCGACCTTGATACAGTCGGCATATGCTTTTGAACTGAGCCCGATTCTTGGAATTGCCTTGGTTGCCTTGCCGAGCTCAAGTGTGATATGCCGACCTTGATACGGTCGGCATACGCTTTTGGACTGAGCTCGGCTTTTAAAGTGGCTAGGTTGGCCTTTCCGAGCTTAAGTGTGATACGTCGACCTCGATATGGTCGGCGCATGCTTTTGAACTGGGCTCGGTTTCTGGATGGCCTTGAGTGGCTTTTCCGACCTCAAGTGTGATATGCCGACCTTGATACGGTCGGCATATGCTTTTGAACTGAGCCCGGTGCTTGGAATAAGATTGAGTTGTGCGAAGAGCTTTTGTATTGATTATAACTTTGAATACATAGTACAAAATCATTGGTAGTATTTCTTCAAGTGAATTGCATTCCATGGGTATTGGTCCGGAGTGCCATCCATGAGTTCCAGCTCGTAAGCTCCCTTGGAGAGCCACTTGGATATCCTGAACGGACCCTCCCAGTTCGGGCCGAATACCCCTTTTGGTACCTGAACCTTCTTGAGGACGAGGTCCTCGACCTGGAATTGTCTGGCCTTCACTTTGGAGTTGAAATTTTTTTCGGATTTCTTCTTGTAAGCAGCATTTCGGAGGTCGGAATTGAGTCTCCTCTCCTCCAACATATCCAAATCGATCATCCGGGCGGTGTCATTGTCTTCGGTGATAGTCTGGGCTGCCTGGTGGCTTGGTAGGGAGACCTTTGAAGGAATGACAGCCTCGGTCCCAAAAGCTAAAGCGAAAGGTGTTTCACCCGTTGAGTTCCTTATGGTCGTTCGATATGACCAGAGTACGTCGGGTAGCTCGGCTGCCCACTTCCCCTTCTTGTCCTCAAGCTTGGCTTTGATAGTGTGCTTGAGGATCTTGTTTACGGCCTCCACTTGGCCGTTCGTCTACGGGAGGTAGGGGGTGGAGAACACTTTCTTGATGTTCCATTTCTCGCAAAACTGAATCATCTAGAGACCGTCAAACTGTTTCCTGTTGTCGGAGATGATCATTTGAGGTAGGCCGAAATGGCAGATGATGTTTTTCCAAATGAACTTGATGATTTGAGTCTGGCTGATCTTGTTGAGTGGCTCGGCCTCCGCCCACTTTGTGAAATAGTCGACGGCCACGACGGCGAATTTGTAGCCCCCGGGCGCAGTGGGCATCGGTCCGATCAGGTCGATGCCCCACTGGGCAAAAGGCCAAGGGCTATACATGGAGGAGAGCTGCTCGGGGGACAGTTTGATGTTGGGTCCCAAGACTTGACATTTGTGGCACGACCTCGCGAAGTTGACGGCGTCCTTGTTCAAGGTCGGCAAGAAGTATCCTTGTCTGATCACTTTGTGGGCTAGGGCCCGGCCTCCGGCGTGGTTTCCGCATACCCCCTCATGGATCTCGGCCAGAATGGTCCGGTCTTGCTCTGGGGTTATGAATTTTAGGAGTGGGAGGGTAAAGTTTCTTTTATACAAAAGATCATCGATGAGGGTGTACCTTGACGACCGGAGTTGTAGTTGTCGTGCCCGAGTTCTATCTTCAGGGAGCTCGCCAGTCTTGAGATACTTTACGATCGGCGTCATCCAATTTTCTTCCGTGCTCAGAACGGTCGCCACTTGTGCTCGGATGACCGTGGGCATTCCGAGCGTGGAAAGTTGAATATTGGCAAGGTCGGCAGCTCCCTCCGCCGGTGCAAGTTTGGAAAGAGCGTCGGCCTGGGTGTTGTGCTCCCTTAGGATCTGTTCAATGAAAACTTGATGAAATTTCTCGCACAAGGTTGTAACCCGGTCGAGGTACTTCATCATTTGCTCTCCCCGGGCCTCGTATTCACCTTTGATTTGGTTGACCACGAGCAGGGAGTCCATAAAAATGTGCAGACGGCAAACTCCGATGGCGATCGCGAGCTCAAGGCCCCCGACCAGAGCCTCATACTCGGCCTCGTTGTTAGTGGCTGGGAAGCTGAAGCGGACTGCATGGGTGAAATTTTGGCCCTCCGGGCCGATCAGGACGATACCGGCCCTGACACAAGTATTGGTTGACGATCCGTCCACATAGAGTTTCCACGGGGGGTGGTTGATTCTTGTGAACTTGGGTGGGAAGGTTAATTCTACTATGAAATCGGTCAGGGCCTGACCCTTGATGGCCGTCCTTGGGGCGTATGAGACCCCGTACTGAGCTATCTCTAACGACCACTTCAGCAACCTACTGCTGGTGTCCAGCCGGTGTAGGACTTGCTTCAAGGGTATAGTGGTGAGGACCTCTACTTGGTGGTCGAAGAAATAAGGCCTTAGCTTCCTTACGCTCATGATCAGAGGGTACACTAATTTTTCGAGCGGAGTGTATCTGAGCTCGGCATCGTGTAGGGCTTGACTTACGAAGTAGATCGGAAGGTGGTTCTGTCCGTCCGCCCGGACGAGCACCGCGCTGAGTGCGACCTCGGAAGCCGCGAGATACAAGTAAAACTTTTCCCCTGAGACCGGCTTGACTAAGATTTGTGGGTTTGCCAAGTACTCCTTTACTTTTCCAAAGGCTACTTGATTTTCCCTATTCCAAGAAAATTTGCCGTTTTTAATGGTCGAGAAGAAAGGCTTACTTTTGTCTCCGAGCCGGGCTATGAATCTGTTGAGAGAAGCAAGGCATCCGGTCAGGCGCTGCACTTGTTTGATCGTCCTTGGCTCTTGCATGTCGAGGACGGCCTTGACCTTGGCCGGATTGGCCTCAATCCCACGCTGGCTGGCAATGTGTCCCAAGAATTTACCGGCCTCCACCCCAAAGTTGCATTTTTTTGGGTTTAGCTTCATATTGTAAGCCTTGAGGATCTTGAAAGTCTCTTCGAGATCCCTGAGATGGTCTTCTTTCTTCAAGCTTTTCACCACAATATCGTCGATGTAGACTTCCATGGTCCTCCCGATCTGATCTGCAAACATTTTGTTGACCAGTAGCTAGTAGGTCGCGCCGGCGTTGATCAGACCGAAAGGCATCCGGAGCCAAGAGAATATGTTCTTCTCCGTGTGGAATGAGGTGTGCTTGATGTTTTCGACGACTATGGGGATTTGATGGTAGCCGGCAAAAGCGTCCATGAAGGACATCATCTCATGACCGGTCGTGCTATCCACCAGGTGGTCGATGTGCGGCATCAGAAAATGATCCTTTGGGCATGCTGCGTTGAGGTCGGTGAAGTCTATACATAGCCTCCAGGTATTATTTATCTTTTTTACCAGGACGGCATTCGCGACCTATTGGGGCTCGTCCCGGGCTTATTCGATCAGCTTGTTGTCTAGCAACTTCTTGACCTCTTCAGCCAAAGCTTAGTACTTTTCCGGGCCGAACTTCCTTCTTTTCTGATGGATCGGCCTCTTGTTGGGGTCGATCTTTAGACGATGGCATGCGTGCTTGGGTCTATTCCGACCATGTCTTGGTCAGACCAGGCAAAGACTCCAGCGTTGGCCTTGAGGAATTCAATCACTTCCCCCCGCATTTCGGTCGATATGCGAGAGCCGATCAGAACTTTCAGTTCCAGCCTCGAGGGATCGATTGGAATGTGTTCCAATTCTTCCAAAGCAGTAGCTTGTTCATGGCTTCGTCTGTCGGGCGAGTCGAACCTAGGGTCGAGATCAAGCTCGGATGGTTCGAAACCGATCCTTGGCTCGGGGTCG
Source organism: Ballota nigra (assembly GCA_947034835.1). Taxonomy (NCBI): domain Eukaryota; kingdom Viridiplantae; phylum Streptophyta; class Magnoliopsida; order Lamiales; family Lamiaceae; genus Ballota; species Ballota nigra. The sequence goes on from OX344722.1 coordinate 46,357,540, forward strand.
TCGATTTGCATAGGCTGGGGGTCGGCCGATGTGGATTCGACCTCCAGAATAACCTCTGTGGTCGGCTCGGTGTCGACGGGCGGCCCATCAGATGTTTGGTCGTTGCAGATTGAAAATAAATAAGAGTTGGAATAGTTCAAACACCTCCTAGCCATTGATTGGTCACCTCTAACGGTGCCGACCACCCCCTCGGGGGTGGGAAACTTAATACAGTAATAGTAGGAGGAAGCAACAGCTTCAAATACTTCTAAAAAGGGCCTACCCAGAAAGCCATTATATGAACTTGGCTGATCTACAATTATAAAATCTAAGGGCCTAGTTATCTTGACTTCTTCATTGTAGCAACAGATGAGCTCGACAGAGAACTTGATCCTTCCGTACGCAGCGACCGTCGCGTTCCCAAATCCCTTCAGCTGAAGGTCAATTGGCCTGATGAAGTTGACGAGATCCCCGAGCTGGTCTAGGGCTGTTTTGAAGATGATATTGCAAAAACACCCATTGTCGACCAGTATTCGCTGAACCTCTTTGCCCAGAATCCGGGCGGCAATTACCAACGCGTCGCCCTTGGGGTATAGCACCCCGGTCCGGTCCCGGTTGGAGAAAGTTATCTCCAAGTCCTTGTGAATCTTTGGCTCTGGGGGCGTGACGAGGTTGACATTGGTCACCGCCCGGACCTCTGCCTTCCGTTTCCGGTTGCACTGCGTCGAGATGGGGGTGAGGCCGCCTAGGTTCCCCCCGCCGGCCTGGATCATGTTGACCCGACCGCCGAGATTCATGGGCGGGAGGAGGTCATCCTCATCATCATCTTCTTCTAAAGCCGCGACCGGCCTAAGAGGCCGGCCACCTTCCTCGTTTCTTCGAGGGTGGCGCTGCGGTTGCTGTTGCTGCTGCTGGTGGTCCTGACGGCCGGCTGGCCTCTGAAGGAGGTCGTTCAGATGCCCTTCGTCAAACAGCTTCCAAAGCTGCTTTAGGAGATCACGACACTGGCTCGTATTGTGGCCAATAGAGTCGTGATAGGCGCATAACTTTTTAGGGTCCAGTCGGGACCGGTCTCCAAAATAGGGCCTAGACCGGGGAAGCACGTCCCGGTGCTGGATCGCGTTGAAGATATGCGCGGGGGACTGCCTCATGGCCTGAGTTAGGTGAACTTCAACGTCCTCGAAGGACTTGAAGTTACCGGGCGGTTTGACCACTTTTCTGGCTTTAGGGCCGCTCTTGGGGGAGGTTTGGGCTACAGCCTCCGTCTCCTTTGAGGTTGGCTCGGACTCCCCCAGCCTTAGTGCCAGAAGCTTCCTCCGAGCCAGGTAGTCGCCGGCTCGGGCGCGGAATTCGGCGTAGGTCTTAGGGAAGTCCTTGGTGAGATGTTTGAACATAGGAGACCGGCCGTGGAAGCCCCCCAGAGTTGCGTGCAAGGCCAGTTGGTCGCTTACCGCCTCGCCGGTCAGCATGATCTCGTCCACCCTGGCCACATAGTCCTCGTCGGATTCGTCCTTCTCTTGGCGGATCCGCATCAGACGGTGCGAACTTTCCGGCCGGGAAATCTTGGCCGCAAAATATGATGAGAATTGTGCTCTTAGGGTGGCAAACGAGTCAATTGACCGTGCCGGGAGAGACACATACCATCTGTGGGCGAGATCGCCCAGGGTGAGAGGGAAAAGCCTGCACTTCGTGGCGTCGGTTGCGCCACGCCCGGTCATGTAGATCCGGAACTTGCTCAGATGAGTCTCCGAATCTGTTTTCCCCTCGTAGAGTGGGGTTGGTGGGGGGACAATTTTGAGCTGAACCGGCGCGAGCTCAATATCGACTGCCAGAGGCTCGCTGGCGACTGGCCGGGCCTTAGTTTGGCCTTGCGCTTCGAGGAGCGCCTTCATTTCGTCAAGCTTCTTTTGCATCTTGACGAGTTCTGGATTGGGGGTCTCGGCCAGCTGGTCGCCGACGTCGGCTAGAGGGCCGATTCGGTCAAAGACGGCCGTACGGGGGACTCCGCGCCCCAAAAGGCCGCTTTGGCCGAAGCTTAGCTTGCGCCTGGCGGAGTTTGCCGGGGTCAGGCTGACCTCGGCCGCCCTCTTATGGGGCATTTGGGCCGTGCTCTGCGAGTTGGAGACGGACTCCGTGTCACCATACCCAGTGTCATAACTAGGGAGGCGGCTTGGATACCACGATGGGTCCGTCGCGCCAAAACGGTCGAAGACCGGGTTTGCGGAGCCTCGCGACCGAGCGGAACCCGGGTTCGCTCGGCCTTGGCTCTCATCCTGGTGTTCCACGGCCTTCGTTTTTCCCTTGAGCGCACGGGCGTGGGCCTTCTTCTTTGAGGCAGAGGTGGTGCTTCGGTACCCCCTTGCCTCCTCCGCCTGGCGGCGTCGTCCTGACCCGGCCTGGTCAGGAGTAAGGAAGCCTCGGGCCTGGGACTGAGTGGGCTCTTCCGGAAAGCGGATCGGGGAGGCCACGCGTTTGGCCTTTCTGTGGGCATGGGATGACTTCTGGTGATCCATTGCTTTCAGAAAGAGAGAGTTTGTGGCTTGAAGGTTTGAAGATTTGAGGATATGAAGCTTTGAAGAACAGTGAGTGTTCTTCAAAGGGAGGTGAAGAAAAGATGAGTTTGATGGGTTAAGGCACCCTCCTTCTAGTGCCAAATGTTGTTTACCAAATATATGTTGCTGGGATTAAATGGCTATTTATAAAAGCTTTTGGTAAAAACATCAAATGATTGGGTTCTTAAATGTTGAATTGAATGTTTAAATGAAGAACTGGAAATAAATGCGTATGAACACTAAGAACACTAGATTTGCCAGGGGTGTTAGTCCCTGGACTTGAATGGTAAGTGTATTGATTATAATGAAAGAAATTGAACTCAATTTTTGTTACAAATGTGGGGGTATTTATAGTTTTTTCACTATAGGGGTACATTGGTAATATCCGACCTCTAGGGGGACAGGTGCATTAAATGCTCCAACCTCTGAGGACGCGCGAGCACTGGCACTAGGGCGTTGACGCGTGTCCAAAAAGGACGATTCTCTGGCATATTTCCTCATTTGGATGAAATATTCTCTGTGTCTATAAGTACGGAGGCGGCCTTTTTCCTTCTTGAGGGAGGATCTCGCTTGATTCTATCACCTGCTCCAGATCTCCCTTGCCGGCCGGGGACATTATTGGATCGGAGGCCGGCCTCCTGGTGGAAAGTGAGGTCGGAGACTCTTCCAGCCGGTTGGTCGCGTCCGGGCGACCTCCGTTGGTCTTCACTGGTCGTGGCCGGGCTGACCCGGTCACGTCCAGACTTCATTGTGGCTGCGTTAAGCATCGACGGGCGCCCCAAGCAGGTTTCCGGCCTCGTTTCCGAGGTCGGAGACTTGTGGTCGGAGCCCGCTGAGGTTGGACATAGACCGGCCAGGTCGGTCCCGTCTCCTGGGCATCTCTGTGCCTTTTCCGGCTTGCTTCCGGCCGGCTCCGATCTAGGTCCGAAATGGTCACAACAATACTATTGTTGCTGACCTTGATTCAATTTGGGTGATTAGTGGTTGTTTAAGCTTGGAAGATCATCAAACAAGGTGTTTAAACTAGGATTAGATACTAAATTAAGATAAGTAAAGATTGAGAATTGAATTTGCAAGAGTTTAGGCTATTTTTGAATAAATGAACTTATTTTTCCTTTATTATGAGGGAGTATTTATAGAGTACAAGCAAGCATGAGGTGTCACTTTCTTAACCACCCTAATTTATACATTGACAAGTGCTTAGACACTTGTGTTAATCTTAAGTTATTACATTTTACACAATGACAAGTGTTAAGACACTTGTTTGTTCCTAATGCAATACCTAATTAGTGGGATTCTTGATTGTTCTTCGTGGTGCCTCACTGCTCGCTTGCTCGTCTTCAAGGTGGGTGTTTTAACCTTTAGTCTAGGTTGCTCGCTTAACCTTCTTTGATATGTGACCAGCTGCTCGCTGATATGCTTTAATATTCTGGCGTGCTGCTCACTTTATTGAAATTCCTAAACTTAACGCCCAACTGCCCGCCTCTTTTTCCTTTTTCATTTTTAATTACTCTTATCCGCTCACTTAAGTTTAGTTAGCCTAATCCCGTTGCTCGGCTGCTCGCCTATCAACAACTACTAACAAGGTTGAAATGATAGTGTATTATACTGAAGAACATTGAATTTGTGTATTAAATGCTATATTTTTTTATTTTTCAGATTTTCATTTCTTTTTTTTTTTGTAAGAGAGCACCATGCTGCCGCTGCAGTTAATTTTGTTGAAAACAAAGTGCATTACCTGGATAACCAAAATATGCTCATAAGGAAACTGAAGATTATTTTTTACAATGTGCTAAATTCCTGGTATGTTTCTTTTATTGTAATCTTGTTTAGTTAAATTTCTTTTTTATTTTGATACATGTTTCTATTGGGAAAATAGGGGTGTCCGGAATCTATTCGGGATGATAATTAAATACGAATTTAAATTTAATTATTACTAGCATGAATTAATCCTAATTAATTCAAATAATAATTCCAACAACAAATTTATCATCATGCAAGTTGAATTAATTCACATAAAATCTATGGCAGAAAAACTAAGAGATTATGTGATTACGTACCTCTCGTAGATATGGCCTTTGATTATCACGGGACAATTACGAACGCGCTACCAACCCAAATACCTTCTCAAGTATTTCCCTTTCGCCTTGCTTGATCACCGGTGGGAAGTGCTTTCAAGCAATTTAAATAACTAAGAAAAAAGAAAAATATATATGCTCTTGATTTTTCCAACACATGGAATTATGTACTTGGGGATGAAATAATCATCCCCTATTTATAATATGGAGTGGCCGAAATTTTCATGGTTTATGGGCCTGGAGAAAATCTTTTCTTAGTCTCTAAAAAATCTTGAATATATCTCATATATTCTTTTCTCCATAATAAAATATTCCACAAAAATCTCACCCTCCTAATTATACTTGTATTTTTTCGAAAACTATAGGAGTAGAATCCAAGATTTGGATATTCTTGAATATATGAGATAATCTTGTATTCCAAGAATACTTATCTTCCATAATATCTTTCCAAGAAAATCAACAAAATCTTTTCTCTCCTAAAATCCCAATTTTCGAAAAATATAAGAAAAATCAGCAATATATTTCCTTTTTATTTTAATCACCTTATTATTATTGGGCTACTTAATGGGCTACTTGAGGGGCCTTAAGGAGAATTAAGATAGGACCTCCCATGGACTTCTGAATTTCAATATTGAGCCCCAATATAATTCAGCCCATTAATATTAATTAGTACCACTAATAAATTAATATTGCACTATCCATCTTAATCCATATTACGATAAAATGGGCTAGCGGTTATTATTTCCCACGTTTAAGATTATCAAGTCCATTAATTAATTAAGCTTCTGAATAGCTCTAAATTAATTAATATATTTCACCTTGGAGTAAAGACAACTCAACTTTATTATCCGTACCGAAGAAACTAATTCTTCACTTGCAGGATTTGGTACAATAAAACTTCTGAGCCCACCAAGGGCACTAATCACACGAGTCGTACTCGCACGCGTTTCCCCGTATTAAATCTTAGCAATCGTCGTATGATTAATATTACTGCCCAAAACACAAAGTTCGAAGTCACGATGATTCTCACCCAACATGAATCAAAGCAGTAACCATTAAGCACACACGGTCTTATTTAAGTGATGGAGATTAAGAAATCAATAACCACTGAGGTCTAATTCTTCACACTTCAGAACAGAAGAATTTATCCTCGCTGTAGGTCCTCTTCAACACATACTAAATGTGCTAGTGCAATCTCTTGGTCAAGACAAGCAAATCTGAGATATACACATCGACCTTTCACGGCGGATTGTTCAATTCCACCTAGATCGTGAATTTGTACGTTTAGTTACAAGGAAACCGTTAATGTGATCTTCCGTGATCGGGTATCACCACACTAACTACAATGTAACAAGTACCACTTATAATGAACTGGTTGCAATAAATATTCAACATTCAATCATATCTAAAGCAAATGTGATAAAATAATTATTCTCATAAACAAGTGTTTAATACATGAGTTATACAATGTAAAAGCATACTTTCACGTATAACTCCAACAATCTCCCACTTATACTTAAAGTCTGCCTTTTAGTATACATCATGCATGTCTAGTGTTGTAGCTCTACGTGACATCTCATGTCAACCTACACTGTTAGGATAAAAGTTGTTAGTTTTGATGAGTTAAAACAAACCAGAAAATATAATAGGACCATCTGGACCTGTTAGCCAGATGAGGAACTAGATTATGACTTAGTCTAGGGGAACTGCCAGACCAGAAGACTTCACCAGAAGAGTCACCAGAAGACCTTCCAGAGGACTTCACTAGAGGACTTCACCAGAGGCTCCACCAGAAGACTTCACCAGATGAGATTGACCAGAGGCAGAGAACCTTCCCCAGACCAGACGAGTCTGGTGAAACAAAAGATGCTCAGAATCATCTCCTGATTCTCCTGAGTAATCTGTTTTATAACCAACTCTGGACCAGAAGGCATTGAGGTTGCCTGGTGTCTGGTCCTGCCTTCTCTGGAGAGAATCAGAGTTAGGCATTGGAAGCATTTGACCGTTGGTGATTCAAATCAAGTCAACAAGATCAGGATTGGAAAGTTTTGAAGTCAATCAATCCAAGGATCCCACCAACCCAATCAATCAATTAGTGAATTGATTGATTGGAAGCTTTCTTAAATAGAGATCTGATTAGATTAGCTCTCCAACGGCTAAACCCTAATCAACTCAATAAATACAAGAGTGCAGACTCAAAGAAAGGCCTTAGATTCTCACGCGCAAGAAGTCACATTCCAAGCCTTTGTTTTATCACTCTTAGCACTCTTATTGTTCATATTTTTATATATACTCTTAAAGGAGTAGTTGGATCTCAACCTGTTCATCTCTAAGAAAAGGTTGAAGGCTGTAGACTATAGATCTAAGTTAGATCTAAAGGGTTTGTAAGAAGGAACTGGTACTTCACAATTCCAGTACGCTAGTTGGTTGTTGGTTGGTTAGTGAGACCCCTTTGATAAAAGGGAGAGTGGACGTAGGATATTATAATCCGAACCACTATAAATCTGGTCCATTTACTGCTTTCTTCAATTATGTTTTGCTTTATTTATAGTGCTCTTATAAAAGACTTTGACAAAGACATAATCTTTAAAGCTTCCGCAATTAATCTATCTAGTGGGACCAACTTACACTAACCTAATAATTCATCCCACTTATATTTAAAGCAGATTGACAATAGTCTTGACTCCCATTCCATCCACATGTCTCTCGAATGTACTCTGAGGCAGACCCTTGTGAATGGTTATACTAGGTTGTCCTCCAACATTTATCTTTGCCACCTCTTTATCTCCTCTCTTAACGATTTCTCGTATAAGATGGTATTTTCTTTCAATGTGTTTGCTGGCCTTGTGGGCTCTCGGTTCCCTTGAATTTGCAACTGCTCCGACATTGTCACAATAGAAAGTTATCATATCGGGCAAATTGGAATAAAGACTGCTCTGCAGACCATATAGATGATGTTCCCAATGAGTTCACTGAACTGGAAGAGGAAATCTTAGGGAATAAACGCCAGATAGGAGAACTTATAAGGATTGATGGTTCTGTTCAGATGCCTAACCAGATTAGGAGACCTCAGAGGAAACCTAAAAGTGTGGAACCTAAGCAAATTAGGGGATCTCAGAAGGGAAACTCTAAAAGGAAACCTAATCAGAATAGGAGATATCAAAGAAGATATACTGAACCATAGAACCTCAATCAGATTCAGGGATCTCAAAGGGGGTATGCTCAAAGAAGATTCCAGAACAGGAATACTCAAAGAATTTAATCATCAGAATAGATCCAATTTTCAGAACCAGAGGAGGTCTTCCAGACCCATCTATAGAAAACCAACTGATCTGGGTAGTTATGACACCAGAGATGGTTCTTCTAGGATGTACCCTTACAACCAGACCTTTAAGACCATGTCTTTAAGGCAGGTCATTCCAAAGGCCAGATTTGAGATAAGGTATACCAGACGTGTTTATGGAAAGGTGTTCTTATCAGACCAGTAGCTCAATATGTCATTGTTAGAGGACATGTGCTGGTAGATAGATTTGGAAGGAAGATAAGATCTCCTCATCCAGCAAGGGATGATCTTTATCTTTGGATTCCTACAAAACCTGCAACTAACCAATCAGGACCCAGCTCTAGTAGGGGACCTAATTGATCTCTCTACAGGAGGATAAGAGCCCATTGGAGAAAGGACTTTCAAGCAAACATGTTTGGTACATTGATAGTGGATGTTCCAAGCACATGACATTCCAGAAAGATCATCTCCAGGATTTCAAGCCATTGAATGGGCCAAGAGTGATGTTTGGTGACAACAACTATGGAGTCACCAGAGGTGTTGGAAAGTTGACCTTTAATGACGTATCTGTAGATGAAGTCTACTATGTTGAAGGACTCAAGCATAATCTGCTTTCAGTATCCCAATTCTGTGACAAGGGATACTCAGTGAAGTTCTCTAGTGATTCATGCACTGTCTTTTCTTCTGATTATAATGATATTTTGTTTATAGGCTTGAGGAAGGGTAACATTTATCTTGCAGATTTTAGCAGTTACCCAAGAAATGCTTACCTGGTTGCTAAAGGATCTGCAGAAGACAACTGGTTATGGCACAAGAGATTGAGCCACCTTAACTTCAAAACACTGAATAAGATTGCCAGAAAAGGTCTTATTAGAGGTCTTCCTAATGAAGTGTTTAAGAAGGATCAGGTTTGTGGTTCATGCCAGAAGGGTAAACAACCCAAGACCTCCTTTAAGGATGTCCAGAGTACAACCACAATCAAAGTACTTCAACTACTTCACATGAACCTGTTTGGCCTCTTAGTTTCAGTGGAAAGAAGTACACCTTGGTGATAGTAGATGACTTTTCAAGATACACTTGGGTAGTGTTCTTGTTTAAGAAAAATGAAACTATCACTAAGCTGCCAGAATTCTTCACACAGATTCAGAATGAGCAGAACCAGAGCATAGTCAGGATCAGAAGTGACAAAGGGACAGAGTTTTTGAATTCACACATTGCAGAGTATTGCAAGGAACATGGATTTTTTCATGAAACATCTACTGCCAGAACACCCCAACAAAATGGAGTAGCAGAAAGGAGGAATAGAACCCTAAAGGAAGCTGCAAGAACTCTTCTAGTAGAGTACAACACACCACAGAGGTTTTGGGCAGAAGCTATCAACACAGTCTGTTATACTCATAACAGATGTCTAATTGCCCAGAGACATAGTAAGACTCCATATGAGGTATGGAAAGGTAAAACCCCACCTGTTTCATATTTTCATGTTTTTGGATGTAAGTGTTTCATCCATGACAATGGGAAATCAAAATTAAAAATTTTGATGCTAAAGTTGCAGATGGAATATTTTTAGGATATTCCAACACTAGTAAAACATTTAGAGTTTTTAATAAGAATTCACTTTGTGTGTAGGAAACACCTCATGTTGTTTTTTATGAATCTGCTTTTGAGTGCAAGGTGGACTTAAAGTCTTCTAATGAGACACAGAATCAGGCTACTCCCAGAGTAATTAAGGTCAAACCACCTATTCTTGATTCAGATAATAGCCCATCTTCTGGTTCTCTGAAGAAGAAGTCTTCACAAGGAGCAGAACCAGAAGAGGTTGGAACCCCTGTAGGGGGAAACTCTCCTGCAAATGGTGATAATCACCAAGGCACTGTAGCAGATGGTCAACCAGGCAAGGCCATGGGAAGGAGGACCCTGGTTAATCATCCCAATGACCTGATAATTGGAGATCCAACTAAGGGTGTCCAGACTAGGAGAACTCTTAACTTAGCTGTCTTATTCAGTTGCTATGTGCCCTTGATTGAGCCCAAGAATATCAAGGAGGCACTGAAAGATTCAATTTGGATTGTTGCTATGCAAGAGGAGTTGAATCAATTCACCAGACAGGATGTTTGGGAGGTGGTAGACAGACCAAGACATCAAAATGTGATAGGCACTAAGTGGGTTTTCAAGAATAAGAAAGATGAGAATGATGTTATTACTAGGAACAAGGCAAGGCTAGTGGCTCAGGGTTATTCTCAGTCTGAAGGAATAGACTATGATGAGACATTTGCACGTGTTGCCAGACTAGAAGCCATTAAATTGTTCTTAGCATATGCTGCTCACATGAAGTTCAAAGTATACCAGATGGATGTGAAATCTGCCTTTCTTTACGGGATTCTCATTGAGGAAGTGTATGTGGAACAACCTCCTGGTTTTGAACAAGGTGAAAAGGTGTTTAAGCTTAAGAAAGCTCTTTATGGGCTGAAGCAGGCACCCAGAGCATGGTATGACACTCTTTCTCAATTTCTTCTGGACAATGATTTTACTAAGGGTGAGATTGATAGGACCTTGTTTAGGAAAGAAGAAGAAGGAAAGGACATCCTTCTGGTCCAAATATATGTTGATGACATTATATTTGGATCCCTTAACAAGAAGCTGTGTGAGAAGTTTGGTGAACTCATGCAGAGCCAGTTTGAAATATCTATGATGGGTGAGATGAACTATTTCTTAGGTTTGCAGGTAAAGCAATCAGAGAAGGGAATCTTCATAAATCAGGCTAAGTACATCAGAAACATGTTAGAGAAATTTGGAATAGGGTCTAGCAAAGCAGCTAAGATCCCTATGATGACAAATTTCAACATGGATCCAGATGAGTCTGGAGAGAGTGTGGACCAGACTCAGTACAGAGCACTTATTGATTTTCTTCTGTAACTGACTGCAAGCAGACCAGATATAACCTTTGTTGTTGGTGTATGTGCCAGATTTCAAGCTAATCCTAAGAAAAGTCATTTGGAAGCAGCTAGGAAGATATTGAAGTATCTTAAAGGGTCAGTAAATTTGGGGTTATGGTATCCTGCTGATGACAATTTAGAGTTAATTGGTTATTCAGATTCAGATTATGGTGGGTGCAGAATAGATAGGAAGTCTACAAGTGGAACATGCCAATTCTTAGGGAATAAATTGGTATCTTAGTTTTCTAAGAAGCAGACTTCAGTTGCTACATCAACAACAGAAGCAAAGTACATGGCCGCAGGCAGCTGTTGCTCACAACTACTCTGGATTAGTCAACAGTTAAGGGACTACCAGATTAGAGCTAAGGATATTCCAATCTTTTGTGATAGTAATAGTGCAATAGCAATCACCCAGAATCTAGTTCTTCATACCAGATGCAAACATGGTGATATAAGGCATCACTTTATTAGAGACCACATTGAGAAGGGAGATATAAGGATGGAAAAGATTGCAACAGAGAAGCAAAGAGCATATATTTTGACTAAGCCTTTGGCTGAAACCAGATTCAGAGAGTTAGCTTTTGAGTTAGGATTATTAGATCCAGAAACAGATTTGGTTTAGGGGGAACATCAGAGAAGTATCCTTTATTTCATTTTATTACATAATTTTTATGTATTCAAACTAACATGCCTACAGGTTAGATATACCAGGTAAGTTACATCTTCAGATGAGATATGTACCAGATGAGGCTTGTACCAGGTGAGATACATCCCAGATGAGGTGCAGAGACTGATTCCAGAAAATCTGGAGTCTATTCTAACCAGAACCAGATGAGGTCCATCAGATGAGATGTAATACCAGAATAACCGTGGTATCATCTGGTTACAATACCAGGTGAGAGGTATGTATTTGCTTCTCTGGCCTCTGATCATTGGGATACACTTTTCAAATTAGTAAATACACTCAAAACGTTTCATCTTCAGAGTGTATTTAAGACTAGGGTAGAGGGCCTAGGCAATCATTTCGCTTTTTCTCTTGACTGCCACAAAACCCCCTCGATCCCAGTCCCAATGACCATGCCCACACACTATATTAAATCTGTAACTTGCCTTTTAATCGTGGCCATCAGATTTAATAACAGTGCAACATGTTAATCAATTCAAAAATTGATTTTGTTCCCTAATTTAAATTTGGGATTTACACGCGTTCACACTTTATTAATTGATCAAGTCACGCGTCTTGCCCTATTTAAATCAAACTTTTCTTTAATCTGTCCTTTCACATTTTCTTATTCTCAAACCCTAACTTCTCTCTGCAAGTTCTTTCTCTCTCTCTCTCTCTTTCTCTTTCAGACATGGCACCCAAATGCAATTTCGACCCAGACCATGTGTGCAAGAAACTCAAGTCCGAAATGGTGGTTGATTTTTACTCCACCAAGAACCCAGGAGCATTAACAATTTTGGAACTACTTCAGAGATCTGGAGTTGAGGAATTGATTTCCAAAACTCCCAAGGATTTCTATACTTTGGATGGGTATGCTGCCCAGTTTCTTGTCCGGATGAAGATACATGATGACCACATCTCGTCCAAAATCGACAAGGAGGATGTAGTATTTTCAAAAGCACGATTTCTGCAAACTCTTTGGAAATATCTCATCGGAAGGAGTGGATCCTTTGAAGTATAAGGAAGGTGAAGTGGTGGATTAATTCAAGATCTTTGCCAGATCTTCTTGCCAGAATTTGACGAAGGGCTTTTTGGATAAGCATCTCAGGCAAAAGTACAAGGTACTTTTTGGCATAGTTGTGAAGGTACTGATGTGTGAGAGCCATATCACAGATGCCATCTTCACTGGGTGTCTCTGTGTTATGAGGGCCATTTTTGATGGAGTACAATGCAATTGGGCCGAATTCTTCTGGGGCGTGTTGAGGAAGAATAAGTTGAAGGTGCAGAAGGAGGAGTGTCCCAGCAAGCCTGGAGAGCAGCAATTTTTCTTTAATGCCAACGTGCCATTGGGCACAAAGCTCATACTGATCCTGGACTCCATCTTTCCAGAGAAGAAGTGGAAGGACTCCTGGTGCAAGGGCTTCCACAAGTCCAAGATCATCTTCTCCAAGGATGGGCCTCTCCATGGCCATCCTGACTCTGATGGAGAACAGGCCATCCCTGCCCCTCCTCTCCAAGCAGTGCCGTCACCTGCTAAGGGGCAGAACCCTAGGAAGAGCCAGACGAAGAAGGCTGAGGCTACTGGATCTTCTGCAGTGACATTCTCTGGTTCATCAGATGATGACCAGATTCCTCTTCAAGCTGCCTTGAAAAAGAAAGTTGATGGTGAAAGAGCTGCCAAGAAGGCAGGAGGAATTAAGAGGAAGTAGAGGCCAGATGATGCCAGAAAGGTCTCTGCCAAGAAGCCCAGGACCTCAAGAGGAGGTAAGAAGACTCTTCTGGTGGATGAGCCATCAGAAGAAGAGGAAGAAGATGTTGAAGAGGTTGAGCCTCTTAAGAGGAAGACCAAGGCCAAGAGGGCCATCCTTCAAGAGTCAGACTCGGGCTCTGACCTGGGAGATGCCTTGGAGCAGGCCATAGAGGAGGCTTCTCACCTGATGGAGGAAGCCACAGCTTCAGAACAGGTAAACCCCTCTGATCCCCCCTCTATCCCCATCAACCTTGTAACCCCCTCTACATCTCCCCCAGAAACCCACACACAAAATCCCTCCCCTGCTCCTAGTGCCCCCATTCCTTCACCAGAGCAGTCCCTACCTGATACACCTCTATACACTCCCTCCACCATCCCTACTCAAACACCCTCTCCCCCCACTTCACATAACCCTCTCCCCATAAACCCTTCTCCCCCAGCCTATGTACCAGAGGTGCCATCAACTTCTGGTGAAGAACAACCCCTTCCACCCTCTTCCACCTCTCAAACTCCCATCCCAGCCTCTGTACCAGAAGTTCCCTCTACGTCTTCTGGTGCAGAACCACCTTTGCCCTCAATCCCTACCTAAAAAATTCCTACCCCTCCCCAATCTCACACTGAACAGAACCCCCCTGTTTCCATGGCCTTGGGCTTTATTGCTCCCCCTCCCTCTCCCTCATGCCAATCTAGCGATGATAGTGAAGATGAGGATGCTTCACTTGAGCCTGCTAACTTAGCCTCATCCTCCTCTGCCTCTGGGCCCAAACCCTTTACCTTCTCATATGATGAAATGGGTCCCATTAGGTAGAGCATGAGTGTAAGTGCTCAGCTCTGGCTAAGAGAGCACTTCCCTATCCTCCTGGAGCACTTACAACTCTTGGCGGATCTGACTGACGCCAAGGTTTGGAGCAAGGCTAGACTTGAAGATGTAGAGGAGCTGGTGTTGTTGCATGAGAAAATGGGTCCTTCTACCTTTACTGCCTGGGAGATTGATATAAAGAGGAAGCTAAATCTCCACAATCCTACGGAGCTTGAGACCCCAGAGGCAGCCAAGGTGGTGATCCGCACCTTGTTGATCCAGCAGGGAGTGATGATCTCCCCAAAAGGCCCCTCATACAAGTTTGGTCCTCACTTCTCATTTCCTCCAGAGCTCTACTCTGATGAAGAGGATTTTGATGTTACTCCTGCAGTCCTCCAGAAGATGAAGTTGTTCTTCAATGAACAAATCCAGCAGAATGGTAGATTCTCGAAGGCAATGCAGCACTTGGCACCTGCTCTGGTTGAGCACCAGATTAAAGATGAAATAAGAAAGTTCTTGAAGCAGATTAAGAATGTCTTTGCCTCTGCCAAAGCTGCTTTCAAGTCTGACTGCCTCTACTTGAAGATGGATGTGCACGAGAGCCAGAGGCAGATCCAGCAGTATGTTCTGGACCAGGTGAGACCTGTCTCAGTGCTTAAGGTGGAGATGGCCTCTCAAATGCTGCAGACTGCTAAGCTCAAGGACTCTCTTCAGGAGATGCTCGAAAAGCAAGAGAAGTTGGTTGTTGAATCTAAGGCTTACCTGGAAGAAGCTAATCAACTCCGTGATCTTCACTCTTCCTCCTCTACTGCCTTGCCTGATCTCATTAGGCAGGTGGTGCAGCCCTTGTTTGATGAAGTTAAAAAGGGGGAAGAGCAAGCCAGAACTGATCTGGTGAAGACCACTCTGGAGACTCTCTTTATTAATGGGGCTCGTCTGGACCTGCTGGAGAACACTTTGGCCCAGGCTGAGCTGCAGAAGAAGAAAAAGAAGGAAGAGTTGAAATCTCTTACCATGGCTAAGCAGCTGGCGGCAAAAGAGGAGATCACTGATATAGAGCAGGATCCTATTTCTGTTTCTGGACCTGCTAAGAGGAAGATAAGGAAAGTAAAGAAGAGCTTCCTTGAATCTGTTTTTGAAGAGGCAGAGAAGAGATTCAAGGAAGAGACGCCTGAAGAGAGGCAAGCCAGGATAAGGAAGAACATAGATGAAGAGCAGAGGCTCCGATATGTTAGGAGGCAGAATAAGAAGACCAGAGAAGCTGGCATCACTCCTGGTGCTAGTGGATCCAGCCAGAGAAGGAAGGCTCTTGTCGAAGTGATGGAGATATTGCCTCTCAGGACAAAAGGGTCTTTTGACTCTACTGTGCCTGTCCCTCTGATAGAGAAATGGAGAGAAGCCAAAACCTTATGGTTTATCCAGCACTACATTCAAAGGCCTCTACCAGAGGATGATGCACTCATCAACAGGACTTTCCGCACTTGGATGAAGACATATGATGCAGGGCTCTACAAGCAGCTGATGGATTCAACCATAGAGTTCAACCAGGAAGTCACTGCCCTTGAATTCCATTATCTTAACACTCGCATGATAGGGGACTAGGTGGATTGGGCAGAGCTGAAGAAGTTGTACAAGACCAAGGTGTTGGCAAATTTCACTCCAACATCCTCTATTGAGTTGAAGGCCATTCAAGACAGATTCTGCGACTGGTTCCTGGTGCCTAAGGAGAATAAAATATATGCTTAGAATAGGACCAGATATGCATTGTAATCTGTAATCCTTTTATCCTTATTATTAATGAAACATCATATCTTCTCTGTCTTAAAGACAACTCCTTGTTGTCTTCTTGTTTGCCTGATAAGATCTATTCTAAGGTCTTATCCTTTTATTGTTTTTATGCTTATGTATTTTGATCAGTTCTGGTTGTGTTTTAACTTCATAAAAAAAGGGGAGATTGTTAGGATAAAAGTTGTTAGTTTTGATAAGTTAAAACAAATGGGAAATGTAATAGGACCATCTGGACCTGTTAGCCAGATGAGGAACTAGATTAGGACTTAGTCTAGGGGAACTGCCAGACCAGAAGACTTCACCAGAAGAGTCACCAGAAGACCTACCAGAAGACCTTCCAGAGGACTTCACCAGAGGACTTCACCAGAGGACTCCACCAGAAGACTTCACCAGATGAGACTGACCAGAGGCAGAGAACCTTCCCCAGACCAGACGAGTCCAGACCAGACGAGTCTGGTGAAACAAAAGATGCTCAGAATCATCTCCTGATTCTCCTGAGTAATCTGTTTTATAACCAACTCTGGACCAGAAGACATTGAGGTTACCTTGTGTCTGGTCCCGCTTTCTCTGGAGAGAATCAGAGTTAGGCATTGGAAGCATTTGATAGTTGGTGATTCAAATCAAGTCAACAAGATCAGGATTGGAAAGTTTTGAAGTCAATCAATCCAAGGATCCCACCAACCCAATCAATCAATTAGGGAATTGATTGATTGGAAGCTTCCTTAAATAGAGACCTGATTAGATTAGCTCTCCAACGGCTAAACCCTAATCACCTCTATAAATACAAGAGTGCAGACTCAAAGAAAGGCCTTAGATTCTCACGCGCAAGAAGTCACATTCCAACCCTTTGTTTTATCACTCTTAGCACTCTTATTGTTCATATTTTTATATATACTCTTAAAAGAGTAGTTGGATCTCAACCTGTTCATCTCTAAGAAAAGGTTGAAGGCTGTAGACTTTAGATCTAAGTTAGATCTAAAGGGTTTGTAAGAAGGAACTGGTACTTCACAATTCCAGTACGCTAGTTGGTTGTTGGTTGGTTAGTGAGACCCCTTTGATAAAAGGGAGAGTGGACGTAGGATATTATAATCCGAACCACTGTAAATCTGGTCCATTTACTGCTTTCTTCAATTCTATTTTGCTTTATTTATAGTGCTCTTATAAAAGACTTTGACAAAAACATAATCTTTAAAGCTTCCGCAATTAATCTATCTAGTGGGACAAACTTACACTAACCTAATAATTCCTCCCACTTATACTTAAAGCAGATTGGCAATAGTCTTGACTCCCATTCCATCCACATGTCTCTCGAATGTACTCTGAGGCAGACCCTTTGTGAATGGATATACTAGGTTGTCCTCCGACATTTATCTTTGCCACCTCTTTATCTCCTATCTTAACGATTTCTCGTATAAGATGGTGTTTTCTTTCAATGTGTTTGCTGGCCTTGTGGGCTCTCGGTTCCTTTGAATTTGCAACTGCTCCGGCATTGTCACAATAGACAGTTATCATGTCGGGCAAATTAAGAACAACGTCCTAGTTCACTAAGACGTACTTGCGCCAAACCGCTTCTTTCACTGCTTCACAAGCAGTTACTTATTCAGCTTTCATGGTCGAACCGGCGATGCATTTCTGCTAATCGCTTCTCTATGTCATTGCTCCTTCTCCCATGCAAAACACACTACCAGAGGTAGATATTCTGGATTCTATATCTGATTGGAAATTTGAGTCCGTGCATCCCATGGGAATTAGATTGTCTAACTGTTAAATCAGCATTCCATACCAAGTTCTTTTCAAAAACTAGAGAACACATTTAATTGCAATCTAATGTGCTTTCCCGGGGCTACTTTGATATCTTGCCATCATGCCCACGGCAAAGCATATATCCGATCTCGTACACAACATTGCATAAATAAGACTTCCTACATCCGAAACGTACGGAACGTCTTTCAAGTCATTTATCTCCACTTGCGTCTTAGGGCATATTTCTTTGGATAGATTGATTCCATACCTAAAAGGTACAAAACCTTTCTTGGAATCTTGCATGCTAAAATGCTTCAAAACAGTGGCTTCATATGAAACTTGCGATAAGCCCAACATCCTCCTCTTGCGATGTCGAGTGATCTTTATCCCAAGGATGTTACCGGTTTTCCCTAAGTTCTTCATATCAAACTGATTTGACAGTCATACCCTTACGTCTGACAATACCTTTACATTGTTTCCAATGAGCAAAATATCATCTACGTATAATACTAAGAATACCACCGCAGTTCCGTCACGCTTCTTATACACACAACTTTCGAACTCGTTTTGATCAAACCCATAAGACTTAATCACTTGATCAAAACACTTGTTCCAAGTACATGATGCTTGCTTAAGTCCATAAATGGATCTCTTAAGCTTGCATACGAGGTGCTCTTGGCCTTTTTCAATGAAAACTTTGGGCTGTTGCATATAGATATCTATCCCGTCAAGACTTCCATTAAGGAAAGCTGTCTTAACATCTATTTGCCAGATCTCGTAATCTAGGTGCGCAGTGGTCGACAAGAGAATACGGATGGACTTAAGCATAGCTACAGGTAAAAAGGTCTCCTCATAATCGATCCCTTCTTTTTTAGTATACCCTTTGGCCACTAGCCTTGCTTTGAAGGTCTCAACCATTCCGTCTGGTCCTCTTTTCCTCTTGTACACCCACTTGTATCCAATGGGTTCTACCCCATTGTATGGTTCAACTAACTCCCACACTTCATTATGATCCATCGAACCCATCACGGCTTCCATTGTCACTTGCCATGACTCTTCGTCTTTGTCTTGGATTACCTCGTCGTATGTCCATGGGTCTGTGTTGGGATATGTTTTAGTTTTGATGATTTTCCAAAACAACATGTAATAGGTTTGAAATCAGTCAGGATAGTATCTTTAGATTCAGGTCAGGATAATTTGTGTATTCAGTTAGACAGGTTGTAATGTGAGAAGAACTTAGCTGAGGAAGCACTCAGTTGAGGGGGAACTCAACTGAGGGGGAACTCAGTGAGAGGGAACTCATTGATAAAGCCAGAGGAAGTCAAGATGACATCTCAAGAGAACTGACTGAAGCCATTGAAGGAAGACCTGAACCTGAAGAGAAGCCTGAAGGAGTTCCCACTGAGTGTAAGTCAGGCTGATCTAAGCCAAGTCTGGTGGACCACTCAGTGAAGAGCCTGATCAGGAGGATCAGTGCTGCACCAAGTAGGCCTGAAGGAGTCAGGCTACTGTGGTCAGGGAAGTTTGTCATCCAGCCTTATGACAAACTTCTTGGAAAGATCTTCAAGAGTTAACTGAAGGACAACTGCACTGAGGACGAGTCAGTCCACTGAAGATCAGAGTCAGTGAAGGAGGAAGCTACCTAAAGTCAGTGGGTCTTGGTCAACCCACTGAGTCAAAGATCCGTGAATTCAGGCCACGTGGACCAATCAGCACGAGGCAGCAACTCTGACACTGACAAAGGCCGCATTCCAAGAAAAGTGGTTGAAACCATTTAATGTTGGATTCAAATGTATCTTCCCTCCAACGGATACATTTGAATCCCCATTATATATACAAGCTCATAGTTGCGTAGTTGGGTGTGTTGTGTTGTTGTAAGAATTGTAAGAAAACAAACACCTACGAGCTGTGAGGGTGTGGGTAGTAGCATACGTGCATGGGAGTTATAAGGAGGGTTTACTCACATCTTAAACACTGACCATTAGGGTCCTCAAATATACACATATGAGTGTTCAGCTTGTAACTCTAGGCTTAGAGAGGTTTTCCCTATCTTAGCTATTGGCTAACACATTGTAAAGGGAAAACCTCACCTAGTTGGAGAAAACCTTAACCGAAACCAAAACCCTAAGTTAGGCTTGTTGGGAGTAAGTTGTTAGAAGGAGAAGGGCAGCCCAGGGAGTGGCGTGAGTCCAGTTGTAAATGCACCTTGGCACGTTAAAAACAAGAATCCAAAGGAGTGGATTTCCTGTTAAATCAGGCCGTGGATGTAAGAGCTTGAGTCTCCGAACCACGTTAAACCAAGTGTTACTATTTGGAATGTCTTTTCTTCTAAAGTATTGCGAAAATCTGCTCACTGAGAGCATTGTTTAAAAAGGAACTTTAGTTAAGCATTCAGGTCAGGGAGATTCCTTCTCACTGACTAAATCAGGCGTGGCACTCGAGAGTTCAGTCTCTCGAGTCACTGCCTTGTTGAGAGCCTGAGCTTTCAAGTCTCATCACTGACTTGATAGCTCTGACTCTCAGCAACGCAGTGACTTGAGTATTTCGTCACTGAACTTGTTCAGGGTGCAAGCTGTGATTTGATAACGCACTCGAGAGTTCAGCATCTCAAGCCACTGTCCTTGCTCAGAGCATGAGTCTCCAAGCCTTCTCTCTGACTTGGTAACTCAGCCTCTGAGCAGAGCAGTGACTTGAGTATTTCTCACTCTTGCTGAACTCCCTGAGGAAAAGTTTTAAAAAAAAAATTTTTTTGCCCCTGAATTCCCATTTTGCCCTTCGAAAACGGGACCATCAATTGGTATCAGAGCGGGTTGTTCACATGACCACTGATCTAGTTTTGTTAAGAAAAATGGTCAACCGAACAGATCTTAAATGTTTTAAACTATGGGAATTCCTACATATTTCAAACTATTACCTGTACTCTGACATTATTCTTGTAATAGAAAATCATTTGGTTAGAAGTTTTGGAATCATCAAAAAGGGGGAAATTGTTGGGATATGTTTTAGTTTTGATGATTTTCCAAAACAACATGTAATAGGTTTGAAATCAGTCAGGATAGTATCTTTAGATTCAGGTCAGGATAATTTGTGTATTCAGTTAGACAGGTTGTAATGTGAGAAGAACTTAGCTGAGGAAGCACTCAGTTGAGGGGGAACTCAACTGAGGGGGAACTCAGTGAGAGGGAACTCATTGATAAAGCCTGAGAAAGTCAAGATGACATCTCAAGAGAACTGACTGAAGCCATTGAAGGAAGACCTGAACCTGAAGAGAAGCCTGAAGGAGGTCCCACTGAGTGTAAGTCAGGCTGATCTAAGCCAAGTCTGGTGGACCACTCAGTGAAGAGCCTGATCAGGAGGATCAGTGCTGCACCAAGTAGGCCTGAAGGAGTCAGGCTACTGTGGTCAGGGAAGTTTGTCATCCAGCCTTATGACAAACTTCTTGGAAAGATCTTCAAGAGTTAACTGAAGGACAACTGCACTGAGGACGAGTCAGTCCACTGAAGATCAGAGTCAGTGAAGGAGGAAGCTACCTAAAGTCAGTGGGTCTTGGTCAACCCACTGAGTCAAAGATCCGTGAATTCAGGCCACGTGGACCAATCAGCACGAGGCAGCAACTCTGACACTGACAAAGGCCGCATTCCAAGAAAAGTGTTTGAAACCATTTAATGTTGGATTCAAATGTATCTTCCCTCCAACGGATACATTTGAATCCCCATTATATATACAAGCTCATAGTTGCGTAGTTGGGTGTGTTGTGTTGTTGTAAGAATTGTAAGAAAACAAACACCTACGAGCTGTGAGGGTGTGGGTAGTAGCATACGTGCATGGGAGTTATAAGGAGGGTTTACTCACATCTTAAACACTGACCATTAGGGTCCTCAAATATACACATATGAGTGTTCAGCTTGTAACTCTAGGCTTAGAGAGGTTTTCCCTATCTTAGCTATTGGCTAACACATTGTAAAGGGAAAACCTCACCTAGTTGGAGAAAACCTTAACCGAAACCAAAACCCTAAGTTAGGCTTGTTGGGAGTAAGTTGTTAGAAGGAGAAGGGCAGCCCAGGGAGTGGCGTGAGTCCAGTTGTAAGTGCACCTTGGCACGTTAAAAACAAGAATCCAAAGGAGTGGATTTCCTGTTAAATCAGGCCGTGGATGTAAGAGCTTGAGTCTCCGAACCACGTTAAACCAAGTGTTACTATTTGGAATGTCTTTTCTTCTAAAGTATTGCGAAAATCTGCTCACTGAGAGAATTGTTTAAAAAGGAACTTTAGTTAAGCATTCAGGTCAGGGAGATTCCTTCTCACTGACTAAATCAGGCGTGGCACTCGAGAGTTCAGTCTCTCGAGTCACTGCCTTGTTGAGAGCCTGAGCTTTCAAGTCTCATCACTGACTTGATAGCTCTGACTCTCAGCAACGCAGTGACTTGAGTATTTCGTCACTGAACTTGTTCAGGGTGCAAGCTGTGATTTGATAACGCACTCGAGAGTTCAGCATCTCAAGCCACTGTCCTTGCTCAGAGCATGAGTCTCCAAGCCTTCTCTCTGACTTGGTAACTCAGCCTCTAAGCAGAGCAGTGACTTGAGTATTTCTCACTCTTGCTGAACTCCCTGAGGAAAAGTTTTAAAAAAAATTTTTTTTTGCCCCTGAATTCCCATTTTGCCCTTCGAAAACGGGACCATCAGTCTGATTCATCACCAGAAATCAAATTTGAATATTCTCCTATGCCCATGAATCTCTCGGGTTGCCTAGCAATCCTCCCACTGCGACGGGGTTCCGGTTGTTAAGGTGTGACGTGTGGTATATCATCTTGTATACTTGGTATAGGAGTTTGCCCTCTTAACTCGTCTAAGGTAATCTCACTTCTGGGCTTTCTTTTGTTCATATAGTCCTCCTCCAAGAATTTAAAGTGTGAACTAATCACGGTCTTTTGATCCTTGGGACTATAGAACATACACCCTTTCGTTCCCGCAGGGTATCCTATAAACAGCCTTAATTCCGAACATGGATCCAACTTACTGGCTTCCTTGTCTAGCACGTATACCGGACAATCCCAAATCCACAAGTGTCTTTGACTGAGCTTGCGCCCGGTCCACAATTCCATTGGGGTTTTAGGAACCGATTTGGATGGCACCAAGTTTAGAATGTAAGTCGCCGTTTCCAAGGCATTACCCCAAAACGATTTTGGTAAATCCGAATAACTCATCATGAATCTGACCATTTCTAAAAGATTCCAGTTCCTTCTCTCCGCTACACCGTTCTATTGAGGGGTTCCCGGTGCGGTCAACTGGGATACAATCCCTTCGTCCGATAGGTAGTTCAAGAATTCATTGCTGAGGTATTCGCCTCCATGATCAGATCATAGAAACTTGATACTTCTTTCCCTATGCATCATAAGGTCGATGTATCCATATCTCGAGTAATCGTCAATGAAGGTGACAAAATACTCATACCCCATTCTCGCTTTGATCGTCATTGGACCACACACATCGGTATGAACGAGTTCCAACACTTCCATGGCTCTATTCCCCTTGGCTCCAAATTCCCTCTTGGTCATTTTACCCTCTAAACAGGATTCACAAGTTGGAAACGGTTCAACTTGGAATGATTCCAAGGATCCGTCTTTCACCAATCTTTCTATCCGCTTTAGATTAATATAACCTAGTCTAAGATGCCATAGAAGTGTTTCGTTCATGTCCGAAGAACGCTTTCTTTTATTACTCGAAATGATCGACGTGTTATTAGATTCATTATGAGTGGTATGCCCAATTAATGGTATAAAGATCATCCAACAATGTTCCGGAACAGATAAACTCATCGTTTCAAGAAATAATAACATCCTTATTAAAAGAAACTGAGTATCTATTCAAAACAGTTTATAAACTGAAGGTTGAGTTCTTTCTAAACTAGGAACATGAGGAACGTCTCTCAAGACCATAACTCTATCTTCACAAGATAGACGCACTTCTCCCACTGCTTCAGCTGCTACTCTCGTAGCATTGCCCGGTGTGATGGGGATCTCACTTCCTTTAAATCGTCGGGCTAGCTTGAACCCATGCAAAATGAAACAAATGTGATCAGCGATCCTCGTATCCACCATCCACGAATGAACATCATATACCACTTCACAAGTTTCAACGACTAAGACGTGTAAATTACCTAACTTTTCTATTCTCTTAGGCTTGGAACAAGCAGACCTCCAATGTCCTCTCTTACCGCAGTTAAAATACTTCCCCTTCGATGCTAGCCTTGGCTTTGCCTTTCGCAACAATTGGATTTGCTTGGATCCGGCCTTTGGTTCTCTTCCTCTTTTTCCCTCCCTTGGGACCAAAAGAGGTAGACGGACCATTAGCCACCATAACACTAGATTGATGCTCCATAGAAGGGACATCAAAATCCGCAACAAGTACTTCCAACTTGTTAAGGTATGCCATAATCTCGAGAACGTACTCCCTCACGGGCGTTCCCTTCACCATTTCCAACTTGACCGAATCATGTTAGGTGAACTGATTAGTCATGGATTTCTGATGTGAAAACATCTCTTCAAGGCTTTCCATGATTTCGACAGCGGATACAATGTCCTCATGAATGCGCCTCAAATCCTCAGACAGAGATGTCAAGATGATGCACTTCATGTGTTCATTGTCACGTTTCCAATCATAAACTGCTTTTTCCCATTGCTTGACTTATCATTAGGCTTGCCGGGTATATTAACGTGAATAACCCAATTGTATTTTTGTGCAGTAAGGACAAAATTTAAATAACATTTCCAATCGATATAATTGTCTCCAGAAAGTTTGTTAACTTAAAGTATATTTAAACATTGGATTAAAAGGTTGCGACATGATGAAATGAGAATAAAACATACATTCATATTAATATCTAGAAAAAATGAAATTATCACATAATTCGATCACATCAATTATATTGAAACCTTAAAAAAATATAATCATGCATCAACCAAGATCTCGAAACAATTTAAATGCACCACGAGGGGTGGTCTATACATTTAAACACATTCAAGCTGATTACAAACTTAAAAGTTACAAATTCTTAATTCAAAATTAATAGTTGGCTCCCACTTTGACCACATAAAAATTGATAGGGACTCCGAGGGGAGTAAGTTAATATCAATTTCTTATGCCTAAGTAATAACCATAATTAAATACAGGATTATTATTTCGCTTTGAGCAAGCCACTCGTGGTGAGGGTCAATACCGCCACTAGTAATAATCCACAATCATCCTTTCAGAATTTATTCATGTGAAATCCATCTTTTTGGCCGATCCGAGGGGTAAATGTATTCCAAAAAGACTTCACAAATAAATAAATTATGGAGGTCAAAATAATCCAATTTTAATGTCCGGAATAAAATTACGATTAAAGAAACATACTTAGTAATTTTCGAAAGTAAGGTTTTTATTGGACAATTAAAATCATGCAAACACATATTAACAAATAATAATAAGTGCACGAAATAAAACATCCATCAAAACAAAATTAAACACATTGGAGCACTCAAATCCAATTGTCACGGTTTAATTTCTTCACGTCTTGATGCGAAAAATCGTCCTTGTTGCTTTACATTGTTTGTCTCGACACGCTCCCACTCGAACAACAACACTTAATCAAAAACAACTTCGTTTGGGGTTCGGGATGATGTTTGAAATCACACAAAAAATCGAGAACGAGAAAAAAAATTCCACGGCCCGAGATACGGCGCGCGTCGGCCCACGGAGGTGGGCCGCGCGCCTCTCGGCCACGAGCGCCGAGAGGCGACACCTCGCCCTTTCGCCCCTGCGCGTCGGGTACCCGTCGTATACGGTGTCGTGTGCCTCGCGCACATCATGCACCGGGTTTCACCGTTTGTTCTCGTTTTTCAACCCATGCATGTTTTTACGTCCATGCATGCGCCACGCATGCATACGTCGTCTGGGTACGCCGTCTTTAATTCTTCGTTTCTGTCTTCGTCTCGATCCGGTTACAATTTATTTACAAAAAATAAATACTAGATCTAGACTAGTCTATTACAGTGATCAAATCAAAATAAAAATAACTAATCTACTCGTGGATTTTCTCACGAGAAAAACGAATTCGAACGAATCGAATTAAAATAATTAATTCACACGCATGAAAAAAAAAACATTAAAACCATGACAATTGGATACCTGCAAAAAAGATCTAGCAATTCTACTATCCAATTTTAATTTAATGTTTAACAATCTAAATTCCAATTTAAAGACCAGAGCCCGAAAACATGGCTCTGATACCAGTTGTTGGGAAAATAGGGGTGCCCGAAATCTATTCGGGATGATAATTAAATACGAATTTAAATTCAATTATTACTAGCATGAATTAATCTTAATTAATTCAAATAATAATTCCAATAAAATTTTTATCATCATGCAAGTTGAATTAATTCACATAAAATCTATGGCGGAAAAACTAAGAGATTATGTGATTACGTACCTTTCGTAGATATGGCCTTTGATTATCACGGTACAATTATGAACGCGCTACCAACCCAAAGATCTTCTCAAGTATTTCTCTTTCGCCTTGCTTGATCACCGGTGGGAAGTGCTTTCAAGCAAATTAAATAACTAAGGAAAAAGAAAAATATATATGCTCTTGATTTTTTCAACACATGGAATTATGTACTTGGGGATGAAATAATCATCCCCTATTTATAATATGGAGTGGCCAAAATTTTCATTGTTTATGGGCCAGGAGAAAATCTTTTCTTAGTCTCTAAGAAATCTTAAATATATTTCATATATTCTTTTCTCCATAATAAAATATTCCACAAAAATCTCACCCTCCTAATTATACTTGTATTTTTTCGAAAACTATAGGAGTAGAATCAAAGACTTGGATCTTCTTGAATATATGAGATAATCTTGTATTCCAAGAATACTTATCTTCCATAATATTTTTCCAAGAAAATCAATAAAATCTTTTCTCTCCTAAAATCCCAATTTTCGAAAAATATAAGAAAAATCAGCAATATATTTTCTTTTTATTTTAACCACTTTATCATTATTGGGCTACTTGAGGGGCCTTAAGGAGAATTAAGATAGGACCTCCAATGGACTTCTGAATTTCAATATTGAGCCCCAATATAATTCAGCCCATTAATATTAATGAGTACCACTAATAAATTAATATTGCACTATCCATCTTAATCCATATTACGATAATATGGGCTCCCGGTTATTATTGCTCGCGTTTAAGATTATCAAGTCCATTAATTAATTAAGCTTCTGAATAGCTCTAAATTAATTAATATATTTCACCTTGGAGTAAAGACAAATCAACATTATTATCCGTACCGAAGAAACTAATTCTTCACTTGCAAGATTTGGTACGATAAAACTTCTGAGCCCACCAAGGGGACTAATCACACGAGCCGCACTCGCACGCGTTTCTCCTTATTAAATCTTAGCAACCGTCGTATGATTAATATTACTGCCCAAAACACAAAGTTCGAAGTCACGATGATTCTCACCCAATATGAATCAAAGCAGTAACCATTAAGCACACACGGTCCTATTTAAGTGACGGAGATTAAGAAATCAATAACCACTGAGGTCTAATTCTTCACACTTCAGAACAGAAGAATTTATCCTCGCTGTAGGTCCTCTTCAACACATACTTAATGTGCTAGTGCAATCTCTTGGTCAAGACAAGCCAATATGAGATATACACATCAACCTTTCACGGTGGATTGTTCAATTCCACCTAGGTCATGAATTTGTACGTTTAGTTACAAGGAAACCGTTAATGTGATCTTCCGTGATCGGGTATCACCACACTAACTACAATGTAACAAGTACCACTTATAATGAACTAGTTGCAATAAATATTCAACATCCAATCATATCTAAAGCAAATGTGATAAAAGAATTATTCTCATAAACAAGTGTTTAATACATGAGTTATACAAAGTAAAAGCATACTTTCACGTATAACTCCAACAGTTTCCTTATATCTTAAATCTTTGTTTTTGTAGTTAGTGAACATGACTAAATTTCTTCATTCAAGAAAGCATCCAAAAGCAAAAAAAGTTGAGACTTATCCTTTTGAGAATGTTTTTTCAAGTGGAAAATATTGAATAAAGATGTTGATTGTGGGGTGTATCTTATGCATCACCCAAAGCATTTTGATGGTGTGATTTATGATTTGCTAGATTTTACCAAGGTTTTTCTCTTTCCTTTTGGTTACTGGCTTTAGTTTTGCCTTTTAATGTTGTGTCTGTTCTTTTTAATTCACTTTTTTAGGCCAAAGTAAGAAGGGTTTTGAGAGCAAAAATATGTGCACTTGTTGTTATCTCTAATCTAAATCATTCAAGAGCGGATGTTATTAAGAAGGCATATATATTTTACACGAGTAAAAAAGATTACATGTTGCGTATTGATGAAGAGAAGGAACTAAAGAAAGCTGTCAAGAAGAAAAAAGGAAAAAAAAAAAGGATTTATTGGGACTAGGTTTTAGTATAAACTTGAAAATTCTACTTAATGCATTTTTTGTTAGTGTTAGTTTTTAGAATATCATTCATTTTGGTTAGTGTTAGTTCTTATGATGAATATATTTAGCTATTGTTAGTGCATTTTGACTCAATTAGTTTTGAAATTTTATGGTTATAGTGAATATATTTTGTTAGTTAAATCTACTATAGTGCATTACTGAAAAGTTACTTTAGTTAAAGCTGAAAAGTATACCTTCAGAAAACAAGAAAAGTGTGGACTTTATTTACTAAAAAGTTTTAGATGGATATACATTTACTTGGTAAAAAGTTATTCTGTAACACCCCTAAAAATATCAAGTTTTTATTTATTTTGAAAATACTTTGAAATGTTCATTTTTGAATAGAGAGAGTGTGTTCATGTGATATATATGCAGATGTTGTTGTTGTTATTATTATTATTATATTATATATCTTTTTGCTATTATTTTCAAAAGTAAAAGGTTTTAAATATGTATATATATGCATATGTATCCTTGTATATTTGTATATAAATATATTAGTATATATATATGTTTTTAAAAGGTCACACATGTATTTATTGTTTGGTTAATTAATATTAATTATTAAATTAAAAGTTATCTTCTATTTAGCCTTGTTTCTCTCGAAAATTAGTTAATATAATTTATGAATAACGTTATTAATATGTAGTCGAAAGTCTCTCTTAATTATTGGAAGAATTATCACGATTTCTTCATGGTTTTCTTTTTATCATATTTCACACATGTTAAAAACCTAGTGTCTTTAATTTTGACACTAATTTTAATTCTCATTATTGATATTAATTTTTATTTAATTCTCATAATTATTATTAATATTCTTATAATTGTCATTAATATTTTCATTTAATTCTCATAAATTTATAAATTATTATTAAAATACAAGATAAATATCTTATTAAGTGGTTTCATTTATTCTTTCTCCTAAAGAAGAAGTCAACACGTTTTTTTTTTATATTTATTAACATTGCTTAAAATTTGCTCTTAATTCCCTAAAAAAAAAAAAAAACAGCCAAGAATCTCTCAGTAGAGTTATCTACACTCACGCAACATTACTCTAGCCCATGACTTCACGGATTGATGATTTTATTTCTCAAACTCTTTACTACCCAATTTCTCACCAAAATAAACAAAGAACTCATGCTACTACCTCAAGGCAATTGTTACAAATTTCTATTTTAATATTTACTATCCAAATATCAAGCTTGGGACATATCATTGTAGAGTACGTCCTTTTGAAAAGTTCGGTGTTTGTCTCATCTGTTCTCTATTCGAGTGCGGTAAGAAATTTATTTTGTATCCGCTATTATTTTATTCATTCGCAAATTATATAAAATCTTGTTTTCCTTCTACCGAAAGTATAAGAGTTGTGTGCACCTCATGATTGAATAAAGTTTTGCTTTTGTACTTTTAATTTGTTATGAACTTTTGGTATTGATAAAAGTGATTTATAAAATATTTTACTTGTTCTTCATTTGAATTAAAACTAAGAATCAGCAATACTTATCTCCTAGGGAATCTTCTTGAATATCTATGTTGTCATAGGTAAATATCTAGTTTGGATTATATGATTGTATGGTTACTGGATAGCTATAATTTTATTTCTAATTTTCCTACTATTGTTATTATTATTATTATTATTATTATTATTATTATTTTCTTTTACTATGGGTACTTATATTATATATATATATAATTAAGTATGGTTTGGTCGAAACCATCACAGAGGGAGTTTACTAATGCCTATTCATTTATTTTCAAATTTTATTTCTCTTATATTTTTCTTATAAAAGAAAAGGCATTTGTATCAACATCCTTACTATTGTTTCTAATCATTTTCCTTTCGGAAGAAGTTGTAAAAGTGGAAGCCACAAGTCCATTCCCTCATATTTAGTTGTAGTATTAATCTTATTAGTTTAAATTTAAATTGAGAATTTTCTTTTCAATTAAATTATCACTATTCATTTTTCACACCTAACGTATTATATCACACCTAACGTATTAAATTTAAAGCCTAATTCTCCCTAACGTATTAAATTTATATCACACCTAACGTATTAAATTTAAACTATTCATTTTTCACACCTAACGTATTAAATTTAAAGCCTAATTCTCCCTAGGTATTTCAGGCGTTAATTAATTCAATTATTATATCAGGTTATAGTTATACTACTCACCCTCAATAACATCCATTAGTCTCTCGCTCTCAATCCCATTTTGTTCGTGCAATTCCCAACCTTGTGGCAATTAGCCCGTCTTTTCCCAATTCCAGCACTGCAGATTCCAAATTCTGAGTATCAGCTAGATAGGATGAACTCGTAGAAGTAGGACGTTGGTATGTAATTAGGATAATTTGTGATGTATAGTTTTAGTTCTCTTAATTATTGAATATTTCTAATAAACCCTTGAATAATCTTGGAATTAAGTACGAAAATTGTTAAAGAGAAGACGACTGCATCACTCTTTAATAACGAATAGGCTTAAGGAGAGGGTTTTTGAAGGGGTTTATAATCTACTGGTTTATCTAGGGAGGACGGCCGCATCACCTTAGTTAAATTAGAGCTTCAATAATTAAGCACAATCCATATAATTTAATTAGTGGATTAGTGAAGTAGGTTGATAGAACTAAGTATTAGGATTAATTCTTGAACTTTTATTCTTTCAATTCTTGTGCTAGATTAGGGAAGTTGATTGCCTAATTTTAGTACACTTAGGATTTTAACTTGCACATCACGATTATTTTAGTTATTGTACCAACTCCGTTAGTATACGTAGGGATTCTTATCCCGAGCATCATCATCTCATTTGCACTTCAACCAGAAGTTAGTTTAGTTTAATTTCATTATTAGAATTTAATTAATATAAAATTCTTAGTAGTAATAGTATAAACCCAACATCGCATTCATATTAGCTACGACACGTACATTTCCAGAGATTTATTCGCATACACACTTTCCCTTGGGATCGATACTACTTGGTCCCTATACTTGCCCATATTACAGTGATCGCATACTCTTATGTGGTAACTACTAGTAAAGCTAGTATTTTGCGTTCAAGTCAAATTCACTGACCAGATTTGATATGATAAACTTTCTGAGCCCACCAAGGGGACATAATCAACTTGACATTGCAAGACACGATTTTATGTATCAATCCTTAGCAATTATAATATAATTAATAATATCGCCCAAAATACAAAGCATCTAATCTCATTGACTCTCTACCCATAATAAATATATAAATTAATTATGTACAATCCTGATTAAGTGACAAAATTTTAGAAATATTAACCACTGAGATCTAATTTTTCTTTCAAGTCAGTCTAGAAAAATAATCTCACTATAGGTCTAATCCAGCGCATCAAAATGCACTAGTGTAATCTCTTGGTCAAGACAAACCAATCTGAGGCTTACACCTCAACTTTTACCAATGGATTGTTCAAGTCCATCTAAGTTGTGAATCATGTTTATACTTAATACAAGGAACTGACAATGTGATATTCTGTGATCTACTACACACCATATTTATCTACAATGTAAAGTATTTAAACGGTTTTACAATAAATAAATATTATTTATAATATTTAGAGCAAACATTATTCTCATAAATTAGAGTGCAAGAATCAGTTAAGTATACAAAGTAGCACTAAAAGTAAACTTTTCAGTATATCTCTAACAAATCTAACCCCATGGCTTGTCTTCAACCTGTAAAAGAAGCTGTCTTCTACTGAGTCTTGATCTGCTATCATTTTAAGCAATGTTTCTGCATCTCCCCCTTCTATTTTCTTTGACTTTAAGCGGGCTATAAAATCAATGTGGTCTTTTATTGCGTGTCCAATATTTTCTTCTCCAACAACGGTATGTGCCAAGTAACGGAAAGATTCAGTCGCTTTCAATCCTAAATGTGTCATATCTTCTATTGCTCAGGCCTTTTCATTCGTAATCTTTCTCCCCATTATGTGAAGATGACTTCATTCAGTTCTCATCATTACATGGTTATGTTCAATTTAATATTTCACAACTTCATAAACTCCATCATTATTTTTCTTTTCTCTCATCATTGCTCCATAATTTGTTCTTGTAATTGTTGTACCTTTTTACATTTTTGCTGCATCCATCTTGAATAATCACTCTTTGAAACTTTTTATCCATTACAAGAACATACTAATATTTTTGCTAACTCAATGGGAATCGTGTCTCTAGAGTATTGGCTAGTAGACTTACGAACACTGAATTCTAATGCACGAGCATGCTTACAATAGAGTTCATACATTTGATCAAGTGTGTCCCTTGTCATGCTAAGAAGAGAACCAGAAATACTATCAATTTCAGTATTGCAATCTTAACTTATGTTGTCAAATCATGTAAATCTTCCTCTTCATTAAATATCTCAGTGTACTCATCATTACTTCTAGATTGAATAATTGTAGAGAAGTGATGTATTTGTTCTTCTTCATTGGATATAACTCCAATAATATCCAAATTTGAACCTATGAAATTAAACAAGTTTTCAATAATAAAGTGTAGTATAATAAAATGTCATACTACCTAACACTAAAACATGAATGATAATTTAACTAAATAAACTAGGTTGACTTCCTCATTAGAACATTTCATGTAGATTACAAAGAAAAGTTAATCTATCTAACACTAATAAGTTACTGTAACTAACATTGAAAAGTGTAGGGCACTTTACAAATAAAGGTATTGATGTATAATAATGAAGAGTTCAAGTAGAATACAAAGAAAAGTTACCCTAGCTAATACTAAAGAGTTACCCTAACGAACACTAAAAAGTGCAGGTCATTTTATAAAAAATGAACTGGTGTATCACAATAAGAATAGATGGGTTACAAGAAAAGTTACCCTAGATAACACAAAAAAGTTATCCTAGCTAACACTGAAAAGTTAACATAACTAACACTAAAAAGTGTTGGATAATTTATCGTATGTATCAGATGGTAATACATGTAATTGATTGAAAAAATAAGAACATATAACATACAATAATCAAATTTGTTACCATTTTGTTACAATACAAAAATACATAATCAAAATTGTTACCATTTTGTTGAAAGAAATCCAATTACACAAAAATACACAAATATAACGTACATATAATGGTACATGTTGTTTCTTCGTATTGATTTATCATAAGGATGTGTTTTGTGGAATAATTTTCTTCAAATCTGTTCATAGTAGATCGATTCTCTTCGACGTCTTCAACGAATTCTTCTTCAACGTTAATCTCTCACCATATTTCAACGCTGTAAATTTTGGTATTAATGAGCAAAAAAAAAAAAAGTGAGACCTAAATTGTACTCTTGCTTGGTCCCGACTTTTTTTTTATTTTGTAGAAGCGAGGAATCGAACCCTAGTCCTCGCATAAAAAAGAGACTTTAATTCCTGCTGGGGCACAAGCGAATTTAAATTAAAAGTTTGACTATTTAATAAATATATATATATCCCGACCCTGCTCTATATGGGTCATATTTTGACTCAGTTACACGGTGCACTTGGTGCACAAAAGACCCGCTCAAATCGAATATACTAATAGAAGCTCCGCTAAATATTCCCTAAACATTGACATATTTTTATCATTTTTCCACTATATGTATTTGAAGAGTAACTCTCTTGTGCACTTGGTGTATGATGCACTCATTCAACAATGAGAATGTTTATTCTAAAAAGTATGATTTGATTACACTGAAAAGTGTGATTAGATTACACTGAAAAATTTACACTAAAAATTGGGTTTCAGTATAATCTAACAACACTTTTCAGTATAAACAACTTCAATTGTTGAGTGAGTGCACCATACACCAGGTGCATATGAGAATTCCCCATATTTAAAGAAGAGTCGAGTTCTCACATTCTCTCCTCTAGGTGTTACACAAAGCAAAAAATAAATATATGAAATAATTGAATTAGCTAGGTTTCCTTTCAATAAAACTAGTTAGCTAGGAAGGACTACGTTTAAAAAAAATATTAATTGGACCCATTTGTCATGAAAATAGGCCCAGGTTGTTGGCAACTACATGTGTAATAAAGACACTGCCCGGATGAACTCACTACTCATTGGATGAATACACTATTCATTGTTTCCTAAAATGCCCTAAATACATATCCCTCTCATCTTTTTATCTTTATTTGAATACACAACCTCACTTAAAAGCCCCAAGTTGCGGCTCTCACTCTCCTCCGCCTCCGAGTTTGCCACCAGTCAAAACCAACACACAGTCGTTGAAAAGTTTTCTACCCAAATCATGACCACAATTTGTTCGAAAATAGCAACGATTGTTGTTCGGCTCTGGTTATCCAAATATGATCATAATGTCCGGAATTTATTTTCAAACATGACCACTATTTTTGGAAAAAAAGTTTGAACACTTTATTCGAATATTTTTTCTGAAAATTATGTTCATGTTCGGGTAACTAGAGCTGAACAACAGTCATCGTGATTTTCAAAATAAATACTCTAAACAAGCAAACAATAACAATATCATCATACCAATACAATTTTATACACTCAATGAACAACAATATGAATGATAAGCATCATAACACCAACACAAAATATCTTATTCAACATTTAAAAAAGCCTAGTTTCTAAAAAATACTAAAACACTTGGATATATGTATTTCAGGCTTGGAAGATCGTTCATCCTTACAATGTAGGCCGCCACAACATGTTTCAAGAGCTTGGTCATCGATGGAGGTGGCTCACATTCTTGGAGTGACAATTTTCGTATGTTCTCTTCGAAATATAGAGGGATGTTTGCAAAATAGATGAACCAGTGAATTTACTAAATATTGTTTGGAGAGAAAGCTGAAAGAACATTATTGACTTTTCATATGTTTATTTTAAACATTAAATTTTCGGTTAGTATATTTATAAATGTAAGTGCCAATAACCTGAGCCCTTGAAAATATAACTAAATTAAATTTAAGCTCGCTTTCAAACTTATGGCCAAGGTTATATACAAACCTATGTTTTGTAAATACAGTCCACCCAAAAATTGTTCGGACAAAAAAAATCCAAAAAGCATAACTATTTTCAGAATGTTTTTCCGAAAATGCATATGTTTAGTGTTTTTTTTTTCATTTTCAAAATGGTCATGTTTCTCAGATTTACTTTCAGAATTTTTTTTGGGTGGAGTGTATTAATGAAAGATAGGAATGTATTTAACCTCAGCCCAAACTTATTAGTAATATCACTCTTATTAAACTTGGGCCGATTTACACCTCTCTTCGTCTTCAGGCCCAATATTTAGAAAATGAATAAAATTTAAAAATATTCTGCTCGTAATCTTCATATTTCTTCGTTTCCAATGACGTCTCACTCTCAAGTCTCACCCCGCCCTCTCCGGTGATAATGGCCGCAAACGCCTTGATTCGAGACCTACAATGAGAATGCAGACGCGTATCCACCGTTAGATCGGAGAGCAAGGGATAGCGCTCTCTCCGCCTCCATTGTTCAGAAATCCGAATTCTCTGCCGGTTTTATCCCGGTTTTCGCGCTATCCGCCTCCAACCTTGAGGAACCGGTCGTCGGAGTTCTGACGTAGGATCTCTTCACTGCTTGTAACTGTTCATTTTTCAATTTATGCTAGCTTTTTGTTGATTGCACTTCGTGGAGATGATACGACTTTTGGAATTTCATGAGTGTTGTAATCGTAATTTTAGGTCACTGGAGATGGCGGAGATTGCTCGAATAGTTTCTTGTTGCGATGCCGTTGGTACCTTTGCTGATGCTTGTATGCTTCAGAAACTTGCATGCTTTGGCCTATTTTTAGTATTCCTTTTTCAGAATTGATTGCTTATCGGCTAACTTTTACAGATGTTTAGACATAATGCTTTTATATAGGCAATGATTTGTTGAATCTAAAATTATTGAAGTATTTCGATTAAGTGGTGAAAGTGAGTGTAAATGTAGGCTATGTAGCTTAATGTGAGCTTTTGAAAGTTCCAGTTGGGTATAATTATAAACGATCATTTGTATTGGTTTTCAATTTATTTTAGAAGCTTAATAAATGTTATTCAGTTCGGATTTCGTTAGATGACACGGTACTTCAGTTATGCAATGTAGATAAGGAGTTCCATTCATTGCTTTGTATATATGGCTTAGTTTTTGGTTTTCTTTAACGATTGTCACCTGACTCACCTGAAGGAGCGTTTTCTTTGTGTAAAGATAGTGAAGGTGATTCGGAATAAAAAAAATATTATGCATGTGGAGAAGTTTCTAGAATCTCTGTGAAATGTCATATATTCAGTCTAATTGCTGTGACCCTACTTTTACTTTTTTTTTTTAATTGGAAGGGGTTCATCAAAGGTTTGCAGTTTAGAGTAAAATGAGGTGTCTGAAGCTCTGGGGCTTTCCCAAATGAGAGTCTCCAAATACCTGGAACCTAAGATCCCATATTTTCCCAAAATTTTCCTGATGATTGTATTTGACTTCACATGGCAGAGACTAAAATGTGCCTGATACTTAGAAATTTTTTCTGCAGTTTATGTATACTTTAGCATGTATAATGAGATGGATGGTTTCTGGGACCATTCTTCACTGATGAAACATGCATCTATCCAACTCTCTCCTTGAGGATCGGGTCTTCAGATTTCTGACATAGGCTCTCATCACTGCTTGTAACTGTTCGTTTTTTACGTTATGCTAGCCTTTTGTTGTTTGCACTTCGTGGAGATGAACTGTTGGAATTTCATGAGTGCTGTAATCGTAATTTTAGGTCACCGGAGATGGCGGATACTGCTCAAACAGTTTTTGCTGCGATGCTGTTGGTACCTATCACTGCTGTTGCTGGTATGCCTTGGAAACTTGCTTGCTTTGGCTTGTTTTGTATTCATTTTTCAGAAATTGGTTGTGCATTGACTGCCTTATACAGTTAGTTTAGACATACTGCTCTTAGATAGTGCAATGATTTGTTGAAGCTATAATTATTGAAGTATTTCGATTAAGTGGTGAAATTGAGTGTAAATGTAAGCTATGTTGCTTAATGTGAGCTTTGAAAGTTCTAGTTGGGTATAATTATATTCGATCATTTGTATTGGTTTTAATTTAGTTTAGAAGTTGAATAAAATGTTATTCAGTTTGGATTTCGTTAGGTGACACTGTAATTAGTTGTACAATGTAGAGAAGGAGTTCCATTCATTGCCTTGTATAAAATGGCTTAATTAGTTTTTGGTTTTAGCGTTTCTTTTTAATATGATTGTCACCTGACTCACCTCAAGGAGCGTTTTTCTTTGTGTAAAGATAGGGAAAGTATTTTGAGGAAAAACAAAATGTTATGCATGTGGAAAAGTTTATAGAATCTTTGTGAAATGTCCTATATTCAGTTTAATTGCTCTGCTCCTACTTTTTCTTTCAATCATTATCTAAGATTTGGAATTTAGAGTAATATGGAGGTGTCTAATGTTCTGTGGCTTTCCCAAATGAGAGTCTTCAAATACCTGGAATTTACCCATATTTTCTGCAACTTTTTCCAGATGATTGTATTAGACTTCACATGGCAGTGACCAAAATGCACTTGATATTTTAGAAATAATTCTACTGTTTATGTAGGCTTAGCTTGTATAGTGAGATGGATGGTTTCTGGGACCATACAAGCTTTTCTTCACCGATGAGTGACGACACATACATCTTGTCCCTTAATAAAGGAAACTCTGATTTGGCCTCTAACACCATATGCATGGCTGCAGATGGGGTTATATGATGAGTGTAGTTCTGATGTGGCTAGTTACTATAGCAATGTTGTAATTAAGAGCGTCGGTGGGTGGATTAAACAGAAGTGAGAAAATTAAAGAAAAGTAGGTAAGAAGAGAACATGAAACTTCCAGGATTCAAAACTAGAAAGAAAGAAAAGCATTAACATTGGCCAGTTGAGCTAACTGATGATGATGTGATATGCAGTTACGGTGTAAACATGCTAATGGTTTCTATACATTGAACAGTGAAGCAATTTTGATTTGTTACATCGGAAATAAATTTTTTATTTTGTTGCTTTGAAGAAGGTGTTTATTTGCCTTTTAAATATTTTCTTTTGCTTCTACTCTGGAGTAAATTTGCACCTTCCAAAAGAGATTGAAATAAAAAAAGTAAAATGGATATTGATTTGTAACTTTAAGTCAGTATATGGATCTGCGAGTTCCTTTATCATCCAAATCAATCACAGTATACACATTTCCATTTTGTATTCAATTGTTGAACAACATGCTTTGTGTTTCTCTTACAACTCATTTCTAGGTCATAACCACTGAATAACATGCTGCAGAAATTTCATCAGCAAAGGGATACTTCTGGTGATATTGAATCCTTTTTAAGGCAAAAACGGATGCACGGACCACATCAGCAAAATACGGTCTCTTTGATGCCATTTCAAGGGCTAATCTCTAGATGAAGGAGATTCTTTAATATATACACACTTTCCTCACATGGTGCTCTTTAATATGTGCACCGCAGGTTCTGTCTGCTTTAAAGGTATTTGCTGCTTCTAGACCATAGGATTTTGTTACTTCCGTAGCTGTTAATCAAGATACAGTTACAGATGATCTGTGTTTGATCAAACTTAATTTGTGCAGGCAGGTTGCTGATGCTTGTTTTGTTCATGCACTCACATTACTCTATGGAAAAATAGCAATTGAAATGAGAATAAATCAGAAAAGAAGGAAGGAGGTGAGTTTTCTTTTAGTGAAGTATAGGATTAAGATTTAAACGTTTATAAAGAAGAAGGTGCCACATATACGTTACGAGGCCTCTAACCTTGTTAAAACTACTACAAGGCAGCATAATGTGACTTGAAAAGAGAGATAGTTAAGGAGTCAGAATATTGTTACTGGGAAAACTTAATTCCCTTAGGAAGGACCATTTCGAATCCGATTATCAAGGGCAGCATAGCATAGGTAGGTGACTAATGTAACCGCCTAAGGCCCTAAAATAATAAAGGCTCTCCATTTAGTAAATTTTTTTATTAAATTAAAGTTAGATTGAAATTTATACATTCACCGAATCAAATAAAAAGTACGGTGTTTCTAAATTAGTTTTTATAGAACTCTAGTTTTTCGATATTGAGGGAGTGCTTGGTCTAGGGGTATTGAGAAGAGGGAATGGGAATGGAGTTAAAAAGCATTTTTTGGTGATGGAGGAATGAATATAAAAATAGTTGTTTGGTTCCTCAATTTAATCTCCCAGTTTGATTCCTCTCTAGTCTCTTATATACTACTTATGTCAATCCTCTCTCATTTCTCCCGTCCAGCTATAAGCACCTCCTGAATATCCAAAGTTGAAACTATAAGATTTATTTGAGAACAACTATGTCTCAAGATGAATTAGTTGGTTTAGAAATTTTATCTATAAAAAATGATTTGTTAGTCAATTAAACTTAGTTACAAAAATTTAATTAAAAATTTCCATCTAGAAAGGTCAGAATGACGTTATGATTTTAATTTATTAATTTTAGAATTAAAATGCCTAATTTTCTTAGGAAGTGGAGACGGATTGCATGAGAAAATTCATCTCCACTGGTGAATTGCTTGAGTTATTGCCGCCCTTCTGGATAAAAACGCGAGTATATTCTTGTTTGCTTTTCTTGTTTACTCCTATTATACTTATAATATACTTTTAACTATGCTGGCTTTGAGTGGGACCTTTCTAGATATCATAAAATATATTTTTAATTTCGATGGCTTCTAAGAATAAATCTGGTCCCACGCCACAATGTCTGATTTTCATGAGAATTGATTATCATCACTTAAAGGTAGATACTTTTTCCATTTACCTTTTTTTTTTGTTAATTGCAAATAAAATCACAATCTTTTTGCAAATTGCAATTTAATTTAAACTTTTAAATTTTTGTAAACAAAACCACAGCTTAACATTTGGTTGCGATTCAACCAACAAACAATTTTGTTATTGTCCAAAAATGATGTTTCACTTATCTGTCAATAAATAATTAATTGTATTAATATGTTTAGATTAGTTCGAATGACAATACATAAATAATCATTATTTTCGAGCCGATTGAAATCTGCATTTTGGTTAGAATTGCAACTAAATGTTAAGTTGGAGTTTTAATTGTAAAGATTCAAAAGTTTAGATTAAATTGCAATTTGCTATAAAGTTGTGATTTTATTTGCAATTAACCCCTTTTTTTTGTCTTATTACAAATATTTTGGAATAATAGGGGGCTCTAGCAGATTTTACAAACGAGCAACAAAGAAAGCTGATAA
Organism: Ballota nigra; assembly: GCA_947034835.1. Lineage (NCBI taxonomy): Eukaryota > Viridiplantae > Streptophyta > Magnoliopsida > Lamiales > Lamiaceae > Ballota > Ballota nigra. The sequence continues at coordinate 46,397,866 of OX344722.1, forward strand.
AATTTCACGTATTAAATATCCCAGTTTAAAAATAACAACTGTAATAGAGTAATTAGAATTGTGTAAATTGTACATATGGGACGTCAGGTGAAATGTTTATACGTGAGACGATCAACACCTCTAATAAAATTCATCCATTATTCAAATCGTTCATGGTTAATATCAACATAATCAAATTAAAAATTCTAATTTATCTAGCAAATTATACTCCGTGAGACTGCCTCACACAATTTTTTGTGCATGGAAATATTCGAGTATTTTGTCATCTTTTTTTAGAATAGATTCTTCATTTAGGCACAAGAAACAAGAACTAATGATCCTTCACCGTCTAAAGTCAGTTAATTACTACTTCACACTCCAAACCTCTCACAATTTGGCTTCCCATTAATCCCCAAAACACCATCAATTTCTCCACCTGTTTCCACTCTGAAGAAACAAGGAAAAAAAATCAAACATTCATGGACAGAGAACAAGAAGAAATGCAATTCCTAGGCCTCTTAGGCATCTATGCAGAATCATACAAACTCATTTTCAGATGGAGGAAAATCTTCAGCCAAATCACTCTTGCTTTGATCCTCCCTCTCTCCTTCATCTTCTTAACACACGACGAAATTTCAAACATCCTCCACCGTAGGATCAAAATCAAAGAATACCATCACCTCTCCGACCCAGCATCATTCGAACGGGCAATATACATACTCTTCAAGGCATTATACTTCACTTTCCTCCTAATCTTCTCTCTCCTCTCCACCTCTGCCGTCGTCTACACCGTCGCGTGTGTCTACACATCGCGTGAAATAACATTCAAGAAAGTCATGAGTGTAGTTCCAAAGGTTTGGAAAAGGCTCATGCTCACTTTCTTGTGCACTCTCTTTGGTTTCTTTGCATACAACATTTTATTTGCTGTATTCCTATTCTGGTGGGTTTTCAACATCAGTGATGCTACCATAATCGGGCGGCTTATGCTTTGGACGATATTGTTATCATATCTGATAGGGTTCATATACATGACCATAATATGGCAGTTAGCTAGTGTGGTCACAGTGTTGGAGGATTCATATGGGCTTAATGCCATGATCAAGAGCAAGAACTTGATCAAGGGAAAAATAGTTGTGGCAATAGTTATATTTTTCACGTTGATATTCTCTCTGGTGATTATAGACACTTATTTTAGGTTAACAGTTGTGTTTCATTGGAGACATCTTGGGGTTTTCAAGATTATTGGGCTTGGGGGTCTGTGTTTGTTGCTGTTGTTGAAGTTGGTTCTGTTTGCATTGATTGTCCAAACTGTTATTTACTTCGTTTGCAAGTCTTATCATCATGAAAACATCGATAAGTCGGCCCTTTCTAATCATTTGGAGGTTTATTTGGGGGATTATGTTCCGTTGAAGGCAAAGGATGTTCAGCTTGAGGTGTGTCGTGTCTGAGTTTTCGATCTACTGGTGACGTCTTTCTCTCTTATTTTTCTTGTCCTTTTTTTTATTTTAGCCGTCTGGACCTTTGTCGTTGTAAAGTATTGTTTTATCTCGTATTTTATTGCTACAATATTCGAAATGTCGATGGTATGAAATGAAATATCATTTTAGAATAAAAGGTTTTGAATGGTTTTTGGGTGTTTGATATTAAGAGGGGAATGAATAAGATGCTGAGTTATGACGTCAGAAGGTCTAGTTGTACTGCATGTCTTGTTGCAGTGATGTAATGAATTAACTTATATATTTATATATATGTGTGATATAATGAGTGTTAATGGATTAGTTACAATAACAATTTTCTAATGGTCATGATTATCCGGACCTTTTCTCACAAGGATAACAAATTATTTAATCTGATGCAAATTCAAAAAATTGCATGAAACTATTTTATGCATGAAGTGAACAGGTATATAATTTATGTATGCAATTATATGCATCATGTCAATAAGTATATTTGTAATATGTATTGTTGAACGGACGCTCTGTGTGATACGTGTGAGGTAGTTAAAATTAATTGATTAGTCATAAAAATAATGGAAAATGATTAATAGGTTAAATAACAAGTAATATACTTAATTTAGATCTGTATCATATCCGTTTTACAAGAATTTGGTCAAAAATATTCTCAAACTATAAGTCTATAAGGCGAAGCAAGAGGGTAAATATTTGCGATAGGGGTTTAAAATTAATTTTAGAAGGTCTAAAATTAAATATTTACAAGGTTATTCGCATAAACGTATCTGAAAAGTATGTTGGTTTCGTGGAAATTATAACAGGATAACACGCTAATCTAATTTAGCAAATACTTATACCACAAGTAAATTGAATAAATTATCTGTTACCACGAAACGGGTACGTATATTATAATGTACAAAGTTTAATTATCAAAATTGACCAAGGAATGCTGACTAGATAAATTGACAAGTCAACATGAAGCAGGTTGTAAAAAATGGACGTTCAAATGGGAGATTTCTTGTTGAACACTAATAAGCGTGTCTGCTTCAACCATTTCATTTTCTTATAAAAGTGCAATATTATTTCTCTATCAAATCATTCTGCTAATAATCACCTCCCTATATATATTCACTTTCTCAGAAACAAAAAACTAGAAAATTCCTTAAATTAATTTCACCTATTTCTAGTATCGATAATAGAGTTCACATCTGTTAATAAAAATCATAGACTTTTGCTAAAAGATCATGTTCATCATCAAATCTTTCATTACCGGTGGATTTCTGCCTAGCCTTAAAGCTCAACCTTCTCATAGCTCCAAAACTCGAGCACCCTCGTCGAGTTTTGCTACTTCCAAGTATCATGGACAAGCCCTTCTCTGGGGCAATAATAGAAGATTAATGAACAAGTATTGCAAAAATACAATTTTTAAAGTATATATTGTTAATTTTGAAAAATGTTACTTATTTTTTATTTTATTTTATTTTATTTTAGGAGATTTATTGTACGCAGTGTTGTAGAACCTGGAGCACCGCTGCCCCCGCGGGAGCCTCCATTCAACTTCTTGTAAGTTAAATTTAATTTATTTTTTCTAAATTAAGTTACATACGTTAATTCCTCATGAAAATTTAATGATCTTTGGGGAAAATTAAATGCAGAAATTGGATTGTGGGGATGGCTTTTACAGTTGTTCTACCATTCTTTAGCAAGAAATGGACATCACTTCTCAGAATCAAAAGTAAGTTGCATTTCCTTTAGCAATATAAAATTATAAAAAGATTTTCATTAATTATTAATTTAAGTTTGGTGGCATGCATGTATTAATTTTCAGATGAGGTTGAAACAGCGGTGGAGAGGGCGGAAGAGATAGTGGAGGCGGTGGAGAAGGTGACGGAGAGGGTGGAGAAAGCAGCGGAGGAGATGCTGGAGGATCTTCCGGCGGGTGGAAGACTCAGAAAAGCAGTGGATTTTGTGGAACATTTAGCTGAAAGAGCTAACAGGGATGCTCATATACTTGGAGACTTCATAGATAAGGTGCATCAATACCTAATACATTAAATTAATCACTGGCCACTAATCTTAATTAGTTAAGATGAGGTTTTATATAAATATATAGTTCATGATAAACTTAACATTAAACTATTTTAAAGTATCGAATATTTGACCTAGAGTATCATTAATTTGGGTTCGAGAAAATTTACGAAAAAATACAATAATGACACTCCTGATGTGAATATTGATACTTTAAAACTGTTTCACGATAAGTTTATCAAGAACTATTTTCACATAATATTTTGCCAATGGTGAGTAGGTTATATATGAAAATTGTTTATACACGAGATTTGGTAGGAAAATCATTCGGGTAATGCATATATACTAATTAAATGAAATATAATACGAGGTTGAAACATGAATTTCTAACCTCTTATTTAATCAATAAAATACGCAGGTTCAAGAAGTAGAAGAAAAGGTGGAGGAATGTGTTGAATCTCTTGCTGAGGAAGCCACTACCCATAAACATCACAAAGAAGAAGCCATTAATATTGGAGAAGATAAACAAGAGCCAACCAAAGAAGGAAATCTTGATGAGACACACAAACATTAATTAGTAGTTATTGATTGGACAAAATTGAATTGTATCTAAGTAGTATAGTTACAATGAAATTCTGTAAAAAAATATTCTTTTATTTTATTTTTTCATTTTATACATAAAAATGTACGGATTTTATTGTCTAACGTAATTTAAATATTTGCCCCATGAATGTTATCTCTCAGTGCCATTTTTTTTAAACCTTCAAATATTATCTTATAGGAATTATTTTTAATAGGAAAATAGTTCATAATAATAGTTACCTAGAATTTGTTTTGGAAAGTTTAAAGTGTCAAATATTTAATAAAATTTTTAAAAATTCCATCAGGAGTATCTAAAATTGGGGTTAATGTTATCATATTATTGTTCATGATTATCAATAACAATTAATTATTGGAAAAAAACATCTTATTTTCCATTTTTTTTTTGGGGCAAATAAACATTTAAGTGTATAATATATGCAAAAAAAAAAAAAAAAAAAAATCCTTTTAGATTGACAACTCAAAAATAGAGTTAATGACAATTCAAATATACAGTTGGCAACGACGACGACGACAGTAGGGTGGCGCTCGAAAGGGACGGTAATGCTGTGAACATGAAGGAATACAACTGAAAATGAAGGGTTACAGAGTAACAAGGGAGAAAAATTGGAGGAATTTAAGAATGAGGAGAATGACTTAATTTCTTGATATTAAAAAAAAAAAAAAAGGCAAAATAGATGTTTTTATAATAATAGGGCAAAAAATATTTTGCCCTCAAAAGGACAATTTTACTATTTTTAAAAATATTTCTTAGTACAAAATGATATGGATTGACGAAATAATATACATTATTTTGCAAAATAATTATCCATATTAAAAAAAAACATAAATTAAATACAACAGCGAACCAGAACTAATTGTCAACAATAACAATAGGCTTTATCTACCTTACCGTGTTAATGATCCATGTGTTGTTTTACCAAATATTCGTTGCTGGGATTAATTGGCTATTTAAGAGAGCTTTGGTAAAAACATCAAGGTCACGTTTGTTTTCGTCTTGAGGTGGATGGGGGAAATCCGGATGGGGAAAAAAGGTGGATGGGCGAAATCCTGTGAATAGTAATCATTTGTTTGTTTTGTGTTGGATGTAGTAGGGGTGGATGGGACTTTATGTCAAATCAATAATGATGATGTATTATTATATTATTATTTAGTAAAGATGTAATGATTGAATGATTGTGTTGAATTGTAATATAAAATAATTAATATTATTATGTATAATTATATAATTATTTAATTATATTATATTATTTGAATTGAATTGAATTAAAACACAAACCAATTGAATTAATAAAATGATATTAACGTTGTTAAAATTATAAGAAATTAATTATCCGACACGAAAATGTCAATTAATACCAATTTAATTTGATTTGATTGAAATCATACATTTTTTATTTTTTTTAAACATAATAAACAAATTGAATTCTTAAAACAATTCAACAACACCATACATATATTTAATATACTAAAGACATGCATCATCATATTACATGTGGTGAAATTTGAACATTCTCATCGTTAATTCATTAATTCATAATATTATTTTTATTCATTTTCAAATTTTGTGTCTAATAATGAATTTTAAAACGAAATAAATAACCAATGTTTTAATGGATATATATTTAATACATTTTTTTTATAAGAAGCAGTTATTCTATTTTTAAAATGTAATTTTTCTCCTATTGTTAATCTTCATTCATTATAAGAATATAAAAAATTATCTACGAAATATTCGATTATGCTTTTCGATAAAAATAATTTTGTTCTTACGTAGTGGGGATTGTCTGTGACGTGCCTACAAATGAATTTTATATTAATTTAAAGTAAATTTTAATATTTAAGTCATGTTTTGTCTTTTGCTAAGTCAAGAAAAAATATTCTCAATTTATTTATATGGTAGACATAATTAATGAATGAAGATAGCAATTAATTTCACGCATATTTACTATTAATATGTTTTTATTGAATTTTTTGTAAAGAATTAAAATAAATAATATACTAATTTAATTGATGGTGTAATATAAAGTAGAAGATAGAGATTAATAAAATATATATTTTATGTGAAAAAATAGAGTTAATGTGGTAGATATTGGGTTATGTGAAAATAGGGGTATAGATGTATAATAGGGGTGGATGTGTATTTGGATGGGGGATGGGATGTGCAAATCCGAAAATTGGCCGGGACGGGGGGAAGCCCATCCCCCATCCGGACTTCGTAAGCTGAAAACAAACACACCCCAAAATGATTGGGTTCTTAAATGCTAAAATGAATATTCGAATGAAGAAAGGCAATAAATGCATAAGAACACTAAGAACACCAAGAGTTGCCAGGGGTTGTTAATCCCTGGACTTGAATGAGTATATGTATTGATTATACTGAGAGAGATTGAACCTTTTTTACATTACAAATGTGGGGGTATTTATAGTTTTCTCACTACAGGAGTATATTGGTCATTTCCGGCCTCTTGGGGGACAGGTGTATTAAATGTCTCCTGCCTCTGAGGACGCGCGGGCTCTGATATGTCAGGGCTTGCAGGTGGCCGGCCACTAGGATGTTGACGCGTGTCCAAAAAGGACGATTCTCTGGCGAAATTCCTCATTTGGATGGAATATTCTCTGTGTCTCTGAGTACGGAGGCAGCCTTTTTCCTTTTGGGGAGGAGATCTCGCTTGATTCTGCCACGTGCTCCGAATTTTCCTTGCCGACCGGGGACGTTATGAGGTCGGAGACCGGTCTCTTGGAGAGTCACGAGACCGGAGGCCCTTAATGCGTATAGATCGGGCCCGGGCGACCATTATTGGTCTTCTCCGGCCGTGGCCGGTCCGGTCCGATCTCAGCCTAGCTGACTGCTTCTGGGGCGATACTGTTGCGTATTTTGGGTTAGTTTCCGGCCTCGTCTCCGAGGTCGAAAATTGGGGTCGGTGCCCGCCGAGGTTGGATACAGACCGGCCAGGTCGGTCCCGACCTCTGGGTATCTTTTTGCCTTTTCCGGCTTGCTTCCGGCCGGATCCGACCTGTGGTCCGAAACGGTCACAACAATTGCCCCCCAGCTCGTCTCTCAAAGTTGATGAGGGGCGAGGTGGTCGTTTGCCATTTTTTGTTGGTGCCGGCCTCGATCTGCCCGGGGTGGTCGGAGACCGGCCAATGGCTATGTGATGACTGGAAGGACGTGCGTTGTACAGTTTGCATAAAAAGGTGTGCACGATGTCAGACGACGCCTCGGATTACGCGCATTAAAGGCTGACGTGCGTGACATGATTTGATCTCCTCGAATATCGCGCATTTAATGCGTGCAATGTACGAGACGTCTGACGCTGAAACCGTCTCTTCATCTTCTTGCACCTAGGCCCCTAAGCCTAGGATTTTATTTCGAAATAGGTCCCTGCCCATTTCCTATAAGTAGGGGAGTCATTCCACTTTCAAGGGTTTTTACTCTTTCGCGATTTGGAGCTGTTCTTTGGCGATTTCCGGCGAACTTCTCACGGCGGCGATTGGTGTTTTGAAGGTAATTTTCAAATTTTCGTATCTCAACTCTTTTTGTTTATACAATGGTGCGGCGGTGGGCGGGTCCTCCGCCTGGGCAGAGAGGTGGCGCCTCCTCTAGCGGCGGAGGAGGTGGTGGTGCCAATCGGCGCCTTTTTGACGAGGGAGGAAGCTCTCGCGGTGGGAGTGGTGCCTCTCCTTCCCGTCTGGCGGGCTCGATCTGGGCGCATGATGACGATGGATTAGATGCCCTGTTCCCACGCCCGGGACGGTCACTATTGGGTGAAGGTGCCCGGGAGGGAGTTCATTTGGCTACGGAACGATCCCAGGATGAAGAGGTGGCTCGACCCGTGGGGGATAGGGATCCACTGGATGACCTCCTGGAGGAAGACGAGGAAGAAGGTGGCCGCGGCGAGGGCGACGACCGGGCCACTAACTTGCTCCTCAAAAATCTTGCGGCCGAGATGATTAAAGAAAGGCTCGGGAGTGCGGGAGAGGCCTCGGGGTCTGATTCTGAAGAGGTTGAGAGGCCGGCCGTTGTTGGTCGGAGTGTCAGCCAAGATCGGCGAGACCAGGTTAGACAGGCCTTTCGTCTGTGGTCGGAATATGTGGAGAGGAAGGATGAGGTCGAGTCTCTCTCCTTCGACTATGAGGAGTATTTGGATCATTTCCCGCGGGGGCCGACCGTTCGCGATCCGGCCACCATTCGGATAACCAATCTGGAGGAGTTCCGTAGGTGGACCATTGGTCAAGTGCAGAGCAAAATGTCTCAGCGCCACCTCGATGAGGCCCGGGTCGGATGGGAAATACCTCTCGACGTTCATCTTTACGCACCTGAGCTAAACGAACGGGCGGACCAGCCTCCGCGTGGGATGGTGGCCGTAACCCAGGATATGATGGAGGTCGGACTCCGCTTCCCCCTTCATCCGGCCGTATCGTATTTGTTGAACTATTGGAACCAGGCGCCCATCCAGCTGCTGCCGAACGCGTGGATGATAATAGTGAGCGTCATGACCTTGTTTGGCAGAAACCGACTCTACCGGATGCCGAACCCTGGAGAGATGACTTATCTCTATCGAATCCAGAGCGAGAGAAGTGGGACCGGCGAAGTCTACATTCAGACGAAGGGGCAGAAGCTGGTGATCGGCCTGCCCAGTAAAGGCCGGAATGATCGGTAGAAGTGGTTCTTTGTTGGTGGAGCGTGGAAGACCGGGTACCCTGACGGAGCAGAGATAGACGTTTCGACCGACATCCGCCCTAAAAATCCCAGTATGGAATTTTTAGCTTGCCCTCGAATTAAAAGTACTGATCTAATCCTTACTTTCTTTCGCAGGTTATCCTTGCCCCTCCGATCGAGAATTGAACTTCGATTTCGCGGTCGTCAGAGAGCGGATCTTGTCACTGCCGGCCTCGGAAAGGAATCAAGCCGTCCTCCGGACTCGAGAAGCCCGAATTTCCGGCCGATTCTTCCAGTTTCCTCGTCATATAAAGTTGACGGGTAAGTAACTAGGGTGACCGGGTTCCGATCTGTATTATATATATATATATATATTTTTAAACTTGGATTTTGATCGTGCAGTGCCAGATTTTCCGACCGTCAGACAGTGCCCCCCTGAGTTTCTCGACCGTTGTCCGAAAATGTTCGCCTTGATGGGTGCCTGCGCGGCGAAGAAAGCGGCCAAGGGGACAAAGAAGAAAAAGGGGACCGGCGCCCGGACCGGGGTCGTGATTGAGGAGCCTCTCCCCCTCCAGTCTGTTCCGGCCGCCGGGGCGATAGCTGCTGAGGTCCCGACCTCCTCCCAGATTACGGGCAAGAAAAGGAGTTGGGAGGATGCCGAGATCGAGGAAGGCGGCCAGCATAGGTCGAGCCCGGCCCCGATAGACATTTCCGACGATACCCCACCTGGGGTCGGGCAGGTCGGAACAGAAGATGTGGCTCGTGCGGAGCCCGTTCTCGGCCAGGAGGATGACCGGACCTACTTTGGTCGTGATCCGGTCCGCTTTCAAGCGTAAGTCTTTTGACATTAACGTTCTCATTCTTCTAAACTATTTCATTTGTCCGTACCTTATTTGATCTTTCATTTGTCCAGGCTGACTCGAAATGATTCCGATCTCCCTCCGCTGGTGCTCGACTTCCTCTCTTCCCGTGCCCCGAGTTCAACGGCTGAGATGCCGGACTACATGCGCCGGGCTGCGAATTCCCTCCCCCAGGCGTGGACAAAGGATCTGGCCGACATTGTCGAGCGCCGTCCCCGGCACGCGGGCCGGACTGGAGTCGCGCTGATCAGTCAGGCGGCCATCGTGGTCAACACGATGGAGAACAAGCTTTCCGAGATCTCCAGGTCGCTCAGGAGGTCCGAGAGCGCCCTGACCCGCGCCCGGGAGGAGAAGGTCGGGCTAGAGAGCGAAGTCGCCCAGCTCAAGAAGGAAAGAGATGGCGCGGTCGGTCAAATGGAGGCCGTTCTGAAGGAAAAGGACGATGCCCTGGGCCGGGCGGAGATGGCCTTCAATGCCCTAGAAGGTGCCCGGAACCGGGTTTCTGAGATGGAAGACGCCAACACCGATCTGCGGTTGGAGGCGCACCTGGCCCGAGGGGACGCCGACCAGGCTTTGGCCCGGCAGGCCGAGATGGAGAAAGAGCTCGAGAAGAAGAATGAAGATCTGGCCGCCGCACTGAACCGACCGGCGTATGATCCCGCGGATTCGACCGCGAACCCGGCGCTGTTCTCCGAGTTCTGTTTCTACGTGGCTGCCGCTAGCATGATCCGGGTAGGACGCCAGGCCAATCTCGATACTAAGTCCCAGGAGGACTACTTCCGGGAGTATGCTGCCAAGAACCCGGTCAGCGATGGTTTCTGGTTCCCCTTCCTCGATCTCGAGACCGACCACGGGGTGGACCTCTCATGGTTCCCCCATCGGCACAGGCTGTTCAAACATGGTGAGAATCCTCCGGCCGGTGACGAAGAAGAAGGAGACGAGGAGGAGGACGAGGTCCCTCCGGAGGGCCCCCAGGTACCGGGCGGAAATGGGGCTGTGGTGGAGGCCTTGGTCGATGAAGTGGCCGACTATGTGGCCGGGACCGGAGGGCAGGCAAGCCCGGCGGCCGGGGAAGGCGGCCCTTGAACTTAAATTGCCTTAGATTTTTCTTACTGCTTTCTTTGAATGTAACCGGCTTCCGACCGGATTTATCTTGTTTTAACTCGTTGTACTTCTTCCCGGCTTTCAGACCGGTCTCCTGAAATGAAAGTCTGTTTTCTTTCCATCTTTGCTCTTTCGTTTATCTACGCTAGTCACAATGTTATAAATTTTAATAAGTGTGAATGAGATTTTGACCCGGGCTCGAGTGTGATATGCCGACCTCGATACGGTCGGCATATGCTTTTGAATTGAGCCCGGTTCCTGGAATTGCCTTGGTTACCTTGCCGAGCTCAAGTGTGATATGCCGACCTCGATACGGTCGGCATACGCTTTTGAACCGAGCTCGGCTTTTAAAGTGGCTAGGGTGGCCTTTCCGAGCTCAAGTGTGATACGTCAACCTCGATACGGTAGGCGTATGCTTTTGAACTGGGCTCGGTTTTTGGATGGCCTTAAGTGGCTTTTCCGAGCTCAAGTGTGATATGCCGACCTCGATACGGTCGGCATATGCTTTTGAACTGAGCCCGGTGTTTGGAATAAGATTGAGCTATGCGAAGAGCTTTTGCATTGATTAGAATTTTGAATACGTAGTACAGAATCATTGGTAGTATTTTTTTAAGTGAATTGCATTCCAGGGGTATTGGTCCGGAGTGCCATCCATGAGTTCCAGCTCGTAAGCTCCCTTGGAGAGCCACTTGGATATCCTAAACGGACCCTCCCAGTTCGGGCCGAATACCCCTTTTGGTACTTGAACCTTCTTGAGGACGAGGTCCCCGACCTGGAATTGTCTGGCCTTCACTTTGGAGTTGAAATTTTTTTCGGATTTCCTCTTGTAGGCCGCATTTTGGAGGTCGGAATTGAGTCTCCTCTACTCCAACATGTCCAAATCGATCATCCGGGCGGTGTCATTGTCTTCGGTGATCGTCTGGGCTGTCCGGTGGCTTGGTAGAGAGACCTCTGAAGGAATGACGGCCTCAGTCCCGAAAGATAAAACGAAAGGTGTTTCGCCCGTTGAGTTCCTTGTGGTCGTTCGATATGACCAGAGTACATCTGGTAGCTCGGTTGCCCACGTTCCCTTCTTGTCCTCAAGCTTGGCTTTGATAGTGTGCTTGAGGATCTTGTTTACGGCCTCTACCTGGCCGTTCGTCTGCGGGTGGTAGGGGGTAGAGAACACCTTCTTGATATTCCATTTTTCACAAAACTGAATCATCTGGAGACCGTCAAACTGTTTCCCGTTGTCGGAGATGATCACTTGAGGTAGGCCGAAACGGCAGATGATGTTTTTCCAAATGAACTTGATGATTTGAGTCTGGCTGATCTTGTTGAGTGGCTCGGCCTCCGCCCACTTTGTGAAATAGTCGACGGCCACGACGGCGAATTTGTGGCCCCCGGGCGCAGTGGGCATCGGTCCGATCAGGTCGATGCCCCACTGGGCAAAAGGCCAAGGGCTATACATGGAGGAGAGATGCTCGGGGGACAGTTTGATATTGGGTCCCAAGACTTGACATTTGTGGCATGACCTCGCGAAGTTGACGGCGTCCTTGTTCAAGGTCGGCCAGAATTATCCTTGTCTGATCACTTTATGGGCTAGGGCCCGGCCTCCGGCATGATTTCCGCATACCCCTTCGTAGATCTCGGCCAGAATGGTCTGGCCTTGCTCCGGGGTTATACATTTTAGGAGTGGGAGGGTAAAGCTTCTCTTATATAAAAGATCATCAATGAGGGTGTACCTTGACGACCGGAGTTGTAATTGCCGTGCCCGAGTTCTATCTTCGGGGAGCCCGCCAGTCTTGAGATACTTTATGATCGGCGTCATCCAATTTTCTTCCGTGCTCAGAACGGTCGCCACTTGTGCTCGGATGACCGTGGGCGTTCCGAGCGTGGAAAGTTGAATATTGGTGAGGTCGGCAGCTCCCTCCGCGGTTGCAAGTTTGGAAAGAGCGTCGGCCTGGGTGTTGTGCTCCCTTGGGATTTGCTCAATGAAAACTTGATGAAATTTCTCGCATAAGGCTGTAACCAGGTCGAGGTACTTCATCATCTGCTCTCCCCGGGCCTCGTATTCACCTTTGATTTGGTTGACCACGAGCAGGGAGTCCATAAAAATGTGCAGTCGGCAAACTCCGATGGCGATCACGAGTTCAAGGCCCCCGACCAGAGCCTCATACTCGGCCTCGTTATTGGTGGCCGGGAAGCTGAAACGGACTGCATGGGTGAAATTTTGGCCCTCCGGGCCGATCAGGACGATACCGGCCCCGACACAAGTATTAGTTGACGATCCGTCCACATATAGTTTCCAAGGGGGGTGGTTGATTCTTGTGAACTTGGGTGGGAAGGTTAATTCTACTATGAAGTCGGCAGGGCCTGGCCCTTGATGGCCGTCCTTGGGGCGTATGAGACCCCGTACTGAGCTATCTCTAACGACCACTTCAACAACCTGCCGCTGGTGTCCGGCCGGTGTAGGACTTGCCTCAGGGGTAGAATGGTGAGGACCTCTACTTGGTGGTCGAAGAAATAAGGCCTTAGCTTCCTTACGCTCATGACTAGATCGTACGCTAATTTTTCGAGCGGAGTGTACCTGAGCTCGGCATCGTGTAGGGCTTGACTTACGAAGTAGATCGGAAGGTGGTTCTGACCGTCTGCTCGGACGAGCACCGCGCTGAGTGCGACCTCAGAAGCCTCGAGATACAAGTAAAGCTTCTCCCCTGGGACCGGTTTGACTAAGATTTGTGGGTTTGCCAAGTACTCTTTCAGTTTTGCAAAGGCTACTTGACTTTCCCTATTCCAAGAAAATTTGCCATTTTTAATAGTCGAGAAGAAAGGCTTACTTTTATCTCAGAGCCGGGCTATGAATCTGTTGAGAGAGGTGAGGCATCCGGTCAGGCATTGCACTTGTTTGATCATCCTGGGCTCTTGCATATCTAGGACAGCCTTGATCTTGGCCGGGTTGGCCTCGATCCCGCGCTGGCTGACGATGTGCCCCAAGAATTTGCCGGCCTCCACCCCAAAGTTGCATTTCTTTGGGTTTAGCTTCATATTGTAGGCCTTGAGAATCTTGAAAGTCTCTTCGAGGTCCCTGAGATGGTCTTCTTTTTTCAAGCTTTTCACCACAATGTCGTCGATGTAGACCTCCATGGTCTTTCCGATCTGATCTGCAAACATTTTGTTGACTAGGCGTTGGTAGGTCGCGCCGGCGTTGATCAGACCGAAAGGCATCCGGAGCCAAGAGAATATGTTCTTCTCCGTGTGGAATGAGGTGTGCTTGATGTCTTCGACAGCCATGGGGATTTGATGGTAGCCGGCAAAAGCGTCCATGAAGGACATCATCTCGTGACCGGCCGTGCTATCCACCAGGTGGTCGATGTGCGGCATCGGAAAGTGATCCTTTGGGCATGCTGCATTGAGGTCGGTGAAGTCTATACATAGCCTCCAGGCATTGTTTGTCATTTTGACCAGGACGGCATTCGCGACCCATTGGGGCTCGTCCCGGGCTTGTTCGATCAGCCTGTTGTCTAGTAACTTCTTGACCTCCTCAGCCAAAGCTTCGTCCTTTTCCGGGTCGAACTTCATTCTTTTCTGATGGACCGGCCTCTTGTTGGGGTCGATCTTTAGACGATGGCATGCGTGCTTCGGGTCTATCCCGACCATGTCTTGGTGAGACCAGGCAAAAACTCCAACGTTGGCCTTGAGGAATTCGATCACTTCCCCCCGCATTTCGGTCGGTATACGAGAGCCGATCAGAACTTCCAGTTCCGGCCTCGAGGAGTCGACTGGAATGTGTTCCAATTCTTCTAAAGCCGTAGCTTGTTCGTAGCTCCGCCGGTCGGAAGAATCGAATTTGGGGTCGAGATCGAGCTCGGATGGCTCGAAACCGATCCTTGGCTCGGGATCGTCGGTCTGCATAGGCTGGGGGTCGGCCGATGTGGATCCGACCTCCGTGATGGGTTCAGCGGCCGGAGTGGCCGTTTCAGAGTCGGGGTGTGGTCCGACCGGCGTTTGGTCGTTGCAAATTGAAAATAAATGAAAACAGGAATAATTTAAACATCTTCTTGCCATTGCCTGGTCACCTTTAATGGTGCCGACCACCCCCTCGGGGGTGGGAAATTTGATATAGTAGTAGTAGGAGGAAGCAATTGCTTCAAAAACTTCTAAAAATGGCCTACCTAGAAAGCCGTTATAGGAACTCGGCTGATCCACGATAATAAACTCTAAAGGCCTAGTTATCTTGACTTCTTCATTGTAGCAGCAGATGAGCTCGACAGAGAGCATGATCCTTCCGTACGCAGCGACCGTCGCGTTCCCAAATCCCTTCAGCTGAAGGTCGATTGGTCTGATGAAGTTGACGAGGTCCCCGAGCTAGTCTAGGACTGCTTTGAAGATGATATTGCAAAAACACCCATTGTCGACCAGTATTCGCTGAACCTCTTTGCCCAGAATCCGGGCGGCAATCACCAACGCGTCACCCTTCGGGAACAACACCCCGGTCCTATCCTGGTTGGAGAAAGTTATCTCCAAGCTCTTGTGAATCTTTGGCTCTGGGGGCGTGACCAAGTTGACGTTGGTCACCTCCCGGACTTCTGCCTTCCTTTTCCGGTTGGACTGCGTTGAGATGGGGGTGAGGCCGCATAGGTTCCCCCCGCCGGCCTGGATCATGTTGACCCGACCGCCAGGATTCATGGGCGGGAGGAGGTCATCCTCGTCATCGTCTTCTTCCAAAGCTGCGACCGGCCTGAGAGGCCAGCCGCCTTCCTCGTTTCTTCGAGGGTGGCGCTGCGGTTGCTGCTGCTGCTGCTGGTGGTGGTCCTGGCGGCCGGCTGGCCTCTGAAGGAGGTCGTTCATACTTTATTCGTCAAACAGCTTCCAAAGTTGCTTTAGGAGATCACGACACTGGCTCGTATTGTGGCCAATAGAGTCGTGATAGGCGTAGAACTTTTTAGGGTCCAGCCGGGACCGGTCTCCAGAATAGGGCCTTGGCCGGGGAAGCACGTCCCGGTGCTGGATCGCATTGAAGATATGCGCGGGAGACTGCCTCATGGCCTGAGTAAGGTGAACTTCCACGTCCTCGAAGGATTTGAAGTTACCAGGTGGTTTGGCCACTTTCTTGGCTTTGAGACCACTTTTGGGTGAGGCCTGAGTAGCGGCCTCTGTCTCCTTTGCTATTGGCTCGGACTCCCCCAGCCTGAGCGCCAGTAGTTTTCTCCGGGCCAGGTAGTCGCCGGCCCGGGCGTGGAATTCGGCGTCGGTCTTTGGGAAGTCTTTGGTGAGGTGTTTGAACATAGGAGACCAGCCGTGGAAGCCCCCCAAAGTTGCGTGTAAGGCCAATTGGTCGCTTACCGCCTCGCCGGTCAGCATGACCTCGTCCACCCTGGCCACGTAGTCCTCGTCGGACTCGTCCTTCTCTTGGCGGATCCGCATCAAGCGATGCCAGCTTTCCGGCCGGGCCACTTTGGCCGCTAAGTATGATGCGAATTGTGCGCTCAGGGTGGCGAACGAATCTATCGACCGTGCCGGGAGAGACACGTACCATCTGTGGGCGAGATCGCCTAAAGTGAGGGGGAAGAGCCTGCACTTTGTGGCGTCGGTTGCGCCACGTCCGGTCATGTAGATCCGGAATTTACTCAGATGAGTTTCCGGATCTGTTTTCCCCTCGTAGAGGGGGGTTGGCGGGGGGACGATTTTGAGCTGGACCGGCGCGAGCTCAATATCGACTGCCAGAGGCTCGCTGGCGATTGGCCGGGCCTTAGTTTGGCCTTGCGCTTCGAGGAGCGCTTTCATTTCGTCAAGTTGCTTCTGCATCTTGATGAGTTCTGGACTGGGGGTTTCGGCCAGCTGGTCGCCCACGTCGGCTAGAGGGCCGACTCGGTCAAAGACGGCCGCACGGGGGACTCCGCGCCCCAAAAGGCCGCTTTGGGCGAAGCTTAGCTTGCGCCTGGTGGAGTTTGCCGGGGTCAGGCTGACCTCGGCTGCCCTCTTGTGGGGCATTTGGGCCGTGCTCCGTGAGTTGGAGACGGACTCCGTGTCACCATACCCAGTGTCATAACTGGGGAGGCGGCTTGGATACCACGATGGGTCCGTCGCACCCAATCGGTCGAAGACCTGGTGTGCAGAGCCTTGCGACCGAGCGGAACCCGGGTTCGCTCGGCCTTGGCTCTCATCCTGGTGTTCCACGGCCTTCGCTTTTCCCTTGAGCGTACGGGCGTGGGCCTTCTTTTTTGAGGCAGAGGTGGTGCTTCGGCACCCCCTTGTCTCTTCCGCCTGGCGGCGTCGTCCTGACCCAGCCTGGTCAGGAGTAAAGAAACCTCGGCCCTGGGACTGAATGGGCTCTTCCGGAAAGCGGATCGGGGAGGCCACGCGTTTGGCCTTCCCGTGGGCATGGGATGATTTCTGGGGATCCATTGCTTTCGGAAAGAGAGTTTGTGGTTTGACGATTTGAAGATTTGAGGATATGGAGCTTTGAAGAACAGTGAGTGTTCTTCAAAGAGAGGTGGAAGAAAGATGAGTTTGATGGGTTAGAAAACCCTTCTTCTAGCGCCAAATGTTGTTTACCAAATATTCGTTGCTGGGATTAATTGGCTATTTAAGAGAGCTTTGGTAAAAACATCAAATGATTGGGTTCTTAAATGCTAAAATGAATATTCGAATGAAGAAAGACAATAAATGCATAAGAACACTAAGAACACCAAGAGTTGCCAGGGGTTGTTAATCCCTGGACTTGAATGAGTATATGTATTGATTATACTGAGAGAGATTGAACCTTTTTTACATTACAAATGTGGGGGTATTTATAGTTTTCTCACTACAGGGGTATATTGGTCATTTCCGGCCTCTTGGGGGACAGGTGTATTAAATGTCTCCTGCCTCTGAGGACGCGCGGGCTCTGATATGTCAGGGCTTGTAGGTGGCCTGCCACTAGGATGTTGACGCGTGTCCAAAAAGGACGATTCTCTGGCGAAATTCCTCATTTGGATAGAATATTCTCTGTGTCTCTGAGTACGGAGGCGGCCTTTTTCCTCTTGGGGAGGAGATCTCGCTTGATTCTGCCACGTGCTCCGAATTTTCCTTGCTGGCCGGGGACGTCATGAAGTCGGAGACCGGTCTCTTGGAGAGTCACGAGACCGGAGGCCCTTAATGCGTATAGATCGGGCCCGGGCGACCTTTATTGGTCTTCTCCGGCCGTGGCCGGTCCGGTCCGATCTCAGCCTAGCTGACTGCTTCTAGGGCGATACTGTTGCGTATTCTAGGTTAGTTTCCGGCCTCGTCTCCGAGGTCGGAAATTGGGGTCGGTGCCCGCCGAGGTTGGATACAGACCGGCCAGGTCGGTCCCGACCTCTGGGTATCTTTTTGCCTTTTCCGGCTTGCTTCCGGCCGGATCGGACCTGTGGTCCGAAACGGTCACAACACCATGTATGATAACGTCGTGCATAATATAATTAGTTAAAATATGATAGATTAGCTACAACATTATTATTACATGCATGTTTATATAGCGTGCGAATGTTGTTTGCCCTTTAAAAATATAATACGTTACTGATATCTTATGGTTGTCATTAATTTTAATTATCTTGTTCTTATCTTTAACTTGTATAATATACAGTTTTATTATCATGCTAGATCTTAATTGAAACCTAACTATCTCATTGAGCACCGAAACTCTTATTAGGCTAAGTTTTAGGATTTTTTTACTTAAAAAATAATTAAAACATATCATTGCTTGCCAATATTGATACATGAGTATAAAATTAGTGCATGTTTATATAATCATTAGTAAGGGTGTGCAACGGTCGGTTCGGTCACCGAACCAAACCGTATTAGTCAAACCAAACATCAAACCAAATTTTTTTTTACAAACCAAAAACCGAACCATATTTTGAAAAACCGTTCGATCCCAAACCTAAATATTTCGGTTCGGTGCGGTCCCAAACCGTACAAACCGAATTTTTTTATATTTTCCCTTTTTATAAATGAGCTTAATTTTTTTTAGCATCAACACACATGTTTCATTCAATTATTTGTAACATGTCAACATCTAAATACTAATTTAAGCAAAACCTGCATCAATAACCCTACTACATAATCTAATAAAAATATCAATATAATAGTTTTCAAAATCAAAGCAACAATTTGAAAACTATAATCAACACAAAACACCACTCCTCAAGTATTAATTTTATGCAAAACACAAATCAACTCATGTATTTTATATGTGAATCTAAATTATCTAATATTAATATTATTATATTATATTAGAATATAAGCTATTAAATATTAATTTACTGAATTATAATTTAAATATAATATATTATTATTATTAAAAGTATTTCGGTTCGGTTTGGTCTATATGGTTTTTAATTCGTAAAAACCATAAACCGAATTAAAAAAAATTCAAATTTCAAAACCGTAAACCGAACCATAAATCGAAAACCGAACCAAAATTTATATTTCGATTTGGTTTGATCGATTTTTTCGGTTCAAACCGTATTTTGCACACCCCTAATCATTAGTTTACACACACATATCATAAACTTGCTGCTCGAAAGAAACATGGGATTAAGCCAAATGCAGCCAGCTTGAGATACTTTAATATAGTAAATATTAAGTATTAATTAGGCGACTAAGAAGATAATATTGCTGGAATTTTCTACGGTGGCTATATATAAATACACCCTTTTTGCAGTTATATTTTTTGACGTTATTATCAAGTTGTCAATTATTAATTACCAGAAAAGAAGAAGAAATAGTTGTCCACGCAAGATACATGCCTAGCAACACTACAAGAAAATAATGATTTGCCTACGGAATTAAATTGCCTACAAAAATTTACCAACAAAAAAACTTGTAGTAAAAATTGCCTACGATTTGCCCACATAATTTTCTAATTATGAAAGTATCTACATTTCTCAACCTAAAACAATTTGCCTACGGAATTGATTTGCCCACGGTATAATTACCTACAAGTCAATTGCCTACAAAAATTTACCTACAACACAATTTGCCTACGGAATTTCCGTAGGCAAATTATTGTGTAGGTGGGGAAGGAAAATGCCTATACAATTAGAGATTTTTGTAGGCAATTCGTAGGCAATCCCCCCTACGAATTTTTTTTGTTGGTAATTCCATAGCTATGTTGACAATTTCTGTAGGCAATATTAAACTTTCTTGTAGTGCAAATTGCTCCCCCTTTTTTTACCGTCACATATTCACGTGGAATCTTTATTTTCATTGACTATAATTAGTTATTTCACTTGATGCAGCTTTGGTTATCGTGACAATATATATATTAATAATGATTAATATATTTTATATTTCACGATTTTTAAATTCAATTTCAATTTTATCACAATTTCCAATATATTCTTATAAAAAAATCACCACATTATTAATTGTTTATTTTTTTTTTATGAAAGGACCACATTATTAATTTTTTCAATCTCGCATATGATTTGTATTATTAGAAACGTTTTTCAATGCAACAACGTGCTAATACTTAGATCAGAGATCTGCATACATGATTCTGCAAAAATCATGTCAATGTGTATGTATTGAAACAACTAGTGAATTTTCATAAAAACATTTAAAATCATGATTTAATTGAGATTTGACATATAAATCCAGAATTAATATAGAATTAATTTTAATAAATTTTAATAAATTTGAATGAGAAAAATTGTCTCTCAGGTGTATATATATACATAACTTTTTCATTTTTTATGGAGCAATACTCACCCGAAAAATAATATATCCAAAGGTACAAAAATTCAATTTTTTGTTGAACTTAGGTTCTGTTAAAGTTGAACTTACGTATGTTATTACTGGCAATTAAAAATTTGAATTTATCTCTCCCAACAATATTTGATTACATTTTGTACCACTCAACAACTCATGCACCTATCAAATAAGAAATTGAAATATATTTATTATATATTTATTTTGCATGCATCCACATGAATCCTAGCCATTTCAAGTTTATTTTATAATCCAACAAATTATAAAGTGTAATTATTACACTTTAGAATAGTTCTCGATTTACAGTCAAATCTGTAGAACAACGTAGTTACAAGAATTATTCAAAAAAAAAAAAAAAAACGTGTTAATTTTATTTTAATCTCTCCTTCAACAATATAAAGCGTGTCTACCAATTAATCAGAATTTATCCAAGACTCTCCGAGATTCCAGTCAATTTTTATTCTACTCCTATATATATGCATCATGTATGCATGCATCTTTCTTTATAAGTAACCATTTCTTACCATCTATTGACTCATCATTTTGCTTCATTGAGAAGCTGATATATATACTTCAATTTCATTTATAAGTTAATAAGTAGCAAAATAAGACATATTGAATAAATTATGTCCTCTGCAACAAGATTCATAGCTTCAATTACAAGATTATCCTCTACGTATAATTTGTCTCGAATTCTTTCATCAAATGATGTAATACTCCGACATCATGGCCTAATTACTCAGAGCTTGGGAGATCGATATCTTAGCAATTACACAAGAATGCATGACCATAACACACGTGTAAGGTAGGTTACAATTTCCTTACCTTTTTTTTTTTTTTTTGAAAATGTACAACAATTGTCTAATTTCAAATGCTCAAAGTCTTTTTTGTCCAACAAAATTATCCCCTTTATTGCCCCAAATTGACAAAAATACCCTCAATATAGTTGGAAAATGATGGAATACAATTGAAGAAAAGTTGAAAAATTGGTGAATAAGGATATAAGAGTCACGATTGGGTAATTTTTTTGTACGATCGGATAAAAAAAGACTTTGGGCACCTGTAATTAGGGCGAAAATGATTTCCCCCCTTTTTTTCTTCTATATTAATGTATGCACATTAATTTGGTTTTATTTTACTATCTTAGGATATAATTGATATGTGGATTATAATTTCAATATATCAATCGATCTGAAATTAATGCCTTTTATGAATTTTATGTTTCTCCAGAAAATTTTCTGCATACAGTAGGGTTCAACCAGATGCTCCATTGCCTCCTCAGCCTCCGTCTTCTTCCTTGTGAGTATTTTGAGGAGTTTTATTAATTCTTATATTATATATAATTGAATCAAATTAATAAACATAATATATATTATTGTATTTATAATTTATTTAATTATGCAGGCGTTGGCTTCTTGGAATCGTCTTAACAATTACTCTACCCTTTGTGGGTAACAAATTTGGACAATTACTCCAAATCAAAAGTATATGTTCCATGACTCTAACCTTTTAAAATAAATACTGATTTTGTTTGGCAGAATGAATTGTGAGTCATAATATATTTTAAAACAAATGATGTGTTTGCAGTACAAGAAAATTACTTTTAGTAATAGTTTTCTGTCATTATGATTTTTCTAATTTCTAGACAAAAAGTCTTTAGTAATTTCATAGAAAACATACTTTAATTTTAAAATCTTGTCATTATACGCTATTTCTTGTTATTAAAATTTTTTAGCTAATTTTTTTTTTAAAATAAATTTGAAATTTCAATTTGTAGAGGACGTTGATACGGTGGTGGAGAAGATAGAAGAAATAGTGGAAGTAGTAGAAAAGGTGGCGGAGGTGGTTGAGAAGGTGGCGGAGGACATCTCCGACGACCTCCCCGCCAGCGGAAAACTGAAGAAAGTGGTGGATATGGTGGAGAATGTGGCTGAGAAAACAGCCGAGGATGCTCATACAGTTGGAGATGCTATTGACAAGGTAATTAAATTTTAAAAAGTCGTCCTTTACTTGTTGCATTAAAACATTAATTTCCATTTGATTAGGTAAGAACAAAGGATTTATTTAATATTTAACCTAACGTGTATGTAACTAACGTATACAATGTGTTTTTTTATTAGTTGGTCAATGTTCCGTGCCTTCTTATATTGAATTACTTAAAAATGGCGTAGTCAATTAATCATTAGACTTTTAATTCTAAACAAGACATTATACCTGCATATTTATCATAGTACAAGATGACCAGGACTAATTTAATATATTATTTATAGGATCGAGATCCATGCTACTCCATTCACTCATGGAATCTTATTCACTTGGATACATAATTTAATAAAAAATAATAATTTTACTGAAAAGTAAATAAAACAGGGGGACTTTGAGGGTATTGTGAAACTCATTTATTTATTTGTGAGTGAAGCTGTTTATGTGAAAATAAATTCAATGGATAACTCAAAGACAAAAGTTAGAATAAGTTTGGTGAATGGAGCATGTACGGTATGTCTCTTTAATTGTATATGTAATATATAATTTGTGTCTTCCCTTGTATGTATATGTACAATATAAATTGTAGAAGATTAGGACTAATTTAATATATATATTATTTATGTATTTATAGAAGAATGCTAATTGTGTGTGTATATATGTGTGTCTCTTCATTATTTCAGCTTCAAGAACTGGAAGAGAAGGTTGAAAACATAGTTGGGACCCTAAATGATGAAGGCAATAAGCATCGCAAGGACGACGCAAAGGTTGAGAAATAACCCATATAAACATGCCATATATAAATGGGGTTATCTATTTAAAAAAAAAAAAGAAAAAAAAAAAAAAAGGGAGCTACAGTAAGGGGTAGTTCCCAGGTATATAATTTCTTTAATTTGGAATAAATTCAAGTAGTAATTGTTTTTTTTTTTTTTTTGAATCTGTCCAAAATATCTAATGTTTCTCCTTTAAGTTTGTCTTATCAAATGAACATCGTCGTAATTTAAAATATTTACTTAGTAATTCTCAGTTCAAACCATTTAGTATGTATAGAGTGAAATCGGTTCATACATGAATCATTGAAAAGTATTAATTGTTTTTACTGAAGAATATTATTTGTTTTCATTTAAGGATATTCGTTATTTTCAAAGAAGAGCATTAATTAGTTGTTTATTGATAACAAACTAAGATTTTTTAGTGAAAACAACTAATATTCTTCAGTGAAAATAACTAACACGCTTTAGGAAAAATAATTAATACCCTTCTATGGTTCATGTATAAACCATTTTCATTCTATACTTTGTCTTACTTGTAAATATCATTTTTTTGTAAAAGTGACACTACAAAATACTGTTGAAATAAAGAGGGATATAGGGAGGGATTTAAAGAGGGGGAGAGGGTTAAAGAGGGGTTTAAAGAGGGGGGGAGACCCTCGACAAAATAGGTCTCGTTAGGGTCCCCCTCGGCTCGCCCCTCTTTAACTAACGAGGGGAAAGAGCCATCGGCTACTAACGAGGGGGCTGCCCTCGTCTGGTTCAAAAACGGGGCCCTCGTGTAAGCCCTCGTTTGTACACGAGGGGGAAGCCCTCGCCTCAGTTCCCGTGGGCCTTGCCCTCGCCTCGCGGTGCTGGAGTTTGGCGAGCACGGCCGCCCTCGCCTGGAAGCGCCCTCGTCTCGCCCCTCGTCCATGCACGAGGGGGCCTGCCCTCGTCTACCAGGGCCCTCATCTCGCCCCTCGTTTGTTCACGAGGGGGAGGCCCTCGTCCAACACAATTTAAAAAAAATATTCGCGGGCCGCATCAGCGGGGCGGGCGCAACCCGACCCGACCCGCGAGCGACCCGCGAGAGACAAGTTTCGAACCCGTGACCTCCCACGCATGGAAGATCTATTGCCCTTCTCCTTACCGTTTGGGCAAGGCTTATCATTCGAAATGTTTTCTATTGTAATAGTATATATATTATTTCTTATTTTGTTTTCTTTGTTACTTAACACTCCTATTTTATTTATACCTTTAATTAATTAATATATTATTATAAATCATTTTATTTACTATAACACCTTAAAAAATTAATTAAATTAATATATCATTTTAAATTACATACATTTAATAATTTCTATTATGATTACACTTTTAATTAATTATTATATATCATTACAATTATGGTAAATAACTTAAAAATGAAATTTATATTATTCTCACATATAAAATGAAATTAACACTTGCAAAATTATATTTTCACTTATGTATATATCTTTTTAAATATAAAAAATTAACCCCTTTGTGCATATATATATATATATATATAATATATATATTATTTTAATTAAAATATTTTGAATATATTATGGTTAAATTAATCAAATATTACTTATAACTAAAGCACATACACATATTAACCTAAATAATTAATTAAAAATCTTTTTAAACACGATATATAGCTCCGAATTTCACAAACATTAATGAAAATAAACATCACAAGCATAATAAAGACGATGCACAATAATTCATACTCTAAGAAACATTCATCAAACATTCATGAAAATAGTTAATTCATACTCCAAGCAATACTCTCAAACATCAGGATCTCGGTCCCTTGCCACGGCTCGAACCCGGTCCTCGGGGTGGGGTATACTCATCGGATGGAGGCGGGGGTGGTGGTCCTCCAGATCCCTGTTGTGATGCCCGCATCCATTCGGTAAACTGGTTTTGGAAGTTCTGGGTCATCTCATCACGCAGTTGTCGTTGTCTCTCTTCCACTTGCTCCAGCAATCGTCGATTCTCATCAGCAGCCTCTCTGCGCGTTCTCTCACGCTCCTCAGCGAGTAGTCGGTCCACATCAATTTGGCTATAGGCTCCAATATGAGTCCCAGCTGATGTCCCGCCTGGGCCAGAGACTATGTGTCTGGACTTTCCCAATTGTCCGAGCCCACGAACTTTACCGTGCTTTTTCCCCACAGTCTTGACGTACATCTGAGATAACTCTGGAAGACTGGGCTCAGGAGGTTGCTCGTCAGAGTCAGAGGTAGCATGCAGTTGGGAGACTCTCGCTTGTACATCAGCCTGCACATTTTTTTAGAGAATTATTTTTCTAGATATATAAATATTCTTAAATATTCATATTATATTTTAAAATGTAACAAGAATACTTACCAATGTATCAGATATAAGGCCGTATGTATACTGTCCTGGACCACGGTAGTGGAAGTGCTCCACAATTTCCCAATCTGTGGCGGGGCGTCCCTTCTTCCTCTCCTATAATTTAGAACATGATGATTAAAACTTAAAATATGTATACATGCATATTATAAAACTTTACCGAATTTGGTATCAACAAATGACTTACAATATCCAGAGCAACCTCGACGGCACCACGAGATCCACCTTTATGGGTGGAGATGCCAGTACCCGGGCCAGCAGGCTCAGATAGTCTGTTCCGTCTACATTGTGCGGATTTGGCTTTCACGTCATCTCTGTCCCAGTACGCGAGCAAGGCCTTCCACACTTTCGTATCCCACTGTGGCTTCTTACCCTTCAACTCCCATTTTCTTTTCACAGAGTTCAAAAGATCTACATATCTTTCAGCAGCCCTTTTCAGGAACAAGTGATGCACATACTGTGTTGAAGTGACAGTAGGATCCCATCTAGCCTCTTTCTGATAAACAAAGATGTTATTATGTCATATAATATCATTATAAATCAAATGAATATATACCTGAAATGTCTCCCAGTACTCCTGCAGCCTTTCTTCGGATATCATCCTGAAGGTGAAGGCGCCCAACTCCATATGTCCAGCCATGATACATCTGATCAGCTTGGAGACCGGATTCGAAGGCATCAAGCTGCAAAACAAATTTGTAATACATAATTAATATTCAAGGATATATATTCCTCAAAATACCTGAAAATAGTAAGTCTAACATACGTATCGTAGGCAATATACACATCTAGTCTCTGTCCGACCATTTGTGAATCCGACTGTTCTTCAGAATCCGAGTCGGTATACTGCTCAGCTTCCTCGTCATCAGTCGTGGGGATCAACGGAACTGGCACTGGTATGTGTGGTATAGGCACTGTGTTCCGCGCCCCACTAGACCGGCCTCGACCCCCGCGACCTGTACTCTGTCGCCGTCCCCCGCTAGAGCTACGATCGGATCCGCTCATCTGTAAAATTTTAAACACCGAGATATAAATGAGCAAATAGTCAAAGTTTAGGTGTACACATTATAATTTATAACACCGAGATATAATTGAGCAAATAGTCAAAGTTTAGGTGTACACATTAAATAATTTCTAACATCGAGATAGCAATTACTAAACTACTTAATCATCATCATCATCTTCTTCCTCCTCTTCATGTTCTTCTTCTTCTTCTTCTTCTTCTTCTTCTTCTTCTTCTTCTTCTTCTTCTTCTTCTTCTTCTTCTTCTTCTTCTTCTTCTTCTTCTTCTTCTTCTTCTTCTTCTTCTTCTTCTTCTTCTTCTTCTTCTTCTTCTTCTTCTTCTTCTTCTTCTTCTTCTTCTTCTTCTTCTTCTTCTTCTTCTTCTTCTTCTTCTTCTTCTTCGAACCAGGAACGGAGAGCCCCCCTTTTTCTTCTTCTCCTTCTTCTTGACTTCCCATCTTCTTCTTCTTCTTCTTCTTCTTCTTCTTCTTCTTCTTCTTCTTCTTCTTCTTCTTCTTCTTCTTCTTCTTCTTCTTCTTCTTCTTCTTGTTCTTCTTCTTGACTTCCCTTCTTCTTCTTCTCCTTCTTCTTCTCCTTCTCCTTCTCCTCCTCCTTCTCCTCATTTTGGAATGGGGGTAGCTCTTGTTCATTCCTTTTATCAATTTCCACTAAGGATCTCGGTTTAACTTTGCAAACCGCAAGCCATTCATGATTTCGCACCCCCGGGTATTCGCAATAGTAAACTTGAGTGGCTTGATTTGCTAATACAAAAGGATCATAACGGCCATATACTCTTCTCCGATTAACATCCACAAGTTTGTAGTTAGGATGTATTCTTGTTCCATTTTGCACGGTAGGATCATACCACTCGCACTTGAACAAAACCACTTTTTTCTCAAATCGTCCAGGGTATTCCAACTGTAATACTTCTTCAAGGATCCCATAGAAATCATTCTCATCTGAATCATAGTTTGTCCCCTTGATACAAACTCCACTGTTCACAGTCGATTTTGATTCACCATAAGTGCGTGTGTGAAATTTGTATCCATTTACGTAATACCCAGGATATGTGGTAACACAACTTACAGGACCGCTGGAGAGATCACGTATCCACCGGTTCTGAATATTGTTTACCTTGACCTATAGTTGACAAAATATTTAATCCTGAGTCTATGTATATATTTTATTATTTATATAATTTTATCAACTTGACTTACAACTTGTTCAAACCATAACGCAAACTGATGTTGAAGTTTATCGTCTTGTTCAGCCCTAGAGAGATTCGGTTGAACACTTTGAAGTTGATGCATGAACATACTACAAGAGGGAAGTTGTACAATATTATCATTATAAGATGTTTTGTAATAATTATAGATGGCCAATGTTGAATATTAACTTACTCAACATACGGTTGCACCTCGTTACAATTCAGTAACACGTAGGTGTGAGCTGTATTTTTCTCTTCGTCTACAATATATCTTGTATTCTTCCGTCCAAGTGGTCGTCCAGGAGGTATAAAAATTGACGGAGTACCAGGTTGGGGTTCTTCGGCGCCACGACCATCGTAATTACGAGGTACATTATGACGCCTCGTCAGAACATGATCCTCAAAGTAGTGGGAACAGAAAATTGATGCTTCTTTTGTTAGATATGCATTTGCGATCGAAGCTTCAACATGAGCTTTGTTACCCACACTGAGTTTTAAATTATGAAGATACCTAACCAGAAGCATCAATAGTGAGTATAATAACCGCTAATTATTCAAATATTTGAAAGTTGTAGATTACCTCTCAAATGCATACATCCATCTGTATTGTACAGGACCAGCCACTCGTGCTTCGTATGCAAGGTGTACAGGTAGATGCTCCATCGAATTAAAGAAGCTGGGTGGAAATATACGTTCCAACTTGCACAAGATCAGCGGAATATCTACTTCCAACCGAGTCATGTTCTCAACTGTAATCGTCGTAGAAGTCAACTCCTTGAAGAATAAACAAACTTCAGTTATAGCTTTCCACACGTTCTGTGGAAGAATTTCACGGAAAGCAATCGGGAGTAACCTCTGCATAAACACATGACAATCATGACTCTTCAACCCAAACATTTTCAATTTTGTCCAGTCAATAGTTCGAGACAGGTTGGACACATAGTTATCAGGAAACTTTAGCTCATCTACCCATCTGCACACAACATCCTTTTGTCTCTTATCAAGTGAATAACAAGCTTTGGGGTACTTTCCTGTACGTGGACATTTCACAAGTGATGGACGACGACAATATTCATTAAGTTCATCTCTGGACTTATTCGTGTCCTTTGTTTTCCCTTCCACATTCATTACAGTGTAGAACAAATTATCAAAGAAGTTTTTTTCAATGTGCATCACGTCCAGATTATGACGGATCAACAAGGTACTCCAATACGGCAAATCCCAGAAAATACTTTTCTTCTTCCAACCAGTTTCCAATCTCTTGTTGTGGGCCTCGGCACCATCTTCTGTCAATTTTCGATATCCCACCCAATTGATTTCATTTAGGAGTGATTCACCTAATCGAATGGGTGGTGGTGGGTCATCCACTATCACATTCTTTCTGAATGCAGTCTTGTTTCTCCGATACGGATGGTGTCTAGGTAAGAATTTACGATGGTTATCGAACCACGACTGTTTACGACTGAGCCTCAGAGTGAAAGCATCAGTGTATTCTCCACAGTAAGGACAAGCTGTCCGTCCAGCAGTGCTCCATCCAGACAACATTGAGTAAGCTGGAAAGTCACTGATGGTCCAAATTAGTGCAGCTCGCATCAGAAAATTTTGCTTTGTAGCAACATCGTACGTTTCCACCCCAATTTCCCACAAATACATCAAATCACGGATCAACGGCTGTAAAAAAATATCCAATTTATCCTTAGGATTTTTAGGACCATGCACTAATACCGTAAGAAACATGAATTGATCTTTCATACACAACCACGGAGGTAGATTGTACGGTGTCACTATCACTGGCCATGAAGAATATTGTTTCCCAGACTGTCCGAATGGTTGAAAACCATCGGTGCTTAGGCCCAACCTTATGTTCCGAATCTCGGAAGCAAATTCAGGATACGAATTATCCAGGTGTTTCCAAGCCAATGAGTCTGCAGGGTGACGCATAACACCAGAATCATCGTTAGAGCAACTTGCATGCCATGTCATATCTTTTGCAGTAGCAACAGACTGATACAATCTTTGCAGTCGAGGAATGATAGGAAAGTAGAACATCTCCTTGTAAGGTTTTTTCTTTTTCCATTGACCATCAACACCACGCTTACGGGGTTTAAACCGTAGATGACCACAAACCTTACAATGTTCAAGTTCACTATCATTACCCCAATATATCATACAATTATGTGCACAACAATCAATCCTCTCTACTGGAAGACCCATCCCACTCATTAGTTGTTTGCTATCAGAAAATTTCCTGGGCACTAGATTTTCAGGAGGAACAATTTCCCGAATCAAGTCAACAACTTGATTATAACCCCTCTCAGACAGTCTATTTTCAGTTTTAATGTTCAACAGTCGGGCGTTGAATGACAATTGTGAGTGTGTTTCGCAACCAGGATACAAATTCTGGTTTGCTGCACGAAGCATGTCATAAAATTGAGCAGCATGCTCATTTGGGGGCTCCTCATTAACGGGTTCTTCCACATTTCCAAAATGAAGGTTAGGACCAGTTAGATCTGTGATCATGTCATGGTACGAGGTAGACCCTGCAGTATCATCTACTCCGTACGAAGTCGACTGATCATAGTTTTGGTGTGGTAGATGACCCCAATTTTGTTCACCGTGTAAAATCCAATTGTGATAATTGGGCATAAACCCATTTATATACAAATGTATTTTCACGTCAATTGGTGCTCTAAACCTTTGGTTCCTACATCTAGATTTCGAGCAGGGACACCTAATATCTCCTTCACTCATCCAATCAGGATTGCTAGTTGCGAATTGTATAAACGATTCAAGACCACTAAGAAAGTCGGGAGCTATCATTCCATTAATTGTTCTTGGACCATACATCCAATTACGACTTGAATAACTCATATTATAATATGTTTCAAATTAAAGAATATTCAAAATTTAATAAAAAATTAATATATAAATCCATTATAATTATCCTATTGTTAATTTAATATAGTTATTCTAAAATTTTCGGCAGAGTTTTGTTTATTATTATCGCATTCTCCAGTTAACTAAGATCCTATAGTGCATCCATTTCCGGCTTAATTAAAATTAATCAAGTCGGAACGCACATTCTACAGCTAGCAAACAACCAACAATATTATTCATCAACCCCCTCCGGCCACTCCAACATAATTAATTAATTATACTTTAAATATATATATAACTATATATACATCATTCATCAAATAAATAATTAATGTAGATAATCGAACACATGAATATTCATCACATATAAAATTAATTAAATATATCATGCAATTAAAATTAAATTTAACACAACAAATATTTATATAATTATTTCTAATTCATATAAATATAATTATATTATCAAATTTATAATTAATGACATACTAATTAAATTAACAAGTTAAACACTACATAATTAGCAACTAATTAACAACTATACATACATATACATACATATATATATATATATATATATATATACATGAATTTGCATTAATTTTACAAACAATTTAATTAACAAATTAGTCGATTAAAATGAAAAATGTTACCGTAGAAATGTTCACGGGGACGAGTAGGCCAAAACCCGACCGGTGGAGTGGTGTTTCCGGCGACGGCGGCGCGGCAGGGAGGGGCGGCGGCGGCTGGAAATGGTGGAGGAAGAGGGTTTTTCGCTGAGGTTAATGGTGGGTGGAGTGTATTTATATTAAACTTTACCAAGGGGGTTAAAGAGGGTAAACCCCCTCGGTAACTACCTGGATTTTAACAGGGACGAGGGGCAGGCGCTCGCCAACTCACGAGGGTACCGCCCTCGCCTACTCACGAGCGTAGAGCCCTCGGCTCACTGAAGCGCTGAACCGGGCGAGGGGCGCGCGCTCGCCAACTCACGAGGGGCCCTGCCCTCGCCCACTCACTAGGGGCCCCGCCCTCGGCTCGCTGAGATTTGAATTGGGCGAGGGGCGTGCGCTCGCCAACTAAAGAGGGGGCCTGAACCCTCGTCTACGCCCTCGCCTCGCTCTAATTTTATTTGCCCTCGTCTCGGCCCTCTTTAAGGACGAGGGCAATTTTCCCCTCTTTAAGTGTCCTCTTTATTTAAGACTTTTTTTGTAGTGTGATCACATTTTTTTGAAATTAAGTGATAATATTATATTTACAAAGTGATACTTTTTCAAAAGCGTAAATGTGATACGTACATATATATTTTATAAGAATTAAAAGTGAGAATTTTTTTTAGTGAAAAGTGATAATGATCAAAGTTAAAATTGTTCGATCCATATATTAAACATACAAACCAAAGTGATAGGTTTTTAGTAAGCGAGGGAATACGTCGAGGTGGAGTTAGTTTCTCGCAGGAAAGTTTGGGTATATAAATGCTACGAGTTTGTTACCTATGATTGGATTTTTTATGGTAAGAAAAGATTTGTCCTTCTAACGTCAGTAAATCTATTAAATACTATTGGATTTTTATGCAACGTATATTATTATTTTCGTATGATTGCACTTTGTATTAGAGCATTTGTACTATGCATAATACAATCGCACTGTATCGCCCTACAATAAATTAAAATTAATAAATATAAAATGACAAAAATACCCTTTTTATTTAAAATTATTTATAAAATTGTACTATTATTGTGATTTTCTTTATGGTCCGATAACTTATCGAGTGTTTGTTTTACACTCCAAAATCATTAAACTAATTCAATTTTGTCTCATAATTTAATTGATGTCCAACTTGACCCAATTTTCGCCGTTAAAAGAACGAGGCCAGTAAAGAGGTTTTATGTTCTTGTTGTTTACGTGAATATTGACTGACATTATTTTATATTTTTATTTTAACACATATAAATAAATAAAAATTGTATAATTAATATATTATTAATATGTAAAAAATAAATTTATTATTATTTGATTAAATCTTCCCCTCCCATTAGGCATCAATACCCCACCCCTTCTCTTCGTCTTCCCTCAATTCCGTTCCTCCATCCCCGACCCAATAAACCTCCCACACCCCACCCCACCTTCACCCCCACCCCCACCAATACCCTATCCCTCCTCTTCGTCTTCCCTCTACTCCATCCTGTTAGAAAATATCCTAGCAGTCTCCTGCCTTCCAGGCTTGAGCGCTCAAGTCCTGTCTGCTCGCTCGATTAAAGGCATAGTTGGGTGACGCTCGTGGCGCTGCAACTAGATATGGGTTAAAGGAAATAAAGTAGCACCTTACTACAAGTCCGGACTTTTAGTCTAGTGGCAAGCGCTTGATCCTACAAGTGATATCAGAGCACATGTCACGAGTTCGAGTCCCCCATATTGCGCAAAGTGGCAAACGCTTATACATCCCCAGCCCAATAAACCTCCCACAATCCACCCCCCTCTGTCTTCCCTCTACCCCATACCCAACCCAATAAACCTCCCACACCCCACCCACCCCCTCCCCCCAAATACACACACGATACATTTACCGTCAACCTCTTCGTCTTCCTTTCAACCCTCTGGCCTCCACCCAACAAATCCTTCCTTCTTCTCAGCGCACGATATTTTTAATATCTCTTTCAATGTCTCTTTCCACCGCCTCTTTTATCTAAAACAAGAAATCTAAATTTAATTGTAGATACCGGTGGAATGAAGTAATTGGAAAAATCAATTCAAGATTACTTATAGAATTTTCTAAGAGGATTAAGAAATCCAAATCGAAGAGTAATTCTGAAAGTAAGAGTAAAATTCTTGAAGAATAAAGAGAAAATACACAAAAGTGTCCAAAATTTAAGGGGGCACTTGTTTTTTGCCCTCTTTTTTTCAAAAGATGTATTATGCCCATTTTGGACCTAAATTGTCCACACTACCCTTACTCATCCATTTTGCAATTTCACAAAATAATTCTTATTTCACAAATTAATATTCTTATATCCAAACACTCCAATTCAATATCCAAACACTTCAATTCAACATGGGAGAAAGTTGAATTCGTCAATCAACAAGCCCAAATACTATCACAGGCTGGAAAAAAAAATTCAGGCGGTGGGCGTTGGCCAAGGTTTCCGGCAAAATTCAGGCGGGCGGGCTTCTGTTTCGCGTTTCTGGTCCAAATTGATTTACACAACACATTATTGCTTAAATCAAGACTTTGAGAGGCCAATTTCATTCATTCATATTACACATTTCAAGAAATCAAACACCATTGTTTGGTTGGCCAAGGTATCTCCACCAAAAAGAGATGCAAGAGTGATTGAGTGTCTAATTCAATTCAATTTATGTCAATAAGGTATGGAATCACTCCTTTGATCATTTATTTTGTATTGTGGTGTTATTGAAACATGAATTACTCAAAAAAATTCTCAAAAAAATTCATTCATGTAAATGCCCACCAAGTGTTTGACAAAAGTCCAAAATGAAAGAATATGATATGTTTGTGTGTTAAATTCACTCATTTGACCATTTATTTTGTATTGTGGTGATAAGGTATGGAATTACTCAAAACATTTGTTAAGTAAAATTTCTTTCATGTAGATGTCCACCAAGTGTTTGACAAAAGTCCTAAATGAAAGAACATGATATATTTTTGTATTAAATTCACTTATTTGTCCATGTATTCTGTAGTATGGTGAGAATGAAGCATGAATTTCTCTGAATGTTCAGCTATGATATTTGACCATTTATTTTGTATTGTGGTGATAAGGTATGGAATTACTCAAAGCATTTGTTAAGTAAAATTTCTTTCATGTAAATGCCCACCAAGTGTTTGACAAAAGTCCAAAATGAAAGAATATGATATGTTTGTGTGTTAAATTCACTCATTTGACCATTTATTTTGTATTGTAGTGATAAGGTATGGAATTACTCAAAGCATTTGTTAAGTAAAATTTCTTTCATGTAGATGTCCACCAAGTGTTTGACAAAAGTCCTAAATGAAAGAACATGATATATTTTTGTATTAAATTCACTTATTTGTCCATGTATTCTGTAGTATGGTGAGAATGAAGCATGAATTTCTCTGAATGTTCAGCTATGATATCTCTTTTGAGTGTGATGTTTATAAATTGAAGGGAATTTGTGCTAATGAAGCTTGCCAACCGCTTGCCAACTTATTGCCAATAATTTGTCAACTGCAACAGCACCTTTTGTGAAAGTTATGAATGCGTATGGTCTTATTTTTTGTTATTTTATTAGCTTATACTCTTACCCGCACCCTTTTGTCTAGTTCCCAGATGAGTGAACGAAGATTTTTGGTGATCCATTTTAACGGAAAATGGGATGGTGATTATCGTGGTGATATTGGGTGAAGACAACCCCACATCTGATGATGATATTGGTATAGAAGTTGATCATTCTTCTGATGAGTCTTATGATGATTATGAGTCCTTTGAGAATCCCACCGAGATTCATCCTGAAATTCTTCCGAACGTGCTCGTCCATGGTCCATTCCGTGTATGCCTTCAACTTTGCCACCGAGACGACATATTTGTTAGCAAAAAAAAGATGTGTACTCAAGATAGAAGACATATGAATTGTTTTCATGTTTTCTTAGTATGCATTTCTATTCCAAAAATAGGGCAACTTAGGTTGGTTTGCATCCTCATTTGGTCCACTTTGTCAGTTTATCGTGCAGTAGATCTAGTTTGTTTTAGATAAGTTATTGTGTATGATGTTGCATGTTTATTTCAATTCAATTCATTAATCCTTTAAGTTTGCCATTTATTGTCGTTTTGAGCCTTAATTGATACTATAAATATGATTGTACACATTTTACTCTGCATGGCTAACACTTGACCCCATAGGTATGATTATTTACCTTGTTGGAAAATGAGTTGGCATAGGGTTGGCACAAGTGTTGGCATAAGATTAAAATGAATAGTTGACACACAAATGATTGTTTTATTCTTTCACCAGATCATTTAACAATAAATTACTAAAATAAAAAGATCAAACAAGTGAACAACCATCAATATTCCAAATTGCAAAAAATAAGTGAAAAAAACAAAGTCGACTATTAGTTTATCGTCTCACATATCGAGTGAAAGTTGAATATTTAATTGTTGTCATCCTATATGTTTCCATATACATCTTTCCGAGATAATAAACAACAAAACAAGTATATAAATCACTTTGTACTTCAACATTCAAACTCGTAAATTGTTAAACTAAGCCTGCAAAAGAAACATAATTTGTTAAAATTAGTACATTGAGAAAATAATCAATATAGAGCTTCAAACATTAGTATAAAGAGCATGACATATTCTTTATTAATCATGTGAAAATCTCAAAGCTCACTGATCCTACTCTAATATTTTTTTTCCAACATAAATAGTGCTGTGAGAGTTGGCAAACAGTTGACATATAGTTGAATATAGTTGGCAAAAAATTGTGAACCATATATGAATGTACTAATATAAAATTATTGAGGATTATATCAAGCCCTAACTATTGTGGTTAATATGAGATGTCAATTATTGCAAAAATATATGAGCAAAAAAGTGAATTAGCACATCAAGTTATTATACTTTTTCATTTAGGAATTTTGTCAAACACTTGGTGGGCATTTACATGAATGAAATTTTTTTTAGATTTTTTTTGAGTAATTCATGTTTCATTAACACCAAATAATACAAAATAAATGATCAAAAGAGTGAATTTTCATACCTTATTGATATAAATTGAATTGAATTAGCACATCAAGTTATTAACTCTTTCATTTAGGAATTTTAGCAAACACTTGGTGGGCATTTACATGAATGAAATTTTTTGAATTTTTTTTTTTTAGTAATTCATGTTTAATTAACACCATAATACAAAACAAATGATCAAAAGAGTGAATTTTCATACCTTCTTGACATAAATTGAATTAGCACATCAAGTTATTATACTCTTTCATTTAGGAATTTTATCAAACACTTGGTGGGCATAGTGATAAATGAAATTTTTTCAGATTTTTTTTAGTAATTCATATTTCATTAACACCATAGTACAACATAAATGATCAAAAGAGTGAATTTTCAGATCATATATACATAAATTGAATGAGATAAACTGTAATCTTACTCCCTTCGTTAATAAATGGATCGACAACTACAATCTTACCCTTGCCGAAATTTTCTTCTACTCAATCGATTAAATTGGCCGAAACTATGGAAGAAGGGAAGGTCGCTGCGGATTTTGGAAGAACCCGTGCGAATTTTCAAAGAAGGGTCTGATTTTGGAAAGACCCGTGCAAAGAACAGAGGGGATGAAGAACCCGACTGCTTTTTCAATTCATGGTTTTCAGTTTTCTTTATCTTTTTTTTTTTTCTGAATTTTTAATTTTTGGATTGGTTAGTGTTTGGATGCAAGACAAAACTAATATTGGAAGAAGAAGAAAAAATTTGAAATGCAAAATCATTGAGTAAGGGTAGTGTGGACAATTTAGGTCCAAAATGGGCAAAATACATCTTTTGAAAAAAATAGGGCAAAAATCAAGTGCCCCCTTAAATTTTGGGCGATTTTGCTTGTCTCCCAAGAATAAATTGTAAAGAGAAACTAAAGGAGGAAATGGATATCATGAAGAGAAAATTATAAAGAGAAAAAAAAAAAAACAGTGTTCTTGAGATTAGATCGGACAAAAAAGATTCACCTTGTTTGTTTGTATATAGTTGAGGAGGTGTATTTTAGTTCATTAATCATTAAATTTGATAAAATAGAAATTTGTAAAAAATATTAATTTTACGTATTGTATTTTTAATATAGCTGCAAGGATATTTTAGTAATTTTATATTTTAAAGATTTTTTTTGAAATTATTTTATCTCATTGCGAAACTAAATCGGCAATAGCGAAATTATATGATATGTCAAATTTTTATTGGGCGTCTGACGTCAGGTAGCACGAAATTCCTTCCTGACCGTAGAAAAACCCCAAGATAAGTATTTTAGTAGGCTTCTGTATGAATTTTTAATAAACGAGCAGTGCATGAAAGCATTTTTAAGTCTAATTTACTCTAATTATTAATACCGGAAGTAATTATTTAAAATAATCACTGATGTGAAATATTCTACAGTAGAATATATTTAAAACAGACAATTATGATAATTTTGTGGGTCATAAAACGTTCCCAAGTTAAAACTCGTGAATCCTAGGCAGGTCGCACCGAGCCAAGTGGATTTTCTCAAAAAAAAAAAAAAAGGAATTCGTGTCAAGGTAGAAATTGAAAACTCACTTTCAGATGTGTTACTGAAGGGGAAATGTGGATAATTATATGTTATTAATCCTTACAATTAACAACAAATATTTGTGATTATAGTAACTATAAGGGTGATTAGGCGTGAAATTGTCATGATTCGTAGCTAGAAACGCCCTAGTTTTGGTCGAGTTTATAGAGTATTTAGAGTCAATTGAGCATTATTTCTATACATTGATAAATTTGTCTCTTTGATGCTCATAGGTGAATAGAGGACGAAAAACGGAGTTCGTAGGACTTTGAATCGACTCAAACGGATGCCCGGATGAGAAGATATTGAAGAAATACGATTGGTATTAGTGCGGACGAGGAAAAGTATCATTTGGGAGGATTAGAGATCACTCGAGCGCATCACTCGAGCGCCACCGCTCGAGCGCATTACTCGAGCGCGCAAACATACAGAACCATTCTTACGCTCGAGCAGCTCGAGCGCCACCGCTCGAGCGAATCGCTCGAGCGCCCAAAACTTACAGAATGATTTCAGGGGAAAAAATCACAAATGGTCCCGTAACTTTGTCAAAGTCCATAAACAGTCCTGTAACTCTTTACTTTATCAATTTTAGTCCTTTGGGTATCAATTTTAGTCCTTTTCGCCGGAAAATTTGGATTTCTCGGCCGAGTCTCTTTCTTCTTGGTCGAGTTGTATTCGTTTCCGAAAAGACATCGCTTTCCTCCATGAATTCCGGCTTCCATGGCTGTGGTCGAGCTTCAAAGCTTTCCTGCTGTAACTTCCGACGTTGAGCTTTGCGTCTTCGATGATGCACGGCTCTGAAATCTCGGCGACCTGAATGGTTTTTTCGGCGTCGAGAATTCCAGCATGAGGCGTGAGATTTCTTCCTACTCCGGCGGCTTCTGCTATTACGGCAAACCAGTGCGGCGGCGGTTCAATTTCCCGGGGATGGCAAGCTTTTCCGGCGAATTGAACGAACATTTTCTTCCAAAATTAACAACAGCTTTCTTCTTCTTTTTCTTATCCAGCACCTTTATCTTTCTTGCTAAAATTTCCGGTAAATTTTCCGGCCAAAATTCAAATTTTCCGGCGAAAAGGACTAAAATTGATACCCAAAGGACTAAAATTGATAAAGTAAAGAGTTACAGGACTGTTTATGGACTTTGACAAAGTTACGGGACCATTTGTGATTTTTTCCCTGATTTCAGCGCTCGAGCAGCTCGAGCGCGACCGCTCGAGCGAATGCACCGCTCGAGCGAATGCACCATTCGAGCTACACTGCTCGAGCGGGACCGCTCGAGCGTTTTGCTCGAGCGCCCGTATACTTTTGCCTCCGGATGCGTATTTTCGGCCCGTTAACTCCCGTTTCGACCCGTGCCTATATATATCTCGTCCAAACACGTTTTGAAAGATCCCCAACTTTTAGAAATACTTTAGACTTAGTTTTTGAAGAGGAGAAGAACGAGCAAGCTTTATTTTACGTTTTGTTGAGGTTTTTCATACGAATTCTAGTTTCTTTTCAATTCTTAGTTTCTTTTCATTAGTTCGTTACTTTGAACACGTTTAAATTTCGTTTTTATCAATTCAATTTCAGTTCTTCGTATTTATTTTCTTTTAAAACCCTAGTTCATGTTTCTTATTTTCTTCGTTCAATTCAATATGTTTATGTTCGTTGTTTCTTCTATTGCTTTTATTTTTGTTATAACCATGTCCGGCTAAAACCCTTGCATGCTTAGGTTAGGATGAACTCGTAGAAGTAGGATGTGGGTACATAATTAGGGTAGTTTGTGACGTTAGTTTTAATTCTCTTAGTTAATGAATTCTTATAATTAATCTGAACTTTACCTTTAAATTTAGTACGAAAATGTTAGAGAGAGGACGACCGCATCACTCAATAACAACTAGTAGTCTTAACGAGAAGGTTTAGGAAAGGTTAATTCATTTACCGGTTTAGCGAAGGAGGACGACCGCATCACCTTAGTTAAATTAGGGTCTCATTAATTGAGCACAATCCATTAACTTGTTAGTGGATTAGTGAAGTCGAGTGTTAGGGTAAAGTATTAGGGTTTAGAATCTTGAGCTTTCACCTTGCATTCTTATACTTAGGTTAATTCTTGTTTGTCACAGTTATTTTGATTATGTACCTGCTCCGTTAGTATACGTAGGGATTCCTATCCTAAGCATCACCATCTCTCATTAGAAAACAACCCGTAGTTAATTCGTTCTTTTTCATTCTTTAGTTAATTAGTTTATTTTAGTCTTTTAATTAATTTCTTTCAAAAAACCCAAAAACATTACACTCATATTAACTACGACGCGTAGATCTTCAGGGATCTATTCGCATATACACCATCTCTTGGGTTCGATAATACTTGGTCCCTATACTTGCCCATACTACAGTGAACCCGTACTCTTGCGGGGTAGCTACTAGTAGAAGCTAGTGTAGTCGCTTCAAGTCAAAGGGTAAGTATGTGTTCATATAAGAACCATTAAATATTTATCCTGACAATATACATTTGTCGTTACTGTAACATATATTTGGTGTTATAGTAACACAATTTGAGAGCGAACTTTTATATTTTCGCACGAACACACATTTCTCTATATAGTAACACATTTGTAATCTTAAAGTAACACGTTTTCAAATATTCATTTCTATAAAAATAAGTAAATATTTGTGTGAAACTAGTATTTATTCTGATAGTAATACATTTGCCTATGTATTAATACAAACTGAGAGCGAAAAGATATATAGATCCCAAAGTTTCACCCAACCATTTCTCGTACCTTTAATCAATCTTGCTTTCTGAGCACATGTGGTACTCCAGTGATAATGTTACCTATTTTTTCCGATAAACAAGAAGATAATATAATTCTCATTGCTAAAAGATCATGTTAATTAGCCATCAAATCTATTAATTAGTTCGATTTTTGCCTAGCCTCCATGTTCAACTTTCTCAAAGCTCCAAAACTTGAGCATCTTCGTGTTCTTCGTCGAATTTTGCTACTTTCAAGAATTATGGATCAACCCTTTCCTAGGTCAATAATGAAAAATTAATGATTAATTAAAGATTACAAAAGTACAATATACAAACAGTGCAGTCCTAGCAATTAAAAGGCGTGAGTCGACGAAATTAAAATTAGGTCCCTCGTATGATATTGTACACT
This sequence comes from Ballota nigra, assembly GCA_947034835.1. Lineage (NCBI taxonomy): Eukaryota > Viridiplantae > Streptophyta > Magnoliopsida > Lamiales > Lamiaceae > Ballota > Ballota nigra. The sequence continues at coordinate 46,438,911 of OX344722.1, forward strand.
AACAAAAAAAAAAGAAAAAAAAAGACAATTTTATGCTTAAGTTGAAATGATGAATGTTGTATGTGGAAATCAACCTATGTGTGGCTAGGTTAATTAATTAGAAAAACGTAAGTTTATATTCAGCGAGCAACTCAAAACGCTATTAGTCGATTTTTTTTATACATTATTATTATTATCATCATCAAATTAATACTTTTTAATGATATAGATGGTATTCTTAAGAAATGGCGGTGTGAATTTATAGTACTCCCTCCGTCCCGCTATTACGTTCCCCTTACTTTTGGGCACAACATTTAAGATGGATGTTAAAATATAGATATAGTATAAGTGATGTGATGGAGAGAAGATAGAATAAAGTGGAATGTGGTTAAATGAGTGGATATGAATAAAGTAGATGAATATAATATTATTATTTGATTTCCAAATAAGGTATGAGAAGTTTATAGTGGTCCTGGACCAAAATGGCAAAAGGGGAACATAATAGCGGGACGGAGGGAGTAATAAATATATGACGGTGCTACCCAAACATGAACTAAAAAATACGAATTTAATTAAGCTGCTTCAAGAGGAATGGAAACGTGTGAACATACAAAAATATTACATATACATACATAATTTTGGCCCATAAAAATTTACAAAATTTTTTAGCCTGAAGCGAGTGACTCGTCAAACTCAAGAGAAGCACAACCCTGTATGTGTATATATAATTGTATTATTAGGGAATTAATTTTTAGAGATGAAAAGAAATAATTCTTTCACATATAATATATTTCAAGTATTTTTATTGTTAATTTTTATAAAGTGTTAATTTTTTTTCTAGGAGATGTGTTGTACGTAGTGTTATTGAACGAGGAGCAACACGTGTTGATAGACGAGCAGAAATGCTATTTGGGCGAGCAGGATTACCCAAAGTACCCACACTTAAGACGAAGTTAAGCCAACAAAGCCAAGCTGAGTTGGAAAAGACATGCAGACATGTTTTGCCCGAAGAACAATAATGATCAGGCGGATAGATTTAAGCCAAGAGACCATGTGGACCAAAATGATGCCCTGGCGAACATATCTAGCACCTCGGCGAACAGATTTGATTACAATATCAAGGTATCAAATTATCAAGAAGGATGACCAACGAAATCAGACTAAAGACTCCCCAAGGACAAGTCCAACAGGACGAACAACTCTTGAATACGAGCAAGTCCAACATTAAGGGATATAATTTAGTTTAGATAAGGTCAAATAGTCAACATTCCAAGTGTCATACATGCACACTTGGAATATCAAAGGTCTTGGACACCTCCTGCTAGACAAACATGTATAAATACCTTGATTTTCAGCTAATAAAAAAAGCACAAATTAATATACACGTTCAAACTTCGATTATACACCCAAACCACCTCGATTATCGAACATACAAATTAAATACGAAATCAACTTATGTATTTGCTTCCAATCTATCTAATTTTCGTATTCACTAATTACATTAGTGATCAATCACACGTAATTGTTTGGTGATCTAATTAGTAAACAAAAACAGCCACTAATCCTCACGATTAGATATGATCACCAACAACACGCACTATAAGAAAATATAAACTTGCCTACGAAAATTGCCAATATGGCTACAAAACTTCCAACAATAAAATTCGTAGTGGGAATTGCCTACAAATTTACCTACAAAAATTTCTAATTGTATAGGCATCTTCTTTCCTCACCTACAAAATAATTTGCCTACAAAAATTCCGTAGGTAAATTGTGTTGTAGGCAAATGACTTATATGTAATTATACCTAGGAATTTTGTTTTGTAAGTAAATTAATTCCGTAGGCAAGTTGTTTCCAGGTTGAGAAATGTAGATGCTTACACAATTTGAAATTTTGTAGGCAAATCGTAGGCAATTTTTACTACAAACTCTTTTGTTGGAAAATTGTGTAGGCAATTTTAATTTTCTAGATAATTCTTTATTTTCTTGTGGTGACGGCCTCAGAGCTTTTATTCTTCTTAATTGGTAAATCAGGTTTAGCTTATTTTTTTTTTATCTAAATTAGGTTACATAATATATATTTTTTCTGTTGCACTTGAACTGCAAATTAGTCAATGGTCTTGGGCACAATGAAATGTAGAAATTGGATTGTGGGGATAGCTTTTACAGTAGTTCTGCCATACTTGAGCAAGGAGTGGACATCACTTCTCAGTATCAAAAGTAAATTTCATTTTCTTAAATATATATAAATTAATTAGTTTAGATTTAATGTGCACCAAGTGCACCGTACAATTCAAGTATATTTTTTTACAATGTCATTTATTTTCACTAAAAAAATGCAGGTGCTAACCTATCAGCAACTCATCGAAAATAACTCTGTAAGGCCACTTTCTCATTATGTTACAGGAGATGATGGCTATTGGAGTTATACAAATGAATTGATTACACACCTGGTTCACACTTTTAGATGAGACGAAATTCTTTCAATGGCTCTACTGTATACTGACTGGCTTATGCAAGATCAAAAGCTTCTAGATCTTCTCTTTTCCTCCACCTCCTAGGGTGAAACTTATGGTGAGACTTCAGATATTTAAGTATAAATGTTCTTATTCTATTCATGATATGTTTAAGTAGATGTATGTTTTAGTTGCGCCTCATCTCACTAATAATCTGCTCTATGTTAGCAAATATACCTTCGATTATCCCGTCAATGTATGAATCACTAATAATTAATTTTATATTCAGAGTCGAAGAACACAAGTCATCCTGACTAGCAATAGGCGTGAAAATAGTGTTGAAATGAACCCCCTCGACAGAACTGGCCGAGGGTCTCGCTATATATCATGTTTGGGCTCAATTTGATATTTTGAGCCTATCATTCTAACCAGACTATTAGGGGTTTATAAATACTCTTATTATTTTGGGCTCAATGTATTCTATATCACGGAGATCACATAATAATACAAGCATCTCTTCTGCTCATGGATGTAGCCACATAAATATTGTGTTATTTAATTTCCCGTTTATATACGCATCTCTCTTGTGTTCCGTTTTAAAAAACTAGTATCAGAGCTCGGTTAGGGTTTTCACAATTTGGCGAGGAAGATATTTGGGTTAAACGTGAAAAATTGACAAATTCACGGGGAGGAACACTTTCAATTTATGGCAAATCAAGATGCGAGTCTTGTTGAGATAACAAGGGTTGTGACCACTACTGATGATGTCGAAAGATATCAAGTGCAAGTCAGTGGCTTTGGAAGAGGCTGCGATGACTTATCTGGAGGAGAAGGCACACTTGTTGACTATGTTGTGTCTAGCAAACAATGTCATTCGTACTGAGATCACAGAGGAGGAGACTGCGGCTGGTCTATGAAAGAAACTGGAGAGTCTGTATATGACAAAACTGCTAACCAATAAGTTGTTGAAACAACATTTGTTTAGTCTGCGTATGCATGAAGATGAGTCACTTAACAAATACTTAGATCAGTTAAACACAATTTTATTAGAATTGCATAATATTGATGTTAAAATTGATGATGAGAATGTTGTGTTAATTCTGTTGGTTTCTCTACCATTGTCATATGAGAATTTTGTGTAGTCTTTTATTATTGGAAAAAAACATTATTTCTCTAGAAGAAGTCATATCATCTCTGCATACCAGATAGTTGCACCATAAGGCGGTTGGTACAAGTGCAAATGATTAGGTCATTGCGTTAGTAGCAAATGCAAGTGGAGTAAGGGACCTGCTGGAAATTCGGGAAAAAAAACCCCAAGAAGAAATCAGGCACCAAGGGTCCTAAACCAGACGATGTCTGTAACTACTGTAAAGAAACAACGCATTAGAATTCCAATTGTCCACATGAGAAGTAGAAACAGGAAAAAAAGTAAATACTACTGTTGTTGAAGGAGATGATACCAACTCCGAAGATGATTTAGCCCTAATTGATGATGAACAAACACATAACACTGATGTGTGGGTTCTTGATAGGGATGTTTACTTTTTGTTTCATAGCACCGACGCACTACTTTTGGAGAATTGCATGTGAATACATTGGGATATATAGAGAACTTGGTTGTATATTTTGTTGGTCGCATAGTGAGCCTAAACTTCGAATTGCTTAGCAATGTCGATGTTTGGTGGGAGATTTTTTTGTGATTTGTATTTCAATTGCACCAAGACATTCTTGAAAATTGCATGAGCGTGAAATTTGATTGATTGAGATTTTTGTGTGGCAATCTGGGGTTGTGCTTTAGGTGAGTTCGGCCTAGCATAATAAATGAATTTCCGCCCAAATAATGATTAAACCTGGCCCACACGCTTAAATAAAAATGGCCGGATGTAGGATAGCTGGATAAGTATGCCCAATACTTCCTTCCTCGTCACGATATGAATTAACTTCGCAGATGCCGAGGATAGAGTGAAAACGCGTCTGAAACCAAAACTTATCGGCTAATTCGGTGGATGGGTAGACAGACCGGAGGTGGGCGGCGCTGATCGTTGGCGACGACTAGAGTTAAGTCAGAGAGGCGATCGAGGCTTGGCGTCGTGGTTAATTTCTAGCGGTGACCGAGGCTTTGTTACGCTCGGCGGATGTCGGCGATCGATGCTAGAGGATCTCGACCTCGGCGGGGTTGGCGACTTCAGCGGCGAATTCACCCCTTGCCCGATACAGAAAAGAGGGCTGCCGATTCAGGTTGAGATGAGACAGATTCCCTCTCCTCTCCTTTCAATTGCGAACCTTGATTGGTGGAATAAAAAGACAATGGAGCTCGACAAAGATTTGGGGGCCGCCGCTCGGCTACGGTTGGCGAGCAGGGGTGCGTCAACTGGGTTTGAAAAACCTAGAAAGGTGTGCGAGATGAACTCTGGCCCGGGGAGTCGAATGCGCGGCGGCGGTCGCACACAGCGTTGATCGGGCTCGGGCCAGGCAGCAATTTCGGGCGAGTGTTCAGCTCCGATAGTGCAGTTCAATGGGGATAAATAAACAGAGGGCCGATCTTGATTGTTGATGGCGGCGTTTAGGATCTATGGTGAGGTAGACGACGGTTGAGGCCGAATTCGACGACGGTCTCTTCACTAAGGTCGGTGATCGAAGTTGAGGGTTGCGGCGTTTATGGCGGTCAAGGTCGGAGGCGACCTTCGATGTGTGATTAAGACCGGAGTGGAGTGGACTTCAAAGCAAAGAGGTGGTTGCGCTGAAATTGAGGGCGGTTGCCAAGGTCGCGTAGGGTGGCTATTGTTGGAGTACTCGGCACCTAGCATCGATGTTGTTGAGTTCATGTCCGGCAAGGATTGATTAGTGCAAGGTCGGAGATGATACAGCAGGAGGCTGTGGCGTATGCGCTTGGCGGCAGGTCCAATTGTATTGGGCTTTAAGCGAGCCTATGCTCGGTGCTTGATGGTGAGACAATAACGATGCGCTGCCCGAACTCGACATGAGGTCGGTCCCTTGGCGGGGATTTGAAGAGGTCTGTTCTTGGAGCTCGCCATCTATTGGTATCGAAGGTCGACACTCGGTTCTCGACGTCCGAAGGTTTAGCAGTTCTAAGCTCTGTGAGCGTAGCTTGTTATCCGATAGAGTACACAGGTAACAGCCGATCTCGATTGGTGTGAACTTGGTGGATGAGCAGAGGTCGGTGAGATTTTGTAGATGGAGAGGCCGGTAGTTGTGGTGCCGTGCTCGGTGATTGAGGGTCGATGTCGGACATTGTGGTATCAATTATGGTCGTGGTCGGTGTATGCCGTTCTGTCATTCCTCTGCACTTGCCACTCATTGCTTGGTGCACGACTTTCATCGTTCAGCTCGAGCGGCCGAGGTGAGCATCAGGTGGCCATTTGGGCCACGCTCGGCATGTCGGAGTAGACGGGTCATTCCTGGCTGTAGAGATCTGAATTGATTGGGGCTTGGCTATGGTTGACCTCGGTGGAGTTGGGTGATCTACCTCGAGACGGTTGATGCCGAGCTTATTGATCCTTGGCAAAGACTGACCTCGGGTGCTTCGATGGATAAAATTTAACTCGGTCGCTCGGTGGAAATTCGGGACCTCAGTTGATGGAGTGTGAATAAGTTTATAGGAGGCTCGGATGAGGAGAGCTTGTGGCCAAAGTTTAAAAGGTTCGACGTTGGCGGAGAGAAGTTGGTGAGCTGGGGGAGAAAAATGCCTGAGTTATTCTTAGATTAGGAAAAATCCTATGTGTCCTGCACCGTGGGGTTGCTCACTATTATTGGTCAGCGGTTGACTATTTTTCCTCCCTTTTTTTTTTAGGGTGCCTACCACATAGAATGAAATAGAGAAATACAAAAAGGGGGAGACCTGCCGATCACATAATCTCTCTATTTTTTTCTTCGAAAGTAGTAGACAAAATTTTCAAATGGCTCTAATTAGGTGTCGGTGTTGACCACTGAGCGGCTAGCAATGACGGTCTATCTCCGGGATCGGCTAGATCTAGTCGAGGTCCGCTGGAATCGAAGCGGGTTCCCCGGATCCATGGTTATTTGAGTTGGATTTTCTAACTGGGACAACAATGGTGTTGATGAGCTTTGGACAGAGAATTATCACTTCATTTCCAGTGAAAATATGAGAACCCAGCAGGTGTTTGAGGGTGTTTTTGGGGAGAGGGGATATTTTTAGTTTTTGAAAATAAAAAATGGATATATGTAATCTTTTGTAGAGATGAATTGGCTTGAAGTCTTGGAAAGTATTTGTACAATCTCTAGTTTTAAGAGATATGGAATCAGAAGAGATTTTTCATTTTGTATAGAAGTGAACATTTATCCTATATATACTCGGAATGTATTTATGAGAATTTGATGATTCGGGTAGCAGTAAAACAATGAAATGAAACTGAGCATTTATTCGGGAATCCACTATTGTTTCTTTTCAGAGAGCTTTGAGAGAGAAAAACTGTGAAAAAAAAAAGATAAGACCTGTTGATGTTAGGTCAATATTGTCCATAATGTTACAACATTTTCCGCAACATCAGAATTTACCCTTTCTTCTTACACTAACTCTGATTGTTGCAATGTTGTCTTTAATGTCTAAACATGCAGAATGAAGACGTGGAAGTTACAAGGTCAAACGGTTGCAGTTTAGAGTGAGTTATTTGAAGCTACAACATGGGCAGTTATTAAGATCATGAAGACTTAGTGTTGGACGGTTTTACATCATGAGAAACCATATTTTTGTGTTCACATGCAAGGATCGAAATTTATAAATACCGTACGCATGAGACACTATCAAGTGAAGAGTTCGAGATACCTATTTTACATATAACAAGTGTAGTTATTTCGGTTCTCTCCTTTGTAATTCTAGAAGTGTTTTATTTTGACCTTTGAATAGGTTATTTGGTTTACACTATTAGAATTATAGGCTTTTGATTGTATACCTAGGATATATGATCTTGATGTAAATTCCTACAGTTGGTTTTTACTTTGTCTTTGTATCACTACTTGTTATAGTGAAGTTTCGCCATGAGGCATCATAGATTATTTCATAATCTATGAAAAAGTTTAGATATCCCGTTTGCAAATTTTATTTACTATTTTTCAAAGTCTTCCGTTGTGTATGTTGTTGCTTATGTTTCAACACATTTGACAACATTCTGGAAAAACACTCACACACACCCTTCAATTGGCACCAGAGCCATAACTAGATATACTTAGTTAGATCCTGTGTCTTTAAGTGTGTTAATTTCATTTGCAATAAAATATCCACTTACCCCCGCTTTAAAACCACCGATTCTAGATGGATCTAATTATGCATATTGGAAACCAAAGATGCTTATGTACATTAAATCCCTTGATGAACGAGCATGAAGGAGTGTACTGTCTGGATGGACTCAACCCAGGACTCCAACCGATGAGGACAATGAAGCACGAGTCAAACGTGAGCTGGATTGGACCAATGATGAAGTAACCGTTGCCAGTTACAATTCGAAAGCGTTGAACATCATTTTTACATCAGTCGATGTATCAATATTCAAACTAATTTCGAATTGTATATCTGCAAAGGATGCTTGGGATCATTTGCAAGAGCATTGTGAAGGATCTGAAACTGTTCGTAGAACAAAACTACAGATGCTAGGCACCAAGTTTGAAAACCTCAAGATGAGAGAAGATGAAATTATCTCTGCCTATAATGAGAGACTCTCTGAGATTGCCAATGAATCTCACTCTATAGGTGATCCTATTTCAAATGCCAGGTTAGTTCATAAAATTCTAAAAACTGGTCCAAAACGTTTTGATGCTAAAATATGTGCTATAGAAGAAGCTAAGGATACTGATACTATGAGTCAAAATGAATTGATAACAGTCCAGATGTGAGATATTTTACAAGTTCTTTTGTGGAGACAGGTACTTCCTCACTGGATAAAACAGGTTGTATCTTATGTCAAGATAACATCAAGAAGATTGAATCACAATCACAGATTCTTAAGTCAATGACTTTAGAAAATGCTGATTTGAGAGATTCTCTAATCAAGCTCGAAGTAATCCTTACAAGGAAGGATATGGAGCTTGAGAAGCTGAATGAAGAGCTTAGAGGTTCAACCTTGAACTTCAAAAAATTCACCAAAGACACTGAAATTCTGGACGATGCCTTAGTACTTGGTAAGTCTGGTAGAAAAGGTCTTGGATATGTTGGTTCTTCTGAAAAATCTATAGCTAGTAATGAACCTGTTATATTTGTAAAATCAGGAAGAGATTCTGGAATCAACACTCCTGACTCTGCAAATAAACTATTTGAAAAATCAAGTGATTTTTTTATGTCATTACTGCTATAAAAAGGGACATATCAAACCTTACTACTGGAAATTGAAAATAGATTTGAATGCTAAATATGTGTCTCCAAATTTGTCTCCTCATTTAAAAGAACATTTTTCAAAAATTAATTGGGTCAGTAAGTCTAAAAGTTGTAATGTTGTGTATACTTCATTAAAAGCTCATGCACCCGGTTCTTGGTATTTTGATAGTGGTAGTTCTAGGCACATGACTGACAATATTGATTTTTTTAACTGATTATAGATTAGATGCCGATGGTCATGTGATATTTGGAGGTGGTACCCGTAGTGCAGTTATTGCTAAGGGTACATTGAATGTTCCAGGATTCCCTAAACTGACTAATGTGTTGCATGTTGATGGATTAATTGCAAAAATCTGATTAATATAAGTCGATTATGTGATGATGGCCTACATGTGAATTTTGATAAAGATTCATGCTATGTGAAAAATGAAAAAGGTGAATGTCTTATGGTGGGTCATAGATTTGTGGACAATTGCTATGTAATTGATACCCCAAAAACCTGTAACAATGTGAAAACCGATGAGAGTTTTCTGTGGCATGAAAAACTAGGGCATACACATTCCCGGAATATTCTGAAATTAATTAAGACATGTGCTGTAAATGATCTTCCTAAGTTACAGCTGAACAGATCAAAGGTGTGTGGTCCTTGCCAAAAAGGTAAACAAGTCAGAATGTCACATAAAATATTGTCACATTGTTCTACATAAAAATGTTTTGAACTTCTTCATATGGATCTTATGGGTCCAATAGAAACTGAGAGTATAGGTGGGAAAATATATTCTTTTGTTTTGGTGGATGATTATTCCAGATACACTTGGATTGAATTTCTCAAGGAAAAATCTGAAACTTTTTCTATGTTTAAAAATCTTTATAAGAAATTCAAAAAAATCAGATCTGATCATGGTAGGGAATTTGAAAATAGTGATTTTGCAAAGTTTTGTCAAAACAAAGGTATCTTACAAGAATTTTCCTCACCAGAAACACCATAGCAAAATAGTGTAGCTGGAAGAAAAAATAGGAATTTAAAAGAAATGGCTAGGGTCATGCTAGTATCAAAATATCTTTCAAAAAGATTTTGGGGTGAAGCTCTTAACACTGCATGTCACTTTTCTAACAGAGTCTATTTGAGATCAGGAACCAAAAAAACCTCTTATGAAATTCTAAATAACAAAAAACCAAATGTTAAATATTTTCATGTGTTTGGTTGTGTTTGTTATATTTTAAATGATAGAGAACAGTTGCACAAGTTCGATTAAAAAAGTGATAAATGATTCTTTCTTGGTTATTCGAGAAATAACAAAGCATATAGAATCTATAATCTAAGGACTGATACTGTGCAAGAGTCTGTTTATGTGGTTTTTGATGACAATGCTAGTCTTGCAGGTCCAACAATCGAGGATGATGTTACTGGACTTATTGATGTACCAATGAATTCTTCAGATTCTGGTCAGAGTAAAGATGTTGTTCAAAATGTTCCAACAACAAGAACAACACCTAAAAAATCAGATTGTCCTGGGAATTCACTTGAGTACAACAAAGTTCCATCTTCCAGGATAATTAAGGATCATCCTGCAGAACAAATCATTGGAGAAAAATACTCTGGAGTTCAGACAAGAAGAAGAATGGGTATTGTAAGCAATCTGGTAAGAACAATCTGTATGTCTTCCATCTGCAACAAGGTAAGTCATGGGTGTTATCATTCCCTAATTGAGCCTAAAAATGTGATTACAACTTTAAAGGATGAGAAATGGATTAATGCTATGCATGAGGAATTAAATCAGTCTGAAAGGAATAATGTATGAACTTTAGTACCTAGGCCAGAACATACAAATGTCATAGGGACTAAATGGATTTTCAAGAACAAAACTGATGAATCTGGTAACATTATTAGAAATAAGACTAGATTAGTTGCTCAAGGATATACTCAGGTAGAAGGAATTGATTTTGATGAAACTTTTGCTCCAGTTGCTAGAATTGAATCTATAAGATTGTTACTTGTTATTGCATGCTTTCTAGATATTAAGTTGCAACAAATGGATGTTAAAGCTGCTTTTCTAAATAGAATTTTGATTGAAGAAGCTTATGTAGAGAAACCAAAAGTATTTTAAAATCCTAACTTTCCAGACTATGTGTATAAACTGAACAAGGCCTTATATGAAACACCTGAAGCATGGTATGGAAGGTTAACTGATTTTTTGGTTAACTTTGGATTCATTAGAGGGGAAGCTGATAGAACCCTTTTCATTAAACAAACTGATAATCACATTATGATAGCTCAAATCTATGTTGATGATATTGTGTTTGGTTCTACGTGTGATAAAATGATTGAATCATTTGTGAAAGAAATGACAACCACCTTTGAAATGTCAATGGTTGGAGACTTAAATTTCTTCTTAGGTCTTCAGATTAAACAAAATACAGATAGTGTTTTCTTCGCACAAAGCAAGTATGAAAAGAATCTTGTTAAGAGGTTTGGACTGAAAACTGCTAAAACAATGAGAACCCATATGGGTTCAACACAAAAGCTGTGTAAGGATGATGCTGGTCAAAGTGTTGATCCAACCTTATACAGATCTATGATAGGCAGTTTACTATATTTAACCTCCAGTATACCAGATATAATGTTTAATGTATGTTTATGTGTTAGATATCAAGCCAATCCTAAGGAATCTCACATGAATGCTGTAAAGAGAATTATTAAATATGTAGCAGGAACATGTGATCTAGGAATCTGGTATGGAAATGACACTAATTGTACATTGATTGGCTATAGTGATGCAGATTAGGCCGGAGACAGTGATGACAGGAAGAGTACAAGTGGTGGATGTTTCTATATGGGAAACAATCTCATCTCATGGCACAGTAGGAAACAGAACTGTGTTTCTCAATCCACAGCTGAGTTAGAATACATTACAGCAGAGAGTTGTTGTACTCAATTACTTTGGCTTAAGAAAATGTTTGATGACTATGGTTTGACCAGTGATATACTAACTATATATTGTGACAATACGAGTGCTATCAATATATCAAAGAATCATGTACAACATTCTTTGACAAAACATATAAGGATTAGACATCATTTTATTAGGGATCTTGTTGAAAAAGAAATAGTGAAATTAGAATATATCTCCACAGACAAACAACTTGCAGATATATTCACTAAAGCTCTTGATTTTGAGAGGTTTTCTTCACTTAGAAAATCTCTTGGCTTATGCTCTCACAGAATAAATTAATACTGTGCTGTGAAATATATTTCGACATTAATCACAACATTAGAAAAACCTTAGCAAATTTTCTAAGTATTTGTTCTGTTTGATTCTTGTTGATTCATACTTATTGATGGTTGTTTGAATTTGAAAATGTGTTTATTTTTGTAGTCACATATCATTGCGTGTTAATGTATTTGAAATATCACAAATAAGATACTTTAATCACTGAGTAACTATGGGACACGGAGCTCACTACTACGATGTACTCTTTTCAAAAGGTGATTAAAAATGTATCAATTTGTTGATAAATCCACTTAGTAACTATGGGGCACAGAGCTCGCAACTATGATGCTCTATTTTCAAAAGGTGGATTGTTGGTCCCGTTTTTCTTTCACAAATAAGGACAATATGGGAAATTAGGAAATTTTTTTTTTAACACTGATGTTATGCAAGTCAGTAAAGCAATAAAGAACACAACAATGTAAAGTGGTTCGGAGGCTCAAGCTCCTACATCCACTGCCTGATTTAACAGGAAATCCACTACCCGGGATTCTTGTTTTTAACGTGCCAAGGTGCACTCACAACTGGACTCACACCCCTCCGCGGAGCTGCCTCTCGAACTGGCCTCACATCCCTCTTCACTCAGGGACTGCCTCTCCTCACCTCACTGCAACACCTAACACTCTTCTCGAAAGGGTTTAGTTTGGTTTGGTTCTTCTCCAACTAGGTGAGGTTTTCCCTTACAGGGTTTTAGCCTCTGAGCTAAGGTTGGGAAAACCTCTCTAAGCTTAGGATGTATATGATAGGCTCGAGTATACAAACTGGAACACTCAAATATGACTATGAAGAATTCAATGTCAGTGTTCTTGATGGAGATGGTGCACCCTTATGACTCCCTCATGACTTGCACCACTCTCGCACACCAGCTCTCTTTCAAATGAAGCTTGAGTTTGTATTTATAGTTTGGATTTGAATGTTACCGTTGGAGAAAGTAACATTCAAATCCAGACTATCTTTGGAGTGAAATTCTCCTTTTCAGTGAAGTATGGCCTTGTCAGCTTTTGTCAGATTCACTGCCTTGACTTGATTGGTCCACGTGGACTGAGTCCAACGGCTCTTTTGTTCAGGGTACTTGATCAGGGTAGTCCTGACTTCAGGCGACTTGTCTTCAGCTGACTTGTAATCCTCTTAGGATACCTTTCTTCAGTAGACTTGAAGTCTTCTTAGGAACCATCATTGGACTTTAAGTCTTCTCAGTGGACTTCCTTCAGTAGACTTGAAGTCCACTCAGGGGAGTTGACATAAGGCTATTTGTCAAGCTTCCCAGCCTCAGTAGCCTGACTCCTTCAGGTCCTACTAGGCACAGCACTGATCCTCTCAATCATGCTCTTCACTGAGTAGTCCACTGACCAGCTTAGAAAGTCAGGTTTATACTCAGTGGGACTTCCTTCAGGCTTCTCTTCAGGTTCAGGTCTTCTGACATGGCTTCAGTCTGTTCTCTTTTTTTTTATGTTATTTTGACTTCCTCAGGCTGTGTCAGTGAGTTCCCCCTCACTGAGTTCCTCTCAGTAGAGTTCCCCCTCAGCTGAGTTCCTCTCAGTAGGGTTCCCCCTCAGCTGAGTTCTTCCTCCACTGATAACCTGTTCTCCTGAGAAACAACCTAGCCTGACCTGAAACTAAAAGATACTATCCTGACTGCTTTCAAACCTATTACATGTTGTTTTGGAAAATCATCAAAACTAAAATATCCCAACAATCAATGTGAAATCTTGTGATAAAAGTGGTTAATTGATACAACAATCCAATGTTGATCGTGTTATTAAAATATTAAGATATGTGTTCTAACAAAAATAACAACATTCTGAAAATCCGAATTACTTGATAATTTGTTTGAATTAATTAATTTTGGAATAGGATAAATATTAAGGGAATATATTGAGAATATTCTACAATATTTATTTAAATTCAGTATTTAGCATAGAAATCGTGGGTAATATATTTTCTTTTTGATATCTATATCACATCTTCACACACCATGTTCGAACAGTTAATGTGGGAGGTTCTCAAAAGCCACCACATAATGCACGACACAAAGTGGATCATATGTGATAACTTCCATATTTTCTTCTATATAAGATCTCTTAATCCAATGTTGTTTCTAAGGACTTATAAGCAAATATTGAACCTTATTTTACGGATTCCTGAAGGTATTTTTTTTATAAGACACTCAAGTATCACTCATAATATTATTTAGTACTGTCTTCCTCAGCCTATAAGATATTTATATGTGTAAGTTTTTGAATATTTTTATTCATTAAATTTTAATCAGAATTTCAGATTTATTGCAGGGTATAATGACATCTCAAGGAGACCTTCCATCTTCTCCTCATTCCCCCAAATTACCTGCATCGTCTTCCACATCCGAAAACCCTCTCAACTTGCTAGCATCAATGACTTCAAAAATAGATTCTCAGAATGTTGCTGCTAATGTTGGTGCCTCTCCGCCAATATCTTCTTCGATTACTATCGGATCTTTTAAAATACCTATTCCACAAGGGGTCAATCCTTCCTCTTCGATTCCAAACCCTACTGAAATCTCTTCTCCAATGAAGGTCACAACTGATGTTCCTTCATCCTCTGTCCAACCCTCTACGGACTTGGATAAATTTCTTGACCCTAATCATATCTCCATAAACTTTAGTTTAGGAACCCCCTTTGAACAAATAGCTGCTACTTATCAAGTTCTGAGACTTAAAACAAAACATCCTAAAATCATACTTGGTGATGAAGAGGTGGACCTTACTGAGCTTAAGAGGATGTGTAATCCTAAAAAAAGGTCACAAAATGCTGATGATCAAGGAATTGAAGCAGAACCTGCTGTGGACATTCAACATGAAACATCAAATAATACTGAAGGACTAGGTGAAAGGATCAGGAACGCCTGGAAAAAGAGAAAAGGAAGCCAACTAAAGAAAAGAGGAAAAAAAGGAGATCTTACAGGAATATGGGAAGAAAGTTGGACTATGCTGAGACAAAAAGAAAAGGAAAGAATGAGGATACCTCAAAGCCTATCTTAATCGATGATAGTTCAGAGGAAACAACCACAGATCCCGATGTAGCTGGAACTGAAGAAATACAATATGGACCTACTCAAGTCCCAATTTCAGATTCTGAAATGAATGTGCCTCTTGCACAAGTAAGGAAGATAAGCAAGGCCAAAAGAGAATTGATCCAATGCCGTCTGTTGCTGAGAGTGAACCTACTGTTGCCGAAAATGTGTCATCACCTATGGCAACATCCGAAGAATCTGAACCAGAACAAAAGGAAGAGGAAGAAGAAGAAGAGGAAGAGGAAGAAGAGGAGGAGGAAGAAGAGGAGGAGGAAGAAGAGGAGGAGGGAAGAAGAGGAGGAAGAAGAGGAGGAGGAAGAAGAGGAGGAGGAAGAGGAAGAGGAGGAGGAGGAAGAAGAGGAGGAAGAAGGGGAGGAAAAAGAAGAAGAAGAAGAGGAGGAGGAAGAAGAAGAAGAAGAAGAAGAAGAAGAAGAAGAAGAAGAAGAAGAAGAAGAAGAAGAAGAGGAAGAAGAGGAAGAAGAGGAAGAAGAGGAAGAAGAGGAAGAGGAAGAGGAGGAAGAGGAGGAAGAAGAAGAAGAAGAAGAGGAAGAATAAGAAGAAGAGGAGGAAGAAGAAGAAGAAGAGGAGGAAGAAGAAGAAGAGGAGGAAGAAGAAGAAGAAGAGGAGGAGGAAGAAGAAGAAGAAGAAGAATTCTAAACTTGAATCCAGTGATCCCTCTCCAAGTGATTCTGATTCCAGTGCTAAGGTACTATCTGATCACACTTCTAGTGAAGAAGAATATAATGATATGAAGAGTGATAAGTATAGAAAAATTCGAACTAGGATACTTGTGGGAGAAAAAGTTGTTAAAATGACTGACTTTAGAGAGCAGAATCTGGTGGAATATTTTAGGGAAAGATCATTGTTGCATGCTCTTGAATTTGCTACACCATATATTGTGGAATGAGTTTATGAATTCTATGCAAATCTGAGAGAAACTTTGGGTAAAACAAATTATAAGCACTATGGTACTGTTTGGTTTAGAGGAGTCAAGGTCAAGTTTACACCTAAGTCTATCAACTTATTCTTGAGAACTAGGACTATGATTGAAGAACCTCTTGATGACATGAATGAGGTTATTAAGGTCATAACTGGTGGGCAGATTATGGTTTGGGAAAACAGGTTGAGTAGCTCTAAATTAACCAGTTTGTATTCTTCATAAATTATGTGTGTACAACTGGTTTCCATCTTCAAACACTACTGTTCTAACCAAAGAACAAACCATGTTGATGTACAAGATTGGACACTTGAAAAGGTTCAATCTAGGGCAAGCAATCTTTAATAATGTGCTGTCATACACTGGTGATATTACTGAAAAGGGATTGCTGCCTTATCCGAGTCTTATTTACAAGATGCTTGAGAACAAAAGTTTTGAGAGAAATCCAAGAGAAGAAACTATCAGTGGATTTACAGCTAGTTTTGGGATCTCCAGTGTGCTACTCACAGGGCCAAGAGTCATTGATGTTAGGAAAAATGTTGTTAGTTTTGATGAGTTAAACAAACCAGAAGATGTAATAGGACCATCTGGACCTGTTAGCCAGATGAGAAAATAGTTTAGGACTTAGTCTAGGGGGAACTGCCAGACTAGAAGACTCCACCAGAAGACTTTATCAGAGAAGATCAAGATCAGAGGCAGAAGATCTTTCCCCAGACCAGACGAGTCCAGACCAGATGAGTCCGGTGAAACAAAAGATGCTCAAAATCATCTCTAGATTCTGTAGGATAATCTGGTTCGTAACCGACTCTAGACCAGAGGACCTCTGGGTCATCTGGTGTCTGGTTCAGCCTACTCTGGAAGAATCAGAGTTGTGCAAAGGAAGCATTTGACCGTTGGTATTTTTGAATGAAGTCAACATGATCGGATTGGAAAGTCATTGAAGAAATCAATCCAAGGATCTCACCAACCCAATCAATCAATTAGGGAATTAATTGATTGAAGCTTCCTTAAATAGAGATCTGATTAGATTAGCTCTCCAACGGCTAAATCCTAATTATCTCTATAAATACAAAAGTGCCAGTATGAAGAAAAGGCTCTAGACACGTGCACGAAGATCATACTCAAGCTTAACTATTCTCAAGAAAAATTAGCACTCTTATAGCTCTTAATTCATATTTACTCTTAAGGAGTTTGTAGTTGGAATATATACTCAACCTGTTCATCTTGATAGATAAGGTTGGAGTAGATTGTACTTTAGATCGAAGTTAGATCTAAAGTGTGTAACAAGGTTCTGGTACTTGTCAATTCCAGTGGTTGTGAGTAAGTTGGTTGGTTAGTAAGGCCCCTTGCAAAAGGGAGAGTGGACGTAGGATCGTTATATTCGAATCACTATATATCTTGTCTTATTTACTGCTTTCCTTATTATCTCTTGTCATATTTGTTCTTGATCAAAAGATTTTACAAAAGGTTATTTATTCAGCTTCCGTATAAATTCAAATACTGACTAGTGGGACCAACAATTGATTTACCTTTTCATGATCCAACTGAAGAACATCAAGGACAGGAAACACAAGAAATCGCTAATGCCGCTGAGAATGTTGGCAATACTTCTGCCAACATTCCTCATAATGCTACAATCACTTCAGTTTCTCTAACTCCCAATTATATTACTGAACAAATTGAGACCTTGCAGACAACCATCACAAATATGCAGTCACTCATTGAGGATATGAAGAACCAGAAGGCTTTCTGGGAGTTGCTGCTTTCTACTCCAACAGGGGGAGTAGGACCTGATGTTGCTCCTGCTAATGATGGAGGATTAAATTAAGAGGGAGTTGAAGCTAATGCAAGTGTTGAAGCTGATGTAATAGAAGCTGGTACCAGTGGTATAAGAATTGAAGAAATTCCAGATGAAGATGTTGTTGTTCATGTTGCTGCTCTAGTTGATGATTCTGTTGCTGAAAAAGATGATGAAGACCTAGAGACACTCTATGGTGATCTAGGTGGTAACCAGGAAAAGAGCTTAAAGTCCAAGGAAGAATGAAGACAGGGGGAGTTCGTGCAGACTATGTAGATGCAGCTGACTTGTGAAGATCAGTCCAATACTCTCTCTACTTCACATATTCGAACCTTGTGAATCAACAGCTCCACTGATGTTATTCTGTTTAATTTACAAACTTTGTTTTAGTTACTTTTAGTCAGTGTTACTGTTTTTATTTAGACTAGTTTGGTATCATTTAATTTGTTTATTTTTTTTGTGCAATTTAGTCCAAAGCACTCAGTTTGTGCTTTGTGTTGTTTTATTTTAATGTCTGTTTTGTTACTTAATTTGGTTGAACAATTAAATATCTTCTCTTTGATGTTTAGTTGTGTTCTTACTTAAGCACATTTTACTGCATGTTTATAACATCAGGTGTGTTGTAGTAGAAATGCCAAATTGGGGGAGATTGTTGATGTTAGGTGAATATTGTCCAGAATGTTACAACATTTTTCGCAACATCAAAATTTGCCCTTTCCTCTAACACTAACTCCGATTGTTGCAATGTTATCTTTAATGTCTAAACATGCAGAATGAAGACGTAGAAGTTACCAGGTCAGGCGGTTGCATTCAGAGTGAGTTATTTGAAGCTACAACATGTGTGGTTATCAAGATCATGGAGGCTTAGTGTTGGACGGTTTTACATCATGGGAAACCATGATTTTTGTGTTCACATGCAAGGATCAAAATCCATAAATACCGTACGCATGAGACACTATCAAGTGAAGAGTTCGAGATACCTACTTTACATATAACAAGTGTAGTTATTTCGGTTCTCTCCTTTGTAATTCTAGAAGTGTTTTATTTCGACCTTTGAATAGGTTTTTTGGTTTACACTATTAGAATTATAGGCTTTTGATTGTATACCTAGGGTATATGATCTTGATGTAAATTCCTACAGTTGGTTTTTACTTTGTCTTTGTATCACTACTTGTTATAGTGAAGTTTCGCCATGAGGCATCATAGATTATTTTATAATCTATGAAAAAGTTTTGATATCCCGTTTGCAAATTTTATTTACTGTTTTTCAAAGTCTTCCGCCGTGTATGTTGTTGCTTATGTTGCAACACATTTGACAACATTCTGGAAAAACACTCACACACACCCTTCAATTGGCACCAGAACCATAACTAGATATCCTTAGTTAGATCCTGTGTCTTTAAGTGTGTTAATTTCGTTTGCAATGGAATATCCACTTACCCACACTTTAAAACCACCGATTCTAGATGGATCGAATTATGCATATTGGATACCAAAGATGCGAATGTACATTAAATCCCTTGATGAACGAGCATGTAGGAGTGTACTGTCAGATGGACTCAATCCAGGACTCCAACCGATGAGGACAATGAAGCACGAGTCAAACGTGAGCTGGATTGGACCAATGATGAAGTAACCGTGGCCAGTTACAATTCGAAAGCGTTAAACGCCATTTTTACATCAGTCGATGTATCTATGTTCAAACTAATTTTGAATTGTATATCTGCAAAGGATGCTTGAGATTATTTGCAAGAGCATTGTGAAGGATCTGAAAGTGTTCGTAGAACAAAACTACAGATGCTAGGCACCAAGTTTGAAAACCTCAAGATGAGAGAAGATGAAACTATCTCTGCTTATAATGAGAGACTCTCTGAGATTGCCAATGAATCTCATTCTTTAGGTGTTCCTATTTCAAATACCAGGTTAGTTCATAAAATTATAAGAACTTTTCCAAAACGTTTTGATGCTAAAATATGTGCTATAGAAGAAGCTAAGGATACTGATACTATGAGTTAAAATGAATTGATAAGCATTCTAAAAACCTATGAAATGAATCTTGATCAAAAGAATGATTCTTCTGATAAAAAGGTACCTATTTTCAAAGGAGAAACTTCTTCTAAAGATGAAAAACCTTCATTTGTAACTGAAGTCGATTATGATTCTGAATGTGTTGATTTATGTGATGACAATTCTGAGGACATTGCTTTCTTAACAAACCAGTTTAAGTCTTTTCTAAAGAATAGGGCTAATAGGTTAAAGGGCAATATTCAACCAAAAGTAGAAATTAATAATAATCAACAAATGCCTGAAAGAAGAAATAGGTTTAATCAAAATAGAAGAACATGTAGTATAGTAGTAGCAAACCTAGGTATGATCCTGAGTATAGAAAGTTAGTAAGGTGCGATGCATGTACTGGTTTTGATCATTATGCAAATGAGTGTGCCAACACCCTGCTAAGAAAGAAACTGAACTTTAATGCTACTCTAGGTGATGAATCAGAAGATGCCCTTCAAGAATGTTAGGTTCTTTTCAAGATTTTTCAAGTGATTGGATCTGTAGCAGATTAGGGACGAAAGATATCCCTTCTTCTATTGTCATTTGTTGTTACCGATTTTATCGAGTCTAGATGACGAATTTATGTGGCTATAGGGGTAGTCCCAATTATCGGGTAACAAACATATAAAGTAATACTTCCTCCGATTCATTTTAGATTGTCCGTATTACCATAAAAAGAAGTTTTTTTTTTATTTTCTACTTTCTCAATCTCTTTCCCAAAATGGCAAAAAAGTACACATATCATTTTAACTTTTCCCTTTAAAAAGCTGAAATGACCCTTTTACCCTTACTTTATATCCACAAAAACAACCTTATACCCACAATTACTAATAAGCAACTTCTTTATTAAAACCCGTGCCACTTTGAAAGTGGAAAATAAAAATGAATCGGAGGGAGTACGAAAATAAAGAACACGAGAATGGGGGAAGAACCAATGAGTTCTTCCCTTAAATACGACGTCGGGTGGTTCATGAAGATAAACACCCTAGCCTATAGTGTATAATATTTGTGTGGTGAATTTTGTGGGGAGAAGAAAGCTAATGAGCTCTCTTTTTACAATAGGTTGATGTCTCTATTTATAGAGCCCCAAACTTCTCACTAAGGAAGCAATCGCGAACCTTTATTTTAGGGTCTTTATTACAATCACTGATCTAAAACCTACTTTACATTGAATGCATTTATCTCGATTCATAAAGGTGGTCGTTCTTGTTGGGTGAAATTATCTTTGGACGACAACTGAGCTGGTACTCGGTGAAATCGGTGCTCGGCGGTGACCGGTGATAGACCGATCTCATGATGCTAGGATGACCTCATGGAGATAGGGTCTACCTCTTGGTGGTAGAAAGACCTCTTGGAGATAGGGCCGACCTCTTGGAGATAGGTCCGACCTCTTAGAGCTAGGCCGACCTCTTGGAGGTAGGGCCGACCTCTTGGAGATAGGGAGACCACTTAGCCTGGTTTCGGGGGACCCCCCTATTTGGTGATTATTTGTCACAACAAGAATCAACCCACTTGATCTATTTTAAATGAGTTTTTAGTTAATTATGATAATTTAATTTTTAATAATTGTCATTTTATTTGTTTAATTTAATTAATACCATTCAATCTATAGATTATAATTTTTAATTAGTTTTTTAATTCATAGCAATAAAAAAATTAAAGATTGAATCGTTTTAATTGTGGAGTAATTGTTATTTCTTGAAAAATAGTTATGAATCTAATAGAAAAATATAAAAATTATATATATTATTTTTGTTTTTATATGTTGAAATGATTTTGTGAAATAAAAAGTTATTATCAAGTTTTTTTTTTCCTTAAAATAAAAAATTTGTCATATATTATATCTGTTTTTTTTCATCAAAATGTCATTTGTTCAACTTTAAAAAGATACAAGGAATATTTTAACAAAAAAAATTAAATCTTTAAGAATTTATTTGAACTTGAAAAAAAATATTTAAAGGGTTTATTTGCAAAAATATATTTTATGAATTTACTTGTATCAGTGGTTCAAATAAAAGTAAGAAGAGTCAAAAATGTATTTACGTAATATACAAGAAATTATTATATACTAAAATATAAAGCACATCGAGGTAAAAAAAAAAAAGGTTAAAATATAAAAAGAAAATACCTTCTCCCTTAATATTTCACAGAGCTAGATATTAAAGAAATTTGAGGGTACGCCCCTCTATTATATATCTCTTTCATTGACTAATTGGTTTTTTAATCTAACCAAATTACTTTGCGAACTTTCCACATGTATACAAAGATAAAAAGGAATATTCAAAGTTAAACTTTTTTCCCGCATTCGAAAACTAAGTCCTCTAACTTTTGATATAGATATAAAGTATGTAATATCATATGAGCAATTATGATCGAACTCAAAATAAATTTATTTTACACACTGCGCATTAATCACATAATCTTTTAGTTCGATTAATATAATAAATTTTGACGGTCTCAATTCTAGGTGAGAATATGAGATGGTAATGGTCAACGTTGATCTCTTTAATTAATCTTTTTTCCTTATTCCCACCAATACTAGTACCTCCCTATAAATCTAGGCCCGGTATCTTTGGGTGGTTGATGCAAGAACCAATTATCCAGCGCCTTTTTTTACACTTCATTCATTTGAGACCAAATAATCATAGTAAATAATTCAAATATTTCGGAGAAATTAAGGTCTAATGTTGATGAACATCAAGCGTACTGTTTCTCCGTTTGGCTTCCAATATGTGAAGCCCGGCCCCCATCAAAGATCCCGAGCTGATCTCTTGCAGAATCCCCCCGCTAAAATAAGTATGTTCAGTTCCAAAGAAAAGCAAGACTTCCCACTTCTGATCACTAACTACAAAGGATTGCACAAGTTTGATAACAATACAAGGTATATATGTATGCAACTTTTGTTCTATTATATATATATATATATATATTGAGAGAGAGAGAATAATATTGTTAAGTCCCGTAATTAAGTTGTCCCTATTTTGATTTCAGTTCCTTAGACTTTCACAAATTGAAAACAGCTCTGTAATTTTCAACTTTTAACACTTTGTAATTGGTCCGGAAATTAGTTGTATGTAGTGAAACATCCGATAGGCGCACTGACGTGGGAAGAGTTCGATTCATTCATGTAGCAGAGTTTGGTTGGCCAATCAAATGTTTCACCTCTTACAACAGGTTTTACCGGACCAAAGTATCGTAAATGTAAAAGTTACATAACTGAAATCAAAATAAGGCTAATTTATAGGACTAAAAAAAATCATGTTCCTACATACACTCCCTCCAACCCTAAAAAATTTTCACCCTTTTTTTGGTACACCATTTAAGAAAAATGTTTAATGAATAGAGTGTTCAGAGATCATTTTGAATTTTTTTATTATTAAAATAGAGAATTTCATTAGATTGAGTGTAACATGTAATATCATTATGTGTAAATATTTGAATATTGTGAGAATGAAGTTTAAGATTTTTTTTTTTAAGATATACAAATATTTGGAAACACTATGTATTTTGTTTGTATATTTTCATGTATAAGTAATTTTATGTTCGTTTTAGGAAATATATGGTGCATAGCGTGGAACCAGGGGCTTCAGCTTCGGGGCCCCCAACGAATGTTATGTGAGTCAATTGTATTAAATGACGCAAGAATTTAGATTCATGGATTTCTTTTAATAATGTTTTTTCATTTTTTTTATCAAATTTATTATGATTATTATTCTGTTATAACTAACTTGATCGAGCAGAAGTTGGATTGTGGCGGTGGCTATAGCAATAGTGGTACCTTTCATCAATTACAAATGGGGACCATTGCTCAAGAGTAAGACTGATACACATATATTTAATTTACTTTTAAAGTTCATATTATACTATTTATAATAATATACAAGATCAATATTTAATTAATAATAGGAAAATAATCTTTGCATTATTTCTGCAATATTAATCTATTTCACTAGAAATTTATTGGTATTTTTTCTTTGAATTAATTAATTTGAAATATTCTTCATTTGAAATGAGACCTTGTATTTGTAAATTTGGATTAATAGGTAAAAATGTATTTTCATTTTGAGATTTTATTATAAGATAATTAAATATTTGTTGAGATGTCACATCAATATATATTAGACGTATAATGAAAAAGTATGCTCGTAAAACACACTTAATTATATACCTATGATTTCAAAATCTCATACACGAAATTACCCTTAATTATTTGACTGATTTATGAAAATGTATTAGCAATTGATAGTAATAATGTATAATTAATAAAAACAACTATAAATACCATTTTTAGAAACTGATATACATACATACAGAAAAAGTAGAGGCTGCAATGCAGACAACAGAGGACATGGCGGAGGCGGTGGAAAAAGTGGCGGAAATGGTGGAGAAGGTGGCGGAGGACATTGCCGAGGATCTTCCAGACGGCGGAGAATTAAGAAAGGCTGTGGATTTTGTAGAAAAAATTGCCGAAACAACAGCAAAGGAAGCTGGAGCCATTGATGAATTTATTGATAAGGTTTCGCTTTTGCCTATATTTAACATTTCTTGCCAATAATTATTAGTTTATTTTTTCCTCAACACTATCAGTTTTAATTTAGTTATTTATAAAATTCAACCCTTTTAAAATAAAAATTAGATTCGAAAATTATATAATTGTGTAAGAAAAATAAATGAATTAATTTCAAATCTCTCTATATAAGTTCGAACATTTAGATAAAATTAAATTCTTTCATAGTATCAGATAAAAATATTGAGTTCGATTCCACTAATAGAGTTAGTCTGTTACGACTCTCCAACTTATAGTTGGTCGAATTATATATATTAAACACAAATACTTATATAAAATATTTCATTGATTAATAATATGTGAATATACCCAAATAGAAGGAGAAGTGAAAGAAAAACAGATGGAAAAACATAAGTATAAAATATTTCACGAATTAAGGATCTGTGAATATATCCAGATAAAAGAAGAAGTGGAAGAAAAACATAAAGGAAATGCGTAAGAAATAGAGGGAGTCCTTTTATTCATACAGTAATACATATTTTTCCTTATACTAACATAATATTTGTGTTTATACAGTAATATAGTTTCAATAATTTATATGTATTATTGAAAATGATAAGAATGTTATTTTTTCTTACAGAAACACAAATCTAGGAGGAGTTCTTTTTGTTTTGACTTTGCACGATTTTTTGAATTCGTTTAACCCGATTTGGTCAGCAAATGATCCACAATTTTTTAGCCCCTTCCCTATACGTACTAATATTTTAATGTGAACTATATTATAGTAGGGTCCCTCTAAATTAGAAGCTACTCCTATTATTTAAATAAAATTAAACATTATTGGTTTTTTTTTCTTTTTTTAAGTAAAAGCTATTCCTTTTGTTCCAATGAAAGTTTTCAAATTTTCCATTTTTAGACTCAATACAAGCTTATTATTCCATTTTATTATTATATAATATTTTATTATATTCTATAATTTGTGTGTTTAAAAGCTAGGATAAACTTTGATTATGGCGGATGGAGGTTACGGTCATTAGCTTATTAGTATAATGAAATGA
Source organism: Ballota nigra (assembly GCA_947034835.1). Classification (NCBI taxonomy): domain Eukaryota; kingdom Viridiplantae; phylum Streptophyta; class Magnoliopsida; order Lamiales; family Lamiaceae; genus Ballota; species Ballota nigra. The sequence goes on from OX344722.1 coordinate 46,464,365, forward strand.
AAAGTCAGTTACGTGTATATCATCTTATCAGATTAGACCGGGTGGTTAGTTGTGGAATTTGCTACGAAAAAGATAGTTACTATATTTTTATATTAATCATATGACTAAGTAATTGATTAACTGGACGTAAGCTTTTCGTAATACAGTATGAAATTACTATCAAGTCTGAGTAGTTAATAAAAAAAGTTAAACATTTTTTTTTTTAATATTGTAACTTACGTACGTATATGACCAACGTAAGACTTCCATTATATTTTTATGGTGATGAATGATCAATTTATTTATTTATTTTATATTTAACATAAGACAAAGATCGTGAAACTTATTTGCACCGTATATGTGTTTGAACTGTATATGTGTTTTTCTTATAATAATATTAATTGATTTATTAAAAAATATTAATTTGATAGTAATACTTATTGAAATGTATAATAAAACTTATTTCAAGAGATTTACTCGAAAAGTTATAATATCTTTTCCAAAGGTCTAAATAATACTGTGGAGTTACATATTAATGCAGGTTCAAGAAGAAGAAGAGAAGGCCAAATCATTTGTTGAAGCGCTAGGAGAAGACGAATCCAAGAAACCACCTCCGAATGATACAAATGAGGTAAAACCAAAATGATCAGACGGTCAATTTTCAACTTATAACAATAATAGTAACATTATATTATTACTCTTTTTTAATATTTAAATTTTATCATATCACTTTTATTTCATAATTAGCGTATGTAGGGTTGGGATTTTCACTATGTAACTGAATATCATGTTACATTTCATTAGTGTATATATCTGCAGTACAACATGCTATTTGTACGGAGACAACGAATTCTAGCATTTTATCTGGATTTTAATGCTCAATTCTATCCGAAATATATGTCAAATGCGTATATATTAAGAAAAAGTTTAAATTTCTATTATATCTGTAATATTTTTTGCAATTAAAATAATACTAATATTTTAATTACATTAAGGGTGATTTAGGAAAAAGTGTAATTACTGTACATTTAAAAGTGTAAAGCATCATATAAAGAGTATTAGTTGATTACAGTAAAATAAGTATAAAGAGTATTAATTGTTTAACTAAAGTATATTAGTTGGTTATGCACAAAAGTACTAGTTGATTACGCAAAAAATATTGTAAAGTGGTTCATTTATGAACCAATTTCACCCTACGCATAAACTTTGCAAAATGAAAAAAATAGAGTGAAAATGGTTTATAAATGAATCATGCATATGAAGCGTGTTAGTTGTTTTCATTAAAGAATATAAGTTGTTTTAACTGAAGGATATTAGTTGTCGGTACAAAAAATATTATTTAATTAACTAAAAAGTATTAATCGGTCACACTAAAATTAAGGATACTCTGCAAATTATATGAAAGTAAAAATAACATTTGTAATGAATAAGAGAGAATGTTGGTAAAAGGTTGAGTCCTTATTAATATCGGGCGGGATCTCCTGTTACATAATGATGTAACATCTTCTGTTACACTGTTAGATTATCGACATGTGTCACATTTAATTTAATTAAAATAACTATGATTATGGAAAATTTTTATCTTCTCCCCATCAAATTTTTCCAATTTTCTCCCTTCCAAATAAATATTATGTTACGTTTCGAATATTTTTATAATTTTTTTATTTGAATAATTAAATTTTCATATTATTATTTGTATAAAAAAATGTATATACGTAGAATTTTTAATGTAATAATAGGTATAGAATCCATTAAGTTGTATACCACTAAAATTTAAAATTAAATAATTTATGGTATATAATTTTTAATTAAATTTTATATGAACTTTCATATTATTTTTAATATATCTAAAAACATATTCAAGAATAAAAAAAATAAAATTAGATCTAAAAATAAATTACGATATATGTAATGTCGACACCAAATTAAGAAATAAATTAAAAAATCTATAAAAATTATTATTTAAGTCTAACCTATTAATTCTTTTCAAAAACTTAAATAAGAGAGTCAAATAAATTAAAACAACAGAAAACAATATGAAATTTAATAATATATTTATACATAAATTAAGAACTATTAGGGTGTTTGTTACAAACGTATATCAAATAAACAACTATGTTAAACTTATATAGAGTAAATAAGTATTTGTAATCTAAACTATTTTTTTTTTCAAAATATGTTAAGCGGTTAATTTAATTAAAAAGATTAATGTTGTAAAATAAAATTAAAAATATTAATTAGTGATTAGAATGCAACCAACTAATTGACTATAACTTATCAATAAAATTATGCATAATTATATTACAACATAGTTGTTTTCATTTTATTAAGAACTAAAAAATACATATATTATTTTATTCCAAATTAAATATGTATATTAAGTAATTTCATGTATAGTACGCATATAAATTTATATGTTTTGTATCTCTTAATTTCATAATTAATTTGGAATTGTTCTAATAATTATGTTAAACTTTTTTCAAAATTATATTATAAGAAATCTTAATTGTTTAAAAAAATATTTTTTTAAATAATCCAAACGAAACATAATATTTGTTTGGAAGGATGAAAAACTGGAAAGATTTGATGGAGAGAAGATAAAAATATTCCTTAGTCGTAGTTATTTTAATTAAGTTTAGAGTAACACATGTCGATAATCTAATGGTGTAACAGGAGATGTTACACTATTGTGTAACAGGAGATCCTGTCCGGGACCCGCTGTTGTAGGATTAGTGAAGGCAGAGTTTGATTACTAAAATTAATAATTAAAGAATTAATGATTAGGTATATAACGTTAGTCATTTTTAAAACAAACTTCACCGAATTTATAAGTCCAAAGCTCATTTATAAAGGCCCAAATTAAGAGTCACATTAGACTTGTCAACAAGAGAGGTACATAGCGATTCAAAATCTGCACGGTTCGAAGATTCAAACCCTTCGAATTGGAATCTAATCGGTAGAAATTCGATCACAATTTCAGTTTTGAACGGCCAATTTTACCGCTTTCGCTCTAATTTTACAACTTAATCTCAACCCTTAATATATATATTTTTTTATTTTTTTATAAAAACAAAATCAAACAGCTGGTTGATCACTAGTTTCGATTTCAAAATATCAAATTGTAACCTAACAGAATGCAGGAATTTCTTTTACGTTTTCTAATCGAAACTGGCCAAGTCGATTCCAATTCGAACCTACAAACCACTATAAGCTGACGGTTCCTTTTTTTTTTTTTTAATGCAGCACTACACCACCAACCCATGTTTTTGAGTAGTATCACACATTATAGGTAAATTCTTTGAGATTAGATGTTATTAAAAATAACTAACATAGAGTTAGGAGAATTGCAATATAGATTAAAATTTCGTTAATTAATAATCAACAACATTTTTGTTTTCTTTGTAAAATATGCACATGTTTTGTTCTTTTACGAATAAGTAGGATTTCTAAATTAAATTGTTGATCTAAGTCAGTCTTCTAAATTTTTTCTATAACCGGGATGTAGCACATATCTATGCCGAAATTCTGAAGATCTACATAATTGTATTTTTATAATTAACTTTTCATTTTTCATAAGTTTTGGAGCAATAGAGTTAGAAATAGCAAATTAGTTCGGTGCAAAACCAAATATAGGGTTAAAATTGGACCAGAATTTATTTATTTATATTTTTTTTGACACAGAACAAAGCCTATTACAAGATCATAGAGATACAACACAAATACATCAACAACAATATCAAGGCTAAGTCCTCAGACAAAGAGGGAAACTGCTCCAAACCAATCTTGAGGAAATGGAGAGTAATTGTAGTTCAATGCGTGAATAAATCTAGAGCTCTTTGGTGGACATGAACACCCCATACTAAGGTGTCTTTCACCATTATAATCTTTCAACACATCCAACTCTTCTTGGCATCAACACCACCAAAGTAGACTGAGGATCCAGATCTTACTGACACACTACCAGATCTTTAGAGAAACACCAATCTACCCCAGAACAGTCCAAAAAACTAAAGAAAATAACCAGAAAAAATAACAAAAATAAAAGAGGAACAAACAAAAGAAAATCAACGGGTCAGCCTGCCAACAGACACCATAACCATGGCTCCGATGGAGACGACCTGTTATTCTAAAAAATAACCACAGAAGAAGATGCCTAAAATCACAAGATAAAGAGGGGCAGTGTGGTACTATGGTAGAGAGGGGCGGAGTTACTCTGCAACAACGATCGGTTGACCGCGATGGATTTTTGTTGTGGCCAGGTGGCTTTGGGCTACGGATCTACTGGTGGCAACAACAGATCTACAATACATTTACAATTTTAAGGATTTCAGGCCTAGACTACCAGCGGCAGCGACAGCGGCGCAGAGAACCAGCGGCAACGGACCGGAGCGACGGCACAGAGAGCAGCAATGTTGGTCAACGGTAGTGAGAGAGGCAAAAAAGAAATCGATGTTTCTCAATGAAATAAGATTAGGGAAAAATACATCAGATTGTAGATGAGGGAAAATGGAGTCCCACCGGAGAGGGCGGATTTAGCCACGACGGCAGGAGATTCACACACCTTAGAGGTGGAGAAGAAGGTCTCACTAGAAATCCTAGAGAGAATTTCCAGGAGTAGAGAGAGAAATTTTTAGTTCTATATAAATTGGACCAGAATTTAGGATCAATTATATAATGGCAAATTATTTTTCATCAACTCCATTGTCAATCTCACCAACCTCTCATCACAAGCGTGCAACTGTAATTACAAAACTATCCTCGTCGGTTACCTTAAAATTCGGGTTAACCAAGTAATTTAGATTGTGTCTAATTTTAGACATATACCATTTTTGGACCAAATTTTTTTTTATATAAACATACAAGACTAAAATTGGACCAAAAAAAAAAGTTGATTTCATAAGTATAAAATAAAAAAATATGTAAAAAAAATATAGGACCAAAATTGACACACAAAGCATCACGATGGAAAAAGTAATACTCATTCAAAGGTATCATATTTTCCATAAATAATCACTTTATTTATAAAATGGACCTTATGATACCATATTATGCCTTTTAACATATGACAAAAATAACAAATAAATAAAAAAGATTAGTAAAATTCGACGGTGTAAGTAATATATAGGACTAAAATTGGACAAAACCTAACTTATGAGATGACATTTGATATTAACTCATTCAAATATAAAGATTCCAACACACGGATCAAAATAGATGCTCGCGTCACCCCAGTTGGAGAGATCTAGAGCTATCTCCATATATCTATGTATTTGCGAGTGTGAACACACAAAAAACGCGCAATTTAACGATGGAAATTTGCGACAGAATCCCTTTTCATCGCAAATGAGTGTGTTTTACGACGAAATTGCGACGACCAATAACCAGTACTCTTCAATGGTTATGATTTGTGATGGACGGGACAGGTCCGTCACAAATTATTAAAATTTACAATAGATACGTCTGTCGCAAATTAAGCGGCCCTTGGCCTACGTAAAAACCGCCAAAATTTACGACGGACAGACCGTCGTAAATTTCAAATTTGTATTTTGTGACAGACATGTTCATCGTAAAGTCAAACCGTTTGACCGAGATCTTTCGAAAACGGTGTAAATTTATTGTGGCCAACAAATTTTGCGACGGAAACATCCATCACAAATTTCAACTTTGTTTTTGCGACGGACAAAGCCGTCGCAAAACCGGACCGTTTGACTGTGACCTTTCGGGAAGCGGTGCATATTATTGCCGACAATTGATTTGGAAAGGATAAAGCCATCAAAAATTTTAAATTTTATATTTGCAACGGACAATCCTTCGCAACACACCAAAAACAACGTTATTTTGGGCATCTAAGGCAGTAGAATTTGTGATGGACTAGCATCCATCGCAAAAAAAATTGCCTATAAAAGGCAGACTCCGACGAGCTGATCATTCACCACAAGAATGAAAGAGAGAAAGAAGAAAATAAGAAAGAGAGGAGAAAAGCCGGCGAGCACTCAAGAGCAAATTCGTCTCGATCAAAGTTCCCGTTTCATCGATCTCTACACAATAGTCGTAAGTTTTTTTTATCGTTTAAATTTTATCTTAAAGCATGTTAATTAATATTTAGATTTTTATTTAATTATGAGTATTAATAATTAGTATGTGATTAAACATACTGTTATATTGCATGTTTTAGATTTTTAATATTTTAGGATAATTGTTTAGATTTTTATATATGTGGGAGAATTGTTATAATATTTAGGAGACTTTATGTGATTTTTTTTATAATTATTTAGTTTTTAAAGCATGTTAGTTAATCATTGATAAAATATATATGTTGATTGATTGTTGTTATATTTCATATTTTAGATTTTTAATATTTTAGTATAATTATTTAGATTTTTATATATGTTGATTGTTATTAAATTGAATGAGTATGTAGGAGAATTGTAGTAATATTTAGGAGGCTTGTTATGATATTACACTATATATGATTAAGTAGTATTGTATTTTAGTATCGATTTAGTATGATGATTATGTTAAAATAGTGATATGATTAGGTTAGTTAAATTTTAATATTTTAGTTTTTATTGAATTTTTTTATAGATGAGTGGACAAGATAGTTGTAGCCGTAGTGGGAGTCAGCAGAGGGGTCGAGGAAGAGGGAGGAGATGAACGAGGTCACGTAGACCAGTGGTTGATCCAATTGTCCCGTCTGAGGGATCCTCCTCCGCATCGCATGCTAGTGAGGGCTCATCTTTCTCCTGCCAGCATCAAGGGATTACTATTTAGCCCCACGGTTTAGCATAAATTTTAATATTTTATACTCAATTTTTTTATTAAAATCTAATTATTTTACTAACTTTGAAGTTTTAAAGTTTCAGTTGGATTTCGGGATATGAGGTTACTTCTAAAGTGTCTCAGTCCATCTGGGAGGGTGGATTCAAGCCCACCAGTTTCAACTTGGGGGTGGTGTTCAAAGAGAGAAAATAGATGTATTTTGAAGAGTTTAAGGTATAATTTATTTAATTTATTCGTAGTTTATTATTATAAATTATATAATCTGATATCTACAATTTAATGTAATTATAGAAACACTGCGTCTAGGCACCGCAACACGAGGATTAGATGTGGAAGAACTTTTGTGAAAAGAGCAGCTAGCGATACAGAGACATCATGTAACAAATTAGGGAAGCATGGTTCAAGGAGGGGAAGCCGACTAATATGGGGAAGGACAATAAGGGCCAACTGATTTGGCCCCAATTTCTTGAGTACTGGAATAGCGACGCATTCAAGAACAAGTCGCAGAAGAACAAGGCGAATCACCTTAGTGACCCTGATAGAGAAGGGATCGTGAGACATCGAGCCAGTTCTCGATCGAAGCACGGGATGCAGCTTGTAAGTGACAACTTTTAATTTTTTTTAATAATTTTTGGTAATATTAGTTACTAAATATTAATTTGTAGGAGCGGAACATGGACGTGCGCCCTCTCATTTTAAGAGATTGCAGCTTGTCCACCCGTTGGAAGAGGAAACTGGAAAGTCCACCTACGGCCGCACCACCAAGATCCACGTAAGTATTATTTCAAAATTTAATTAAAATATTATTTTAAAAATTTTAAGTACATTAATTAATTAAAGTATTGTTAATTTCCAAAGGAAGATATTCAGTGACCTTGCCTCCCAAACTCAGCCTCAGGAAGCGGCGGATGGTTCGAGCTCTATGCTCTCCCACCCCCACCCCATAGAGCCTTCTATGGACGTTCAAAATGAGTTGTACTTTAAGAACGTAAAGGCTAAAAAGGGACGGTTCACTGGATTGAGTAGTTTTAGAAAAAAATTACTCCGATCTCGTGGATCCGGCTCATTCTCCTCTCAGCCTTCCATTGCAACGCCCCGAATCCAGAACACATAAATATCTCAAATTCGAGGTGCCACTTGTGACTAAAATACGAACTATAAAATTTTTTGATATAAAAAGGGATAATGAAATAAGAGATGAGTTTTTATGCAGCGGAAGAAATTAGTGTAATATTTAAATAAGTATCTCAGACACATATATATGTATATAAAGCTTAGTATTATCAGTAATATTTATTTAAGTGGGGAACTCTGTGTCATCTCTATTACTGTCATTGCTCCACGAAATCATAATCTGCAAGGGTTGTAAAAAGGGGGCGTGAGATTTGAATTCTCACGTATGGGTGATTTGCAACGTCATGGGATTGGTAAATCCGAAATATATTAAATTGTACTCATTAATAAAGCATATCAATTTCGTTAATCAATTGACAAGTAACCACGAATATCAAATATCACATAAGTAACAAGTTCACAATAATAATTATTCGGGCATAGCAGGTTTCACATCATATGATTGATACATCACAAGTTGATTCACAGTAAGGGGCAAAACCCAAATTTATTTTCAAGTAACGGCCTAATCTGCCAAAATCATTTTCAACAAATTGTAAATCTCCCCCAAACCATTTCTCACCAACAAATCATTCATGTGACCATGAATCTGAGTTATTATCACTCATCACTACAAGAAATTACACATTTCGTGACAAATTTTTTTTCGACGATACAAAAATCGTCACAATTTGTTACTTAAAGACGACAAATTTTATTTTTGTCATTAAATTACTAGAAACTGTGACAAAATATTATTTTATCACAATTGATAAAAAAAATTCGTCACTAATTTATAAATTTCATAACGACTTTAATTATTTCGTCACAATACTAATAAGTGACGATTTTAATAATAATTCGTGACGAAATTATTCGTCATAAAATTATAAATTTTCATGACAATACTATTTTTGCCATTAATTATTCAAGATATTTAGTGACAAAATTATTTCGTCATAATGATAATCGGTGACGATTTTAATAATAATTAATGACTATATTCGACGTCGTAAAAAATAATTTTTTGTGACGATGCTATTTTTTGTCATTAATTATTCAAATTAATTAATTTATAAATTATTTTTCATGATAATAATTGATGACATTTTTTAATAATTATTGGTGACAAATTTCGACGTCGTTAAAAATATATTTTTTATGACGATTTTATTTTTCGTCATTTAATATTTGAACTTATTACTAACCAAATTACTTTGTCGCAATAATGATTGATGACGATTCTAATAAAATTTATGACGACATTCAATGCAAAAAAATATATTTCATGACAATGTCATTTGCCGTCTTTAATTAGTTAAAATATATAGTGACAAAATTATTTCGCCACAATAATAATAGATGAAGATTTTAATAATAATTGGTGACAATATTCGACGTCGATAAAAATGCAATTCATTACAATGTTATATGAATAATTAATAACAAAACTATTTTGTCACAATAATAACTAGTGATATTTCGTCACAATAACAGTTAATGATATTTATGAATAATATTTTACAATGTTCAATGTTTTAAAAAATAAAATATAATGATATTATGCATTTTTATTAAATATTTAAGTGACAAAAAACCTTGTTAAGTGAAAAAGTAAAAAACAAAAATAAATGAATTTAGTATTGTGTAAACAAGTTTCGGTGTGAAATCGATTTATAACTAATATCATTTAGTAAAATAACTAATATATTTTAGAGAAACAACTAATATTTTTCAATTAATATTTTTAGTGAAGTAACTAATACCCATTAAAATTAATACCGTATAGTAAATAAACTAATACTCTCCAAACAAGTTACACCGTAAAACTTGTTAACGCAATATTCTGCGAAATAAAAATAACGCACTTACCAACTTGCCTATGACTACAATTTATTTGTTTATACTTTTTTTTAAATAGATAATTCTAAACTAAGTATGCATAGTGTGAATAATTTTTACCGTTAAATTGGTTTCAACTAATACCTTTTGGTAAAAGTAACTAATATATGTACATAAAGTAACTAATTTACTTAGGTGAGAATATTTAATACCTTTCAACAAATACTCTTTAATAAAATAATTAATACCTTCCAAAATCGTTGACGGTGAAACATGTTTACCTATACTTTGTCTTCTAAAAGTAGTTGTCAAAGTAAAAAAAAAAAATGGAAGAAAATCGAACATAAGACCACTAGAAAGAATGTTACTCGCATAGAAGGCTAACAATAGAAATTTATGTTAATGACTCTAAAATATTTATAACCTAAGAATTATTTTTAAAATATAAAAAAATCTTACAAGTGAAAAAGCAATTAGTTGAACCTATCCCATTAAAATTGGAGTATGTATTGAGTGAAATTGGTTCATAACTAAATCGTTGAAAAGTATTAATTACTTTTTCTAAAAAGTATTAGTTGTTTTCACTTAAGAGTATCAGTTGTATATACTAAAGAGTCTTAGTTTATTTTCAGTAAACAACTAAGAATCTTCAGTATAAATAATTATTACCCTTCAGTGAAAACAATTAATACTCTTTAGTGGAAACAACTAATACCCTTCAATGATTCGTATATGAACAATTTTCACTCTATACTTTGTCTTAAAATTGAGGGCATGCAGCTACCATGTTGTCTATATATCAACTTAATGTTAAATTTTACTCTCTCCGTCTCAATTTTGTTTGCCCAGAAGCCCTAAAAGGGAAGATTTTTTTTACCATTTTCTAAAGGCAAAGTATAGAGTGAAACTAGTTCATATATAAATCATTGAATCACTAAAGAGTATTAGTTGTTTGCATTAAAGAGTATTAGTTTTTTTCTAAAGACAAAGTATAGAGTGAAACTGGTTCATATATAAATCATTGAATCACTAAAGAGTATTAGTTGTTTTCACTAAAGAGTATTAGTTGTTTTTACTGAAGAGTATTAGTTGTTTACACTGAAGAGTCTTAGTTATTCAGTGAAAATAAATTAAGACTCTTCAGTGAAAAAAACTAATACCCTTCAATGAAAACAATTAAGACTCTTTAATAAAAATAACTAATACCATTCGTTGATTCATGTATGAATAAAATTCAATCTAGACATACTCTTTTCTAAAATGACAAAAATGCAATACCACCATGAAATACTAGAAGCATCTAGCTTACCAAACTCTGTTACATCAAAAGCAATGTATTCCCCTATCTTTAAAATGGCCATTGGCAATCTAAAATTGAGAACAACAATAAAAAAAGTAAGAAAATATGGACCATTCGTCACACAATTCACCCACCCCCCTCCCAAAAAAACCCAATTGCGGAGCCAAGAGCAATAAAGACAGAACAGAGATAGTAAATTCTTTTGTGTTCACGGATAAAATCAGAACAACGGTTGACGATTTTCTTAGTTTCACTGCTTTTCTAACTAAAGAACTAAATTCCCAGAACACACAATTTCCTAAATAATTTTTTTTTTGGCTTCCCACAAAAAAACAAAAATCATAACTAAAAAAATCATTGGCCTATACAGGTTTTCAAATTCTAAGATATGCAACAAGATAGAACAGAAAGAACATACAGACGATTTTCAATATTAATGGAATTTTGGAAATTAAAAGTTTCCTATCATTAATGAGACAGATCGAGAGAATAATTAATTATGATAGAACCTCATGAAAATCTCCACCATGAACGAAAGCAGCTTGCCGATGGTTTCTCCACCATGAAAGAAAGCAGCTTGCCATTCCAAACCAAAATTGTTATGAATATGATAAGCAACGAAGGGAGAAAAGACAAAGTTAGGAGCATGCTCTCACTTCATTTCAATATATGTGAGATGTGTAAATTTGGGGTTAATTCCATCTAAGTTGCGTGAATGAAGAGGCGGGAAGAAGGAAAAAAGAACAAAAAAAGGGAGGCAAGAAGAAGTGGCCAAAATAATTGGAATTGCCGCCTAACTTTGTATTGTTAAAATGAAACTAACATAAAAGAGGGTAAAAATTAATTAGGCTAAGTATAGAGTGAATTTAGTTTATACATGAATCACCTTTAAGGGTATTAGTTTTTTATTAAATAGTATTAATTTTGGAGCGTACACATTATTTTTATTAAAGAGTATGAATTGAAGGGTATGAATTGTATCCCTAAAGAATATAAGTTGTTTTCACTAAATGTATAAGTTGTTCTATTAAAAAGTATTGTAATATCACATTGTAATTAAAAGTATTAAAGAGGTTCAAACAAAACATAAGTTTTAGATTGTAGTTTACACTTTCTTATTTTTATTTGAGTATGTATAGAGTGAGGTTGGTTCATACAGTAGTCATTGAAAAGTACAAGTTGTATTCACTTAAGAGCATTAATTGTTATCATTGAAGAGTATTGGTTGTTTCACTGAAGAGTCTTAATCTGTTTTCAGTAATTAACTAATACTCTTCAGTGAAAACACCTAGTGTCCTTTAGTGAAAACAACTAGAACTCTTTAGTGAAAATAATGAATATTCTTCAATGGTTCATGTATGAACCATTTTCACTCTATACTTTGTCTTCTTATTTTTAAAGATAATGAGACAAATTTAAATTAAATTATTTTTATATTTAATTATTTTATTTTTTTTGTAAATTTCTTATGAATTGATGTATTTTATAAGATAATCTTACAATAACATCACATATATAGATATTAAAAGCTAGAGTCACTCTTTTGCGAAATTTGTTCTTAATATGAAACTAATATCATATCATTCATTCGTGAGTATGGAGAGTGTAAACAAGTTTTAACATTAAAACTAGTTTGCAATTAGTACTCTTTAGTAAAAATATTTAATACATTTAGTGGAAATAACTAATAACCTTTTAATACCCTTCAATGACTCCACTTTAGTGAAGTCAACTAATACATTTTAGTTAAAAAAACGAATACCCACCAAATAAGTTCACTCTATAATTTGTGTATTAGTTGTTTTCACTGAAGGGTATGCATTGTTTATATTGAAGAGTATTAGTTTATTTTTAATAAACAACTAATATTCTTTAGTGAAAATAACTAATACTCTTTAGTTAGGATAACTAACGCCCTTCAATGATTTATATGAACCATTCTCACTAAACAAGTAATACCCTTTAGGTGAAGATTAGTAATACTCTATAGTGAAGACAACTAATACCCTTCCATGGTTCATGTATGAACCATTTTCACTTTATATTTTATCATAGTTTTAATGAATAAAAAATCAATATGATGGACAAGTTTTAATGGGAAATTCACTCTTTACTAACTTGTATTTTTCATTAGCCGAACAATTTCGGTTTCAAAGCAGGAAATTAAAATTATTATGTAATTTTTTATGCATATATCATTTAAGACAAAATATAGAGTGAAAATGATTCATGTATGAATTATTGAAAGGTGTGAGTTGTTTTTTACTAAAGAGTTTAGTTGATACCATCGAAAAGTATTAATTATGTTCACTAAAGAGTATTAGTTGTTTAGTGATAACTAACTAATACTCTTCAGTATAAACAACTTATATCTTTCAGTTAAAACAATTAATACTCTTTAATAAAAACAATTAATACCCTTCAAAGATTTATATATGAACTAATTTCACTTTATACATACTCATCATTTAAATATATTTATAATACAATATTATATTTCACGATAAATTCATTAATTATATATATATATATATATATATATATATATTAATTTATGTTGTAGTATTCATTTTGACGAAGATCTCGTATAATTGTGTTCACATGTATATATATGTTAATAACAAAATTTGGGATAAATAAGTTTTGTTGGCGCCTTTCCAATATTATAATGGCCGAACTTAAAAAAATTTAAATTTGAAAAATCCCACCATAATTGAATATACTCAAGGAAAACGTCCGACTTGATACTTTTTTAAATATCACAGATTACCCAGAATTAAGTATATCAAAAGAATTTTGGCCTAAAATATTGTAAATATATTGTTGGTATGATCAGAAGAATATTTTTATTTCATTTAAAAGGATACTATGACCAAATAATTGGTAGATATATATGTTAATAGTAGAATTTAAATTTCAGATCTAAACTATTCTTCTTCTTTAAAAGAAAAGTGTATTAAAATTAGAGACCAAATATCAATCACTGATGTTCATCATGTTTTGAGTCCTTTAAATCCCCAATTTCACATCACCACATTGGTTAATTCTTTTTCCCTGAGTTTGACTTAGGACTTGAGGACTTCGAAGGGGTGAGAATTCTTCGCATCAATTTTTTGTTTTGAAAGATGGAGGGTTTAGATTTTGCATCGATTGTACTGCTCGTAGAACAGAGTATTCAGGTTCTGCATCGATTATTTTTCCCTAATGATTCCCCCTGAGCAATTTTCCATCGGAAGACCCAACCGAGCAATGATGATGAATTCTTATCGTCCAGGTAAATATGTTTATTCAATTATGATTGCGTCTAATGTTTAAGGGTCTATTTTCCTTAAACTTGTATAATCTGAACGGAATGAATTTGGTCTCTTATTTAATTATGATTGAGCATTTTTCTTTGGATTGTTTCTCTCCACTTCTCCTAATGTTATCATAATTAGGATTATTTATCTCTCGTCTTTTATTCTTTGGTATAAAGATTATTATAGAGTTTCCATTGATCCTTTTTTTCCGCACAAATGGACATGGATGTGCTTTAATGCAGTTTTTTTCTTTTTAAATAGGTTGCGTTCGGTTCATTATATTTGCAAATAGCACACATGATATCTGAATTGGTTTTGGATTGGTGCTATGGCTTAAGTTTTATTTGGAACTGATATCATTCTTTTGTGCAATTGAGTTTTTGACCTTATCATGTTTATACTTCTTTCCAGGACCTGAGGCCTACTGTAAAGGATGCATGGTCAGATTATATATGGTATCAATGTTTTTTAGATCATTGGAAGTTTAAAGAAATGCACAAAGCTAAAGACGAATGGAGAACATGGAAGTTTTATATTTCTTTTTCTTCGAGTATATATTTTTTGTTTTTTTCTTATTCCTAACTCGAATATGACTATTGCTTTGACTATTAGAACAATTTGATTCATTGTATTTCTTATCTCATTATGCAATGTAAATTAAATTTATGATCTTCAATTTAGTGGCCATTGTAATTTTTTTAATTGCAATATAGTAATTAAAATAATTTATCATGACAGTTTTTTCTGTCAACTGTAATATATATATATATATATATAAATATGTGTATATTATTCAGTTAAATCCCCTAAAAAAAGTAATAGTTTCATGATGAATGTGTCATTAAAAAAATTCATGACAAAAAATATAGTTATTATAAGCTAATTAGTAATGACGATATATATTGTCGCTACAAATTACCATCCTCGTCGCCATTCCACATCATTTAGTGACATTAAAGGGTTTGTTATTAAAGTCTTATTTTTTTTGTGATGAATTGCATTGTCATTATATATACACACATATAATGACGATAAGATTTGGTCACCATAGTGTAATTATTTCGTGACGAAATATTTTTAAAAAGACGAAGTATATGTTGTCACTATATCTAAATCTTTAGTGACAATTATCTTCTTCGTTACTTAATAATATTTTATTTATGACATAAAAAATTTATCATGATTTTTATATTTTTTAGTAACTACAAATTTATTGTCACTAAATCTCACTCTTTCGTGACGCATTATGTCGTCATTATAAAGATACATTTCGCAACAATAAAAAATTCGTCATTAAATTATGATTCTTTGATGACGAATAATATAGAACATGACGAAATAGTTAATTTGATTGTGACGAAAATTACGTCACTAACATTTGGCAAAGTTGGTACTAAATGGATAATCGTCACTAAAATTAATATTTTAGCGACAATAAATTAAATTCGTCATGTAAAGTTAAACTTTTAGTGACAAAATTCCATATTTGGTGACAAAATTTGAAACCAAATGTGACAATTGATTTGTCACTATAGATTAAATGATAGAGCGACGATGACCTTTAGCGTCGTTAAAAGATGACTTTAGATGACGAATTCAAAAAACGTCGCATTTATCAAATACGACGCACTTACAATGACGTTCTCTACGGCGAAAAAATTTCGTCATCAAACACCTTTCGTGACGAAATTTGATGTTTTTATGACGAATTTTATCGTCGCGATTTCTAATATTTCTTGTAGTGCATGGTCACCACAAATAATATCAGTGACCATGAATATGACCTATTGTCACTCATGGCCATACGTGTCAATCCACAATCAAAACTACTACGCATTAGATCAATGATTACTCACTTTTCTCTTTCTCATAAAAACTGTCATTTCCAATCGTGGGGAGAATTCACATAATTCATACTTAATTTGTTTCATGCTCATATAATGCCCTTGATCATGCAATGGTGATTAATTGGAATAAAACAATAGATATTTGTATCATATATAAAAATATCACGTAATTCAAACAGTTATATAGTAGGTGTACATTTATGTTGGATAAGTTGTTTTAGATTGATTTAGTCGAGTTCAGAGTATACTAGCACAGCGTATTATTAACAGATCAATCACCCACCTTTTAACTTTATAGCTAAGTTACAACCGTCTTTGGAATTCTTTTGGAAGGTAACTTGCGTTGTAGAGACGTCCCGAGAGTGAATCAACAGACTGTCGGATCCCTCGTGCGTATTTCGATTAGCACAAAATCCTAATATGAAACCATTTGATTAAAAGTTGACCTTTGAATTATTAGGAAAACTTGAGAGTTTGTATTACGAGAATTGAGGAGGTCGTTGTCTTATAAACCTATTAAATAGGCTTACTTAAATGTTACACCCTATATTGGTAAATACACCACTTCTTAAAAGTTGTTCTACTAGGGGAGTGTACTTACTAAATTCTTTGTTGTATGACTACATCGACTTCCATAAAACATCTTTTGATAATTTTAAACTTTTATAACTAAAAGCTTTTAATAATTTAAAAGTATAACTATATAACAGTTTTCTTGAAAATAATTAAAAGAATAAGAAATTTATTTAAATAATATATTAATATAATAAAAGTCTTAAATTTAATATTTTACTTTCTAAAATTATCATTTCTTATTTTAAAAGAATTTTGAATATAGTTTATATTTTTATAAATAACACACCTTTGTTAATCTTATTAATAAACTTGCACTTGAATAAGTTTGTATTATAAAACTAAAATAATATATTCTTCTTTTAGTAATACTTCTAAAGTTGATTAGTGCTACTTTCAAAACAAAAGAATAATACTATTTTCCAAAAATAACCTTTTTCTATTTGTTACTAATTTGGATGTTAAAAGACTTATCTTTTCGTTCCTTTTTCAAAACTCGACTAACATAATAATTTTGATAACCAAAGTACCTCTTTTAAAATCTAGTAGTACTAGTCTTTTTTCTCATAAAATTGGAATAAGGTTTTTAAAGAAAATATAAAGCTTCTCCTTTGTTCCTAATTTTCGAACAGTGGCTCAGGGAGAAGACAAATTTCCCTTTGTCACTAACAACTTCAACCAATAATAATAAAAACCAATTTCATCACCATATCATCAGCTAATCTAACCAATATGATTCATCAATAATACCAACCTGCTAAACCAATAATACTAAACACCTAAACCAACAATACTAAACAATTATTCCAATAACACTAGTAGAAATTTAACATCATTATCACAACTCTATATACAAGTTCTATAGTCTCTAATCAAAATAACCAGTACTCCAAATTTTGCAAAACTAACAGTAGGAAAAATAACAGTCTATTCCTATCTAAATTGCTAATGAAGAACGAGACAGAAAAAAGGATAGTAAATTCTTACGAGTCCCAAATCGGGCAGCCTAACGACATTCGTATAAGGATTCGTAGATAAATTCGAGCAGCCTAACGGCGTCCTTTAGCGATTAGATTGTTCGTCGGATTATTCGGACAGCCTAACGGCGTAGTTTCGTGTTGGGAAAATGTATAAGACTTATGTTTTGATTAGATGCCAACATGTTCCTCCTAAGTTGTTTGTAAGTAAATTATTCAGTAGAGTTAGTACTTAGTCAAACAGTTCAAAGTGTTAAGAACTGGAGTGCAGTTAGTAAAAACTAGAGTGTACTTTAGTATGAAGTCTGCTGAAGATGAAGTCCACTGAAAGTGAAGTCCGCTGAAGACTAAGTGATCTGAGAAAGAAGTCTAAGTCTGGAATGTTTTCTAAGTGCATTCTCACTAAGACTAAACTATCAGGAGAGGACGAAGGTCCACTGATAAAGAACTAACAAAGTACTGTTAATGCTAATCATACTTAAAGCTGTTAGTTAAATCTGGTTGGAACAAGGCAAAATAAATTTCAGTGAAGCTTGCAATAAATGAAGGAATAAGAAGGTTCTCTCAGAGGAGTTTCACCTTAAAGCAAGACAAGAATCTGGGCATGCAGACTTAAGGTCCAATGAGAAGATGACACGTCAGTGTACTTACTGACAGCCGACCTGCCCCAGCCTGACAAGTACCAAAAGTCCTTCTCTAGCAATCTACAGAAAGTTGGTGAACATGCATGGTCTTTCAGCCATTTCTTGACAAGACTTAAAGCTTCAAATAGAGCCGTTTGAGCCAATCAGATACAAGAAGACTTACTTGAGAAGATTCAAAACCAACGGGAAGATTTTCAAGGAAGCCTATAAATACAGAAGGACGTGCACATTTCCAAGAACGGGAAACTCACAAGATCAAAGCTATCTCTACATTCATAACAACTAAGAAGCACTCGAAATTATCATTGTTTCCCAAGTGTTTCACATTTGTAGAGAGCCTAACAAACCTTCTGTAACCAAGCTTAAAAGCTATATCCAAATCTTAGAAAGAGATAATCCAATCCTAAGCTTTGAGCTAAACTTGTAAGGATTATCTCAAAATAGTTGGAACCAAAACCCTACTCAAAACCCTACTCAGTGTTTAGGTTGAGAGCTAGTGTTAAGTGGTGTTAGTAAGCTGATTGTTGTATCAGTCTGAAAGCTGGTTTGTTTTGGGAACTAGGACCTGGAATTTCCTAGTGATCAATCATCCTAAGAGAGGATTAGTTGATCAGTGCACCTTGGCACTATAACACAAGGAATTCCAAGTGAAAGGAATTCTCCTGTTTGATCAGGACAGTGGACGTAGGAGATTCATCTCTGAACCACTTTATACCTTGTGTTCTTACATTCTGCTATTTCCTAAGTGTGTGTTAATCTCTAAGTTTATCAAAGTAAAACGAGTTTTCTAAAGGGCTCACTAATCCGCATCTGAAAGCTAATTAGATAGTAGTTCAACTGAAAGTCTTGAGCTTTCAGTGGAGGTATTATCTCAGTAGGCTTTCTCCAAGTAACTCTCAGCAGACCTTCAAGTCCACTGACGAGCTACTGTCTTAAGTAACCTGATAAGTTTTACAAGAAGTTTTAATTTGTAATCACAGGTGTTTTCCCCCCCATACACCTGTTTACTCGTTTCGGGACCAACAATTGGTATCAGAGCAGTGGTTCAAAAGACCATCGTTCTAAGTATACCTTGTACTTAAAGGTATTTTTTCAAGGTCACCTGAATTGATCTTTTGATAAACTTGTTTTTATACTATGGCTGACATTACAGCTAGGGTAGCACCACCAGCAGAGAACAACATGAGAGTTAATCCCTTGAACCATATGTCTCATCACAAGCTCCCACAATTCTCAGTGGAAAACTATGACTTCTGGAAGATCAGATTGAGAGCTCATCTTGCTTGTGTGCATGATGAAATGTTAAGGGTTATTACTAAAGGTCCATTTGTGTTTATGACACCTAACCCTAGAACTACAGCTGAAACTATTGCAGATCCTAGAGAAGAATGGCCCAAAGATGAAGATAACTTCACTGCAGATGAGAGGAGGAGAAACAACCTCAACTTCATAGCCATGAACATTCTCTACACCACTATTCCAGATTCTGTAATGGGAAGAGTGATCCACTGCAAGACTGCAAAGGAACTATGGGACACTCTAGCTCTCATGTGTGAAGGAACTGACAAGATAAAAGAGAACAAGCTCTCAGTAGCTGTTCAAAAGTATGAGCAGTTCACCATGGAGTCCACTGAGACCATAGACCAGCTTGATGGGAGGTTCACAGACATCATGAATGAGATAAATTCTCTGGGTAAAGTCTATACCAAGAGGGAGGTTGCCTTAAAGATCCTGAGAGGTTTAACCTCAAGATGGGATGTGTACTCTATGATGATGCAGAATACCAAGGATCTATCCAGCATGTCTATGCAACAGGTATTCTCTGAACTCAAGGCTTATGAGTTTGATCTGAACAGGAAAAGGGCTCCTGATGAGACCTCAGCTGAGAAGGGAGTAGCCTTCAAAGCCAAGGAGTCTGAGCTAAAATCCCCAAAGCCTCAGAAGAGTACAAAGGCAAGCAAGTCACAAAGCAAGGCTGAAATGCAGGAGGAACTCAGCCTGATGGCTAGAAGGTTTGAACAACTTAACAACCGCTTTGGCAAGTATAAAAGATTTTACAGGGATAACAGGGAAGGTAGAAGCTATCCACAAAAGACCACCAGAGAAGGTGAGAAAAGCTCATCTGAGCTGGAGAAGAAGAAGGAATACAAGAATTACACCAAGGCTGAAGGATCATCATCAAAGACCAGAGAGTCCACTGAAGAAAAGAATGATGATGCCAACAGGTGTTTTCAGTGCAAGAAGATTGGGCACTTTCAATATGACTGTCCTCAACTGAGCACTAAAGAAAGAAAGGAAAGGCAAACCAAAAGAGACAGAAGATATGGAGAAAGGAAAGCCATGATGGCTGGGGATGTTGATGAAAATCTGGAGTCACCTGATGAACTGTTCTCTGATAGCAGTGAAGATGACATGTGCCTCATGGCAAGAGAAGAACCAGAGGTACAATCTAAACCATCCATTTCTCTAGAACACACACCTGAGCTAAGCTCAGAGTCAACTGAGGAACTCAATCTTCAGTCCGCTTTGGAACAATTGATGATTGATTTCTCAAGGTTGCAAGAAACAAGTCTCTATCTTCAAGATGAGAACAAACAACTCTTGAGTGAAAACTCCAAGTTAATTGAGTCTGGGAATCAAGCAGATCTGAACTCAGCCAAATCTACCATTGAACTGACAAAAGAGGTGGAAACCCTCAGGAGTCAAGGAAATGGTAGAGATCAACTGATAAAAGATCTCAATGAATCTAAGACAACGTTAACTGAAGAAAACTTAAAATTGGTAAGCCAAATAAAGGATTCTCTCCTGAAAATTGATGTCTTACAAAAATCTGAAGAGACCTTGTTAAAAAGGATTGATGCTCTAAAAAAACCCTCTCTTGCCATAGAGGAGATTCAAAATTTTCAAATCAATCCTAATAACAAGTGTGGGATAGGCTTTATTACAAAACCTTCAGAAGGTCCTCTGAGTGTTGCTTCTTCAAGTGGCATAAAGAGAGTTTTTGTCAAGTCTGTAACATTTCAACCACAGACTGTGGATAAAGGAAAAAGACCAGCTGAGATCACTCAAAAGAAAAGTCAATCTAAGCCAAAACCAAATGGAAAGGCTCAGGTGACTTATCAGACTAGATCTCAGCAGAGGTACTATCAGCCGAGGTCTTCACAGATGAAGCAACCTCAGCTGAGAGCACCCAGGCATGAGCAGTCCTCAAGGAATGACTCATATGAAAGACCTATTCCTTTTGTGCCTAAAGGAAAAGACCCTTCATACCTTTATCAACAAAAACCAAGACCAGGTGCACCCAAGCCTAAGAGAAAGAATGTGAAGAAGGTTCCTGTTCCTTCAAAGGCTGACACCCATAGAAAGTTTACTCCCAAGGCACCTAGGGAGATAACAATCTATGTAGATGTTTATGGAAGACAAATTAGCCAATCTAAAGTGATTAGAACTGTGAGGCAAATTTGGATTCCAAAAGGTACAACTAACCTTGTAGGACCCAACACCAAATGGGTACCTAAAGCTTGATCTGTGATTGCAGGGTTCAGTGGACCTCAACAAAGGAGAAGCTCTTAAATCATCAGTCTGGTACTTGGACAGTGGATGTTCTAGGCACATGACTGGCAGCAAAGATCTCCTGACAGAATTTGTTGAGAAAGAAGGTCCACAAGTCACCTTTGGTGACAACTCACAAGGAGCTACTAAAGGTTATGATACTTTAATTACTGGCTCAGTAAGGGTAAGCAATGTATCCTTTGTCAGTGGACTTAAGCATAATCTCCTGTCCATAAGTCAATTCTGTGATAAGGGATACAGTGTTGAATTTTCATGTAACCTGTGTTTTGTTAAGAATATATCTTCACAATAGGTACTACTAACTGGGTCAAGAAAGGGAAATGTCTATCTTGCAGATTGGAAGTCTTGCACACCAAATGCATGTCTTATAGCCAAGAGCTCAACTGACACTAATTGGTTATGGCACAAAAGGCTAAGTCATCTGAACTTCAAGATGATGAACAGGATAGCAAGACATGGACTGGTAGAAGGAATGCCAAATGAAGTATACAACAAGGAACATATCTGTAAAGCCTGTCAGGAGGGAAATCAAGTAAAGGCATCTTTCAAAAGCAAAGTAGCAACCTCTACTGACAGAGTACTTCAACTGTTACATATGGATCTTTTTGGTCCAGTAACCCCTGTAAGTATCAATGGGAGAAAGTATACACTTGTTGTTGTTGATGACTTCTCCAGGTACACATGGGTGATATTCCTTGCAAGCAAAAAGGAGACTCAACTGAGACTGCCAGAGCTCCTGAAGAAAGTTAGCAATGAAAAGAGCCTGAACATTGTAAAGATAAGATCAGATAAGGGCACTGAATTCATAAATTCTATTATATCTGATTATTGCAAAAAATTAGGTATTTCTCATGAGACATCAGGTGCAAGAACTCCACAACAAAATGGAGTAGCTGAAAGAAGAAATAGGACTCTCAAGGAGGCAACAAGGACAATGTTAGCTGAAGCTCAGGTTCCTAAAAGATTCTGGGCTGAAGCTATTAATACTGCCTGCCACACTCAAAATAGATCCATGGTAACCAAACATCAAGGAAAAACTCCATATGAGTTATGGAATGGCAGAAAGCCACAGGTATCTTACTTTCATATTTTTGGTTGCAAGTGTTTCATTCACAACAATGGGAAAACACAACTGAAAGCTTTTGATAGCAAAACTGATGAAGGAATTTTCTTAGGATATTCCCAAATTAGTAGAGCTTTCAGAGTTTACAACTGTAGAACTCTTGTTGTGGAAGAAACACCTCATGTGGTGTTTGATGAATCTACTTTTGAGTCCAGAAGTAAGGAGAATGAGGATGTGATAAGCAAAAGGCTAACTAGACTGAGTATCAAATCAAAAGGATATCCTGAGAATTGTGTTGATACATTCATCCCAACCCGGGACAACCTCAATGATCAACAATTCAAAGAGTACACTCAAAATCAGACCACTCCTCAAAGCTCACCTGAGAGCTCTCCTGAAGATGTAACTGAACTGATGAACACTATCCCAGTTCAAGAGGTAACAAATGTCAATGAAGATGTGGTCACATCTGAGACATTCACTGAACCCGTCATTCAAGGGGGAACCAATGAAATTACCATTGAGAATGAAAATACCTTAAATGATGACTCAGGACTTCAACCCTCTGTCTTATTTCCTGAATTCGATTTCATTCCAATATCTAGTGACTCAACTTCAGAAGAGTTAAACTCTACTGAAGGGCATCAGCCTAGGAGAACTTGGCTCTCAGATCACCCTGTTGAGCAAATCTTAGGTGATCCTTCCTCAGGAGTCAAAACTAGAAGTTTTCATGGTGAAAGTGCTTTGTTTTGTTGTTTCTTATCAAACCAGGAACCAAGTTCCATAGCAGAAGCACTTCAAGATTCCAACTGGATTATTGCCATGCAAGAAGAGCTCAACCAGTTCACAAGGAATCAAGTTTGGGAGTTGGTAGACAGACCATATCACTGCAATGTGATAGAAACCAAGTGGGTATTCAAGAACAAGAAGGATGAGAATGATATCATAGTCAGAAACAAGGCCAGGCTAGTTGCAAAGGGCTATTCTCAAGTTGAAGGATTTGACTATGATGAAACATTTGCTCCAGTAGCCAGATTGGAGGCAATAAGGTTATTTCTTGCATATGCTGCTCACAAGAAATTCAAGGTGTACCAGATGGATGTTAAAAGTGTCTTCTTGAATGGAGTACTCAATGAAGAAGTCTATGTGGAGCAACCCCCAGGTTTTGAAGAAAGTCACAAAGTATATAGACTGAGGAAAACTCTATATGGACTGAAACAGGCTCCAAGAGCTTGGTATGATACTTTGTCACAATTCCTTTTGGATCATGGTTTTATCAAAGGGAGAGTTGATAGAACACTTTTCAGAATCACAAAAGGAGAGGACACATTGATGGTTCAAATTTATGTGGATGATATCATCTTTGGTTGTCCTAACCAGGTCCTCTGTGAGAAGTTTTCTCTACTGATGAAGGGAAAATTTGAGATGTCTATGATGGGAGAAATGAATTTCTTCCTAGGACTTCAAGTTAAGCAGTCCCCTGAAGGAATCTTCATCAATCAAGCCAAATACACAAGGGAGCTGATCAACAAGTTTGGATGCCAGACCAGCAAAGTAGCAAGAGTTCCACCCAACACCAACATCAAGATGGAACCAGATGAAGATGGAGAATCAGTAGACCAGACTCATTACAGAGCCATCATTGGATCTCTACTGTATCTCACAGCAAGCAGGCCTGATATCACTTTTGCAGTTGGGATTTGTGCAAGATATCAAGCCAACCCCAAGAAAAGTCATTTGGAAGCTGCTAAGAGGATTCTCAAATATCTTAAGGGCACTGTGAATATGGGATTGTGGTATCCCTCAGATGACAATCTGGAACTCACAGGATACTCAGATGCTGATTATGGAGGATGTAGAATTGACAGGAAATCAACCTCAGGCACTTGTCAATTCTTGGGAAGTAAGCTGATTTCTTGGTTCTCCAAGAAACAAAACTCAGTAGCCACAAGCACTACTGAAGCTGAGTATATGGCAGCTGGAAGTTGTTGTGCTCAAATTCTTTGGCTAAGACAACAACTGAGAGATTACAACATCCTTGCCAATGAAGTTTCTATTTTCTGTGACAACAATAGTGCAATTGCTATTTCAGAAAATCCAGTTCTCCACACAAGATGCAAACATGTGGACATAAGGCATCACTTCATCAGAGATCATGTGGAGAAGAAGGACATCAAAATGCTCAACATCCACACTGACAAGCAGAAAACAGATATCTTCACAAAACCTTTGGCTGAAGCAAGGTTCCAAGAGTTGTCAGTGGAGCTTGGACTCCTAGATCCAGGAGAGTAAAGAAAGGATTTAATCTCAGAAGAGTTACCTTCAACTCAGTGGAGGTTTGTAGTCAGAAGAGGATCTTTCTCAGAAGAAGCTCCTCATCTCAGAAGAGGTCTGGATATCAGACGAGGTCAAACCTCAGTGGAGGTCAAAGTTTATACTTAGTGTTTTTAAAAGTTAAAAGCCTCTTAGTTTTATATATATTTATTTGGTTTCAAAATTTTACTAATGAGTGCTTTCTGGGAAATTAAATCTTTTTCCACTGTTCCGAAGAGATTTTGGTATGGCAAGCATTTAATGCGCGTGGTACAAGTCAGATATGCTTTTTCAATTACCTATCTCACGCGCCCTAAAAGCCGGATGATATGACCTTCCGACTACCAACCCTCTCAATCCATACCATTCATTTAGGCGGTTCTTTTCTAACCGTCAAGATTTCTTAAAAACTCCCCACTAAACCTTGCAACTACCCACGATCTCAAACCCAATCAATCTCAGACGTTGATTTCTTTGTTCAATCTCACCGTTCCTCACTCATATAAAAACCCCAAACGTCCGCTTGTAAACCTTTTCAAATACATTTCCAAGCAAACACTTACTATCTCTTCAATCTTTCTCTGCAAATTTTCTCAAATCCCACTTACAACCATGACCAAAATTAACCTAGGGTTTCTGAACAACAAAGAAAATTTCTGGTATGAACCAATAATCCTTTTCAACAACCCAGAAATTGAATCAAAACCAGAGTTCTCTCACATTAAGGAGGCTTTGGAAATGGTCAAAGCCGCTGGCTTAGAAAAATTTCTATCAGTACATCCAGAGTACTGTTATGATAGGCAAGTTCTTGAATTTTTCAACAACATCTCCAACTCAGACTCGAAAATCAAATCGTGTCTATTTGTACAAAGAAAGAAGAAGGTGATGAGAGACGATATGGAGGTTGTTGAGCACCAGAAGATAAGAAAGGAGATTGGGATAAGCGGAGATGATCTGAAGGAGTTATTTGAACTCCCATCTGAAGGCCCAAATCCAGATACTTGTATCTTGGATAAGGAGGGGGAATGGGTCTACACCATCATGGAGAAGAAGGTGAAATACAGTCCCACGATGAACAAAAGCCTACTATTACCAGCATACAATGTCCTCTGCGAGATTGTTGGTAAATGTATCTTGGGAAACCAAGGAAGTACCGAGCAAGTGAGCAAGCCGAAGCTCAGGTTGATGAAGGCAATTATTGAAAGCAAGGAGAAGCCATACAATTGGCAGCAGTTCTTTTTAAGAACCTTGAACAGGGAAAACTCAAAATTCCAGGCTGACAAAACTCCCCAGTTGGCAAGTAAGCTGAATTTTGCCACTAAAATCTCTTACTTAATTGAGAATGTGGATGTGGGAGTAGACTGGTTAAAGGAGAGGAAGTGGAGTAACTTGAAGACCTTATTCAAGTCTGGAAAAACTCTGAAAACTAGAATGCTTAAGCCTGCTGAGGAGAGCCCAGAGGCAGTTGAGGAAGATGAGGCCAACCCTACTGAAGGGAAGAAGACCAAGCTCAAGAGGAGGCTGGTCAAATTAAGTGACAAGATGGCCCAGCACAAGGAGGCCGAGGCAGTGAAAGCCTTCAAGAAGGAAAGCAGGAGGTCCTCTGAGGCAGAACAAGAGAGTGCCTCAAAGAAAGTCAGAGTCACAGACTCTACTGATGAATCTTCATCAGGTAACCCTGACTCCTCCCCTAACTTAATCTCAACTGAGTCTGACTCAGATGTTCCTGCACCCACCCCCGTCAAACCTAAAACCACTAAACCTCGCACCCCTGCTGCCAAAACCAAACGCATCTCCTCACTACCCAAAACCCCCACTGATGGCTCTCAAAAGCCAGTAAGTGGATCCCAAACAACCCCCACTGAACCAATCTCCACCACTACTGAAACCACCCCATCAAACCCTACTGAACCCATTCCCTCAACCCCATCTGAACCCACATCATCAACCCCCACTGACCAAAACCCAACCTCACCTGAAACCCAAACTCAAACCTCATCTGAACAAAACCCTCCTGATTTTCACTCAACTCAACTGGAGTCTATCCCAGAAGAGCCAATCGAAAGCAGATCCCCTACTCCTTCCCTTCCTTCAGACGATGAAGAAGAGTACTCATTCCTAGATACTCTCAAGGATGAGGTAGCCTACTCTTTAGAGTCTAAATACCCTGACCTTGATCAATTCCCAACACTTAAGGCCATGTTCTTGAGACTGCAACTCATTGTCCAGCTCAAGGATAGAAGGCTTGGTGAAATTCTCCTAGCTGTAAGAGGCAGCAATGCAGAGGAATGGAAAAATGAGGAAGTTGAAGTGCTGCAATTTGCTGGGATGCACAAGACCAGAC
Source organism: Ballota nigra (assembly GCA_947034835.1). NCBI lineage: Eukaryota > Viridiplantae > Streptophyta > Magnoliopsida > Lamiales > Lamiaceae > Ballota > Ballota nigra. The sequence goes on from OX344722.1 coordinate 46,492,012, forward strand.
TTCTCTGTGATGAGAAGATTTTTGAAAGCCTGGTCTTGGAGAAGATTGCAGAGGCTAAGAAGGATGAAGAAAAGGCTGCTGAGGGAGAGAAGGTTGTTGATGGAGGAAAGCCAGCTGAACCCACAGCTGAGAAGGAGAGAAGTGCTGAGGAGAAGGCAGTAGAGTCTGAACTTGAGGGAGGGGCTTCATATAAGCAAGGTGGAGGTGAAGCAGCCAAGGATGTATCCATGGCAAGGGATACTGAGGCTCAAAACTTGCCAAAGGAGGGCTCAGTAGAGGTGTCTACTGAAGTTCTCCCACAATAGCCCTCAGTGGTGGCTTTAGAGTCACCTGAGGTGTCTGGTACTGAAGGAGTTGAAAAAGAGAATGAAAAAGAAAAGGAGGTGGAAATCACTGCTGTGAGGAGTGGAGAGATTAGAGCAATCATCCCTGTAAAGGGTGAATTGGCTGAAAAAATAGCAGTTGAAAAGAAAAGTGAGGAAGAAAGTAAGAAGAGTTAGGAGGAGGGAGTCCCCATGGAGATAGAGGCTTCAGGAGATCTAGGTTGTGAGGTTGAGGGAGTTAAAACTAACACTTCTTGCAATGCAGGTACTCAAACCATTGAAGTTCCCTCAGCTGAGGTCAACCTAACTCCACTGAGTGATGCTGTTCACTCTATCAAAGAAGAAAGCCTTCCAACTCTTAAAACTCAGCTCAGGGAGGTCCAGGAGATTGTACAAGAGGAGGTGGATGAGATGGTCATTCTCTCAGACCACATTGATGAACTCATGGAGTCCACAACTACATCACTTCAGAATCTCACACTGAAAATTGAAGACTCTCAGCAGATGGTGCTAGATGTAGTTGAGGGACAAAGTGTGTTAGTCATTGAAGCCCTGAAGAAGCTGGAGAAGACTGAAGAAGAGGACAGGACCAAATTTCTCAAAGACTCAGTAGAGAACGTTTCCATCAACCTAAAGTCCTCAGTAGAGGCTTTCTCAACTGACCTTCTTGGGAAGGTTGAAGGGTTATGGAACTCTAAGATGTCTGAATTCGAGGCCAAGCATGCTGAGCTAGGAGTCAAACTGGGAGAGGTACTGAAGAAGGCAACTGAAGATTTCCCAACTCAAGAGAAGACTGATGTGCTGATCAATGAAAAGCTTGCACAGTTTGTTCAATTTGGGCAGACTGCTGGGGCTACTTTGGAAAGACTTGAAGATGAGGTAGATCACTGCTCAACTGAGCTGAAGGCATTGGCACATGATCAACTGAAGCTCAACATCACAGTAGCTGGATGTATGATTAATGCCGGAAAGGGGGAAAAGAGGATAAGTGCGAAGGATATGAAGGCTGATCCCAAGAATAAAATGAACATTATCCTTGAAACCCCGGACTTCGAAAAAGGCCAACAGGTGAAGAGCACCTTGAAGAGAGTTGAAGCTGAAGCTCAGCAGTTAGCAGGATCCAAAAAAGGCAAGGAGACCTCCTCAGCTGACCTTTCAAAGTTCAAGGAGGAGCATTTTAAGGAGAAGGAGGAGAGAGCTGCGAAGAAGGGGGAAACCACAAAGAGGAAGGCATCTGATGTCCTCTCAGCAGAGGTTGCCAAAAAGACAAGAACCTCAGGGAGGTTGGCAGCTAAGTCCACAACCTCTACTGATGAAGTTCAGGTACTTCCTATTCTCACTGAACCCTTATCTTCTGAACCTCCCAAGTCTGCACCTACAAAAGTCACAGAGCTCGCTGAGCTAATTAAAGAGGTTGTAGGTATGAATGAAAGAGCAAGGAAGCTAACAGCCCAGCAGCAGGAGAGGAGAGATAAGGTGGTTGGGAAAATGGAGACTATTGCTGAGTTAGCTGAGAGAAAAAGAAAGGAGAGGCTAGCCACTTTTGACAAAACTACTTCTAAGAAGTTCAGAAGTGGTTATCTAAAGTGGGCTGCCAAGCTGAAGAAAGATAAGATCACACCATCTCAGAACAGATTTCCTCATCATGATGCCTGGGTTCCTAAGAAGCTCAATGATGCTTGGGAGACTGCTAAAAGGGACTTTGTGTATTCCTTTTATGTCAGTGGAGAGTTAGGAAGGGACAATGCACAGGAAGTCTTCAACTCATGGTTGTTTGATGCCTATCCCAAACTCTATCCTGAGATCAGTGATGCTTGGAATGATGCCTTCCCTGATCAAGCTCTGAAGGCTCCTGAGCCAATCACCTACTGGCCTCCTCAAGATGCAACAGGTGCTGTTGATAGAGAAAGGATCACTGAAGAGTGGACATCCTTGTGTGAGCATCTTGGACTCAGAGGACATTCGAAGGAAATAATGGAGAGGAAAAATGAGCTAAAGATTAGAGTTTTCAAGCAATATGGACTTGAATCTATTTTCGAGTCCATCTGAGTAAGTTGTATCTTTTGCTGGGCATTTGTTTATAAGTCCCAGGTGTGTTTAAGTTTGAAACTTTTTAGTTGACTTCATGTAATTTGTACTTCATCATTTTTCAATGGAATGAACTCTACTGATGTTTTGCCCAAGATAATATCTCATTATCATTTAGGCTTATGTACTTGAATGTTTTACTTACAAAACCTGTGAACTTTGAATGTCATCTGAAGAACCTCATCTGAAAGAAGATATGTATTAAGATAGGTTCCGGCATAATCAAAAAGGGGGAAATTGTTGGGAAAATGTATAAGACTTATGTTTTGATTAGATGCCAACATGTTCCTCCTAAGTTGTTTGTAAGTAAATTATTTAGTAGAGTTAGTACTTAGTCAAATAGTTCAAAGTGTTAAGAACTGGAGTGCAGTTAGTAAAAACTAGAGTGTATTTTAGTATGAAGTCTGCTGAAGATGAAGTCCACTGAAAGTGAAGTCCGCTGAAGACTAAGTGATCTGAGAAAGAAGTCTAAGTCTTGAATGTTTTCTAAGTGCATTCTCACTAAGACTAAACTATCAGGAGAGGACGAAGGTCCACTGATAAAGAACTAACAAAGTACTGTTAATGCTAATCATACTTAAAGCTGTTAGTTAAATCTGGTTGGAACAAGGCAAAATAAATTTCAGTGAAGCTTGCAATAAATGAAGGAATAAGAAGGTTCTCTCAGAGGAGTTCCACCTTAAAGCAAGACAAGAATCTGGGCATGCAGACTTAAGGCCCAATGAGAAGATGACACGTCAGTGTACTTACTGACAGCCGACCTGCCCCAGCCTGACAAGTACCAAAAGTCCTTCTCTAGCAATCTACAGAAAGTTGGTGAACAGGCATGGTCTTTCAGCCATTTCTTGACAAGACTTAAAGCTTCAAATAGAGCCGTTTGAGCCAATCAGATACAAGAAGACTTACTTGAGAAGATTCAAAACCAACGGGAAGATTTTCAAGGAAGCCTATAAATACAGAAGGACGTGCACATTTCCAAGAACGGGAAACTCACAAGATCAAAGCTATCTCTACATTCATAACAACTAAGAAGCACTCGAAATTATCATTGTTTCCCAAGTGTTTCACATTTGTAGAGAGCCTAACAAACCTTCTGTAACCAAGCTTAAAAGCTATATCCAAATCTTAGAAAGAGATAATCCAATCCTAAGCTTTGAGCTAAACTTGTAAGGATTATCTCAAAATAGTTGGAACCAAAACATTACTCAAAACCCTACTCAGTGTTTAGGTTGAGAGCTAGTGTTAAGTGGTGTTAGTAAGCTGATTGTTGTATCAGTCTGAAAGCTGGTTTGTTTTGGGAACTAGGACCTGGAATTTCCTAGTGATCAATCATCCTAAGAGAGGATTAGTTGATCAGTGCACCTTGGCACTATAACACAAGGAATTCCAAGTGAAAGGAATTCTTCTGTTTGATCAGGACAGTGGACGTAGGAGATTCATCTCTGAACCACTTTATACCTTGTGTTCTTACATTCTGCTATTTCCTAAGTGTGTGTTAATCTCTAAGTTTATCAAAGTAAAACGAGTTTTCTAAAGGGCTCACTAATCCGCATCTGAAAGCTAATTAGATAGTAGTTCAACTGAAAGTCTTGAGCTTTCAGTGGAGGTATTATCTCAGTAGGCTTTCTCCAAGTAACTCTCAGCAGACCTTCAAGTCCACTGACGAGCTACTGTCTTAAGTAACCTGATAAGTTTTACAAGAAGTTTTAATTTGTAATCACAGGTGTTTCCCCCCCCCATACACCTGTTTACTCGTTTCGGGACCAACATTTCGTTTCTTCCGAAAATAAATGGGCAGCGGTTCGTCCGGGCTTTATTGGAAAATATGAAGATGAAAAGGAAGAGATTAAATCAACAACACCTTTCAATTGAAAAGGAAGATTGAAATTGGAAGATTAAATCAAAAGGGGATGTTAAATTGAAACAAAAAGAACGAGCAAGATTCAAAGCTCACCGAAGCAATCAGACAGTAGCGCTTGACTGGAAGTGGGAGGACGGCGGCGCTTGGAGTGGAGCTGGGTGGCGACGCTGGGACCGCATCGGTAGTTGGAGGCGACGGCTGGCGCTGGGCGAAGAGCGGCGGCGGCGTCGATGAGGCGGTGCGACGCTGGGACAAGCGGCAGTCGCGTGGCTGTTCTGCAAAGGAGAGGGCGACGGCGCGGCGATTGGAGGAGAAAAGCGGTGGTGGCTGACGGTGTTCCTGGGCGGCCGGAGAAGCGGTGGTTGTTTTCGTCTGGTTGTGGGGAAAGAGGGTGAAGCGTTTGGCTATTTAGAGAGAGAAAAAAAGCTGAGAGTGAAATCTGTGAATTGGTTTTTGGGAATTTGGTAGAGAGAGGCACGATTATATAGAGGAAAAATCTTTTAATTACTTAATTAATTTTAAAGGGAAACATATCATGTGGATGAGATTAATCCATTTTAATTCCTGATATTTTTTATCCCACTTGATACGGTTTAGGGATCGTTTGGTTCACGAGATTAATCCCTAATTGAAAATTAATACAGTGTTAAAACTTAATTAATATTTTATTGTATTTTAATTATTCTCAATAAATTACACGGATCGAAATCCTAATTTTTAAACTTGATTATTTAATTTCTCGTAGTCCCTTACCCGTTTGAAATATTCGATTTCTTTCTTCGAACTTGGGAAATTTAAATTACACATTAGCACAAAAAAATAATAAAATTAAAAGAAACAAATATAATAATATAAAATAAGGGTTCAAGGAATATAAAAGGTATAAAACGGGACGGGGTATTACATCCATTGACTCTCATCCTAGCGAGATGGAGAGACAACTTTCGACTATTGTGAAGCAGATGAAGCTCTAGCAGCAGCAGCAACAAGCGCAACTGTAGCAACAATACGAGAGGATATGGTTGGCAGCGGAGCGAGAGGTAGAACAGAAGAATAGGGAGGAGATGAACATGTGGTTTCAAATGGTCTTCTCCACATTCAGTGGATAGTCTATACCACCACCGTCGACCTTGGTGTAGCCTGAGATCCCGCTGCCGCCGCTCCAAAACTTGGATGAGGATGAAGAGGGGATGATGCCGGATTTCAATCTGATGATTAGGAAAGTTTATCTTTTTTATTTTATATCATGTATTGAATTTTTTTAATCGATATTACTTTTATTTTAGTTTTTGGTCGATTTTACATTTTTATTAGATGAATAATTTTCATATTTTATTTTACAAATGAACGAATTATAAATTTTGGATATTTAATTTTACAAATCAATGAATTTATAAATTTGCATTAAGAATGCAATAATTTTACAAAATAAAAATATAATTGGTCACAAAATTTATTTAAACAAGTTAGAAAAGAAAAGGAATTAACTTGATGAATTATAGAAAATGAGTCAATTTGAATACATATACAATTAATTGCGTACAAATGAACAAATTATAAAATTAGGCATTCTAGAATTAAATAAAATTACAAAATAAAAAAATATAGTTGTACGTCACAATATTTATTTAAAGAGGTTAGAAAAGAAAAACGAATTTAATTTGATGAATTATATAAAAAAATGAGTCAATTTGGATACACATACAATTAATTGCGTAAAAATGAACGAATTATAAAATTAGGCGTTCTAGAATTAAATAAAATTGTAAAATAAAAAAAATAGAGTTGGTCACAACATTTATTTAAAGAATTTAGAAAAGAAAATAATTAATTTGATGAATTATAAAAAAAAAGAGTCAATTTGGAAACATATACAATTAATTGCGTACAAATGAACGAATTATAAGTTTATGCATTGTCAAAATAAATAATTTTACAAAACAAAAAATATAATTGGTTGCAACATTTATTTAAAGAAGTTGGAAAAGAAAAAGAATTATTTGATGAATTATGTAAAAAAAGAGTCAATTTGGATACATATACAATTAATTGCGAAAAAATTAACAATAGAAACAAGTGTGCTAATGATGCGCGCCCCTATACATGTAAGAGAGGTCGCTAGTTCGATTCTCCTTGGACGCGAATTTGGAATTAATTGTTATAGATCCAATAAGGCTAATATGAAAGTTGGACCGAATAATATAGCTTGAGAGCCAATGGCCCAGTGGTTCGCGCCCACCCCAGGGACGCGGAGGGCCCGGATTCGAACCGCACAAACTATTTTTTTCTTCTAGACTTGTGATTTGCGATGAACACGTGTCCGTCGTAAATACATAATTTGTAACAGCCATGTACCCATCACAAAGTTCTTTTACGATAATAAAAAAATTGAAATTCCGACATTTTTGCGACAACCATAAGCCTATTGTAAATTTTGACAATCCGATCGGGTCGTGGCCCGATCGGTCTATAACGGGAAAAGCCTTCGCAAATTTACGATAGATGCCCAATATCCGCCGCAAAAATTAGCTATGGCTGTTTTTTCTACGGACGCATGTCCGTTACAAATTTTTTTACAAATAGTGTTTTGCGACAGATTTTTCGTGGCAAAAGCTGTCGTAAAACAGGGCATTTTTTGTAGTGGAATGATTTCACATGAGCTTAGGCTCCCATCGCCACCATGAGAAACTTCGCCACCAATCTTTGTGGCCAGGAAAATATAAAATTGCCTACGAAAATAGTCAATATGGCTACAAAATTTTCAGTAAAAAAATTCATAGTGGAGATTGTCTACATAATCGCCTATAAAATATTCAAATTATATAGTCATTTTTTTATTAGTTCATTTTTATATATATTTACTATTTTTTTTTATTTTGTAATATTTAATATTTTTGACTACTGTAAATTGTTAATTTAATTGTTTTGTATGCATTTAATTGTAAATAACTCCAATTTGAGTCTTTTTTTTTAATTCATCAAATTAATTCTTGTTACGAGCTACAAAAAAATTAAATAATTTTAATCATCATCCTCTTCATCTTCATCTTCGTCTTCATCTTCATCCTCTTCCTCCTCCTCCTCCTCCTCCTCCTCCTCCTCCTCCTCTTCCTCCTCCTCCTCCTCCTCCTCCTCATCCTCCTCCTCTTCTTCCTCCTCTTCCTCCTCCTCTTTCTTCCTCCTCTTCCTCTTCCTCTTCCTCTTCCTCTTCCTCTTCCTCTTCCTCTTCCTCTACCTCTTCTTCTTCCTATACCTCTTCTTCCTCTTCTTCTTCCTCTTCTTCTTCCTCTTCTTCTTCTTCTTCTTCTTCTTCTTCTTCCTCTTCTTCCTCTTCTTCCTCTTCCTCTTCCTCCTCCTCCCCCTCCTCCTCCCCCTGCTCCCCCCCCTCCTCCTCCTGCTCCCCACCTCCTCCCCCCCCTCCTCCCCCTCCCCCTCCTCCTCCCCCTCCTCCTCCTCCTCCTCCTCCTCCTCCTCCTCCTCCTCCTCCTTCTTCTTCTCCTCCTCCTTCTTCTTCATGTTCGTCCCTCTCGTCGCTTTCAACCATAATAATTTCTGGATTTGCAGCTACCAAGTCCACAACGAGATTGACACCTTCTTCAAGGACCACTGTTTTATCTTCTTGGACCTCAGTTTGAAATGCGTTTTCAGGTTGTGCAGTGTCTTCCTTGGATGAATTTGAAAGGTCCACCAAAGACCGAGCTTTGACTTTGCAAACTGTCCTTAAATGTGGTCTACATGATTCCGGGTATTGGCAATAATATACCTGAGACGCTCAACATACTTCCTGTTGACATGAATATCAACAATCTTGTAGTTTGGATCGACTCTTTTTCCTGCGGGCCTTGGATTAAACCACTCACACAAGAACAAAACTATTTTTCTCGATGGCCACCCCGGATATTCTATTTCAATCACTTCCAGCAACACTCCGTAGTAATCAATCGGTGCTTCATTATCACTCCCACTTGAAACACAAATACCACTGTTTGTAGTTCTTTTCATTGAAGCATATGCATCTGTATGGAATTTGTATCCATTTACGTAATACCTCTTGTATGATGTCAAATGTCATAGTGGTTTTTTACTCAGAGCTTTCAGATGTGGGTTGTGAAGTTGGTTATTTAGACCCTTGACTTGAACGTAAAATAATTAGCTATACTAGTAGTTACCCCACAAGAATATGGGATCCTTGTAGTATGGGCAAGTATATGGACCAAGTAGTATCGAACCCAAGGGAAGATATGTATGCGAATAGAGCCCTGGAGATCTACGCGTCGTAGTTAATATGAATGGATGTTCAGTGTTAAGAATAGGATTAAACTACTCTAAAGTCTACTTCTAGTAATGTAAATAATGAAATCAAACAAATAACTTCGGTTTTAATCAAATACGAGAGGGTGATGCTCATGATAGGAATCCCTACGTATACTAACGGAGCTAGTATGGTAACTAAAATAACATGTGCAAGTATTAATCCTAAGTGTACTAAACCTAGGCAATCAACTTTCCTAATCTAGCACCAGATTGATAGACTAAAAGCTCAAGAATTAACCCTATTACTTCGTCATATCAACCTGCTTCACAACCCACTAAACAAGTTATATGGATTATGCTTAATTATTGAGACCCTTATTTACCCAAGGTGATACGGTCGTCCTCCCTAGATAAACCGGTAAATTATAAACCCCTTCTATAACCCTATCGTTAAGCTTACTCGTTATTAAAGAGTGATAAGATCGCCCTCTCTTTAATAATTTTCGTACTCAATTCCAAGATAATTCTAGGGTTTATTTTAAGAATTCAATTAATTAAAAGAACTAGTACTAAACATCACAAATTATTCTAATTATGTACCAACATCCTACTTCTACGAGTTCATCCTACCCCAAGCATGCAAGGGTTCTAGCCTAACATGTTGAAGACGAAAACAAAAGCAATTGAATGAAAAATAAACATGAACATGGCGAATTAAATTAAAGAACTAAAAAACATAAACTAAGTTTAACTCAATGAATCAAAGTCTCAAAAACGAATCTCAATTAGCAATGAAAACTAGGTTTGAAAGTAGTAAGTATCGAAGAAAGAAATAACGGAAAGTAAACTCTAATCTATAAATTCGTAGTTCAAAAACCTCGACTACACTTGCAAAATCTCTTTCTCAACTCTCCTCAAGCTCCTCTCTATCAAAATCTATCTCTAAGTGTCAAGTGGTGTCTAAAAACGAGCTTAGAACGAAGTATTTATAGGCATGGGCCGATTTGGATAACATCGGGCCAAAAAATAGGTAAAAAGGCTAAAATTCGCTCGAGCAGTGGTGGTCGAGCAGTATTGCTCGAGCTAATATGGTCGAGCACTTCTCTTGGTCGAGCAATGTTGCTCGAGCTAATGTGGTCGAGCAATGGTGCTCGAGCTCTGCTTGTCGAGCTGCAAAACCTCTCTGTAAGTCCAGGCGCTCAAGCAATGCACTTGGTCGAGCAGTAGCGCTCGACCTCTTTTGGTCGAGCACTTATCCTTCCTTTAGCTGAGTGATACTTTTCCTTGCACGAACTAATATCATTCGTATTTCTTTAATATCTTCTCATCCGGGTATCAGTTTGAGCCGATTCAAAGTCCTACAGACTCTATTTTTTGCCCTCTATCCATCTATGAGCATCAAAGAAGAAAATTAATCAGTTTATGAAAATAATACTCAATTGACTCTAAATACTCATCAAATCCACTCAAAACATGGGAAGATCGAGCTATAATTCATGATAATTTCACGCCTAATCAACCCCCCCAAACTTACCATATTGCTTGTCCTCGAGCAATGAAATAATAAGTCAAGTGAAATTGTTAAGAATGAATCGCAGAACCAAATCATGCAAGTAATAGAAATTCAAGCTTCAAAGATCGATCACCCATACACAAACTCACTCCCTTCATCATACTCATGCATAATCAATAAGAATCATAAAAATCAAACATGGATGTGCACTCAACGATGTGTTTCACTCCCTCACAAATGTATATCAATATTAAGGGACCCACTCAATCAATCAATCACACATATCAACAGACATAGGCTTGTAAGCACTCTCAACTTCGACCATACTCTAGAATCCATGCCGAATCAAAAAGGACTTTATCAAGGTTGTAATGTAGGCTCTTTGGACATGTGGGGTAACTATATGGGATAAGTGACTCAAGTGAATGGAGAACAGAAAATCCAACTTTAGTATTTCGAGACAAGGAACCGAACACTTCAAACATCTTCATGCAATATACTTTCAATTCAATTTTTTTTCTAACTCAACTCTTTTCACTTTTTTAATCACTTCACTCCCATTTTTTCTTTCTTTCACACTATACATATATGAGCTCATATTTTCTTTTGCTCATTCTCAGATTTTTTGTCTTTCCCACAACTCAAAACTTTATTACACCTTTCCTCAAATTCACTCAAGCATTTATAATTCTCCTTCTCAACTCAACTCGATCCCTTTTCCCATTCACAATTTTTCCTATTCTCCACTCAAATTGGGACAAAAAGAGTTTAAGAATTTGGTTAAGTTTAAATGTGGTAGAAAATAAAATAGGCTAAGGCTCAAATGGGCTAACAAGGGATAAATGTCATTGGTAGGGAAAATTTGGCTAAGTGACTCAATCCAAATCAAAGATGGCCTAATATTACTTTTGGCACTTCAAACTAGATACAATCAAGAAGTGAGAGCACACGCAAGTTCTAGCATTCTATAAGGTGACGATCCACTCTCAAACAAAGAGATCAACATAAAAAAATTTAATCTCTAAAAGGCTCAAATCTCACGGCTTTCACATTCATGCTAGTCCTAGTGAATTATCACTTTTATCACACTAGTATTCAAAAGGAAATTTCATAAGTATACAAGTTCCCTCTCAAATCAACTCTAACTTCTACACTCACACAACTAAGACTCTAATTTAACTCCACAATTCACTAACTCATACTCACACTCAAAGATAGCACTCAACAAGCATAAGCGGATTGATAAACATGAAATATGTAGTAGCATCCAATTAGTTCACACTATAAAAACAGCTCAAGGGGCATCTCAAGGCACAATATATAACCTAACTCAACTCAAAGAGAGGGAGTGCACCTATGCAATGTAACCATAAAACATATAAAAACTCCACCCCCCAACCTTCGACCTTGTGAAGCGGTCTAAGTTCGGGGTGGTGGTTACCTCATCCAAATAATTCAGTTTCCCTTAACAACTTGACCACTCCCTTATCTCGAGTTGGTCCTTTCAATATCCACTTCTTGGGTATTCCTTCACCCTCAAGGTAGGCCTACAAATTAAAATTCTCAAGTACGAGGTTAGAACTTACGACTCAACACAAAAACTCTAATAATTAGAAACACTCAAAAGCAAATAAAAGTGGGTTGCCTCCCACACATCACTATTTTTAAGGTCCTAATGCCGGACCGAGCTCAAAGGAGCTTATGGGACATGATACTCAAATTTACCTCCCCTATTCTCATAAGAAAAGATGTCTAAGTTTTTCGCTCGATTCCCATTCTCATTCTTCACCTCGGGCGGGGGTTTCACTTTCTCTTTTTCTCTAATTTGGCCACCTCCAACCTTTTAAATTCTTCATCCTTCAACTCCTTGCATTTATCCCTATCAAGACAATAAAGATCATACTGCTCAATGGTTAAATTATTAAGTGAAGGATTAACATAATCACGTATATAAGAAAGATTAGGGATAGGAGGTGTGTCTTCAACACAAGGATAAATGGCATCAATAGAATGACAACTCTCATCCACCTTCGGGTGTTTCATGGCCTCATATAGGGAAATATTTACTTCTTGATCATCAACTTTCAACGTGATCTTCCCATTCGCCACATCTAACACCATCCCGACCGTGGCTAAGAAAGGTCTTTCCAAGATCAAAGGGACGTGATCATCTTCCTCCATGTCGAGCACTACAAAATCAGCTGGAAAAATATGATCTCCAACTTTAACAAGGACGTCTTCAACCACACCTTGAGGTCAAGTAATAGACCGGTCGGCTAGTTGAAGCGTCATCATTATCGGCTAAAGTTCTCCACCTTCCAACTTCTTAAGTAACGACAATGGCATCAGATTAATGCTCGCTCCAAGGTTGCACAACGCTCCCTTCTTGACTCCATTCCCGATATCACATAAGATTGTGAAGCTACCGAGATCTTTCAACTTCAGGGGAAGCGCTTTGTGTACTAATGCACTCACCTCATGGTTAAGATGCACCAACTTGGGCTCATCAACTCTTCTCCTCTTAGCCATCAAGTCCTTCAGGAACTTGGCATAATTAGGCATTTGTTCCAAAGCATCATAAAAAAGAATGTTAATATGCAACTTCTTAAAGACATCAAGAAACTTAGCAAATTTTTCATCTAATTTCTTCTTCATGAACCGCTGCGGATATGAGACTGGCATCACAGATTTTGGCACTCCCCATTCATCTCGCTCGGTTTCCTTCACATTCTTTCTAGCTTCTCTTGCCTTTTTCCACTTTGGAAATCTTTCAACCTCCTCAATCTCTTCCTCCTTGTCTTTACCTTTCTGAACATCTTCTAACTCAACTGTCTCATCTCCATCTTTCTTATGTTCTTGACCCTCCATCTCAATCTCCTTATGTATCTCCTCAAAATTAGCAGGCATTTGAGGACTGTCATACTTGGTTCCACTTCTTAGTTGGATCACCTTGCATTGCTCTTTTGGATTCTCCTCTGGCATAGAAGGATATTTCTTGGGCTCTCTACCCAATGATTTCGCGATCTGGCTAATCTGATACTCCATCAAAGTGAACCGCCTATTGTTCTCTTGCTGAATTATATTTAGCTTCATATCCCCCTTCTGAAGATCTTGATCACGATGATCATTCTTCTTACTCATCTCCTTCACGTCATACTCCAGAGAAGATAGCCTCTTACTACCTTCTTCCACCTTGTGCAGAATGGCACATAACATCTATCAGTGGTAGCACCTCCTTCTCCTCCGGGGAGTTTTGAGCCAGGATCGACATTTGGAGGTACAATTATCCCCGCTCTCGGATTACTATAAGAGAAATTTTCATTCTTCCTCCATTGATTCTGAGGAGGCTGCTGGCCTCCTTGATACCCCTGAGTGTTGGTCCCACTAGATAGATTAATTGCAGAAGCTTAAACTTAAATTAAAGTCTTTTTCAAAATCCTTTTTCAAGAGCACACAAAAGGCAATATAAATGAAAGCGATAAAGAAGACAAGATATATAGTGGTTCGGATATAACGATCCTACGTCCACTCTCCTTTTTTATCAAAGGGGTCTTACTAACCAACCATCCAACCAACAACTAACTTTCTGGAATTGAGAAGTACCAGATCCTTCTTACAACAACCTTTAGATCTAACTTCGATCTAAAGCTGATCTTACTACAACCTTATCTAACAAGATGAACAGGTTGAGTATTCCAACAACTCCTTAAAGAGTAAATATGAATATGAACAAAGTAAGAGTGCTAAAGCGTGATAATCAAAAGGCTTGGATATGAACTTCGTGCGCGTGTATCTCACTAGAGCCTTTCTTCAAAGATGCACTCTTGAATTTATAGAGATGATTAGGGTTTAGCTGTTAGAGAGCTAATCTAATCAGATCTCTAATTAAGGAAACTTTAATCAATCAATTCCCTAATTGATTGATTGGGTTGGTGATATCCTTGGATTGACTGACTTCAAATACTTTCCAATCCGATCATGTTTGACTTGATTTGAATTATCAACGGTCAAATGCTTCCAATGCACAACTCTGATTATTCCAGAGTAGGCAAAACCAGATACCAGATGACCTCGATGTCCTCTGGTCTAGAGCCGGTTAAGAACCAGAATACCCAGTAGAATCTAGAGATGATTCTGAGCATCTTTTGGTTCACCAGACTCATCTGGTCTGGACTCGTCTGGTCTGGGGAAGGTCTTCTGCCTCTGGTCTTGATCTTCTCTGGTGGAGTCCTTTGGTGAAGTCCTCTGGTGGGGTCTTCTGGTGACTCTTTTGGTGAAGTCTTCTGGTCTGGCAGTTTCCCCTAGACTAAGTTCTAATCTATTTTCTCATCTGGCTAACAGGTCCAGATGGTCCTATTACATCTTCTGGTTTATTTTAACTCATCAAAACTATACAAATTTTATCCTAACAATTTCTCCCTTTTTGATGGAGTTAAAATACTAACCAGAACTGATAAAAAAAATTAAGCAAGAAAACAATTAAAAGGATAAGACCTTAGAATAGATCTTATCAGGCAAACAAGGAGACAACAAGAAGTTGTCTTTAACACATAGGAGATATGTTTTTCATTAATAATAAGGACAAAGAGTTTACATATTACATTTCAGATCAGGTCATATACTATGCATATCTTCTGTTCTCCTTTGGCACCAGAAACCAATCAAGGAATCTGTCTTGAACCGCCTTGAGCTCTACAGAGTTTGTTGGGGTGAAATTAACCAACACCTTGTTCCTGTACAGCTTCTTCAACTCTGCCCAATCAACCTGGTCCCCAATCATAGGAGTATTGAGATAATGCAACTCTAGGGCAGTGACTTCCAGGTTGAACTGGATGATAGTGTCCATCAGCTGTTTGTATAGGTCTGCATCATATGACTTCATCCAGGAATGGAAAGTCTTGTTGATAAGCGCATCGTCCTCTGGAGATGGCCTCTGGATGTAGTGTTGGATAAACCACAAAGTCTTGGCTTCCTTCCACCTTTCAATAAGGGGAACATGCACAGTAGAATCAAAAGACCCTTCTGTCCTGAGTGGCAGAATATCCATCACCTCAACAGACGCCTTCTTCATTTGACTTGATCCACTGGCACCAGGAGTGATTCCAGCTTCTCTGGCTTTCTTGTTTTGCCTCCTAACATATCTGAGCCTCTGCTCTTCATCTATGTTCTTCCTTACTCTTGCCAACCTCTCTTCTTCAGCCTCCTCCTTGAATCTCTTCTCTGCCTCTTTAACTACCTGCTCCAGAAAGCTTTTCTTGACCCTTCTGATCTTTCTTTTGGCTGGGCTAAGAATGGAGACATTATCTTGTTCAGAGTCAAGAGATTCCTCCTCTGCTGCAAGCTGCTTGACCATTGTTAGAGATTTGAGCTCTTCTTTCTTCTTCTTCTGCAGCTCAGCTTGAGCCAAAGTATTCTCTAACAGGTCCAGGCGAGCTCCATGGTTGAACAACGTCTCATTTGTGCTCTTTGCCAGACCAGTTCTGGCCTTCTCTTCCCCCTTTTAACTTCATCAATGAGGGGCTGAACCACCTGCGTTATCAGATCAGACAACTCGGTGGAGGAGGAAGAGTGAAGATCACGCAATTTCTTGGCTTCATCCAGGTAGGCTTGAGTCTCAGCTACCAGGCGTTCCTGCTTGGCCAACATCTCCTGGAGGGAGTCCTTCAACTTGGCAGTCTCAAGCATTTGAGAAGCCATCTCTACTTTCAGCACAGAGACTGGACGCAGCTGGTCCAAAACATGCTCCTGCAGCTACTTCTGGCTGTGCATAACATCCAGCTTCAAGAAAAGGCCATTTGCCTTGAATGCGGCCTTAGCAGAGGCAAATGTAGCCTTGATTTGCTTCAAGAATATCTTCCTCTCCTGCTTGATCTGATGCTCAATCATGGCAGGAGCCATATGCTGCATGGCCTTGCTGAAACGCCCTATCTGCTGGATCTGTTCATTGAAGAACATCTTCATCTTCTGGAGCACAGCAGAGGTGACATCAAAGTCCTCCTCATCTGAATAGAGTTCTTGAGGAAAGGAGAAGTGAGGGCCAAAAGAGTAGAAAGGGCCCTCTGGAGAAATCATTACTCCCCTCTGGATCAGCAAAGTCCTTATAACCACCTTTGCTGCCTCTGGGGATTCAAGCTCTGCAGGATGTTGAATATTGAGCTTCGTGGTCATTTCTTCCAACAACATGACCAAGTCCTCCACATCTTCTAGTCTGGCCTTACTCCAGACTTTGGCATCAGTTAGATCTGCCAATAATGGTAAGTGCTCCAACAAGATTGGAAAATGCTCTCTCAGCCAGAGCTGAGCACTTACACTCATACTCTGCCTGATGGGACCCATATCATCATTATTGAAGGTGAAGGATTTGGGCTCAAAGGCATAGGAGGATGGTGCTAAGACCTCCGGCTCCAGTGAAGCATCCTTATCTTCATTATCATCGTTGATTGAGACTGTGGGGAAAGCAGAAGGACCAGGGAACCCCAAAGCCATAGAAGAAGATGGGTTTTGGTAAGTTTGAGTGGGGGAAGGGATAGGTGTTTGTATTTGTGAAGTGGAGAGGTTTGTGTGAGTGGATGGTTCTGCACCAGAAGAGGTTGAGGGGGCCTTTAGTGCAGGGTTTGTTTGTGGGGGTGAAGGGTCTGTGGGTAGAGGTGTTTGAGATGGAGGGGGAGAGGGTGTTTGAGTGGGTAAGGTTGAGGGTGTGAAAATAGGAGTGTTTGGGATGGTCTGCTCTGGTGAAGAGGCTTGCAAACTAGAAGCAGGGTGGGAAGGTTGTGTTTGGGTTTCTGGGGGAGAGGTGGAAGGGGTAACAAGATTAACATGAGAAAGGGAAAGGTTTACCTCAGCTGAGTCAACATCAGCTGGAATAGAGAGCTCTGGAGCTGTAGCATCTCCCTTTGCTCTGATACCACTTATTGGTCCCAAAATTATTATTTGCGGAAAGCATTTTATAATTAATTTTATGAAAAATCCCTTTTAAAGTGCTAAAATAAATTATGCAGAAATTAAAAATAAATAAAGCAATAAAAGAGACACGAGAATTTTATAGTGGTTCGGATATAACGATCCTACGTCCACTCTCCCTTTCACCAAAGGGGTCTCACTCACCAACCAACTTACTTACTACTGGAATTGGGAAGTACCAGCTCCTTCGTACAACTTACAATAACCTTTCAATATGGTGAATAAGTTGAGTAATATTCCAACTAGAACTCCTAAAAGAGTAGATATAATACTTATAAGAACAAGGTGAGTGTATGGTGAGTTCGTGTGTTTCTCTAAATTTTGTGCTCCCTTGCCCGTCTTTTCTTGTTTTGAACTTATCACCATGCACTCCTATTTATAGGTGTCAAATAACTAGCCGTTGGAAGCTAGAAATTCAAACATCTACAAATTAAGGAATATAATCAATCATCTTGATTGATTATATTGTTGATTGGTTGACTCCTTCTTTAATTGATTCTCCTTTGATCTACAACCAATCTTTCTTGATATCAGTTGACTTCCTTTTCTTGACTCTTCTTATCTTTGGATCACAAGATCTTCTTGGTAGAGTAGTCTGGTAGAGCTCATCTGGTAGAGTAGTCTGGTAGAGCTCATTTGGTAGAGTAGTAGTCTGGTAGACTAGTCTGGTACACCTCTTCTTGTCTATCTCATCTGGTCCTCTACCTCATCTGGTCTTCTACTCATCTGGTCCTCTACTCATCTGGTCCCGACCTTATCTTGTCCCAACCTCATCTTATTCGGAGCAGATCTTGTCTCGACCTCATCTTTTCCAAGACTCCTCTTGTCCAAGACTCTTCTTGTCCAAGACTCATCTTGTCCAAGACTCATCTTGTCCAAGACTCATCTTGTCCAAGACTCCTCTTTTCCAAGATTCATCTTGTCCGGGACTTCTCTTGTCCGGGACTCCTCTTGTCCAGGACTCCTCTTGTTCGGGACTCCTCTTGTCTGGGACTTCTCTTATCTGGGACTCCTCTTGTTTGGAACTTTTCTTTTCTGGGACTTCTCTTGTCTGGAACTTCTCTTGTCGGGGACTCCTCTTGTCTGGGACTCCTCTTGTCCGGGACTCCTCTTGTCCGGGACTTCTCTTGTCTGGGACTTCTCTTGTCCGGGACTTCTCTTGTCTAGGACTTCTCTTGTTCGGGACTTCTCTTATCTGTAACTTCTCTTGTCTGGGACTCCTCTTGTCCGTGATTTCTCTTGTCTGGAACTCCTCTTATCTGGAACTCCTCTTGTCTTGTCTAATTCCCTTCCCCCTTAGCCTAAGACTTATTCTAGTCCTAGACTAGTTACAAGTTCTTATTTTAACATCTTCAAAACATCTAATCTATATCCCAATAATTTCTCCCTTTTTGATGATGTTAAAACTAAAAGAACTGAATTTAAACAAGACAAGTGAAAATTGAAATCTTAAGATAAGAAGTCTAATCAAGCAGGGTCAACTGATCTTCCCCCTCAAAATATGCTCAGCTGATATTGGGGCAAAATATCAGCTGGTCTTGTGTATCTGCAGGCAATCAAGTTTTTGGTACCTTTCTAGGACCAGGGGGGTTAGCACAATATATAGGAAGCCACAAGAATAGATCATCCCTTTTTGAATTAGGTGATCTTATCTTTCTTCCATACATACCCACAAAAACACATTGAACACAAGAGGCTCCGACATGGGTATTTCTTCTAGAGGCTCTTCTTCTCTTATGGGATTATTCAGTAGAAGGAATAACTTGTCTTAATGCAACAATCTTGAAATTTTATTGATAAGGATAAGTCTTGCTAAAACCATAAAAAGTTCCAGCTGGTCTGGAAGACGACTTAAAATGGTGAAGAAGCTGCCAAGAAGGCTGGTGCAGCTAAGAAGAGGCCGGGGTAAGAGAAAGGAGGTGCAAGCAAGGCCTCAACCAAGAAGCCAAGGACTTCTAAGAGGGCTGCAAAGAAATCCACCAGATATGTTTTCTTTGAAGCCCTCTTAGAAGTCCTTGGCTTCTTGGTTGTGGCCTTGCTTGCACCTCCTTCCTCTTGCCTCGACCTCTTCTTAGCTACACCAGCCTTCTTGGCAGCTTCTTCACCATCACCCCCCTGCTTCTTCAAAGCAGCAGTGAGGGGGATCTGGTCATCCTTTGATGAGCCAGAAAACACCAAGTTGGATGAAGCAGGAGCTGCATCCTTTTTCTTCATAGGCCTTTTCTTCTGCCCTTTAGCAGGGGATGGCACTGCTTGGATGGGGGGGCAGGAATGGCATCTTCTTCATCAGAATCAGCATGGCCATGGAGAGGACCATCCTTAGAGAAGATGATCTTAGACCTGTGAAAGCTCTTGCACCAGGAGCCCTTCCACGCCTTGTCTGGGAAAATGGAATCCAGAATCAAGGTCAATTTTGTCCCCAGGGAAACATTTGTATTCAGAAAAAACTGCAACTCCCCTGGTCTGGTGGGACACTCCTCCTTCTGCACCTTGGGTTTGTTCTTCCTCAAAACATCCCAGAAGAACTCTGCCCAATTGCACTGGACACCATTGTATATGGCCCTCATAACACACATACGACCATTGAAAATAGCATCTGTGCTGTGATTCTCACACATCAGCACCTTAACCACAATATCAAACACCACATTGAATTTCTACCTGAGATGCTTATCTAGAAATCCCTTCGTCAAATTCTGGCAAGAAGATCTGGCGAAGATCTTGAAAGACTCAACAATTTCACCCTCCTTGTATCTCAATGGATCAACACCTTATGCAGAAATATTCTCGAACAAACTGCAGAAATCATGCTTCGAGAACACCACACCTTCCTGGTCGATCTTGGAAGAGACATGGTCATCATGAATCTTCATCCGTACCAAAAACTGGGCAGCATACCCATCCAGTGTGCGAAAATCCTTGGGAATGGTTGAGATCAACTTCTCGACACCGGATTTCTGCAACAACTCCAGAATGGCAAGCACCGCCGGATTTTGAGTGGAATAAAAGTCAACCACCATCTCCGTCTTGAGTTTCTTGCAGATGTAATCATGGTTGAAGTTGCATTTCAGAGCCATACCTAAAAAGATAGAGAAGAAAGAGAGAGAACTATTTTTGCTGAGAGTGGTTAGGGTTTTGAAAAGTTTGAACACGTGAAAAGACAAAAGAAAATTTTGAGTTTATAAAGGAATACACACTTGGGTTTGAAATTAAATAAAGTGTGAACGCGTGTAAAATCAAGATTAAATTTAGGGGACAAAATCAATTTATGAATTTATTGACATATTGCACTTTAATTAAATCTGACAGCCAGTATTGAATTAGGCAAGTTACAAATTTGATTGTGTGCGGGGCATGGCCATTGGGACTGGGTTCGAGGGGTTTTGTGGCAGTCAAGAGAAAAAGTGAAATGATTGCCTAGGCCCTCTACCCTAGTCTTAAATACACTCTGAATATGAAATATTTTGGGTGTATTTAGTAATTTGAAAGATGTGTCCTAATGATCAGAGGCAGAGAATTAAACACATACCTGTCATCTGATATTGTAACCAGATGATACCTAGATTAGTCTGGTGTTACATCCCATCTGATGGAATTCATCTGGTTCTGGTCAGAGTTTACTCCGGATTTCTCTGGAATCGGACTTTGTACCTCATCTGGTACATACCTCAACTGGTACATACCTCATATGGAGATGTAACTTCTCTGGTATATCTAATCTCATATGGAGTCTTACTATGTCTCTGGGCAATGAGGCATCTATTCTAGGTGAAACAAGCTGTATTGATGGCTTCTGCCCAAAATCTCTGTGGTGTGTTGTATTATGCTAACAGAGTCCTTCCAGCTTCCTTGAGGGTTCTGTTCCTCCTTTCTGCTACTCTATTCTGTTGGGGTGTTCAGGCAGCAGATGTCTCATGAAAAATCCCATGGTCTTTGTAATACTCTGCAATGTGTGAATTCAAAAACTCTGTCCCTTTGTCACTTATGATCCTCACTATACTCTGGTTCTGCTCATTCTGGATTTGCTTGAAGAACTCTGGCAGCTTAGTGATAGTTTCATTTTTCTTAAACAAGAACATTACCCAAGTGTATCTTGAAAAGTCATCCACTATCACCAAGGTGTACTTCCTTCCACTGAAACTAAGAGGGGGAACAGGTCCAAACAGGTCCATGTGAAGTAGTTGAAGTACTCTGGTTGTGGTTGTGCTCTGGATATCCTTAAAGGACGTCTTGGGTTGTTTACCCTTCTGGCATGAACCACAAACCTGATCCTTCTTAAACACTTCATTAGGAAGACCTCGAACTAGACCTTTTTTGGAAATCTTGTTCAGTGCTTTGAAGTTAAGATGGCTCAATCTCTTGTGCCAAAGCCAACTGTTCTCTGTAGATCCTTTTGCAACCAGACAAGTGTTCCTTGGGCAACTATTAAAAACTGCAAGATAAATATTACCTTTCCTCAAGCCAATAAGCAAGATATCACTATAATCAGAAGAAAAGACAGTGCATGAATCACTAGAAAACTTCACTGAGTATCCCTTGTCACAGAATTGGGATACTGAAAGCAGATTATGCTTGAGTCCTTCAACGTAGTAGACTTCATCTACAGATACATCATTGATGACCAATTTTCTAATGCCTCTGGTGACTCCATAATTGTTGTCACCAAACATCACTTTTGGCCCATTCAGTGGCTTGAAATCCTGGAGATGATCTTTCTCAAATGTCATGTACTTGGAACATCCATAATCAATGTACCAGACATGGTTGCTTGAAAGTCCTTTCTCCAACGGGCTCTTGTCCTCCTGTAGAGAAATCAATTAGGTCCCCTACTAGAGCTGGGTCCTGATTGGTTAGTTGCAGGTTTTGTAGGAATCCAAAGATAAAGATCATCCCTTGCTGGATGAGAAGATCTTATCTTCCTTCCAAATCTATCTACCAGTACATGTCCTCTGACAATTACATATTGAGCTACTGGTCTGATAAGAACACCTTTCCTATACACATGTCTGGTGTATCTCACCTCAAATCTGGCCCTTGGAATGGTCTGCTTCAAAGAGATGGTCTTAAAGGTCTGGTTATAAGGATACATCCTAGAAGAACCATCTCTGGTGTCATAACCACTAAGATCAGTTGGTTTTCTATAGATGGGTCTCTGGTTCTGATGAAAATTAGACCTTTTCTGATCAGTATAGTTCCTTTGAGTGTTTCTGTTCTGAAATTTATTCCTCTGATAAAATCGTCTCCGGGGTCCCTGATTTTGATGATAGTTCTGTTGACCATTATTCCATCTCTGAGAGTTCCTATTCTGATTGGAATTCCCCCTTCTTGAGTGTCTCCTTTGAGGTTCCCTAATCTGGTTAGGTTCCATTCTTTGAGTATTCCTCTGGGGTCCTCCATTCTGAGTAGGTCCTATTCTTTGAGGTCTAATGTTAACAGAGCCATCAGTTTTTATTAGTTCCCCATTTTGACTTTTAGTATCAAGGATTTTCTCTTCCAGAACAGTCAGCTCTTCTGGACTATGTTCTATATGATTAGTAGAGTAGTTCCTTTTCCAACCAGGTTTGTGAACTACTTTGTAACTATTTCCATTAGGGTCTTTTTCATCCCAAATTTCTAAAAATTCACCAGCTCTTACAGACTTGTCTTTATTATAATGATATTTATGGGATCTTTTGACAATTCCAGAATATCCTAAACCATTTTTATCATTTATGCACTGAGAAGACTCTGATATAATAGATACAACAGTTGGTATCTTTGAAGCTTCTCTGGGCATAGGTATCTTCTCAATAGTTTGCTCAATCTGTTTTCCCTTGATAAGAGTCTGGTATTTGGCTCTAAGTTCATTGAGCTCATCTTCCTAAGAGTTCTTTTCTTTCATGAGTTGATCTACCAGAGTATCTCTTTCTGTGATCTTATCCTGAAGTTCAGAGACTTCTTTGGAATGATCTTTCATGAGTTCTCTGGTGGATTTTTGCTCATGAGATAAGGATTGAAATTCAGCCTGAGCCTATTATTCTCTTTCTCAACTTTTTAACATAATTGAACACAATTTTGGAGATCTGATAACATTTACTGCATATCAGACTCTCTGGAGTTACCAGATGAATGAGAGGATTCAATATATTTGGAATTAGATAAACATAAAATTGTTTGTTGTACCTCAGTGATGTCTGCCATGAGAAATACATCATCATCAGATCCAAAATCAGAAGAAGAACTGAAACTAGTATCCTCCCCCCTGCTTCTGCCAGCAATGCGTTCTTGTCTGCATATCTCCTATCTCTCTTGAGTCATTTCTCTTCTCTTTCCCTAGGAGTAAGTTGAAAACAATCATAGCTGTAGTGGCCTGGCTTGTTGCAAGTGTAGCATGTATTGTCTCCTCTGGGACTGGGGCTTGGATCTCTCCTCCTCTGGTTGTATTCTGATCTGGCTGGACTACTATCTCTCCTCTGGTAGTCGGGTCTGCCAGAACTGCTATCTTTCCTCTGGTAATCTGATCTGCCAGAGCTGCCATATCTCCTCCTCTCCGGTGATCTGAATCTGGTATCCCTTGAGTCTCCAGATGTCTTTTACTTATCTGCAGGCTTGAAGGAACTCTTCCTGTCTCTCGTAGATTCCTTCCAGTATTTTTTGTACCTGCCATACTTAGAACTCATTTTATCAAGTTTACGGGTTAGAAGTGCTACCTGCTCCTTGAGACTCAACTATCAAGGCTCACGCATTTCCGCACTGAACTTGAACTGATAGTTAGCAAACTGACCCTCACCCCTGTGAAGTCAGTAGGTTTATTATCAGGTCCTAGTTCTTTATCACTCTGAGTGAAGGGGACTCAGTAAGGTTTTAAGTTTGAAAATTGGTATACGTGTATTCCCCCCATACACGTATTCCTCAGTCTTGTACCGGGACCAACAAGTGGTATCAGAGCAGTGGTTCAAAAGATCACTGACTTTGAATACTAATAATTTCAGAGGAGAAACTGTTGGTGGTCACTGAATAGATCTGAGTTTACTTTTCATAAAACTTGCATCATCATGACTTCGAGGAGACTTGAAGCTTCGTTACCTGAATTCTCTGAATCTAACTTTGTCTATTGGAAGTTCAGATTAGAAGCACATCTAGATGCCATCCATGACCAGATGCCGCAAGTTCTCAGGGGAAGGACCGATCAAGATCACTGTCCCTAATACCAGAGGAAGAGGATATGATGATCTTGATATTGGTGTACCCATTCCTAAGGAAAGGAAGGATATGACCACTGATGAGATCAAGATGATGGGGCTTGATAATGTGGCCAGAAATATCATCTTGCAAACGGTGCCTTTCGAGGAGTCAGCTAGGCTGATGAACTTAAAGACGGCAAAGGAGGTTTGGGATGAGCTGACCAGGATGTGCGAGGGGTCAGAAAAGATAAATGAGAACAAGAGAAACATTGCCATTCAGAAGTTCGAAGCGTTCGAGATGTTGCCTGATGAGATAATCGATCAGATGGAGTCAAGGTTCATCAAGTTGATGAATGAGTTAGTGATGCTGGACAAAGATGTCCCAAAGAGAGATGTTGCTTCAAAGATCCTGAATGCCCTTCCTGAGAAATGGGACAACAGTGTAATTATGCTTAAGAACACTCAGGATATGAGCAACATAACTTCTGCTTTACTTTTTTCAGAGCTAAAGGTACTGGAATTTGATCTTAACAAAAGAAAGAAGAAAGTTCAGCCAGAAGAGGAAGAAAAGGAGAAAACTCCTGAGAAAAGTGTGGCGTTCAAGGCCAGGTCTGAACCTGTTGAATCTTCATCAAAGTCACTGATGGAGATGAGCAAGGAAGAACTTGCTGAGGAGTATAGCCTGATGGCCAGACGCTTTGATAAGCTTAATTCCAGGTTTGGTCGTTATAAGAAATTTTATCAGGACTCACGTGATAGGAAACCTGAAGGAACCCACCAAAGCTCAAGGAGATATGAGGAAAGAAGAAACACTGACCAGAGGAGAGATCGTGGCGATGAAAGAAGATATTCAGATCCAAAGCCCGATCGATAAGATGAACAGAGACGTACTCATGATGACAAGCACTCAGGGAAGACTGAAAGCTCGTCAAGACAGAGGGAACCTGACTCAAGGAGGAACCCTGAACCAAGGAGAGAAAGGGGAGATGAGCAGCCAATATGTTACGACTGTAACAAGAACGGACACTATCATTATGATTGTCCAAAGCTGAGTGCAAGGGAAAGATAGGACAGGAGGGCCAAGAGAGACCAGAGACTTGCTGACCGGAGAGCCATGCTCACTGAGGATGCAACTGACTCTGATGGTCCTGAGGAGAGGTCGCCTGAACTCTTTTCTGATGATGAGTACGATGATGTCTGCCTTATGACAAGGGAGGAACCTGGGGTAACATCAAACTCTGTATGTGGTTCCCACACTGGTCAAAATCCTGAGCTAAGCTCAGAGTCAGTCAGAGAAATGAACCTTCAGATCTGCCTGGATCAATTGATGGTTGATTACTCCAGATTGCAGGAAACTAATGTCTTCTTGGTAGAGGAGAACAAGAAATTGAGTACTGAGGTTCAAAACCTGAATGAACAACTCACTCAGTCTGATCTTAAAGAATCAGCTCAGATTGTGAGACTAACTCAGGAGATTGATTTAATCAATGCTGAGCGTCTCCCAAGAGAGAAAATTCTGAAGGAACTTACTGATGAAGAGCTGGTCAGGAAGGAAGAACTGAAAGTACTTAAGAGTAAGTTTGATGATCTCTTTACCAGACATGAAATCCTGAAAAAGAGTGAGGACTCTCTCAAGAAAAAGGTTGCAGCAATGAATAAATCCTCTGTGGCTAGAGAGAAAATAAATAACAGCCAGATGCTTGGGAATGAGAAAAAGGGACTTGGATATGTTCCTAAGAAATCCTCACAAGGTCAACCTCATGTTGCTTCAGGGAGCAACACTGAGAGGGTATTTGTTCAGGCAGGCCAGAGTGCACCCAAGGTTGTACTCCAGGCCCGTCAAACTGATAAGGGCAAGGAAACTGGTAACACATTCAGGGTTTTCCCTAAGGTAGCTAAGCCAAAACCCAAGGGAAAGGCAAAGCAACCTAAGGAGGCCCCTGAGAGCTCAGGCCAGGGAAAACCTCAGCATAAGCAGAGGAAGGCTCAGGCCAAGAGCCCTCAGACTGGTTAGCGAGGGTACCATCATGCTTGGCAATGCCAACAGGGAAGGCCAAATATGATGACACCCCCATGGTTTTGGCATCCTGAGGCCTTTAACTGTTTTCCATTCCCTCACTTGCCTAGGGGGAATAGAACACAGGGCCCTTATCAAGAACAAGGCCAAAGACCTGCTGCACCCAGACCTAGGAAGAATAGGAAGCCAGCCCAAAAGGCACCCACTCAGACTCCTGTGAAGCCTAAGTCAAGCACTCATACACCATCTTCCTCTCAGGCAAAGAAGAAGAAAGTTGTGTATGTCGATGTTTCAGGGAGACAAATTTACCACTCTGAGGCAATCAGGGTTGTTAAGCAAGTCTGGATCCCGAAGGGTACAACTGACACAATAGGACCCAACACCCAATGGGTACCTAAAGCCTGATTTGTTTGCAGGCGGCTGTGGATCACAACAAGAAGAGAGGAGACTCAATCAAAGCTGTTTGGTACCTAGACAGTGGTTGCTCAAGGCACATGACTGCAATGAAGAGTCTTCTCCAAGAATATCAAGCTAAAGATGGTCCACAGGTAACCTTTGGTGATAACTCAAAAGATGTTACTAAAGGCTTTGGTGTCTTGATAATAGGTGCAGTCAGAGTGGAAAATGTGTCCTTTGTGGAAGGACTGAAGCATAACCTGTTGTCAGTAAGTCAATTCTGTGACAAAGGTTTCAGTGTTGAGTTCTCATCAAACATATGTTCAGTCAAGG
Organism: Ballota nigra; assembly: GCA_947034835.1. Taxonomy (NCBI): domain Eukaryota; kingdom Viridiplantae; phylum Streptophyta; class Magnoliopsida; order Lamiales; family Lamiaceae; genus Ballota; species Ballota nigra. Next base: position 46,518,920 of record OX344722.1, read on the forward strand.
ACAAATCAAGACAAGTGCTTCTTTCAGGTATCAGGAAAGGTAACGTTTATCTCGCTGACTGGAGCAGCACTATTCCTAATACTTATTTTGTTGCTAAAAGCTCTCTAGAGCTCAGTTGGTTATGGCATAAAAGATTGAGCCACCTGAATTTCTAGACAGTCACTTGTTGAAGGTCTACCTAATGAAGTTTTTAGCAAAGATCATGTGTGCAAAGCTTGCCAGGAAGGGAAGCAGGTCAGAGCTTCATTCAAAGAGAAAGCTTCTCATTCCACTGACAGGATTCTTCAGCTCTTGCACATGAATTTATTTGGTCCCATTACATCTGTGAGTATGAATGGTAGAAAGTATACTCTTGTGGTTATTGATGATTATTCTAGATATACTTGGGTTATTTTCTTGTTGAATAAGAAGGAGACACAGGTGAAGCTTCCAGAGTTGCTCAGGAGACTCAGCAATGAGAAGAATCAGTCCATTACTAAGACCAGATCTGACAAGGGCACTGAATTTATAAATTCATATATTTCTGACTTTTGTAATGAACTTGGTATAGCTCATGAGACTTCTGCAGCTAGAACCCCACAGCAGAATGGTGTAGCTGAAAGAAGAAACAGAACACTGAAGGAAGCTGCTAGGACCATGCTGGCTGAGTCAGGACTGCCCAAGAAGTTCTGGGCTGAGGCAATCAACACTGCATGTTATACTCAGAACAGATCCATGCTGAACAAACAACATGCACATACCCCATATGAGACATGGAATAAAAGGAAACCTCGTATTTCTTTATTTCATGTATTTGGTTGTAAGTGCTTCATCCTCAACAATAGGAAGACCCAATTGAAAGCTTTTGATAGCAAATCTGATGAAGGAATATTCTTAGGATATTCTGAAATTAGTAAAGCCTTCAGAGTTTACAATTATAGGACTCTTGTTGTGGAAGAATCACCACATGTTGTTTTTTATGAATCTGCTAATGAGTCTAGGGTAAAAGTGTTGAATCCTGACACTGAGGAGATCACAAGGAGAGTGACAAGGCTGAGCTTGAAGAATCAACCTGATCCAAAGGTCAAAACTGTGCCAATTCCAAGATGGGATGATGACGACGATCAGGATGATGAATTAAGTGCCACTCCTAAGCCCAGCACATCAGGGATTGTTGAGCCTCAGATTGAGGAACAGGCTCAACCTAAGGTAAGTACCGTCTATGAAGATGCTGTTGTAGCTGAGACGGTTCCTGAGTCACCTCATCAAGGGGGAATCAATGTCCCTGACATTGAGCTTGTTAATCCCTTTGGTATAGACTCAGGATCATTCCCTTCTGTTCAATTTCCTGAATTTTATGAGCCTGTAGACACTAACATTGCAGGTACTTCAGGAATAACTCCTGGCAAGAGAACATGGCTAGAGGATCATCCCATTGATCAAATCATTGGTAATCCAACTGAGGGAGTCAGGACCAGGCGGTTCCATGGTGAGAGTGCACTGTTTTGTTGCTTTCTCTCTGAACAAGAGCCTCAGAACATTGAAGAAGCTCTCACTGACTCGAACTGGATCATTGCCATGCAAGAGGAGTTGAATCAGTTCACAAGGAATCAGGTTTGAGAACTGGTGGATAGACCTAGGCAACAAGGAGTAATTGGTACCAAGTGGGTCTTCAAGAACAAGAAGGATGAGAATGGTGTTGTGATAAGGAACAAGGCTAGACTGGTTGCAAAAGGGTATTGTCAATCTGAGGGAATAGACTATGATGACACTTTTGCTCCAGTGGCTAGGTTGGAAGCTATCAGGTTGTTCCTTGTATATACAACATATAAGAAGTTCAAGGTGTATCAAATGGATGTCAAGAGTGCCTTCCTGAATGGTGTACTCAATGAAGAGGTATATGTTGAACAACCTCCCGGGTTTGAGGTTGGAGATAGAGTATACCATTTGAAGAAAGCACTCTATGGACTTAAGCAAGCACCAAGAGCTTGGTATGATACCCTCTTTCAATTCCTGACAGACCATGGGTTCAAGAAGGGAACTGTGGATAGGATATTGTTCAGGATCACTGAAGGTGATGACATTCTCTTGGTCCAGATTTATGTGGATGACATAATATTTGGATCACCAAATCATCAGCTCTGTGAGAAATTCTCTAAGTTGATGACTGGTAAATTTGAGATGTCAATGATGGGAGAGATGAACTTCTTCTTAGGATTGCAAGTCAAGCAGACTGATCAAGGTATCTTCATAAATCAGGCCAAGTATACAAGAGACTTGATTCATAAGTTTTGTGTTCAGAACAACAATCCAGCCAGGATCCATATGAACACAAATTGGAAGATGAAACCTGACACTGAAGGGACTTTAGTAAATCAGACTGAGTATCGAGGGCTGATAGGTTCTCTGTTGTACCTGACTGCAAGTAGGCCTGACATTACGTTTGCAGTTGGTGTGTGTGCTAGGTATCAGTCTGATCCCAAGAAAAGTCATTTGGAGGCTGCCAAAAGGATACTTAAGTATTTGAAAAGGACAGTCAATTTGGGACTATGGTATCCTTCAGATGACAACATAGAACTGACAGGTTATTCAGATGCAGATTATGGAGGTTGTAGAATTGTTAGGAAATTAACCTCAGGGACATGTCAGTTTTTGGAAAGTAAGTTGATCTCGTGGTTTAGCAAGAAGCAGAATTCAGTGGCTACATCCACAACTGAGGCTGAGTATATGGCTGCAGGTAGTTGTTGTGCTCAGATTTTGTGGTTGAGACAATAGTTAAGGGACTACCAGGTATTTGCTAATGAGGTTCCAATATATTGTAACAACAATAGTGCAATAGCAATTACTCAGAACCCAGTGCTTCACACAAGGTGCAAGCATATGGATATTAGGCATCACTTCATTCGAGATCATGTGGATAAGAAAGATACTAGGATGGAGAAGATTCACACTGACAGACAAAGAGCTGACATCTTGACTAAGCCTCTGGCTGAAGCAAGGTCTATGGAACTGTCAGTGGAATTAGGACTCTTAGATCCGGGAGAGCAGTCAGTGTAAGGTTCTAGGGGGAACTCAGGCCAGACTCGACTCAGCGAGGTATCAGGGTGCTACAATGTCTCCCTGACAGGTATGAGTTCTATCCTAACTCTTATGAATTCCAAGCGTCTTCCTGATTCCTTCGTCCTGAAAATCTTTATTAAATGCATTCCGTTTTCATTAAAAGCGCGCATTTTCATATTTAAACCCACGCGCAACGGGGCATTTAATGCTTCAGTTACTTTTTTATATACGTGTCCATTTTATATGGAATATGACTGACGTAGGTAATTGATTGGAATTGAGATTAATCTTGGCCCTTCATTTCAAACCCTTTCGAATTCAGGAATTAATCTTAACCCCACGTCTGAGTAACTGACTTAGTCATATCAATCAAGAATGCCATTCGACGTTTTTACGCAAACACAAAGCACATCTGCACACTGAGTTTTCTCTTGCTAAAGCAATCTCAGAATTTTAAAAAATCTCTCTTCTTCAAAATCAATGGCACTTCTTGATTCCAACTGGACAAACGACAAGCTCGAGGATGTTGTCAATAACAAGCTCGTACACATGGAGCAAGTCATCTCCATGAAGGGTACCTGTCTTACAGTGGAGGAAATCAAACCCATTTTTAAATGGATTTCCAAAGCTGGGTTGGAAACATATTTCACCACTCGCCCTATTTCCATGCTTCCAAGAACGGTCGTGGAAGCCTATCTCAACATGTTCCTGCGTAGGGGGGAACTCTTCACGAAAGTGACTGCGCTCAAGCCGACGGGAGAGAAGGACGGCGACGGCGAACCCCTCTATAACTCTGAGATTGTTACCATTGACATCAGGAGGATGGTCAAGGAAGTTTTTGGGTTGCCATCCTCAGGCATCAACCCAAAAGTCTATAAGGAGAACTCGGAGGGAGAACTCCTGGGTAAATGGACCAAGGCAGGGTCGTCTGAGTTCAGGGCTCGTCAGAACAAGAACACTCTGAAGCCTGAATATAGAGCTCTTGTGGACCTTGTGTCCAAGGTGGTAATGGGATCAACTTCATCAGGCTGGTCTGGACAAGCTGAAGAGGGATGAGGAGAAGAAGCACATCTCTATCAGTGCCATTCTGCCTTTCGGAACTAGACTCTCGGTCCTGATTACTCATGCTTGCCATGAGTACACCTTCGATTTTGAGGATAGCCTTTCCTCAAAGAAGGTGATGTTTACCTCACTGAGTGATACCTACTCAATGCTAGGGCTAACTGATCCCAATGCTAAGGCAAAGGGTCAGGCCAAAAAGCCAGCTGGTAAGGCCAAGAAGGTGGCTACCAGTCTCATTGAAAGGGTAGATGACCTCCTTGAGAGGAGTAAGGAGATAGAGGAGGAGGTGGAGGCTGAGAAGATGGTGGATCAGCCTGCAGTAGAGGAGGCTGAGAAGAAGAAGAAGAAGAAGAATGTGCGAGTTGTGCTGTCAGGGAAGAACACTAGTTCTGGGACTGAGTCTGATCCCAAGAGAGCCGGTTCTGAGGCTGAGGGGACTGACGATGACATCAGGAAGGAGAGTGATCAGGGGGAGAGGCCCTTGAAGAGACTGAGGAAAGGGGTCAAAAAGTCTCCGGCTAAGAGCCTGCCGACACTGAGTGAGAGGGAGAAGTCAAGCTCTCCTAGAGCCTCTGACTTGGAGAAAGTGAGAAAGTCTATCGAGACGGCTGAGTTGTTGCAGCCTGAGATAGTACCCTCTCAATCACCCACACACCCTGAACCCCAAACTCAATCCAACCCTGACCCAAACCTTCAACCCACCCAAACACCCCAAACCTCAGACTCAAACATTCACACTGAGTCAGTACCATCAACCTCACCCATAAATGAGCCTGACCAGTCATCTGAGCCAAACCTTCCCAATCCCACAGACTTTCCCTCTTACCCCAACCCCAAAGATTGTCCCAAAACCTTCCCAACTGAAGAGGATGACTTTCTTCTAATGCAGGAGGAGGAGGAACTGGATGAAAATATGATGGGGGAGTACTGGAGAACACCCTTAGGGGGAACACCATTGAGTGGGCAGCTAAGTGCTGGCCCGGGCTGAACAGATACAAAGAGCTACTGGCAAATGTGGTTGAACTCAAAGTCTGGTTGGAGTTCAAGCAATCCAACATGCAAGAACAACATTTGCTAGTGGATGCTCGTGGCTGGGAGCACTGGGAAACCGAGGAGGCCAGGTTGTGCTCTTACTTTGGACTGACTAGCTGGCTTCAACTACTCAACTTTAAAAATCTGAAGGAGCTAGTCAATAGCCTGATGTCCAAGAGCAAGGCTGACATCCTGTCTGAGGATGAGGTGGACAAGGATGATGATGAAGATGCTCAGGGTGGAGCAATGGAGAGAGCCATGGAGGAGACGACAAGGGAAGTTGATGATATGAGCTCTGAGCCTCAGGCTCAGGGGGAAGGTGAGAAGGACACTGGTGCCAAGTGAAAGTGTGCGTGTGTTATAAAGTGCAGATATTGTAACAAATGTTAAAGAAAATATTACAACAATCTGGTAAATCAGAATATAAAACCTGTACAGCGGAAGACTTAAACACACAATTGCAAAAGGGAATACTTTTTAACACAAACTATCATAAATAGCTTGTGCTAGCCTTATGGCGAAAGGTTCACTATAAAAAGATTAGTGATACAAAAGTTGTGTGAAGAGTATGATCGTTCACAACGGAAACAAGACTTGATATCACCTATCAAATCTAAATTGGCTAAGTGTATAACATAATACACCGTCAAAATTGATCTCACTCTATATCGATGATCTCACTATCTATGGATATAAGTTCGATCACAAGTTATGCGTGAAAAACTCTATTTCAAGGCATAACATAAATGTTGGAATAACTGCCCTATCACCTTTAAACTCAGGATCAACACTAGAGTAGGTGTACTCGTTTACTCCACACTTGGTACTGAAAGATTCGGCCTCTATTTATAGGCAGAAGTCTTCAATCCAAAATAACTTCTCTATGTAACCGCCTCCGTGATCTTCATGTTGTCCCACGTCTCTTTCTTTATTCCTCATGCTTCTTGATGCAACCGCCTGATCTAGACACTTCTAAAATGTCCTGGATAAGTCTGGATAGTGTAGGTCCTTGTAGATCCTTGTAGATCTTTCTGGAACCCGTAACTGCTCATGTTGCTACCAATGTTATGCAACATTCACTGCTACATTGATAATTCCAGAACCTTGTAGATCCTTCTAGATCTTCATCCTGCATGTTAAAACATCTAAGACAACATTTGATCATAAAGTGTTGGTTAATGAGAAGAAATGACAAATTCATGTTGTTTCAAAGTAAATAGTGAATACTTCACTACCAACAACATAAAAAATCTCCCCCAATTTGACCTTTCTGCTACAACACACCTGATGTATATATTTGTTCAATATATAAGTCAGTGATGTATGTACAATAGAGATCAACATCGTATTGTACACTTATCTTTTCACCCCTGTGTAGCAAAACAGCCAAAAAACAAGATGATCAACTGTAAGTTGAACAACAAAAAACAAGATGAAATAACACTAAGTTAATTTAACCAAAACAGAATGAACATCATCATATATGCTCATCAAAAATCAACAGAATGAGTAACATAATATTTACCCATTCAAATTACAACTTCAAAATAAAATTAACTGAAATAAATCCTAACAAATCTAATATAATAACCTAACAACTAATATAATATTGTCTTTTCAGAAATTAAAAACATCCTATCAGAGCAACAATAATTAAAAAAACATAAATCAACCAAGAGTACTTAGAGGCATTCACAAAAGAGGAACTTGATATCACTGTATAAAATATACAGCTGCAGCTTCAAGCATCTTGCACTAAGCTCCCCCATAAATTGTGCGTTCTCCAGTCTCTAAGATATCTTCAAACCTTGGCTGAGATGTCAGGCAGATCACCATATAGTTCATCTTCCTCCTGGATATCAAATGTTGCAAAGTTTACAACAACATCTGCAACATCATCTGCACCTCCTCCAGTCTCATCAGGTCCAGTTGCACCACCTTCCTCAGCAACCTCAGCAGCAACAGGCTCATCAGCATTCACTTCATGAATATCAACTCCCCTGGCAGCAGCAGCAACTGGTACTCCCCCTGTTGTGGCAGAAAGGAGGTTCTCCCAGTAGTTCTTCAAGAATTGAAGTTCATCAATTGAGTCCTGCAAGTGCTTTAGTTGAGTTTGAATAAACTCAGGTGAGATATTCAGAGAATAGGTTGTGGGAGCTGGAATGTTGCTAGGCATGTTCCCAGCATTCTGTGCAGCATCTTGTGCAGGAGCAGGGGCAGGAACAGGTTGGTGTGGTTCTGCATCTTCTTCTTCAGCATTATCCTGTAGAGGTAAGTCTAACACTCTATTTCCAGATAGTAAATAATGAGATATACCCATAAGATAAACTCTCCCCCTCAACAACTCATTTCTTTTGTGAATAAAGTTGTGACTCCTCAAATATCCATAAATCAGCACAGGGTAAGGCAAGTTGCCTTTCTCAGAGATCTTCCCAGCAAACTTCATCATGTGATGAAAAATAACCAATCCCAGGTTAAAAAATTTCATCACACCAATTCTGTACATCAGTACAGCTTGATCCCTGGTCACCTTTGTGGAGTTTGTGGAGGGTATCAAGTTATACACCACCAGCTTGTGTAATACTGAATACAGAGAGGTCAATGATGCAGCCAACATATTCTGCTTCCACTTGTTAACTCTTCCCCCAGTTAGAACAGTTATGATCTCATCCATATGAGGAACATCTTCTTCCTCAACATCCTCAACATGCAGAAACTGATTAATCAACTTAGGAGTAAAAGGAACACTCCTATCTCTAAACCTTACAGCACCATACCACCTAGAATTCCTTCTAGCCTGGTTCTTTCTCAGACAAGAATAAAACTCATACACCCAATCAGTAACAAATGCATCAGCAAAAGTAACAGCATGCATCAAACTTCTTTTTTCTAAAAATCTAACTAGACCCTTGGATTCAAACTCATCAATGTTAATTTTTCTTTCAATTAATAGATTTCTCTTCCTTAACCTTTCCAACTTTTGGTCTAAAGATTCATCATCATCATTATCAGAACTAACATGCTCAACAGAGTGTTCAAATGCATTACCTTGATCAGAATCAGTTTTTGTTCTGTCTGAGCTACTTTCAGAACTGTTGTCATCAGCTTCAGGTTCTGGTGCTGCTGTACTTGTTCCAGCACCACCTGCAACATACTCAAACTTTCTCTTAGTACTCATCTCAACTCTTGCTCTTCTCCTCAGTTCAAAAATAGGTACATCACTCTCATCAGTTTCTTCTTTTCTCCTGGCTTTTAGATTAATCAGTCTCTTTCTCAGATGAGTCTTTGGAGCTTGACTCCTTTTCAGATTCTGAAAACACTCGAATAGGTCGAGTAGCAACATCTCCTTCATCATCCTTCTTCTTCCTTGCGGTTTCAGAATAGTTCACCCTTTTCTTTGCTCTACCCGATCTCCTCCTTGATTGAACAGGGCTCCTTTTCCTCTTGCCACCCTTTTTCTTCACAGCTTTGGCTATTGGAGCAGGCTCAGAATCCTCAGACATTGAAGAATCAGTTTTGGGTGATTCTTCTTTGTCCTCCTCTGACATTTCAACATCAGGGACTTCAGCATTAGGGCTTTTCTCCCTAGTTTCTTCAGCAACAGTTTTCTTGACAATGGGAGTCTCCTTCGTAACCTGATCACCTGTTTCAACACTCTTTGAAATATTAGTAGTAGGGCTTTTGGCTTGGCTAGAGGTTTTAGGATTTTCTGATTGTACAGTCGAAGAAGGGCCTTCGACATGAACAGTAGGAGAAGGGTTTTAAGTTTGGTTCAAGTAGGATGCAACATCTACTTCAATAGAGCCAATGGTTAGCTTGGGAACCACAGGGCTTCCTTGAAGGCTTTGTGCAATGCCGCGTGCGATCGTCTCAAGCTGATCAACAGTGACCTCATTTGGGATGTAGATGTTTACGGGAAAAGCTTGAACAGGTGTTAGAGTAGTAGGAGGTGTTGTGCTCGATGATGGAGCAACAGAGGCAGCATTTGGGTTTTGGCTTGAGGCCATTTCTGCAAGAAGGTTCAGATTTGAGTGTGGAGGAGTTGAAGGGTTTGCGTGAGATTTTGAACTGTGGGAGGTCTTCTTTTGATTTCCAGCCATTAAGTAGATAGTAAAATTAAGCAAAAATAAAATTTAAAAGAAATAACACTAAAACCCTAATATGTGATCACACAACTTTCAACACTTATACAAAAAATCTGAAATTCACTCATATGCTGAACACTGAGAATTAAACATAAGACATGAAGGATATATATAGAAGAAAGTACGGAAGTTATTTTATTTACCCATGAAAATGAATATTTTGGAATTTTTAAGAAGTTGAAACTACCCACTCCCCCATAAGAGATCGTGGGTTATTTCATGATTAAAAAATCCGAAATTTAATTAATTAAACAAACTAAACTTTGCACTACTTGAATAAATTGAAAAACGTGGGTTTATGCATGTGGAAATTAAAAACAAATTCCTGAAAAATCGGTCCAAAATTTAACTTTAGAAAAATAAATACGAACTGCATATGATGTTGTATTCAAAATTGGAACACACACTTCAACATCGGTTTTAATATCCAATGTCGCACTTTTTATCAAAACACTTTTTAGCACTTTTTATTCACATTGATCCATCTTTTCAAGAGAGTGCATCGTAGCAGCGAACTCCGTGCCCCATAATTACTCAATGGATTTGTGACATATTGATGTTTTACTAATCACCTTTTGAAAAGAAGACATCGTAGTAGCGAACTCCGTGCTCCATAGTTACTCAGTGAATTAGTTACATCTTGATGTGCTTTTTCAAAAACTTATTATGCGTTTGAGAAGAGTGATTCCTCTTTATTTTTACACAACAAACATACTTAGTCCAGATTTATTTTACAAAGAAATTAAGAATCAATATACAAGAACAGGCTTTAATTAGAACATGCAAATACCCTGATGTTGTTATAGATGTTTTAACAAACATAACAACATCCGCTTCTTAGTTATTAAAATTGTGCACATACCAAGAGATTTCCTCAAGAATGAGAATCTCTCATGGTCTAATGCTTTAGTAAACACATCAGCAAATTGATTTTAAGTGGGTATGTATTCTAACTTCACAATATTCTTCTCTACAAGATCCCTTATGAAATGATGTCTAATACTTATGTGTTTAGTAAGTGAGTGTTGATCTGGATTTTTTGAAATGTTGATAGCACTAGTGTTATCACAAAATACAGTTAAAGTGTCACTCTCTAAACCATAATCACTAAACATTTTACTCAACCAAAGAAGTTGTGTACAGCAACTACCTGCTGCAATGCACTCAGACTTTGCAGTAGATTGTGATACACAATTCTGTTTTCTACTATGCCATGAAATAAAATTGTTACCCATGTAAAAGCAACCACCACTCGTGCTTTTTCTATCATCAATATCTCCAGCCCAATCAGCATCACTATATCCAACAAGTGCACTGCTTGTGTCTTTGGTATACCATATACCAAGATCAGTTGTACCAACCACATATCTTATGATTCTCTTGACTGCATTCAAATAAGATTCTTTGGGACAAGCTTGGTACCTAGCACAAACACAAACACTATACATAATATCAGGCCTGCTTGAAGTTAAGTACAGAAGACTACCTATCATGGATCTATACAAAGTTGGATCAACATCTTGACCAACAGTGTCTTTACACAACTTTTGTGTAGATCCCATAGGAGTTTTCATGACTTTTGAGCATTCTAAACCAAACCTTTTCACTAAATTCTTTGCATACTTACTCTGAGAGAAGAAAATACCTTTATCAGTTTGTTTGATTTGAAGTCCTAGAAAGTAATTCAAATCACCTACCATGCTCATCTCAAATGTTGCTGTCATTGCTTCAACAAACTTGTTTAACATAATGTTACAAGTTGAACCAAAAACAATGTCATCAACATATATTTGAGCTATTAACAAGTCTTCTCCAGAATTTTTAATGAACAAGGTTCTATCAGCCTCTCCTCTTATGAAACCAAATTGCAACAGAAAGTCAGTAAGTCTACCATACCAAGCTGTAGAAGCTTGTTTGAGACCATACAAGGCTTTCTTTAGTTTGTACACATGATCAGGATATTGTGGGTTTTCAAAACCTTTAGGTTTTTCAACAAATGCATCTTCAATTAATATGCCATTCAGAAATGCAGCTTTTACATCCATTTGATGAAGATTAATGTTGATGGACCATGCAATTGCTAGTAACACTCTAATGGACCCTATCCTAGCAACAGGTGCAAATGTTTCATCAAATTCAATACCTTCAACTTGAGTGTAACCTTGTGCAACTAATCTAGCTTTGTTCCTAATTATGTTACCAGACTCATCAGTTTTGTTTTTAAAGATCCATTTAGTTCCAATGACATTGACATCATCAAGTCTTGGAACTAATGACCAAACATCATTTCTCTCAAACTGATTAAGTTCTTCATGCATAACATTAATCCAATTTTCATCTTTTAATGCTTCTGTAACATTTTTAGGTTCAATTTCAGAATAGTAACACTGAGCATTCATAATATTGCATATTGAAGACATGCACACAGACCTTACCATATCAACACGATTTGCACTTACTCTTCTTCTTGTTTGAACACCAACTGAAGCATCTCCAATAATCTGATTCAAAGGATGACTTTTGGTAATCCAAGTAGCTGGATTCTTCTTTGGGGTATACTGATTGTTCTGAGAAGTATCAACTGAATCTACAGGTGATGCTGAACCAGATGCTGTAATATTTGGTGTAACATTCTCTGTTTTCAGTGATTCTTTTGGAACATCAGTAATTTCAGTCACATCTTCAGTGTCATTTCCATCTATCAGATTCCTGTCATCATCAAAAACAACATTCACAGATTCTTGAACAGTGTTAGTTCTAAGGTTATAGACTCTATAGGTTTTACTATTTCTAGAATAACCTAAGGAAAAACCTTTATCACTTTTTGAATCAAACTTGTGCAGTTGATCTCTATCATTCAGAATGTAACACACACAACCAAAAATATGAAAGTATTTCACATTCGGTTTTTTATTGTTCAAGATCTCATATGGGGTTTTGTTGCTTCCAAATCTAAAATAGACATGCTGTATTCAATGCTTCAGCCCAAAATTTCTTTGCAAGATTTTTTGAAGTAAGCATTACTCTTGCCATTTCTTGAAGAGTTCTATTTTTCCTTTCAGCTATCCCATTTTGTTGTGGAGTTTTAGGAGAAGAAAACTCTTGGACAATTCCTTTTTTATTACAAAATTCTGAAAACATGTTATTTTCAAATTCTCTACCATGATCAGATCTAAGCCTTCTTACTTTCAAGTTGAAAACAGTTTTAAATCTTTTGTAAAGAATTTTAAAAATATCAAATGTTTCAGATTTCTCTCTTAAGAACTCAATCCAGGTAAACCTAGAGTAATCATCTACCACAACTAGTGAATATTTCTTACCACCAATGCTTTCAGTTTCCATAGGACCCATAAGATCCATATGCAGTAATTCAAAACAACGATGTGTCATGTAATGTGATAACATTTTATGCGACATTCTTACCTTCTTACCTTTTTGGCATGGACCACATACAGTGGGTGTAACAATCTTCAGTTTTGGTAAACCTCTCACTGTTTCAGACTTAACCAATTTTTGCATGAATCTATAATTTACATGTCCAAGTCTTTGATGCCATAGAACATTCTCATAATAATTTGACAAATGACATACTTTGTTTGTTCCAATTAGATAACAATTATCTGCTGACCTATTTCCAGTCATTAGACACTTGTTATCCTTTTTTAGAACATAGCATGAATCTTTATCAAATTTAACATGCAAATTGTCATCACATAGTTGACTTATACTAAGAAGATTAGCAAGTAAACCATCAACATGTAAAACATTCTTAAGTTTAGGAAAACCTTCAACATTTAAGGTCCCTTTTCCAATGATTTTACCTTTTGATCCACCACCATATGTAACAGTTCCACCATTGCAAGGTTCATAGTCAGACAAGTATTTAACATGACCAGTCATATGTCTAGAACAACCACTATCAAAGTACCATAGATCAGGAACACAAGCTTTCAGAGAAGTTTGAACAACATTACATGTAACATGTTCTTTCTTTTTCTTAGCAGATTTTGACCAGTGTTTCTTAGAATGTGAGGACATTTCAGACAACACTTTCTGAATTTCTAGATCCCTTTTCATCTTTTGACAGTAAGGACGAATATGACCAATTTTAGAACAGTAGTGACACACATACTTCTTCACAGGTTTTTCAATCTCATGTATTTTTGTTTTGGTAAAAAGTTCAGTTTTTCCCTTAACAAATTTTACAGGATTATTCACCAATTTAGAAGCAGTCTCACTATAATAGCCCAAACCATGCTTATTAGACTGTCCAATAGTTAAGGAATCACTTACAATGGAAGAACTTTTAGAGTATTTCTTAAAACTTAAGGTAGAATTTTTCAATTCTTCCTTTAGCTTAGAAATTTCTAAATCCTTCCTTGTTAGAATGACTTCTAACTTTGTCACAGTCTCTCTGAGATCATCATTCTCTTTGGCTATACTGGAATCATCATCCCTTATGTCATTAGAACCTGTCTCATCAACACACCCATTAAAACAGTTTAAATCTGAATGATTTTTGACAAATGTTGTTTCTGATGTTATAACATTGGAAACAGCATCTGTGTCTAGATCATCCAGATCATCATCTAAAGAATCATCATAATCAATTCTTGCTGAAAAAGCTAGTTCCTCATCTTTAGAACCTTCAGGTTCATCATCATCTGAGTCATCACTTAAGGTAACATTAAAATTCAGTTTCTGTCTTAATCTGGTATTTGCACACTCATTTACATAGTGTCCAAATCCAGTACATGCATCACATCTAACTGATTTTCTATATTCAGGATCATACCTTGATTTATTACCTCTGAATTGCCTTGATTGATTCTGATCCTTCATTTTCTCTGGGTCTGATGGTGTGTTGTTGAAAGGAGTTCTCTGTTGGACATTTCCTCTGGATCTATTTAGTTTCTTCTTCAGGTAGGAATTGAACTTCTTTGTAAGGAGGGCAATGTGCTCGGTCTAGAACATCTTCATCAGACTCAACTTCAGTCACAAAGGGCTGGTTTTCAGTGTTGGATGATGTTTCACCTTTGAAAACAACAACCTTCTTTCCTTCACTTGTATCATCAGATTGAGTTGTGTTCATCTCATATGTATTGAGAATACTTACAAGCTCATTCTGACTTAAAGTGTCAGTGTCCTTGGCTTCTTCAATAGCACAAATTTTTGCATCGAACCGTTTAGGCACATATCGCAAAATTTTATGTACAACTCGTACATTGGAAATTGGATCACCAAGTGCGTGTGTGTTAGGATATAGATTAGATGTTAAAACAAGAACTTGTAATAGGACTAGCTGAACCTGTTAGTCAACTACAGATTAGTCTTGGTCTAGAATAGGTCTTTGGTTAAAGGGAAAAAAATTTGTGCAGACCAGATGAGGTGTCCAGACCAGAGCAGATGAGTCACCAGAGCAGAAGAGCCACCAGAGCATATGAGGAGTCTGCCAGAGGAGTCTGGCCAGAGAAGTCTGCCAGAGGAGTCTGACCAGAGGAGTCTGACCAGAAGAGTCTGACCAGAGGAGCCTGACCAGAAGACCTCTCCCAGATGAGGTTCAGAGCAGAAGTGTTACCTGAACAGACCAGACCTGACCAGATGAGTCCAGACCAGATGAGGGAGACGGATTAGTTCACCCACATGGAGGCTGCGTGTAATCTGGAGACAAGGAGATTTTGGAGATCATTGATGGAGAAGAAGGCAATCTGGAGAGTCAACTGCTAGGAGGATTGATTGATTGATTGGTATCAATCTTGGAAGATCCAATCAATGAAGGAGATCAATCAGTTAATATAATCAATCTTTGATTGATTATATTCCTCCAATTATGGTTATTTGAATTTCTATCTTCCAACGGCTAGTTAATTCTCACAACTATAAATAGGAGTGCTTGGATGAGTTCTACATAAGAGTCGGGCAAGAGCACAAAGACACACGAACTCTCCCATCACTCAACTTTGTTCATTCACGTATATACACTCTTTAGGAGTTTTTAGTTGGAGATTTACTCAACCTATTCACCTTGAAAGGTTGTTGTAAGTTGTTGTACGAAGGATCTGGTACTTCCAAATTCCAGTGGTTCGTGAGTACGTTGGAGAGAGAGAAAGTCCCATTTGGAGAAAGGGAGAGTGGATGTAGGACAAGTTGGTCCGAACCACTATAAATCTGGTGTTCTCTACTTTATGCTTTTAAGTTTTCTGCACTTTTCTTTTAGCACTTAATTTATAAGGGTTTTCTTAAAAATAAACTCAAAACGCTTTCCGCTGGATAACCTTTTTGGGACCAACAAGTGGTATCAGAGTAGTGTGTCCTACAGACCACTGTTTTGAAATTATCTCGGTGGTCACCAGGGTAGATCCATTTTTTTTAAAACCCAAATATTTGTTGTGCTAACAATTTCTTGCAGAAATGGGCTCGAAGAGAAGTAGTAAAAGAGACACTAGGAGTTACTCCAAGAGAAGCTTCGCAGATGAGGAAGAAGAGGTGTCCACTTCTGGTTCATCATCCAATTTTGGACCAGACGAAGAGATATGTCTAGTGACAGATGAGGTATGTAATCGAACTTCCTCTTCTTTTTCATCTTCTTATTTTTCTGGACAATCAGAGGAGTCTGATATGCAGAAGATGCTATTAGATCTCCAAACTTCTATACAACTTTGTGAAAAGTTGGAAGATGAAAACTCAAAGCTGAAAGCAGAAAATCAGAAGCTTTAACAATGTCTAGGCAACTCAGCTAATCTACCAGCTGAACAAAATCATACACTAGTTGAAGAGTCTTCTGACTTGACAACCAGGTGTATTGAACAAGTTAAGCTGATAGAAAGGTTGGTTGTTGAAAATGTTGAGAAAGATAATGAATATAATCTGCTTAAAGCTAAGTTTGATGAACTCTTCCACCAAAACAAAATTGTAAGAGAAAGTGAGGACAAGCTCAAGATGAGATTGGAGCAGCTGACTATAGCAAACAATGTTGTGTCACACATAGCTGCCTCATCTCAAAGAGAGCATGATAAGACAGGCCTTGGTTATTCCAAACCTGGATCCTCACATGTTCAGAAAGAAGAACAGCCTAGAAATATTATTGATAAGGGCAAGAGGTCAACTGACCAGGCAACTCAGCCTAATGGGCAGATGAGTACTAAAACTCAAAAACCCAAAAGGCAGAAGAGGAATTTTAAGAAGGGTTATACCCAGAATAAAATACCTCAGCCAGGCCAGCAGAGTAGAAGACAGTCTGGATCTTCTCAAAAGAGGCAGAACCAGATGACTCCTACTCACCTGCAGAAGACTTTCAAGTCATCTGCCAGACCAGCTGGAACCTTTGATGGTTCTAGTAAGACTTATCCTTATCAGAAGAATTTCAAGTCTGTTGCTATAAGACAAGTTAATTCTTTTACTGGTCAAATTCATAAGAGAAGAAGATCTTGTAGAAGAAATAACCATGTCAAAGGTTCCTTTGTTGAGTGTGTTTTTGTGGATATGTATGGAAGAAAGATAAGATCACCTAATTCAAAAAGGGATGATCTATTCTTGTGGCTTCCTAAAAATTGTGCTAATCCCCTGGACCCAGAAGGGTACCAAAAACTTGATTGCCTGCAGATACACAAGAAGACCAGCTGATGTTTTGCCCCAATATCAGTTGAGCATACTTTGAGGGGGAAGATCAGTTGACCCAGCCTGCTAGATTCTTTATTTTGTTATTTCAAACCTTTCTTGTCTTGTTTTATTCAGTTCTTTCATTTTAACATCATCAAAAAGGGGGAAATTGTTAGGATATAGATTAGATGTTTTGAAGATGTTAAAACAAGAACTTGTAATAGGACTAGCTGAACCTGTTAGTCAGCTACAGATTAGTCTTGGTCTAGAATAGGTCTTTGGTTAAGGGGAAAGAAATTTGTGCAGACTAGATGAGAGGTGACCAGATGAGGTATCCAGACCAGAGCAGAAGAGCTACCAGAGCATATGAGGAGTCTGCCAGAGGAGTCTGACAAGAGAAGTTTGCCAGAGGAGTCTGACCAGAAGAGTCTGACCAGAGGAGCCTGACCAGAAGACCTCTCCCAGATGAGGTTCAGAGCAGAAGTGTTACCTGACCTGACCAGACCAGACCAGACCTGACCAGATGAGTCCAGACCAGATGAAGGAGACGGATTAGTTCACCCACATGGAGGTTGCGTGTAATCTGGAGACAAGGAGATTTTGGAGATCATTGATGGAGAAGAAAGCAATCTGGAGAGTCAACTGCTAGGAGGATTGATTGATTGGTATCAATCTTGGAAGATCCAATCAATGGAGGAGATCAATCAGTCAATATAATCAATCTTTGATTGATTATATTCCTCCAATTATGGTGGTTTGAATTTCTAGCTTCCAACGGCTAGTTAATTCTCACAACTATAAATAGGAGTGCTTGGATGAGTTCTACATAAGAGTCGGGCAAGAGCACAAAGACACACGAACTCTCCCATCACTCAACTTTGTTCATTCACGTATATACACTCTTTAGGAGTTTTTAGTTGGAGATTTACTCAACCTATTCACCTTGAAAGGTTGTTGTAAGTTGTTGTACGAAGGATCTGGTACTTCCAAATTCCAGTGGTTCGTGAGTACGTTGGAGAGAGAGAAAGTCCCCTTTGGAGAAAGGGAGAGTGGACGTAGGACAAGTTGGTCCGAACCACTATAAATCTGGTGTTCTCTACTTTATGCTTTTAAGTTTTCTGCACTTTTCTTTTAGCACTTAATTTATAATGGTTTTCTTAAAAATAAACTCAAAACGCTTTCCGCTGGATAACCTTTTTGGGACCAACAGTGTGATTCGTTTACAATCTCACTCAGTCTTTCATTGTAAGCCGTGATTGTCTCATCATCCTTCATCCTTAGATTCTCGAACTTGGTCCTTCTAACACTTCCACTTCCTTCGCAATGCTCTTGAAGCCTCTCCCATGCATCTTTAGCCGTGGTACATGTTGATATAATCTTGAACATAGATACATCAACAGAGGCAAAGATAGCATTGAGAGCTTTGGAATTGTAGCTTGCCGTCGTGGTCTCCTCATTTGTCCATTCAATCTCCCGTTTGACTCTTACCTCGCCATCATCATCTGCTTGATTTTTGGGTCATTCCCAACCGGTCAGAACACTTCTCCAAGCACGTTCATCAATAGACTTGATGTACATGCGCATCTTAGGTTTCCAATATGCATAGTTATTTCCATCTAGTATAGGGGGCCTAAGTGGGGTGTTTACAGGATATTCCATAGCAAAAGACACACTTAAAAACTCAGGATCTAAACTTAGTATATCAAGTTTATGGCTCTGATACCAATTGAAAGTGTGCGTGTGTTATAAAGTGCAGATGTTGTAACAAATGTTAAAGCAAATATTACAACAATCTGGTAAATCAGAATATAAAACGTGTACAGCGAAAGACTTAAACACACAATTGCAAAAGGGAATACTTTTTAACACAAACTATCATAAATAGCTTGTGCTAGCCTTATAGCGAAAGGTTCACTATAAAAAGATTAGTGATACAAAAGTTGTGTGAAGAGTATGATCGTTCACAACGGAAACAAGACTTGATATCACCTATCAAATCTAAATTGGCTAAGTGTATAACATAATACACCGTCAAAATTGATCTCACTCTATATCGATTATCTCACTATCTATGGATATAAGTTCGATCACAAGTTATGCGTGAAAAACTCTATTTCAAGGCATAACATAAATGTTGGAATAACTGCCCTATCACCTTTAAACTCAGGATCAACACTAGAGTAGGTGTACTCGTTTACTCCACACTTGGTACTGAAAGATTCGGCCTCTATTTATAGGCAGAAGTCTTCAATCCAAAATAACTTCTCTATGTAACCGCCTCCATGATCTTCATGTTGTCCCACGTCTCTTTCTTTATTCCTCATGCTTCTTGATGCAACCGTCTGATCTAGACACTTCTAAAACATCCTGGATAAGTCTGGATCGTGTAGGTCCTTGTAGATCCTTGTAGATCTTTCTGGAACCCGTAACTGCTCATGTTGCTACCAATGTTATGCAACATTCACTGCAACATTGATAATTCCAGAACCTTGTAGATCCTTCTAGATCTTCATCCTGCATGTTAAAACATCTAAGACAACATTTGATCATAAAGTGTTGGTTAATGAGAAGAAAGGGCAAATTCATGTTGTTTCAAAGTAAATAGTGAATACTTCACTACCAACAACATCAACAGCAAGGGTGGACCAGTGGCTGAGGATGTTTTGAACATCTCAGCTGCCGATGAGACATCTGTCGATGAAGGGATTCCCTACCCTGAGACAAGGGAGAACGATGTTGAGGCGTCTAAGGAGACTTCCAGTTCCGAGGGACAAGTTCCCAAGGTTCGAGATGGCTTGGTTGAGTCTGAGCAGGCGACCATGACCACTCAACAACTGCCTTCAGTGCACCCTGAAGAGGGGACTGAAGATGCAGGGGCTGACAAGGGAAAACAGCCAATCACTGATGAGGCCGTTGATGATGATGAAGATGTGATGATTACTGGGGTCGGCCGTGCTGAATTCACCAGCATTATGGAGGTCAAGCAGGAGAAAACCACGGAAAATCTAGCTGAACTTCAAGAGGAAGTGATGAGGCTACGCGCGAAAAGGAAAAAGACTCCAAGGCCCTGGCAAAACACATCAGGTGGACAAAGTCAGCTTACAACACCCTTGCCAACAGGGAATTGATCTTGTTGAAGAGAACGATGACTAACACGGCCAAGTCAGTGAGAAATGAGAGGAAGCGCACAAAGAAGATGCCGAGGAGGACTCTCAAGCAACTTGAGGAGAGGGATGCGATCAGGGATGACAAGTTAAATCAGGCAGTGAACAGGCTTGCAGTTCAGACTGGGGCACTTGTTACTCAGGCCATGAAGGACTCAGCGACCAAACTTGAGCTGGAGTCAGGGAAGCTGGATCGAACCTCTCAGACAATTGTAGAAACTTTGGCTAAGGCCACTGAGGAGTCGGCAAAGATACTGGCTGAAGCTAGCAGAGTCAGCGGTGAGTCCTTGAAGGTGGAGGAAAGAATCACCCAGGCTGAACAAAGACTCCAACTCTCTATGGAGGTCTTTGAGAAAAAAAGTAAACGCTGCTATCAGTTCTGTATCGTTTGCAGGGACTGGAATCTCGATGGGAGTTGAGTTACTGAAGGAGGGAATCAATGATGTCCATTCCTTAGCCTCCTTCGTAATCAACAGCGGATCTGACGTATTCCTATATGGGGCCAATGATGTTGCCAAAAAGGGGGAAAAGAAGAAGAAAAGATCCCGCCCTGAGGCATCTGAGGCTGTCAACCAAGGCTAAACAATTCACGCCAATCCTGAAGCCAATCCTGAAGGGAATGTGCTAAGGGTAAGGAAGTCAGCAAGGTTGACACAAGTAGAGAAGGAAGGAGAAGAAATTGTTGCCAGGCTGAAGGCGGAGGCAGCAAAGGCAAAGGCTGATGAACCTTCTAAGCAACCTGAGCCAGTTCAGAAGTATTCTCCCATGAGCACAAGGAAGAACCACATCACTTACTCGGCTGAGGCAGTGGCGGAGTTATGCGCTGAAGCGTGGGGAGATCCTTCTGAGAAACCTGAGGCTGTGCGCAGAGCTGAAATTGCTCAAAAGGAGAAGATGCGCATCCTGGAGAAGAAGGTTGAAAAGCTGACTGACATCACTGAGCTTCAACAACGGGAACTTGATGATGCGATGATCAGTTTGCTGAGAAGGAAGAAGGCGAAACCTGAGCCTAGGAAGTACAGAAAGAGGCCTACAACAAGAAAATCAACAATTCTTCAAGTCAGAAGGCCGAAATCAGGATTAAGGGAAGCATACGTCGACGAGTTCATCTCAGAGGCACTGAAGGAGTTCTGGGCTGACGCGAAGGATGAGTTTGTGAAGTTGTGGTACATTGTGAAGAAATGGGGCAACTCTGACGATATTGATGCTCACTTCACTGACTACATGATGGACAATCATCCTGAGTTGATCCAAAAAATCCTGGAGGAGGCTGAAGCAGCTCAAGTTCAGGTGAAGGCTCCTGAGTTCACTATTCGAGCTCCTCCCTTAGTTCCTAGAACTCAGAAGCACAACACGAAGGCCATTATGATGGAAGTCTTGAAGATTGCCAAGGTTGAAGGGTATGTGAACCAACCTAGAAGACTTGATGAGCTGAAGGCAAGAGTCTATGCTGGCTATGGACTTGAACCTGAAATGAGATTAGTCTAGGTGTTCGCAGCTTTTTGTAATAGATTAGATTCAATGTAACCACATTCAGATCATTCAATGAAATCTATTACTTTTGCCCACAGACAAAAACTCATTGTCTTTTTGGCTGTTATTTAAATTTTGTACTTTATCAAGAATTGCTCTAACACTGTCTTATCTTATAGATAGGATCTTATGTTTCCTCTAAGTGTTTTGAGGATCTTTTCAGTGTTTTGGCATCATCAAAAAGGAGGAAATTGTTGGGACAATGTCAGTTTTGATTAGATCCCAAAGCCCTTGAAAAGATGTTTGCATTTGTGTGTCAGGCTAGTCTTGGTTAGGTTTTGTACTTAGTCATTCTACATTTCACAGGTACTCAGTAAGAGGAGCACTTACTGATGACAATCAAGACTCAGAGCCTGAAGACAATATACCATCCTGAACTTATGGCAGTCTCCTAAGCTGGCTGAGTAAGTCTCAGTGATGAAGAGTATGACCCTGAGGTCAGTACTACTCAGTCCTGAAGGGAACAGGATGAGACTGAGTTTATGGGAAGACTTGGAGTAGAGCCAAGCAATGCAAAAGGAATGTCAGCGTCAGGACAAGACCGGTGAGCTCAAGACAAAAAGAACTTAATAAGATAAGTCTGAAGCCCAGGAATAAGTTCTGACATTCTCACCAACCTGATGACGTGGACCAATCCAGGAAGGACACGCACGTACGGAACCTGACAAGGAGACTGACTTCAGACTGCATTTTCAACGGGCAAGCATTTAATGTGCATTTAATACAACTACCTAATTCCATGCAAAGGACAGCTGCTGCATGAAGATATGTCCGTTCCAGCCACTCTACATAGATGACAAGAAAGGTTATCTCTCCAACGGATAGTTTTTCAAATCACCTATAAATACAGAAGGCCTTGAACCCATTCAAGGTTACGGGAAATTTTCAAGCCAGAAATTACTCAAACTCTCAAGCACTCAAAGCATTCAGTCTTTAGAAGAAGCACTCGAAATCCTTTAAATTTCCCAATTGTTTCTTAGCAACTGAGAGTTAATCTGTATTCCAAAGAGCATAAAAGCAATATCTTAAGCTTAGAGAGATTATCCAACCCTTAGCATAGCTTTGCCTTGTAAGGATAATCTCAACCCAGTTGGAATCCAAACTGAAACCAAAACCCTAAGTTAGGTTTGTTGGGAGTAAGTCAGTTAGTGAGTTAGTAAGGAAGTTTGTATAGATCAGTGAGGTTAGCTGGTCTTGGTGCACCTTGGCACGTTAAAAACAAGAATCCCTTGAGTGGATTCCCTGTTAAATCAGGTCGTGGACGTAGGAGCTTGAGTCTCTGAACCACGTTAAACTTGTTGTGTTCTTATTGCTTTGATATTGTGCATATCTGCCATATTACTTGTTCATTCATAAGCATTTGGTTTATCAGGTCTGAAACACCTTTTAGATTTGAGTAAAACAAGTTTTTTCAGAAAGCATACTAAACAAGACTTTAAACTATCAGGGCTCACGCATTTCCGCACTGAACTTGAACTGATAGTTAGCCAACTGACCCTCACCCTTGTGAAGTCAGTAGGTGTATTATCAGGTCCTAGTTCTTTATCACTCTGAGTGAAGAGGACTCAGTAAGGTTTTAAGTTTGAAAATAGGTATACGTGTATTCCCCCCCCCCCCCATACACGTATTCCTCAGTCTTGTACCGGGACCAACATATTATGCTTAATTATTGAGACCCTTATTTACCCAAGGTGATACGGTCATCCTCCCTAGATAAACCGATAAATTATAAACCCCTTCTATAACCCTATCGTTAAGCTTACTCATTATTAAAGAGTGATAAGATCATCCTCTCTCTAATAATTATTTTACTCAATTCCAAGATAATTCTAGGGTTTATTTTAAGAATTCAATTAATTAAGGGAACTAGCACTAAACATCACAAATTATCCTAATTATGTATCAACATCCTACTTCTACGAGTTCATCCTACCCCAAGCATGCAACAATAAACATGAACATGACGAATTCAATTAAAGAACTCAAAGACATAAACTAAGTTTAACTCAATGAATCAAAGTCTAAAAAACGAATCTCAATTAGCAATGAAAACTAGGTTTGAAAGTATTAAGTATCGAAGAAAGAAATAACGGAAAGTAAACTCTAATCAATAATTTCGTAGTTCAAAAACCTCGATTACACTTGCAAAATCTCTTCCTCAACTCTCCCCAAGCTCCTCTCTATTAAAATTTATCTCTAAGTGTCAAGTGGTGTCTAAAAACGAGCTTAGAGTGAAGTATTTATAGGCATGAGTCGATTTGGATAACATCGGGCCGAAAAAAGGGTAAAAAGGCTAAATTTCGCGCATCTCTGGGATTCGCTCGAGCAGTGGTGGTCGAGCAGTGTTGCTCGAGCTAATGTGGTCGAGCACTTCTCTTGGTCGAGCAATGTTGCTCGAGCTAATGTGGTCAAGCACTTCTCTTGGTCGAGCAATGGTGCTCGAGCTCTGCTGGTCGAACAACAAAACCTCTCTGTAAGTCCAGGCGCTCGAGCAATGCACTTGGTCGAGCAGTGGCGCTCGACCTCTTTTGGTCGAGCACTTGTCCTTCCTTTAGCTAAGTGATACTTTTCCTTGCACGAACTAATACCATTCGTATTTTTTTTAATATCTTCTCATCCGGGTATCCGTTTGAGTCGATTCAAAGTCTTACGAACTCCATTTTTTCCCCTCTATCCATCTATGAGCATCAAAGAAGCAAATTCATTAGTTTATGAAAATAATACTCAATTGACTCTAATTTTGGAGGGTTGATTAGGCGTGAAATTGTTATGATTTATGGCTTGATTTTTACGTGTTTTGAGTGAATTCGATGAGTATTTAGAGGCATTTGAGTAAAATTTTCATAAACTTATCAATTTGTTTCTTTGGTGTTCATAGTTGGATTGAGGGCATAAAATGGAGTTCGTAGGACTTTGAATCGACTCAAACGGATGCCCGGATGAGAAGATAGTGAAGAAATACGATAAGTATTAGTTCGTGCAAAGAAAAGTATCACTTGGCTCAAAAGGAGGAGGTTCTCGAGCACCACCGCTCGAGCAGGAGAGTCTCGAGTGCATTGTTGGCTCTGGAAGAAGAGACGCTCGACCAGGCTAAGGTCGAGCGCCACCGCTCGACCGCTTAAGGCATTTGACCACCACCACTCGAGCATGGTCATTCGACCGCTTGAGGCATTCGACCAATGAAGCTCGAGCGGCCCCGCTCGACCAAAGCAGGGTCGAGCGCCCTAAGTGCACTAGAAAGGAGGCCATTCGACCACAAGGGGGTCTACCCGTTTTAGGCCCGTTGCTTATAAATATCCAGTCCCAAGCCCATTTTTAGATACCTTTTCAATCCCGATTCATATTTTTGCATACTTAGAGCTTGGTAGAGAGATTTTGGAGAGTTTCACACTTGTAAATGAGGTTTTGATCTTACGAATTCTTAGTTTAGATACTTCTTTTGATTCTTTTCATTTAATTCTTTCGTTCTTGACCTTTGAGACTTTTAAACCCTACTTTATCAGATTTATTGAGATTTTGAGATATTCTTTCGTTTATGCTTTCCAAGCCTTTTGATTATTCAATTATGCGTTATTGTGATTGTTTTCGTTCATTCAATTACCATGTTAGGCTAGAACCCATATATGCTTGGGGTAGGATGAACTCGTAGAAGTAGGATGTTGGTACATAATTAGGATAACTCGTGATGTGTTGTGCTAGTTCTCTTAATTAAT
Organism: Ballota nigra; assembly: GCA_947034835.1. Taxonomy (NCBI): domain Eukaryota; kingdom Viridiplantae; phylum Streptophyta; class Magnoliopsida; order Lamiales; family Lamiaceae; genus Ballota; species Ballota nigra. The sequence continues at coordinate 46,544,207 of OX344722.1, forward strand.
TGAATTCTTAAATAAACCTAGAATTATCTTGGAATTGAGTACGAAAAGTATTAGAGAGAGGACGATCTTATCACTCTTTAATAACGAATATGCTTAACGAGAGGGTTATAGAATTGATTTATAATTTACCGGTTTATCTAGGGAGGACGACCGCATCACCTTGGGTAAATAAGGGTCTCATTAATTATGCATAATCCATATAACTTGTTTAGTGGGTTGTGAAGTAGGTTGATATGACGAAGTATTAGGGTTAATTCTTGAGCTTTTAGTCTTTCAATCTGGTGCTAGATTGGGGAAGTTGATTGCCTAGTTTTAGTACACTTAGGATTAATACTTGCACATCACAGTTATTTTAATTATCGTACTAGCTCCGTTAGTATACATAGGGATTTCTATCCTGAGCATCATCATCTTATACTTGATTAAACCCTTAGTTATTTATTTAATTTCAGTGTTTGCATTAATAGCAGTAGAATATAGAGTAGATTAAAACAATTCTTAAACCTAACATACATTCATATTAACTACGATGCATAGATCTCCAGTGCTCTATTCGCATACATACCTTTGATGGATCGCGCCGGTGAAGGCGGTCCGTCCCCAAGATCGTTGTTGGGATACCAAACGTGTATAAACAATTAAAGACCTAAACATGCATCTAAAGACAAGTTTAGATCTGTTACCCTTGAAGACCGAGGCGTTGATTCCACTACTGATCTTCTAATCTGTCTCCCAACCTCGTTCGTACACCGGGTGGATGGCGAACTAGCGAACGTGGAGAAAAATGCCTCCCAATTTCGTCTCTTCAAAAACCCTTGCTCACGAAATTCAGCTGCTCACGAAATTCTTTTAGTGCTAGGGTTTCAAAGAACGAAATTGAAGCCTTTATATAGGTTTCATGGGCCAGACTAGGGATCTGTTAGAAGGTATAGGTTTGGGCTCCTCATGGACCCAAATATTCTTATGTTCAGCCCAGAACATATATTTGGCCCGTGAACATTAATTCATTCCACTAGAGAATTAATGTTGCACTCCCGTCCTATCCCGAACCGAATCAGGGCTTCTATTAGACTCTATAATTCCCCGTGTTAAAGATATCGCACGTCCATTAATTATTAAAGCTTCTGACCGCTTTAATTAATTAACATCTATTATTCCTTGAGTAGTACCACTCAACCTTGTTGTCGTACGGATTAAATCCACCTGCAGGGTTTAATACGACAATCCTTTATGAGTTTCCTCAAGGGGACGTCATCAACCTGGATCACCAGGACACGGTGCCCTAATGCCAATAAATAGACATCGTGCAAACGATGTCACTACCCAAAATACATAGTGCATTGAATCTAACAAGATTCTCACCCATAGTAAATCAAAGTAGTGAACAAGCGCTCCACATATCTAGATATCACAATTAGGGTTAAGAATTACAAGAGTCACCAAGACCTTTAGTTCTTCATAACAGTCAGAATAGAAGAACATGTCTTAACTGTGATCCATTCAATACGACATAGCGTACTAGTATGAACTAATGGCCAAGACAAGCCACTAACAAGTTCATACTACAACTTATACCAATAGTTATGTCCAGAACTATCTTAGTTGTGAATACTGTTTATATCTTATAAGGAACTGACAATGTGATCTTCTGTGTGACTACAAACCCACCACATTATCTACAATATAAGATAAATAGACATACAAGTAATACAAGCAATTAATAAGATTGCAATAATGTGAAAAACCATTTATTTCAGATAATAAGGAAATTGAATATATCCATAAAAGCCCAACAAAAGTTTGCTTTACAGTATACACCAACATACATACCTTCCCTTGGGTAGGATGTAATTGGTCCCTATACTTGTCAATACTACTGTGATCCCATACTTTTGTGGGGTAACTACTAGTATAACTAGTATTTTGCATTCAAGCCAATGGCGCCGTTTCCGGGGATGGCGATGTATGTCCATTGAGTAGGACTTGGAGATAGTTTAGTAGTTAGTAGTGAGTGCTTTTATTTTTCTGTTTTATTAGTAGACATTAGGCAGTTGGATTTTGATATTTCTTTTGGTGTTTTAGGTATATGAAAACTCACTCACAAGGAGAATCGAGCGAAGACCGAACAAAGTTAGACCCTGAGATAATCGCCAGAAGAAACATAGCCTTCAATAGAAGAATGAATACTGTTGGTGGTGTCAATGATAACATGGACTTAGGGAATGAGTTGGATGCAGTTGCAGCTAAGTATAATCAGGTAATGGAACGGGTTGAGGGAATTGGAGGAAATGACAGTCAGAATCAAGTCCCTACAGGGGAAAGCCAAAGCCAAAACTCGATCCCACAACATTAAAATGATCCAGCTCAAAACCAAGTCCAAAATCCTCTAAACAACCCTGTTTACCCACAAAATAACCCACCTTACCTTACCAATACCCATCATATCCGTACCTACCATACTACCCTCCACACCCTACTTATAACCAACCTCTTATTCTGCAAGTACCTCTACCACCAGTTTATTCTCAACACGTTCCTCAGAACGCTGATCCTGGTATGATATTTCGAGGAAGGTTTGCGGCACAGCCGCAATGGTATTATGATGGTGTAGCATTGCCACCAGTGGAGGCAAATAACTTTTCTATCTCACCAGGGATCCTGAAGATGATAGTCAAGAACCAATTTAAGGGGGAGATCGGAAAGGATAATCCTCATACTCACTTGGGGAATTTTCTGATGATTGCCTCAACTTTCAACCATAATGGCATGTATGAAGATGCCAAGAGGCTCAGGTTCCGGTTCTCATTAACTGGAATCGCGAAGGATTGGTACGATAACACGCTCCCATGGGGAGGTGTAACCACATGGGTGAGCTCGAGCATCTGTTCCTCGAGCGATTCTACCCTCCGTCGAGAACAATCAAAGCAAGGCTAGAGATCTCATCTTTCAAGTAGAAGCCAAGAGAGGACTTACGTCAGGCTTGGAAGAGATACTATAATATGCTTATTGAGTGTATGCAGCATGGGTACAACGGAGGTGATATAATGGCTTATTTCTACTGTGGAGCCAGCAAGGCAGGTCAAGACCACCTTGATGCATGTGCTAGCAGAGCATTCCTGGATTTTGGTGCAGCTTGATGTAGAGAGATTGTTGATAACATTGTCAAGAATACGGGGCAATGGAATGAGGCACAAGAGTTTTAGCGAGCTTATCAGATGGAAGAGAGTGAGGGTACTAGAAAGTTGTTGATGATAATAATGGAGAAGATCAGCAATCTAGAGGTTGGACAAAATCTGAGTGGAGGGAATACTGCAGTAAGTGAGAGAGTGGATCAGCCAGGATGCCAGCAAGAGGTGGCCAACTATATGGGAGGGCCTAATTATAATCAGAATGGCTATCAAGGTGGAAATTATCAGGAGCGACCAACTTATGGTCAATCGTTTGTACCACCGGGTCCACAACCTCCTCATAATCAATGGAGGAATACTCAGGGATATCAAAGATGCCAGCAGTCTCCTCAGAATCAATAGAGGAAGAATGAAAATTTCTCTTATAGCAATCCCAAGGCAAGAATAAATGTACCTCCAAATGTCGACCCTGGCTCAAAACTCCCCGGAGGAGAAGGAGGTGCTATCACTGATGAGATGTTACGTGCCATTCTCCAGAAGGTGGAGGAAGGTAGTAAGAGGCTATCCTCTTTGGAGTATGATGTGAAGGAAATGAGTAAGAAGAATGAACAACGTGATCAAGATCTTCAGAAGAGGGATATGGAGCAGAATAGAATACAACAAGAGAACAATATGCAGTTCACTTCCATGGAGTATCAGATTAGCCAGATCGCAAAATCACTGGGTAGAGAACCAGAGAAACACCCTTCTATGCCAGAGGGGAACCCGAAAGAGCAATGCAAGATGATCCAACTAAGAAGTGGAACTAAGTATGACGATCCTCAAATGCCTGCCAATTTGGAGGAGATACATAGAGAGGTTGAGATAAAGGATGAGGAAAATAAAGGTGGAGATGAGAAGGTTGAGGAGGAGGTTGAGGTAGAAGATGCTCAAAAAGGCAAATACAAGGAGGAAGAGATTGAAGAGATTGAAAGAGTTCCAAAGTGGAAAAAGGCAAGAGAAGCAAGAAAGAACGTGAAGGAAACTGAGCGAGGTGAATGGGGGGTACCCAAATCTGTGATACCGGTCCCATATCCACAACCATTTATGAAGAAGAAATTAGATGAAAAATTTGCCAAGTTTCTTGATATTTTTAAACAGTTGCATATTAACATACCTTTTTATATGCTTTGGAACAGATGCCTAATTATGCCAAGTTCCTGAAGGACTTGATAGCTAAGAGGAGGAGATAGATAAGCCCAAGTTGGTGCAGCTGAACCATGAGGTGAGTTCATTAGTGCACAAAGCGCTTCTCCCAAAATTGAAAGATCTCGGTAGCTTCACGATCTTATGTGATATCGGGAATGGAGTCAAGAAGGGAGCATTGTGCGACCTTGGAGCGAGCATTAATCTGATGCCACTGTCGCTATTTAAGAAGTTGGAAGGTGGAGAACTTCAGTCGACAATGATGACGCTTCAACTCGCCGACCGGTCTATTACTCGACCTCAAGGTGTGGTTGAAGACGTCCTTGTAAAAGTTGGAGATCATATTTTTCCAGCTGATTTTGTGGTCCTAGAGATGGAGGAAGATGAGCACGTACCTCTGATTTTGGGGAGACCGTTCTTAGCTATGGCCGGGATGGTGTTAGATGTGGCGAATGGGAAGATTACGTTGAAAGTTGATGATAAAGAAGTAAAGATTTCCCTATATGAGGCCATGAAGTACCCGAAGGAGGATGATGTCATTTCATTGATGCCATTGACACTTGTGTTGAAGACACAGCTCCTATCCCTAACCTTTCTTATATACGTGATTATGATAATCCTTCACTTAATGATTTGACCTTTGAGAATTATGATCTTGATAGTTTAGATAGGGATAAAGGCAAAGAAGAATTGAAGGATGAATAATTTAAAAGGGTGGAGGTGGCCAAATTAGAGAAAAAAAAGAGGGGTTGATGTTAAGAAGAGAAAATCCAAGAGGTAGGTACCCCCGTGGAGAGCAAAAAGGAAAGTGACACCACCGCCCGAGGTGAAGAAGAAGGATGGGAATCGAGCGAAAAACTTAGAAATCTTCTCTTATAAGAATAAGGGAGGTAACATTGAGTATCATGTCCCATAAGCTCCTTTGAGCCCGGTCCGACATTAGGACCTTAAAAATAGCGCTGAGTGAGAGACAACCCATTTTTTTTTCTTTTGAGTGTTTTAAGTTATTAGGGTGTTGTTTTGAGTCGTAAGTTTCAACCTTGTTCTTGAGTGAGTTGCTTGTAGGCTTGTCTCGAGGAAGTAAATGTATCATGGAGTTATTCAAAAGGGAGGAACTCAAGCAAGGGAGTGTGTTACATTGCCAAGTTAAAAGGGGATTATGCGTATTAGGTTAACCCACAACCCCAAACTTAGACCGCTTCACAAGGTCGAAGTTGGGGGGTGGAGTATTTATATGTTTTATAGCATACATATGCACCGGCGCACTTGAGAGGTTTATTTGACATTGCACAGGCGCACCCCTCTCTTTGAGTTGAGTTTGGTTATATATTGTGCCTTGAGATGCTCCTTGAGCTGAAATTGCTTTGATGTGCTACTACATATTTCATGCCTATCAATTCTCTTATGCTTGTTGATTGCTATCTTTGAGTGTGAGTATGAGTTGGTGAGTTGTGAAGTTGAGTCAGAAATTATATTGTGTGAGTGTAGGAGTTAAAGTTGATTTGAGAGGGAACTCGTATACTTACGGATTTTCCTTTTGAGTACTTGTGTGGTAAAAGTGAGAATTCACTAGAACTAGCATGGATGTGAAAGCTGTGAGATTTGAGCCTTTGTGAGATTAAAATGCATAAATTGATCTCTTCGTTTGTGAGTGGATCGTCACCTTAGAGGATGCTAGAACTTGTGGGTGCTCTCGCTTCTTGATTGTGTCTAATTTGATATGCCGAAAGTGATATTAGGTCATCTTTGATTTGATTGAGTCACTTTGCCAAATTTTCCCTACCAATGACATTTATCCCTTGTTAGCCTGTTTGAGCCTTAGCCTATTTTATTTGCTAGACATCTGAACTTAACCAAAATTTAAACTCTTGTCCCAATTTGAGTGGAGAATAGGAAAAATTGTGAATTAGAAAGGGATCGAGTGAAGTTGAGGAAGGAGAATTATTAATGCTTGAGTGAATTTGAAAAAAAGGTGTAATGATACCTTGAGTTGTGGGAAAGACCAAGAATTTGAGAATGAGCAAACGAAAATATGAGCTCATATATATGTGAAAAAAAAAGTGAAGTGATTGAAAAAGTGAAAAGAGTTAGAAGAAAAATTGAAGTGTTGAGAATGGTTGGAATTGAAAGTATATTGCATGAAGATGATTGAAGTATTCTGTTCCTCGACTCAAATTACCGAAGTTTGATTTTCTATTCTCCATTCACTGGAGTCACTTACTCCATATAGTTACCTCACCCGTCCAAAGAGCCTACATTACAACATTGAGAAAATCCTTTTTGATTCGACATAGATTCTAGAGTATGGTCGAAGTTGAGAGTGCTTACAAGTCTATGGCTGCTGATATGTGTGATTGGTTGATTGAGTGAGTCCCTTAATATTGATATACACTTGTGAGGGAGTGAAACACATCGTCGAGAGCACATCCATGTTTGATTTTGGTGGTTCTTATTATTTATGCATGAGTATGATGAAGGAGGTGAGTTTGTGTGTGGGTGATCGATCTTTGAAGCTTGAGCTCTATTGCTTGCATGATTTAGTTCTATGATTCATTCTTAATAATTTCACTTGACTTATTATTTCATTGCTTGAGGACAAGCAATATGGTAAGTTTGGTAGGTTGATTAGGCGTGGAATTTTTATATTTTGTAGCCCGATTTGCCCATGTTTTGTGTGTTTTTTATGAGTGCTTAGAGTCCTTTGAGCATCATTTTAATAAACTCATTAATTTGTCTCTTTGGTGTTCATAGTTGGATAGAGGGCGAAAAGAGGAGTTCGGAGGACTTTGAATTGGCCAAAACGGACTCCCGGTTGAGGAGATATGAAGATTTTTCGAACAAGTGTACATCAGCCGAGAGAAGTGCTCAACCACATTAGCTCGAGCAACACTGCTCGACCACCACTGCTCGAGCGAATCCCAGAGATGCGCGAATTTTAACCTTTTTACCCGTTTTTCGGCCCGATGTTATCCAAATCGGCCCATGCCTGTAAATACTTCGTTCTAAGCTCGTTTTTTTTACACCACTTGACACTTAGAGATAGATTTTGATAGAGAGGAGTTTGGGGAGAGTTGAGGAAGAGATTTTGCAAGTGTAATCGAGGTTTTTGAACTACAAGTTCATATATTAGAGTTTACTTTCCGTTATTTCTTTCTTCAATACTTAATACTTTCAGACCTAGTTTTTATTGCTAATTGAGATTTGTTCTTTAGACTTTGATTCATTGAGTTAAACTTAGTTTATGTTATTGAGTTCTTTAATTAAATTCGTCGTGTTCATGTTTATTGTTCATTTAATTGCTTTTGTTTTCGTATTCAATATGTTAGGCTAGAACCCTTGCATGCTTGGGGTAGGATGAACTCGTAGAAGTAGGATGTTGGTACATAATTAGGATAATTTGTGATGTTTAGTGCTAGTTCTCTTAATTAATTGAATTCTTAAAATAAACCCTAGAATTATATTGGAATTGAGTACGAAAATTATTAGAGAGAGGACGATCTTATCACTCTTTAATAACGAGTAAGCTTAACGATAGGGTTATAGAAGGGATTTATAATTTACCGATTTATCTAGGGAGGACCGTATCACCTTGGGTTGTTTAATGGGTTGTGAAGCAGGTTGATATGATGAAGTATTAGGGTTAATTCTTGAGCTTTTAGTCTATCAATCTGGTGCTAGATTTGGGAAGTTGATTGCCTAGTTTTAGTACACTTGGGATTAATACTTGCATATCACGTTTATTTTAGTTATCGTACTAGCTCCATTAGTATACGTAGGAATTCCTATCCTGAGCATCACCCTCTCGTATTTGATTAAAACCGAAGTTATTTCTTTGATTTCATTATTTGCATTACTAGAAGTAGACTTTAGAGTAGTTTAATCATATTCCTAAAACTAAACATCCATTCATATTAACTACGACGCGTAGATCTCCAGGGCTCTATTCAAATACACACCCTCCCTTGGGTTCGATACTACTTGGTCCCTATACTTGCCCATACTACAGGGATCCCATACTCTTGTGGGTTAACTACTAGTTGAAGCTAGTATTTTGCGTTCACGTCAATGTGTAAATATATAATTATTTTTATATAATGAGTTGTATTAAAATAATAGTCATACAATTAATTTTAACTCACGTAGGATTGGAACCAATATAGTTTGGAAACCAACTGATAGACTGCTTCATCCGTGATGCCTGGTACTTCTTGTTGAGTGTGGTCACAAAACATCCTTACATGTAAAAAAAATAAACAATTATACAAAGTATTGAGTATAACAACACATATCTAAAAATAAATTACTTGCTGGATGTAAGGTTGAACTTCAGGTGTATTAATCAAAATGTATGACTGTATTTTTCTCCTTTTCTAAGTTTCTCTTAAACCACCATTTGACTCCCTTACCCAGTGGTCGGCCTGGGTGCAAGAATACGGATAACATACCTTCAAACTCACGAAGGAGATGTTCTACTCCGCGACCATCGTAGTTGCGAGGCTCATTTCTGATCTTGGTTTAGACTTGGTCACCGAAGTAATAAGAACAGAATGTTCCAACCTCTTCGGTAAGATATGCATTCAAAATGGATGCTTCAATGTGAGTCGTATTTCCAATATTTTGTTTCAAATTGTGTAGATACCTAAATATAAAAGAAATTAAAATTAAATATACGATTCCAAGATAAACAGAAAAATATTAGATAGAAAATGTTGGAAAGTCGCTAATGGTTCACAAAACAGCAGCACGCATCGTGAAGTTCTGCTTCCTGTACACATCGTACGTCTCCACTCCCGTATGCCACAGAGATAACAACTCTTTAATGAGTGGCTGAAGATAAACATTCACCTTATACTTAGGGTTTTGTGGACCAGGCACCAAGATAGTAAGAAAGATATGTTGTGGCTTTATGCACAATCAAGACGGTAGATTGTACGGAGTCAACAGCACAGACCACAACAAATACTTCTTTACATGCATTCCGAATGGAGCAAAACCGTCCGTGCACAAACTCAGCCTCACATTTCTCTTCTCGCTCGTGAAATCTAGAAACTCTCTATCAAAATATCTCCATGCCTCCGAGTCTGCCCGATGCCGCATCTCTCCAGATTCTGGATCAGAACATGACTCCGCGTGCCATGTCATGTCTTAAGCAGTGGCACTAGACTGATACAATCTCTCCAAACGAGGAGTGATAGGAAGGTAATACATCGACTTAAATACCTTCAACTTTTGTTTCTTCTTGTCCTTCTTACGACCATATGGGTTGTACCGGGGATGGCCACACATCCTGCACTGATCAATACTCTCATCCTGGTCCCAAAACAACATGCAACCATTTATACAATAATCAATCTTCTCAAACGGTAGACCCATCTTCTTCAACAACCTTTTGCTTTGATAGAAATTTTAAGGCGTTGTGTTCTCTTTAGGTAGGACCTTTTTGAACAATTTTACAAATTGATTGAAGACTTTTTGACTGACTTTGCCTTCAGCTTTGATGCACAATATTTGCACATTGAATGACAACTGCGTCTCTGTATCACAGTCAGGAATTAACTTTTGATCAATGGTTGTTAGCATCTCAAAAAACTTCTTTGACCGAGGATTTGGTTCCTCCTCCATAGTTGTGTGACCGCCCAACAAAGATTCATTAACCATCATGTGGTACCTATAGTCTTCATCCACCTCCTCCAAGGATGGTCCGAACTGAGTGCATGGAACATGAGCCTCCTCCATGGGTGGTTCCTCCTGAGTATACAAAACATGACTTGAACCACCAATCTCAAATCGTTCACCAATACTCCACTGAATAAAAAGTTTTCAAGTGTGTCGATATCAATATTCCAACACTCTTCACCGTGACTGGTCCAATTGTAGTAGCGAGGAACAAAATCAACCCTAAAAAGATGAGCTTTAACCTCATCAATGCTCAAGTATCTCATATTCCTATATTTTCTTCCATTACACGGGCATCTAAACTGATTGAAATGATCAAGACAGTGTGGATGACAATATGCAAACTCAATAAATTCTTCAATATTATGGAAAATTGATCGTTCATGCCCTCTCCTATCATACGAGGCATTGAGTACATCCAACCACAATCTGAAAATTCCATCTGTTTCAAATTAATAGTAAATAACAAATTAATTATAAAAAACGACAGAATTTCGACTGTAAACAAACATATCCATCAAACATAATAAACTAACCAAATACAACATATTAATTAATTCCAAAAAATTGGGCAGAGTTTTGACTATAAATAGACATATCCATATTTATTTTTTACATAAATCCAACATAACAATCATATATACTAAATCACTACTATAAATTTAAGCATGCATAGTAAAAACTTACCAAAAACTAAAATATATACAACAAAAGAATTAAACGGTAAAAGTGTGAAAACATATGGTGAAGTTGAAGCAACGAGCACAATGTGATATAGAACCAGTCGATTGCTACCATTACTTCAAAAAGACCTTCATCGTAGATTAAACAAACGAAAAACGAGTTTACAAAAAAAATTTGTTAATAATATGAAAGAAGAAGAATAGAATCTGTTCTGTAATAGACGTTTAGCGACCGCCTTAAAGGTATTAGCGACCGCAAGGGGTGGTTGCTGAGCAACGGACCATAACCGGGTCATTATTGCCCACCTGCACACTTCGAGATTCGTGTTTTGCGACCGCCTCTAACTTTGGTATCCATTTTGCAACCGATATCGGTCACTAATCGTAATAATGTGATGTCGTCTTACCTCCACGGTCAAGGCGGTTGCTAATGTAGGTCTCCGATTAGCGACCGATTTACCAGGCGGTTGCTAATCAGAAACCTTTTGACCATTTCGGTCCCTCGGTCGTAAATCGGTCGCTAATTACACTATTTAGCCACCGTTGTTTGGGCGGTCGCAAAAATCAGTCGCTAAAACACGTCTTTTTTATAGTGTACAGTCCATCTTGATTGTCCTTTTCATTTTGGTACGAACTATAATTCGATTGTTGTTTATTTATATATATAGGAGTTAATTGTGATTTGGTCCCAAGAGAACTGACCCAAAACACATTTGGTATCTACGTGTAGAACTGATCCTTTTCTTTTTTACAATTTTGGTCCAATCAGTTAGTTTTTGGATGAAAACCATTAGTTGACCAAAATTGACTTTTAAATATAATTTAAAATATGAAAAGTATCTTTGAACAAAATAATAATTACTTTAAAATCTGGGAAAAAATTTGTACTCCCTCAGTCTCAAACTAAGTTTTTCACTTTTCATTTTGGCTGTCCCACAAGTTTTTCATTCCAAAAATAACAAAAAACCACTCTATATTACATATAATCTTTAACCTTCAAGTTCACACAATATTATAAAAAATGTCACTTATTTTTTTCATTTTTCATTTTATTCATTAGTTTAACTCAAAAGTCAACATGTGTCCACCATATATTAATAAACAATACATTTTCTTAAACAAAACAACAATTTTTTTTAAAAGTTTATATTTGAAAACCCCTTATCAATTTCAATTTCCGATCTCATAGTCATTTCTAAATTTCGATTTTTCTGACTCATTTTATTGATTATATTTTTCTATTTTTCTGTGTTTGTGGTAGGGGTTGGGTTTTTCCTTTTTTGAGAGGTATGAGGGGGAGAGATATGCACCGAGAAGTGGCCCGAAATTTTCGTCGATTGAAAGATCATCAACAATCAATACAATATTTAAATTTGTATTGTAATTATGAATTTTAGGAATTGAGTTTTTTCTTTTAAATAAAAATGGGTCTTTAGTTGACGGAGAGTGCAATTCGCGCATGAATTATGTCAAAAGTTTGACCTAAAAAACATATGAGATTAAAAATGCTTAAAAAAGGACCATTTTGCAATTGGTTCATTCTTTTGGGACTAAAATTGCAATTTTTCCATATTTATAGTAATAAAATTGTTTTAACTTGATATAGTGGTAAATAAAAGAGAATAAAGTTGCCTTTGGTGACATTTTGGTAAGTAAAAGTTATCTATTTATAGAAAGGGACAATCTAGATTGATAAGACCTTTAAAAATACAAGGACAATCGAGATGGAGGGAATATATTTTAACTATGATGATTAGTTTTGTGCTTCCTTATTTTTATATTATGACACGTGTTAAATTGTTATTTCGGTCTTGGTACCTATATATGTGTGAAAGTCATTTATGTATATTTTTTGTTTGTATGTTTTGGTCTCACCCGTTAATTTTAAGATCCACTACAACATAAATGATATTATGTAACAATTGAAAAACATTACAGAATATATATAAAGTGTTACATATTACAATAAGTAACAGTTTTAAGGGTGTTGCAATTGCTCGCGTAATCTAAAGTCTAATGCAACACTTTTATGATATATGTAACACTTTGAATAAATGTTACATATATATGTAACACCTATATAAAAAATTTAGGTAACACTTGTGTAAGCAAAAGGACAATGGAGATGGAGATGGAGCCATGTAGGGAATATTTTAATTACGATGATTAATTTTGTGCTTCCTTATTTTTATATTATGACAGGTGTTAAGTTGTTATTTTGGTCTTGGTACCTATATATGTGTCAACGTGATATATATATACATATATAAATATTTTTTGTTTGTATGTTTTGGTTCCACCCATTAATTTTAAGATAGCCAAAACTGCAACCTTACCTCATTATTTTGGGATCAAAACTACAATTTATTCAATTTTTGTGGACTAAAATTGCACTAACTTGGGACCAAAAGAATTGAAAAAATAATTCTATATCGGAATAAAAATGTAGTAGTAAGGACTATTTTGAAATGAACCCGTTCTATTGGAAACAAAAATACAATTCACTCAAATAATTTAAAATGCTACTTATTGCACGTGTCATGCATGATTAAAAACAACATTAGGACATAATAAATTTCAAGTCATAAATCATCTTTTATTAAGGGATATAAACCAAATTCGTCCTCTCTATCTTTTCACCTTTATCAAAATGGTCCTCTATTTATTTGTTTTATCAATTTAGTCCCGTATCTATTCAAGTTTCACCAAAATGATCCTAATTGGCCCTAAAAATGTACAAAATCTCACCGTTTTGGTCCTATATTTATTTTCTTTATCAATTTAGTCCCGTATCAATTCTCATTTCTCCAATTAGGTCCTAATTGAATGCATAAAACATAAAAAAACCACATTTTTAGTCATGCACACTAGTTTTTTCGGGGGAAGTCTATGATGTGGTTTTTTTTTTTTTTTTTTCAATGTGGCACGCTAGGTGGCCATCTTTGCCAAATAAAAAAAAACTTGAAATAAAATACAAAAAAATCAATTAGAACCATTTTTCACCAAATTAGGACCATTTTAGCAAAACTTGAAAAAATACAGGACAAAATTGATAAAGCAAATAAATAAAGGACCATTTAGATAAAGGTAAAAAGATAGAGGACGAATTTGGTTTAAATCCCAACTTTTTTGTATTATTGTGCTAATAAGATGACAGAATTAATTTCATCTTACTTAAAAAAAAAAATGATCCCGACTTCAAATCGCAATTTTCCATTTTTTTTTTAAGGTCGAAATGACAAAACCCATACATAGAAATTAAAAAAATCTAAACACCAGCCACAAAAAAAAAAAAAAAAATTACAGTTCTCCGAAATACAATAAAAAAGATGACAAAGTACACCAATAACAGGACGATTCATTTTGTAATTTCTCAGGTTTTCAATATAAAGGTGTAATTAAGTTTTATTAAATAGCACGTAATTATAAACTCGATCAAAAAAGAGGAGGTACAGATGATAATTGTAGATGAAGAATCTTGTAGCTAGACTCCCCAGGCCAATTGGCAAAACATATGAATTAGTAATCGGAAGATCATTTATTTAACTCTAAGGTCGATGTAACAAAATTAATTGTTGTATTTAAGTGCTGCAGTTATATCAGCCACAACAGCGGTTGCATCTCTATTGATCCCAAGCAGCCCGTTCCTTGCAAACCCGACGCAGTACAACCCGTTTTCGCCCTTCCAGTGGTGCGCTGCCGTCCCCTTCGGCATTCCGTCCTCCCCGAAAAGCCAACCTCCATCCTGCATGCATGTATACACATTTAAATTTTTTTTAATTAAATTAAACAATTGATTTGTAGGAAAATATTAATAAACATTATAATTTGCTCCATCCGCACCTCAAGCCATTTCTTCACATTGGTCCTATAACCAGTGGCAAGAACAATGGTATCACACTCTATTTTCTTGCCATTTGTGAAATAAACGTTGCCCTTGTCCACCCTCTCTATTGATGGATAAACCTGCACACATAATTATATATTAATTAACATATATATATATATATATGTTACATTCACTTTTAATATATATATATATGGAGCTAGCTAGACTAAAAGGAGTGGTGCATGTATATAACATGCATTTATTCTGCACACATAATTATATATTAATTAACATATATATATATATATGTTACATTCACTTTTAATATATATATATATATGGAGCTAGCTAGACTAAAAGGAGTGGTGCATGTATATAACATGCATTTATTCTGCTAGGAATCAATTAATTTAATATAAATTAATTTATTTTATATTTTTTTTAGAAATTCGAACTTTTAAACGAGATAAAATTATTGGGTGAAAAACCTGAATAATTAATATTGATATAGAAGGGAGGAATGTTAACCTTTAAAATTGCGCGGAAGAGAAAATAGTTAAAAGATACACCTTCTCTTATTAGTTCTCTATCCACACGTGTTCATGGAAAGGATATTCTAATCCACCTTCATTTTCAACACGAATTAATAAAATACTGTTTCCTATATTTTATTGATATACCTTTACTTAATGCATGATAATTAAAAAAAAATGTCTTTTAATTTACATTAAATAGGAAAATTTATCCTAATTATACTTTTAAAAAGAAAAGTAGACTATAATTTTATCGGAGATAATCATATGACATCTTCTAAAAAGAAAAGCAGATTATAATTCTATTGGAAATAATCATCATATATAATAATCATCATATATATGATATCACTTATATATGCTGTGATGCCACCTATTTTGATGGCATCACATCAAAAGCGGTGAGCATATAATTGATGCACACAGGTGATCATTTCCAGTAACAGAAAAAATGAAGATTGAATTTACTTTAATCTTATTTTGTCGGATTTTGGCGATAGTTCCGACATCAATGACTGGAGATCTCCCGGTAACTTTTTTCACAGTGAATGGTCCGTCCCTCGGCCTACGGATTCCATATTCGGAAAGATTTCCGTATTTCAATCTACCCAGTATCACTATCAAAATGTCCACCAAAAATAGTGGCAAACCATATACTAATAACGTCATTGCCAATCGCACCAAATGCTCGTCCAGAACATGCACCTGAAATTACAAAACACTCCCCATCTCCATCACTAATTAAATTAAAAAAAAAAAAAAAAAAAGACGTACGTACCGGGTTACGGATGACAACAGAAGTGTTGGCGCCCCAGTTGCAGAGATCCAGGGCTATCTCCATACCCGAATTACCCGACCCGATGACGAGGACATTACTGCCCTTGTACTTATCCCCGTCCACGTATTGGTTGGAGTGGATGACTTTGCCGAAGAAGTTTTTTAGGCCCGGGAGGGGGGGAACGTACCCCTCGCTGTTCTCCCCCGATGCCACCACCAGAAACTTGGAGACCCACTTCTGCCCCACCCCTGATTGCGAGTTCTCCGACTCCACGACCCAGTTTTTGCTGTCGTGGTCGAAGGTGGCGGACTTGACCAGGGTGTTGAAAATGGGGGTGATGCTAAAGTGCGCCACGTAGTCATCCAAGTACTTGATGAACCCCGCTTTCGGAATGAAAGTGGGGGAATTTGGAGGGTAAGGGAAGTGGGGCAGTTCGCAGAACTCCTTAGCCAAATGAAGCTTCAGCCTACCGTACGCCCTTTTATGCCACAGAGAGGCGTAGCAGTCTTCTCTTTCCAGAAGAACGTTGGGAATGTTCTGGCGGTTAAGGCATGCAGAAGTTGCTAAGCCAGAAGGGCCAGCTCCAACAATCACCACCGTGGTTTTTTTCTCCATTTCCCCCCCGGCCACACAGCTTGCTAAACCTCTTTCTCGATGATTATTTTCTTGTTTTGTTTAATGTCTTTCCGGGGGAGCTCCTCCAATTTATAAGGAGGAAAGTGGATGAAAATTGGAGGAATACACTTACTTTTTTTTGCTGTGATTTAGATAATTACAAAGTGTTGGGATCATAAATACAATCTAATCCAAGGGGGAAAGGATTAACACGAGTTGGGTACCTATCGCTACAAAAAAATGGATGGTTGGTTATTATAATATATTCTCTAATTAAAAAGTTTTTAATGACAAAAAAAAAAAAAAAAAAATAGTTTTTTAATAACAGAATCAACCTATGATAAAATTGTTGTCAATAAAAATCATTTTGTTATAGCTAATATTTGTGATTGGTATTACCTTAGTTTAAGGATTAACTGCACAAAAAAAACAAAATAAAAAACCATTAGTACTTTTTATTAATGGCAAAGTATTACTCCCCCTGTCCCAATTTTATTTTCCCTTTGATTTTACAAGAAGTTTAATGCGAGAATTGAAATGAAGACATTTAAATGCATAAAGTAGTTTTGGAAATGATAAATGGTGAATAAAGTAATATTTAAATGAGTAAAGTAGTTAAACTGTAGGGGTGTAGTTTTTTTTTTGTTTGACAGATTGTAGGGATGTAGTTTAAAAAGGTGAATCACTTTATTTCTATTTTGGGGATGAGAAAACAAAATTGAGACGGAACTTTTTGACAAATAAGAAAACAAAACTGGGACGGAGGGAGTATATGAAAAAAGTTCATGAAAAGTTTATCATTAAATTGTAAGTATTGAATATTTGACTAGGTTTATCGATAATCTCATCAGGAGTATCATTAATCTGAATCAGTGGTCTTATATTGTAATTGTTGTAAATTTATTTGAATCCAGATTATTGATACCCCTAATGAGATTATCATACTCCTAATAAAATATTTGATACTTTAAAACAGTTCTTGATAAGTTTATCATAAACCATTTCATATAAAACCCAATCTTTATTAATTACTACATTATATCTTATTTCCTTCACAAATTGGGACATCACCTTTTAAAGATATATTGTAACAAATAGAAAATAGGAAAAATTGGTAAAAAAATGCCCTGTATATTTACAATAATGATAAAAATGTCCTTTATATTTTTCACTTTGTGAAAGTGTCTATTGTATTTTCAAAACTAGGTAAAAATGCCTCGTAATCAGTTACAACCAGTTTGTAATCGGTATATACTAACGTGGTGATATCTTTTGATAAAAATGTCTTTTAAGTTTCTATTATTTGATGAAAATGTTCTTTTGTATTTTTATATATATTTAAAATTAATGATTAAAATATTAATAATAATAAATAAAATCATAAAATTCCCTAAAAAATATCAAAATAAATTTAAAACATGTAAAATTATTTTGAAATTAAAAAAAAAACATAAGAAATTTTTATTATAAAAAAATTACTTATATTTTTTTCAATAATTAAAAGTGTTAGTGAATAAAATATAGAGATAAAATATAATTCTGTTTTATTTAAATATTTTTTAATTATTTTTCATTCTCGAGGAAGTACATATATTGCCCAAATCTTCTTCCCAAATGGTTCGGAACAATAGTATAATTACGTATATACACAAATTACTTTAAATATGAGAAATTGTGTAACTGGGTGATTATTATTTATAAAAAAAAAATTGTATTAAATACTAACGAATACATGTAAATATATAATATAAGTGATAATTTTTTTTTAAGTGATAATTTATGTATGTAAAATTTAAATCATTTTTGGATTTAAGTGAAAATTTCAATTTGAATTTTTAAAGTACATTTAGTTTTTTAAAAATAATAAATTGTTCTTTATATATGTAAGTTTATTTATATTTTTGCTAATTTTGTAATTACAATTTTTATTAAATTTTTGATGTTTAGTTCTTATATTTCAGAAAATATTATATTTTAAAATAATTCAATTTATATTTGTCAAATATTTTTAAATAATTTGGTATATTATAAAAAAATTATATTTAATATTTATTAAAAAAAAATTTGTATTTAAATGAATAACTTGTAATTATTTAAAGGTATTTCAATTGGAAAGGAGGATACATGCATATATAATGAAATACTAAATTTGATTGTTTTATATAGAAAAATAATTTTAGAATATTTATTAAATAGTTTTCAATATAATAATTCTTAAATTTAATCATAAAATATAAAGGGCATTTTAATCAAATAATAGATACATAAAGGACATTTTTTTATAGAAAAATATGTTGTCACGTCGGGTGTATACCGGTTACAAACTGGTTATAGTCGGTTATAAGGGATTTTCATCTGGTTTTGAAAATATAGTGGGCATTTTTACAAAGTGAAAAACATAAAGGGTATTTTTATCATTATTGCCAACACACATGACATTTTTGCCAATTTTCCCAAAAAAAAAGTAAAGTTGATGATTTTTTTCTTGCAATTAACCTTCAATTTGAAGTACATATTCTATTTTGGTGTTTCATTTTGTGTTGCATTATCTTTAAAATGTCACTGAGTTATTAATGGTGATATTTAATGACATTTATTAAACATGTATTAAAAAAAGAACTACAATATAATTCACTTTAGAGATAAAAAGTTAAATACTCATTTCAATTAAAAAAATATCTTACCCACCTTTTTAAAAATGAATTTTTTCTTAAAATTACTCATATACCCTTGTTAAAAATACACATGTAGTTATCTTTATTATATAAATTTAGCAATAAATATTAAAAAAATATTGTGGCATGCGTGGTTCGAATCCGCACCATACGAGCATCCGAGGCTGGCGTTAATCACTGGGCGGCCCAACCTGTATTTTAGCCTTCACAGGCCTAGAACATGCTATTTCAAATATGCGCCCAAGGGGACTCGAACGCCTCCTCCGGACATAAGTTTAATTCGTTTATTTATATGCATTTAATTATATATGTTTCCAAATTAAGCCTTTATTTTTTTTAATTTATCTAATTAGTCATTTTTCATTTCTCATTTGTTTATATAAATAGTTTCATCAACTTTATATTTTATTTTGTAAATTTAATGGTTTAGACTACTGGAAAACTTTATAATTTGTTCATTTTTATTCATTTAATTATGCACGTATTCAAATTGAGTCATTTAAAAAAATCATCTAATTAATTCCTTTTCCATTTTAATATTTTATACATATTTTGATGCAATTTTATTTTTATTTTGTAAATATAATGATTTAGACTACCGAAAAACTTTATAATTTATTAATTTTTATGCATTTAATTGTGTATATGTGTCTATTAATTCATTTTCCATTTTAATCTGTTTATATAAATGTTTTCACTAACTTTTTTTTCTTATTTTGTAAATTTAATGATTTAGATAAGAGGGAAACTTTATGGTTTGTTTATTTTATGCATTTAATTGCATATATAACCAGATTGTGTTTTTTCTTTCTAAAAAATATCTAATTAATTATGTTTTTCCATCAAATTTATTTATTTATTTTATTTATCCAATTTGTGTTACCTTATCACGTCGTACTGTGAGAAAATTTAGGGATCATATGAGAAGTTTCGGAAATCACCAATGATCGTGTTGATGAGAGAATTTGCTATTAATAAGGCTTGATACAATTGATACAACAGAAAGCCCACAATTAATGAGAGAAAAATACGGAAATACAACAAAGAACATATATCCTAAAAATTACATGGTCAACATAATTAATTCTTATCCTTATTACCCCACGTCAAGTGCTGCGTGAGATGAAGACAAACGCAAAGCTTGGAACGTAGAAACTTAAAGGCGAGACATGGTGAACTTTTCATGAAAATATAAACTAGTTGTAGATGAGATGGAATGAAATTAATCTCTAGCTTACCCGAGGAGACAAGTTGATGAACAAAGTGATAATCAAGATCAATATGCTTGGCCCTCTTGTGTGCCACCGGATTCTGACTCAGGAAGATAGCACTCTTTTTATCACATAAGAGTATAGACTTGGAGGAAGGAAGTGATCGGAGCTCATAAAGCAAGTTTGTGACCCAAACTAGCTAGTTCGGCTGCTGCATTAGCCATAACACGATATTCAGACTCACAACTGGAGCAAGCAACAGTCAGTTGTTTCTTGGCACTCCAAGAAATAAGAATTTCCCCAAAGGAACATAGAATATCCATAAGTAGAACGATGAGTCTCAATGCAACGAGCCCAGTCAGCATCAAAATAACTCAAGATAAAAAAAATCAGGATTCCTCTTTAATGATAGTCCATAGTGCATATTGCCCTTAACGTAGCGAAGAATCTTTTTTACTGCAAGAAAATGATAATCCATAGATGAGTGAAGGAATAGACTGATGAAGCTAACAATATAAGAAAGATCAGGATGAGTAACAATCAAATATTGGAGAGCTCCAACAAGGGACCTATACAAAGTAGGATCACGAAATGGAGAGCCTTCATTAAGAAGACACTCTCCTGCTGCCAAAGGTGTGGAAACAGACTTAACATCCAATAATTCAGCACGGTCAAGGATATCATAGGCATATTTTGCCTGTCCAATAAATAGACCATCAAAAATATATGAGACTTCAAGCCCAAGACGACCAAGATCCTTAATGGCAAATTCACGGTGAGTACGAGAGATAAAATTTTGCAGCAGAAAAGAATCATTCCCTGTAATGATAATATCATCCAGGCAAAGTAACAAATAAAGGATAGAGGTACCTCTATGAAAATAAAATAGAGAAGAGTCATTGCGGCTCTGAACAAAGCTAAGGCCGGAGAGATACGTGTTGAATCTCTGGTACTAGGCAAGAGGAGCTTGACGAAGACCATATAAAACCTTCTTTAGCTTACAAACATGATCAAGGAAAACGAGGATCCACGAAACTAGGAGGTTGAGCCATAAAAACGGGTTTGGCATGAACATCATTCAGGAACGCATTTTTGACATCAAGTTAATGAAGAGGCCAAAAGTGTTGAACGGAGATAGCCAAGATAATCCGGACAGTAGCAGACTTAACAACGGGACTAAAAGTATGATAAAAGTTAGTGCCAGGAATTTATATAAAGCCTTGAGCAACAAGACGAACTTTGTGGTTCTCAATGGAGCCATCAGCATGGAACTTCATAAGAAAGACCCACTTCAAACCAACTATGTTTGTGCCAGGGGGCGGAGGGGGGCAGGGCACCAAATCTCATGTGTTTTTCGAATGGAGAGCGTCAATCTTTTCTTGCATGGTGGCAAGCCACTTGGGATGCTTTGCAGTAGACTTGAAGCCACGAGGCTCAAAAGTGGCCACATAAGCAGACAATAGGGTGGTGGACACCAAGTCAACAGGGTAGCAAGGCTTAAATACGCTAGTGCGTGCCCTGGTGACCATACGAGGTTACTGTGGGATGGCAGGCGCCAGGTCGGCGGAGCTTCAGCAGGTGTCAGGCTAGTAATAGATACAAGTACCTCGGCAGGTGGTGAACTAGGCACAACATGAGGCTGGTCCTGGGCTGGATCGTGAGATAGGATGGTCCGAAACTCGATAGGATCATCCGGAGTCGGGATAATGTGCACAGGTACTGAGGTGGGATGGCTAGGCACAAGGCTGGATTATGCAGACAATGGGCAGAGTGTAGCATCCAAAAAAGTAGAAATGTCCAAATCTGAAATCGGAGTTGTAGACGGAGTCCGAGAGAATGGAAAGCACTGTTCGTTAAACTTGGCATGGCGAGTGGTGAAGACTCAAGAGGATTCCGGATCATAATAACGAAACCTTTGTGGATACTACTATAACCCAAAAAATGCAAGGACGACTGGAGGTTCCAATTTATGAGCAGCATAATCTCGGAGATAGGAAAGCACACGACACCCAAATGGTTTAAAGTTGGCATAATTTGGAGCGTAGTCAAATAGAAACTAATGGAGAAGTATCATGTAGAAGTGGGGAAGGCAACCTATAAATCACAAAAAGAGCAGTAGCAAATGCATCGAACCAAAGAGATGCAGGGGCGTGAGCATGAAATAACATCGACAATCCAGTTTCAGAAATGTGGTGGTGTTTACGTTCAACCCTACCATTTTACTGCGGCGTGTAGGGATAGAAAAGACGATGATGAATAACATTCAAGTGCATAAAATCACGAACTTTTGAATTCACAAATTCAGTCCCTCCATCGCTTTGAAAAATCTTAATTTTACGAGAAAACTGAGTGCAGACGAAAGCATGAAAACGAACCAAAATGCTGTAAAAATCAAACTTAGCACGCAAAGGATAAATCCACGTAAACTGAGAAAAATTATCCATAAAAGCAACGTAATAACGAAATCCATCAGAAGTGGTAACAGGTGCAGGACCCCACAAATCACAATGTATTAAATCAATAATATTGTCAGCACGTTTTTCATTCAACTGAAAAGAAAGTTTCTTACTCTTTGCTAACTGACAAGAAGAACAAACATGAGGACTCGGCAAAACTGAAGTAACAGAGAAATGACCAAGTTTATTCAATAATGAAATAATGGAAAATGGGACATGCTCCAGGCGTAAATGCCATAAATCGAAACTAGCCTTCAAGACTTTATTCCGGATTGTTGCCACCAAAGCCGGTACCCCCCTATCAAGCAAGTATAATCCTCTATCACACCTTCCCTGAGCCAATATTTTCTTTGTCACTCGGTTCTGAATTACAAAGATCTTATCAAAAAATATAACATCAACATGAAAGTCAGAGGTTAATTTACTGATAGATAAGAGAAATTTGGTGATATGAGGTACCACCAAAACATCCAACAACTGAACATCCACAGAAAATTTATGAGAACCAATATGCGAGATATATAAAGAATTTCTATTACCATCAATAACAGAACTGTTACCAGAATAAGGCTCATAAGAATCCAGTACAACAGCTTGATTGGCTATATGAGTAGAGGCACCCGAGTCAAGATACCAATCATGAGTAGAGTCTGAAACATTGCAAGATGATGTAAAAGCCTAAGCCAAATTAGCAGAAGAAAGAGCTTGACGAGCACTGAAAAATTAGGGACATTTATCTGCATAATGATCCCCACTACAGATTTGACAACGGGGAGTATAAGGTATGTGCCCCCCGTTGTTCGAACCTGGACCACTATTATGATTTCCTGTAAAAGAACCAGGAGAGTTCGAATGATGGCCACGTCCAAAAGAAGCCCAACAGTCAGTAGACTGTCCACGTCCACCAGTATAATCGCTGGACTGCCCATGACCATGAGAGGAGCCCCGATGCAAGGACGGCCCTCTATCAGTCGTGAAAGCTATCTGAGGAGTCGAGCCCTCCATGGCTCGAAGCATAACATCATATTGCTTAGCCTTTGTTCAACAAGTCTCGGAATGCGGGAATAGGAGAGAGAGTCATGCGAGTATCTGCAAAATCAGCAAATTGGATGCCCAATCCACGTAAAAACCGACGACTCTTATCTATTTTCTCCACCAAATGACCAATAACATTTAATTAATTACACAAGAGCTTAAATTTCTTACCATACTCTTCGACAGAAGAATCGCCCCGATGAAGAGATAGAAGTTCTTCCCAAAGTTGATGTTGGCACGATACCGAAGAGAAAATGGGAATCAATGACCTCTGAAGCAGCATCTTCAGAAAGAGTGGTATACATCACATTTAGAAGCATCATATCTTTCATCTTCCAAGCCATGTATGCAAGATTCATTGATGAAGCACCGACCTCAGAGGTTATAGTTGGTGACGGTGCAACTGTGGACCCATCCAGAAAGCCCATCAAATCAAAACATTCTACCATATGGACGATTTGACGTTGCCAAGGAAGATAATTGGTAGCATTCAATTTTATTGCAGAAACCATATTGATCATTGTCGTAACATGTAGAGGATTAGTAGTTGTAGGAGCGGCCATGACATGAGAATTATAGGCGAGAATTAGGGTTCAAACGAGATTTGGAAGGAAGATATGAGAATTTTGGGAAAAAATTTAGAGAGATAAGATCACACAGAGGAGACCAATCCGATGGAAAAACGATGTGACTGTTGATAGACGAACATCAATCAATGTTGGGCGAATAAGGATTAAGGCCTTAATAAAGATTACGAGGTACCAACCCCAAATCAAAGATGATTAATAAAGAAAATCAAAGGGGAGTACCTAAATCAATCTAGGAGATGTATTAAAAGACGAACAACTCCTACAACGAACAACATACTGGCGAACAGGTCTAGAGACCCGAGGCCAAATACAAACTCTCCCATTAGATGACTAATGACGAGCAACATGATCAAAAGGAGGTGCATCTACCAGCCTAAGAGGTGTATGTTGACGAACAAAGGACCAAGATCCCTGAGCCTATCTCTACAGAATACAAGGGCGAACAACTTCTGAGACATAACCTCAAGAGATGAACAACTTTTTTTAAAAGAACAATTTGGACCAACCAAGCCAACCAGGACGAACAACAATGAGTTCGAGATAAGACCCAAGAAGACTTTGTAACTAAGTTTTAGCTTAGATAAGGTCAAACAAGGTGAAAGGACACTTGTCTAGCATGCAAGCTAGGAAGTCCAAGAGTCATGGACACCTCCTACTTGTTAGTCTCTATAAATAGTTGTTCTCCAGCTAAAAAATATAAGTTCAAATTCACAAATACTCCCAAAACACACACAAACACACTTAAACGTACACACATACGAAATAAATACGAATTCGACTCTCGTATTTACGATTTTACAACCCGAACTTTCGATTTATCATTTACGGTGATAATCAATCACACGTTCTTGTGTGGTGGTCCTAAACCGAATTAAAACAACTACTAATCCTCATTGAAAGTGTGCGTGCGTTAAAAAAATGCAGATGTTGTAACAAGAGTTAAAGCAAATATTACAACAATCTGGAAAATCAGAATATAAAACATGTACAGCAGAAGACTTAAACACACAATTGCAAAAGGGAATACTTTTTAACACAAACTATCATAAATAGTTTGTGCTAGCCTCATGGCGAAAGGTTCACTATAAAAAGATTAGTGATACAAAATTTGTGTGAAGAGTATAATCGTTCACAACGGAAACAAGACTCGATATCACCTATCAAATCTAAATTGGCTAAGTGTATAACATAATACACCGTCAAAATTGATCTCACTATATATCAATGATCTCACTATCTATGGATATATGTTCGATCACAAGCTATGCGTGAAAAACTCTATTTCAAGGCATAACATAAACGTTGGAATAACTGCCCTATCATCTTCAAACTCAGGATCAACACTAGAGTAGGTGTACTCGTTTACTCCACACTTGGTACTGAAAGATTCGGCTTCTATTTATAGGCAGAAGTCTTCAATCCAAAAATAACTTCTCTTTGTAACCGCCTCCATGATCTTTATGTTGTCCCACGTCTCTTTCTTTATTCTTCATGCTTCTTGATACAACCGTCTGATCTAGATAGTTCTAAAACATCCTGGATAAGTCTGAAACGTGTAGGCCCTTGTAGATCCTTGTAGATCCTTCTAGAACCCGTAACTGCTCATGTTGCTACCAATGTTAAGCAACATTCACTGCAACATTGATAATTCCAGAACCTTGTAGATCCTTCTAGATCTTCATCCTGCATGTTAAAACATCTAAGACAACATTTGATCATAAAGTGTTGGTTAATAAGAAGAAAGGGCAAATTCATGTTGTTTCAAAGTAAATAGTGAATACTTCACTACCAACAACATCAACAATCTCCCCCAATTTGACCTTTCTGCTACAACACACCTGATGTATATATTAGTTCAATATATAAGTCAGTGATGTATGTACAATAGAGATCAACATCGTATTGTACACTTATCTCTTCAACCCTGTGTAGCAAAACAACCAAAAAACAAGATGATCAACTGTAAGTTGAACCACCAAAAACAAGATGAAATAACACTAAGTTAATTTCACCAAAACAGAATGAACATCATCATATATGCTCATCAAAAACAACAGAATGAGTAACATAATGTTTTACCCATTCAAATCACAATTTTAAAAATAAATTGACTGAAATAAATCCTAACAATTCTAATATAATAGCCTAACAACTGATATAATATTGTCTTTCAAAAAATTAAAACATCCTATCATAGCAACAATAATTATAAACATAAAACAACCAAGAGTACTTAGAGGCAATCACAAAAGAGGAACTTGATATCACTGTATGAAATATACAGCTGCTGCTTCAAGCATCTTGCACTAAGCTCCCCCATAAATTGTGCTTCCTCCAGTCTCTAAGATAACTTCAAACTTTGGCAGAGATGTCAGACAGATCACCATATAGTTCAGCTTCCTCCTGGATATCAAATGTTGCAAAGTTTGCAACAACATCTGCAGCAACATCTTAACTTCCTCCATCAGGTCCAGTTGCACCACCTTCCTCAGCAACAGGCTCATCAGCATTTACCTCATGAATTTCAACTCCCCTGGCAGCAGCATTCCTAGCAGCAGCAGCAGCAACTGGTACTCCCCCTGTTGTGGCAGAAAGGAGGTTCTCCCAGTAGTTCTTCAGGAATTGAAGTTCATCAATTGAGTCCTGCAAGTGCTGTAGTTGAGTTTGAATAAACTCAGGTGAGATATTCAGAGAATAGGTTGTGGGAGCTGGAATGTTGCTAGGTATGTTCTCAGCATTCTGTGCAGCATCTTGTGCAGGAGCAGGGTCAGGAACTGGTTGGTGTGGTTCTGCATCTTCTTCTTCAGCATTATCCTGCAGGGGTAAGTCTAACACTCTATTTCCAGATAATAAATAGTGAGATATACCCATCAGATGAACTCTCCCCCTCAACAACTCATTCCTTTTGTGAATAAAGTTGTGACTCCTCAAATATCCATAGATCAGCACAGGGTAAGGTAGGTGGCTCTTCTCAGAGATCTTCCCAGCAAACTTCATTATGTGATGAAAAATAACCAAGCCCAGGTTAAAAAATTTCATCACACCAATTCTGTACATCAGTACAGCTTGATCCCTGGTCACCTTTGTGGAGTTTGTAGAGGGTATCCAGTTATACACTACCAGCTTATGTAATACTGAATACAGAGAGGTCAATGAGGCAGCTAACATATTCTTCTTCCATTTGTTAACTCTTCCCCCAGTCAGAACAGTAATGATCTCATCCATATGAGGGACATCTTCTTCCTCAACATCCTCAACATGCAGAAACAGGTTAATTAACTTAGGAGTAAAAGGAACACTCATATCTCTAAACCTTACAGTACCATACCACCTAGAATTCCTTCTAGCCTGGTTCTTTCTCAGACAAGCATAAAACTCATACACCCAATCAGTAACAAATGCATCAGCAAAAGTAACAGCATGCATCAAACTTCTCTCTTCTAAAAATCTAACTAGACCCTTGGATTCAAACTCATCAATGTTAATTTTTCTTTCAATTAACAGATTTCTTTTCCTTAACCTTTCTAAATTTTGGTCTATAGATTCATCATCATCATTATCAGAACTAACATGCTCAACAGAGTGTTCAGATGCATTACCTTGATCAGAATCAGTTTTGGTTTTGTCTGAGCTGCTATCAGAACTGCTGTCATCAGCTTCAGGTTCTGGTGCTGCTGCACTTGTTCCAGCACCACCAGTAGCATACTCAAACTTCCTCTTAGTCCTCATCTCAAACTTCCTTTTAGTCCTCATCTCAACTCTTGCTCTTCTCCTCAGTTCAAAAATAGGTACATCACTCTCATCAGTTTCTTCTTTCTCCAGGCTTTCAGTTTGATCAGTCTCTTTCTCAGATGAGTCTTTGGAGCTTGACTCCTTTTCAGATTCTGAACATACTTGAATAGGTCGAGTGGCAACATCTCCTTCATCATCTTTCTTCTTCCTTGCAGTTTCAGAATAGTTCACCCTCTTCTTTGCTCTACCTGATCTTCTCCTTGATTGAACAAGGCTCCTTTTCCTCTTGCCTCCCTTTTTCTTCACAGCTTTGGCTATTGGAGCAGGCTCAGAATCCTCAGACATTGAAGAATCAGTTTTGGGTGATTCTTCTTTGTCCTCCTCTGACATTTCAACATCAGGGACTTCAACATTAGGGCTTTTCTCCCTAGTTTCTTCAGCAACAGTTTCCTTGATAGTGGGGGTCTCCTTTGTAGCCTGATCACCTGTTTC
Organism: Ballota nigra; assembly: GCA_947034835.1. NCBI lineage: Eukaryota > Viridiplantae > Streptophyta > Magnoliopsida > Lamiales > Lamiaceae > Ballota > Ballota nigra. The sequence goes on from OX344722.1 coordinate 46,572,825, forward strand.
AACACTCTTTGAAACATTAGCAGTAGAGTTTTTGGCTTGGCTAGAGGATTTAGGCTTTTCTGATTGTACAGTCGAAGAAGGACCTCCGACATGAACAGTAGGAGAAGGGTTTTGAGGTTGGTTCAAGTAGGATGCAACATCTACTTCAATAGAGCCAATGGTTAGTTTGGGAACCACAGGGCTTCCTTGAAGGCTTTGTGCAATACCGCGTGCGATCGTCTCCAGCTGATCGATAGTGGCTTCATTTGGGATGTAGATGTTTACGGGAAAGGCTTGAACAGGGGTTAGAGTAGTAGGAGGTGTTGTGCTCGATGATGGAGCAACAGAAGCAGCATTTGGGTTTTGGCTTGAGGCCATTTCTGCAAGAAGATTCGGATTCGAGTGGGAAGGAGTTGAAGGGTTTGCGCGAGTTTTTGAGCTATGAGAGGACTTCTTTTGATTTCCAGCCATTAAGTAGACAGTAATTTTAAGCGAAAATAAAATTTAAAAGAAATAACACTAAAACCCTAAGATGTGAACACACAATTCTCAACACTTAGTCGAAAAATCTGAATTTCACTCATATGTTTGAACACTGAGAATTAGACATAAGTTATGAAGGAAATATATAAAGAAGAAAGTACAGAAGTTATTTTGACTACCCATGAAAGTGAATATTCTGGAATTTTTAATCAGTTGAAACTACCCACTCCCCCATAAGAGATCGTGGGTTATTTCATGATTAGAAATTCGAAATTTAATTAATTAAACACATTATTTTATGCACTACTTGAATAAATTAGAAAACGTGGGTTTATTCATGTGGAATTTAAAAACAAATCCCTGAAAAATCGGTCCATAACTTAACTTAGAAAAATAAATACGAACTGTATATGATGTTGTATTCAAAATTGGAACACACACTTCAACATCGATTTTAATATCCAATGTCGCATTTTTTTTTATCAAAACACTTTTTAGCACTTTTTATTCACATTGATCCATCTTTTCAAGAGAGTGCATCGTAGCAGCGAACTCCGTGCCCCATAATTACTCAATGGATTTGTGACATGTTGATGTTTTACTAATCACCTTTTGAAAAGAAGACATCGTAGTAGCGAACTCCGTGCTCCATAGTTACTCAGTGAATTAGTTACATCTTGATGTGCTTTTTCAAAAAACTTCTTATGCGTTTGAGAAGAGTGATTCCTTTTTATTTTTACCCAACAAACATACTTAGTTCAGATTTATTTTTCAAAGAAATTAAGAAACAAAATACAAGAACAAGCTTTAATTAGAACATGCAAATACCCTGATGTTGTTATGGATGTTTTAACAAACATAACAACATCCGCTTCTCAGTTACTCAGATTGTGCACATACCAAGAGATTTCCTCAAAAATGAGAATCTCTCATGGTCTAATGCTTTAGTAAACACATCAGCAAATTGATTTTCAGTGGGTATGTATTCTAACTTCACAATATTCTTGTCTACAAGATCCCTTATGAAATGATGTCTAATACTTATGTGTTTAGTAAGTGAGTGTTGAACTGGATTTTTCGAAATGTTGATAGCACTCGTGTTATCACAAAATACAGTTAAAGTGTCACTCTCTAAACCATAATCACTAAACATTTTACTCAACCAAAGAAGTTGTGTACAACAACTACCTGCTGCAATGTACTCAGATTCTGCAGTAGATTGTGATACACAATTCTGTTTTCTACTATGCCATGAAATCAAATTGTTACCCATGTAGAAGCAGCCACCACTCGTGCTTTTCCTATCATCAATATCTCCAGCCCAATCAGCATCACTATATCCAACAAGTGCACTGCTTGTGTCTTTGGTATACCATATACCAAGATCAGTTGTACCAGCCACATATCTTATGATTCTCTTGACTGCATTCAAATGAGATTCTTTGGGACAAGCTTGGTACCTGGCACAAACACATACACTATACATAATATCAGGTCTGCTTGAAGTTAAGTACAGAAGACTACCTATCATGGATCTATACAAAGTTGGATCAACATCTTGACCAACAGTGTCTTTACACAACTTTTGTGTAGATCCCATAGGAGTTTTCATGACTTTTGAGCTTTCTAAACCAAACCTTTTCACTAAATTCTTTGCATACTTACTCTGAGAGAAGAAATTACCATTATCAGTTTGATTGATTTGAAGTCCAAGGAAGTAATTCAAATCACCTACCATGCTCGTCTCAAATGTTGCTGTCATTGCTTCAACAAACTTGTTTAACATGATGTTACAAGTTGAACCAAAAACAATGTCATCAACATATATTTGAGCTATTAACAAGTCTTCTCCAGAATTTTTAATGAACAAGGTTCTATCAGCCTCTCCTCTTATGAAACCAAATTGCAACATAAAGTCAGTAAGTCTACCATACCAAGCTCTAGGAGCTTGTTTGAGACCATACAAGGCTTTCTTTAGTTTGTACACATGATCAGGATACTGTGGATTTTCAAAACCCTTAGGTTTGTTCAACAAATGCATCTTCAATTAATATGCCATTCAGAAATGCAGCTTTTACATCCATTTGATGAAGATTAATGTTGATGTAACATGCAATTGCTAGTAACAGTCTAATGGACTCTATCCTAGCAACAGGTGCAAATGTTTCATCAAAATCAATACCTTCAACTTGAGTGTAACCTTGTGCAACTAATCTAGCTTTGTTCCTAATTATGTTACAAGACTCATCAGTTTTGTTTTTAAAGATCCATTTAGTTCCAATGACATTGACATCATCAGTTCTTGGAACTAATGACCAAACATCATTTCTTTCAAACTGATTAAGTTCTTCATGCATATCATTAATCCAATTTTCATCTTTTAATGCTTCTGTAACATTTTTAGGTTCAATTTCAGAATAGTAACACTGAGCATTCACAATATTGCAAATTGAAGACATACACATAGACCTTACCATATCAACACGATTTGCACTTACTCTTCTTCTTGTTTGAACACCAACTGAAACATCTCCAATAATCTGATTTGAAGGATGACTTTTGGTAATCCAAGTAGCTGGATTCTTCTTTGGGGTATACTGATTGTTCTGTGAAGTATCAACTGAATCTACAGGTGATGTTGAACCAGATGCTATAACATTTGGTGTAACATTCTCTGTTTTCAGTGATTCTTTTGGAACATCAGTAACATCAGTCACTTCTTCAGTGTCATTTCCATCTATCAGATTCCTGTCATCATCAAAAACAACATTCACAGATTCTTGAACAGTGTTAGTTCTAAGGTTGTAGACTCTGTAGGTTTTACTATTTCTAGAATAACCTAAGAAAAAACCTTTATCACTCTTAGAATCAAACTTGTGCAGTTGATCTCTATCATTCAGAATGTAACACACACAACCAAAAACATGAAAATATTTCACATTCGGTTTCTTATTGTTCAAGATCTCATATGGGGTTTTGTTGCTTCCAAATCTAAAATAGACTCTATTAGCAATATGGCATGTTGTATTCAATGCGTCAGCCCAAAATTTCTTTGCAAGATTTTTTGAAGTAAGCATTACTCTTGCCATTTCTTGAAGAGTTCTATTTTTCCTTTCAGCTATCCCATTTTGTTGTGGAGTTTTAGGAGAAGAAAACTCTTGGACAATTCCTTTCTTATTACAGAATTCTGAAGACATGCTATTTTCAAATTCTCTACCATGATCAGATCTAATCCTGCTTACTTTCAAGTTGAAAACAGTTTTAAATCTTTTGTAAAGAGTTTTAAAAACATCAAATGTTTCAGACTTCTCTCTTAAGAACTCAATCCATGTAAACCTAGAGTAATCATCTACCACAACTAGTGAATATTTCTTACCACCAATGCTTTCAGTTTCCATAGGACCCATAAGATCCATATGCAGTAATTCAAAACAACGATGTGTCATGCAATGTGATAACATTTTATGCGACACTCTTACCTGCTTACCTTTTTGGCATGGACCACATACAGTGGGTGCAACAATCTTCAGTTTTGGTAAACCTCTCACTGCTTCAGACTTAACTAATTTTTGCATGAATCTATAATTTGCATGTCCAAGTCTTTGATGCCATAGGACATTCTCATCACAATTTGACAAATGACATACTTTATTTGTTCCAATTAGATAACAATTATCTGCTAACCTATTTCCAGTCATTAGACACTTGTTATCCTTGTTTAGAACATAGCATGAATCTTTATCAAATTTAACATGCAAATTGTCATCACATAGTTGACTTATACTAAGAAGATTAGCAAGTAAACCATCAACATGCAAAACATTGTTAAGTTTAGGAAAACCTTCAACATTTAAGATCCATTTTCCAATGATTTTACCTTTTGATCCACCACCATATGTAACAGTTCCACCATTATAAGGTTCATAGTCAGACAAGTATTTAACATGACCAGTCATGTGTCTAGAACAACCACTATCAAAGTACCATAGATCAGGAACACATGCTTTCAGAGAAGTTTGAACAACATTACATGTAACATGTTCTTTCTTTTTCTTAGCAGATTTTGACCAGTGTTTCTTAGAATGTGAGGACATTTCAGACAACACTTTCTGAATTTCTAGATCCCTTTTCAACTTTTGACAGTAAGGACGAATATGACCAATTTCAGAACAGTAGTGACACACATACTTCTTCACAGGTTTTTCAGTCTCATGTATTTTTGTTTTGGCAGAAAACTCAGTTTTTCCCTTAACAAATTTTACAGGATTATTCACTAATTTAGAAGTAGTCTCACCATAATAGCCCAAACCATGTTTGTTAGACTGTCCAGTAGTTAAGGAGTCACTTACAATGCAAGAACTCTTAGAGTATTTCTTAAAACTTAAGGTAGAATTTTTCAATTCTTCATTTAGCTTAGAAATTTCTAAATCCTTCCTTGTTAGAATGACTTCTAACTTTGTCACAGTTTCTCTGAGATCATCATTCTCTTTGGCTATACTGGAATCATCATCCCTTATGTCATTAGAACCTGTCTCATCAACACATCCATTAAAACAGTTCAAATCTGAATGATTTTTTACAAATGTTGTTTCTGATGTTATAACATTGGAAACAACACCAGTGTCAAGATCATCCAGATCATCATCTAAAGAATCATCATAATCAACTCTTGCAGAAAAAGCTAGTTCCTCATCTTTAGAACCTTCAGGTTCATCATCATCTGAGTCATCACTAAAGGTAACATTAAAATTCAGTTTTTGTCTTAACCTGGTATTTGCACACTCATTTGCATAGTGTCCAAATCCAGTACATGCATCACATCTAACTGATTTTCTAAATTCAGGATCATACCTTGATTTATTAATTCTGAATTGCCTTGATTGATTCTGATCCTTCCTCTTTTCTGGGTCTGATGGTGTATTGTTGAAAGGAGTTCTCTGTTGACCATTTCCTCTGGATCTATTCAGTTTCTTCTTCAGGTAGGAATTGAATTTCTTTGTAAGGAGGGAAATGTGCTCAGGGGTGTTGTAACATTGGTCTAGAACATCTTCATCAGACTCAACTTCAGTCACAAAGGGCTGATTTTCAGTGTTGAGTGATGTTTCACCTTTGAAAACAACAACCTTCTTTCCTTCACTTGTATCATCAGATTGAGTTGCGTTCATCTCATATGTTTTGAGAATACTTACAAGCTCATTCTGACTTAAAGTGTCAGTGTCCTTGGCTTCTTCAATAGCACAAATTTTTGCATCAAATCGTGTAGGGACAGACCGCAAAATTTTGTGTACAACTCGTACATTGGAAATTGGATCACCAAGTGCGTGTGATTTGTTGACAATCTCACTCAGCCTCTCATTGTACGCCTTGATTGTCTCATCATCCTTCATCCTTAGATTCTCGAACTTGGTCCCAAGCATTCGAAGTTTGGTCCTTCGAACACTTCCACTTCCTTCACAGTGCTCTTGAAGCCTCTCCCATGCATCTTTAGCCGTAGTACATGTCGATATAATCTTAAAAATAGATACATCAACAAAGGTAAAGATAGCATTGAGAGCTTTGGAATTGTAGCTTGCCCGCGTGGACTCCTCATTTGTCCATTAAATCTCCCGTTTGACTCTTGTCTCGCCATCATCATCTGCTTGGTTTCTGGGCCATTCCCAACCGGTCAGAACACTTCTCCAAGCACGTTCATCAATAGACTTGATGTACATGCGCATCTTAGGTTTCCAATAGGCATAGTTATTTCCATCTAGTATAGGGGGCCTAAGTGGGGTGTTTACAGGATATTCCATAGCAAAAGACACACTTAAAAACTCAGGATCTAAACTTAGTATATCAAGTTTATGGCTCTGGTGCCAATTGAAAGTGTGCGTGCGTTAAAAAAATGCAGATGTTGTAACAAATGTTAAAGCAAATATTACAACAATCTGGAAAATCAGAATATAAAACATGTACAGCGGAAGACTTAAACACACAATTGCAAAAGGGAATACTTTTTAACACAAACTATCATAAATAGTTTGTGCTAGCCTCATGGTGAAAGGTTCACTATAAAAAGATTAGTGATACAAAATTTGTGTGAAGAGTATAATCGTTCACAACGGAAACAAGACTCGATATCACCTATCAAATCTAAATTGGCTAAGTGTATAACATAATACACCGTCAAAATTGATCTCACTATATATCAATGATCTCACTATCTATGGATATATGTTCGATCACAAGCTATGCGTGAAAAACTCTATTTCAAGGCATAACATAAACGTTGGAATAACTGCCCTATCACCTTCAAACTCAGGATCAACACTAGAGTAGGTGTACTCGTTTACTCCACACTTGGTACTGAAAGATTCGGCCTCTATTTATAGGCAGAAGTCTTCAATCCAAAAATAACTTCTCTTTGTAACCGCCTCCATGATCTTTATGTTGTCCCACGTCTCTTTCTTTATTCTTCATGCTTCTTGATGCAACCGCCTGATCTAGATAGTTCTAAAACGTCCTGGATAAGTCTGAAACGTGTAGGCCCTTGTAGATCCTTGTAGATCCTTCTAGAACCCGTAACTGCTCATGTTGCTACCAATGTTAAGCAACATTCACTGCAACATTGATAATTCCAGAACCTTGTAGATCCTTCTAGATCTTCATCCTGCATGTTAAAACATCTAAGACAACATTTGATCATAAAGTGTTGGTTAATAAGAAGAAAGGGCAAATTCATGTTGTTTCAAAGTAAATAGTGAATACTTCACTACCAACAACATCAACACTCATGATTAAATTTGATCACCAACTGTGACAGAGGAAATGAGTCCGATGTGATGGTGGTGAACCGTGGAAGTCGGCGGCCGGTGAGAAGAGAGTGGGGTTAAGGGATCATATGTGAAGTTTGGAAAAACACCAACGATCGTGGTGATGAGAAAATCTGCTATTAATAAGGCTTGATACAATTGATACAACAGAAAGCCCACAATTAATGGAAGAAAAATACGGAAATACAACAAAGAATATATATCCTAAAAATACATGGTAAACATAATTAATTCTTATCCTTATTACGTACCTAATTATGTTATATTAAATTTACTAGTATTCGCCTCACCCGTGCTTCGCACGCCGGAATTCTTTATAATTTTACATTAATGATAATAATCTATTTTAAATTTTGAAATTTAAAAATACCATTGTTTACAAAGAAATCTACAAAAAACTTTTTTTTATCTTAGACAAAATATATTCCTAATGAAATTTTGTGTATACATTATTAATAATAAATATACAATAATTTAGTTGCACTATGCACTTGCTACATACAAGACTAAGTCAAATATAAGGGATTAAATACGCATTTTTATTAACATAGACCAACAACATAAATTATTTATTACATAGCCATAATTCCGAAAAAGAGGAGGTAGGGTATAATTAAAGACCGATGAACAATCTTCCCCTCAACTGTAACAACACTTTAATAGCATAAGTAGAGGTGGAAATAGGTCGAGCCGAGCTAAGCTTCTCGTTGGACGATTTGGACTTGCTATTTAATTTTTGGACATAAGCCTGACCTATTAACTGTCACATGCTATTTTCAAAGCCTTAGCTTGACATATTCAATAAATAGGCATGGGCTGAAAGCCTTTTAGGGGTCTTTTTAATCAAAATTATATTATTATTAAATCATAACAATTAACTCTTTAAATCTTAAAAAATGAAGAATAAAAACAATTTACCAAAAGATTATCGAATAATAGCATAATAACAAATTCAAATAATATTCTAATTTATATTTAGCAATATTCTTATATATATATATATATTTATATATATATATATAATATTCATTATATTATATTATATATGTATTGTATTATTATATATTATATTTAGCAATATTCTTACATAATTTATATTTAATATATATATATATTAATATAGTTAAATAGGCCGACTTGTTGGGCTCAAAAGGCTTACAAAAAACTCAAGTCTGGCCTATTTATATAAATAGGCTTTTAGAAAAGCCTGAGCTTGACTCGTTTATTAAACGAGCCGAGCCGAATTGGGCTTTAGGTAGGCCGAGTCGTAGGCCCCTATCGGGTAGTCTGGCCTATTTCCACCCCTAAACATAAGTACATAAACATTAATTATTCTGTCTCAAAATATATCACCGCAACAACCTTTGCATCTTCAGAAATCCCAAACAGCCCATTCCTACGTTTTACAACCTGTTTCCTCTCTTCCAGTATTGTGCACCATTCCTCTACGGCATCCCGTCCTCTCCAAAAACCCTTCCCTCATCCTTTATATATATATATATATATATATATATATATATATATATATCACAAGACAAATATTTTATTATAACGAGATGCAGGAAAGAATCATAAATGTAAAAGAAAACGACACAGATTTATGTGGTTCACCATCGTTGTGCTGGCTACGTCCACGGCAAGAGAGGATCTGTAAATTATTATGAGAAATCAGTATTTTTTGGACTACTGAATGATTTAGGTCAAATAATAAGGGTACTTATAAACCCCTAACAAAAGCCCCAGACCAGGGGCGTATCGCCCCCTGGACCCCCGACTCGCTGATTGGACTGTGATACCCCCGACCAACTCAATACATGGGGTTCAAGGCATCCCAACATATTTTAATTTAAGAAAAATTAAATAAAATAACCCATGGCAAGAATAATGGTATCACATTCTAATTTTTCTCCATTTGTGAAGTAAAAGCATCACTTGTCCACCCTCAATTGCCACAATATTTAGATCCCATTTGGCTAAGTTTATTTAAAATATCTTATAAGCTCCAATACTTTATAAGTTGTTTTAAAAGTTTATAAGATGAAATATCTTATAGGTTGCTAAAATGTTTGACTAATACAACTTATAAAATCTTTGACAATTTATAATAATTTTTTTTATTATAATATAATAATATTTTTGTAATTTTTATGTTGAGATAGAGGTGGGTGGGGGCGGGGGAGGGGTGGGGTGGAGGTGGTTAGGAAAATAAGTTGGGAAATCTGTACTTATTTTTTACAGCTTATAAGTTGTTATGAGTTTATTTTATTATCTTATAAGTTGTTAAACATCTTATTCTGTCAAACACATTGATAGTGCTTATTGAAAGAATTTTGCTCCATTTAAAAGTTTGAACTTGTAAAGAGGTGTGACACTACAAAAAAAAACTATTGATTTAAAGAGGAATTTAAAGAGGGACTTAAAGAGGGAAGTTGATTTAAAGAGGGAATATTTCCATCTTTAAAATGCTGGTCGGGAAATGATTAAAGAGGAAAAATGTGGTCCCTCGTAAAGGGCGAGGGAAATAAAGAGGGAAAGTGTGTCAGAATTAAAGAGGGTTTTCAGCCCTCTTGTCAGGAAACCCTCTTCAATTCCCTCGTGAGTTTTCGCGAGGGGCCTAACCACCCTCTTTAAATGTATTCCTTGGTGAAAAAGGTTTTAGTGGGTTTTGAACCCACAACCTCTTGCCGGAAAACACCTCCACGAAACCTCCAAGATACCTTGCATCATTCTACTACGTATGGACAAATTCATATTTGTTCGGGAAAAATGCTTTCTTAGGCCCGTATCTTTAGAGTTGTTGGAAAAGAAGGACAATATATTTCGGGCTTGTAGAAGAAGGACAATAATTTTAAAAAGTGGTAAATATAGGACAATTTAGCCTGAATTAGATCCGATCGGGCTAAATGAGCATGTGTCGCGCATGTGATGGCCCAATTTCGGGCCTCTTGTCCACGTCAGTGCCACATCGGATTAATTTGCCATGTAATAAAAAATATTGAATATAAGAAACGTGTTTTTTTAAGAGAATAAGAAACACTTTCTATTTAGATTAAAGATCAATTTATTAGCAGATTAAAAGCTGCCATTTTAACTTTCCGTCAATAAAAAAAAAAAAAAAAACTGCCTTATTTATTATAATTTAAAATTTCTTTTAATTTCTTAAGATAATAACAATTTTACTAATATATTTAAGAAAAAATCTTCATACGCTTCAAAGCCCTAACCTGATAAACACCAAAAACCATACAAAAATGCCCCAAATCTCTTGATTCAAACGAAGATTGACAACAATCAAAAGAAGATTTACAACTTTCGCTGAAAAATAGTTTTAGTTCGTGACAAGACACGGTTGAACTCGCCTCCACCCATATACAGTAAGTTTTGTCTCTGTGTTAAAGAGATTTTCAATCAATTTTCTCTAACATAAACATACGTATGTTCTGTTATTATAGCTATACTTGGTTTTCGTCCCATCATTGTAGCGGTATTGGTGATTCTTGGGATGTGTGTTTCGCTATGTTCGGTATCCCTTTGTTAGAGTTCTTATGCTTTTTTTTAATCACGTGTGTCCCTTTGCTCTCAACTTGTGGTCCGACTATAATTTTTTGTTTAATTTATAACCAGCGGGATTTTTTTTATTCTTTGGGATGTGGGGTTGTGTTCTTTGTTTGTTGTCTGCCTCACACAAACATGTGGACCACTACTACAAGAACTTTATATGTTTACTTTATTGTATTTTTGTAGTGGACCTAGAACTATATATTTTATCTTTTATGCTCAATTTGATTCCATAATTCATTTATTTTTGTCTTAAATTGGTTTTCACTGTTTATTTTTTTATTGTTTGTAGAACCAAAAGGCATTTATATTACAATTGCATTGCGTTATGGAGGTGAGTGTAAAACTGAGCCTCATGCCCATTATATTGGAGGTGCATCTGTTAAGTTAGATTATGTTGTAGCTAAGCAATTAAGCATAAATGCTCTAAAAAACATTGTAGTACAATACTTTGGTGAAGCCTTAAGTTTGAGGAAGTATTATATTCTGATGGGCAACTCATTTAGATTGATGGTGACTGATGAAGATGTGAAAGAGTGGGCTATTAAACATACTCCTCTTAGAGAGATGGTAGTGTACATTGTAGAGGAAGATGTGGGTAGCATAGATAGCGTTGTTGAAAAAGATATGGGTAATTGTGTTACTGGAGGAAGTTTGGGTAGTGTTATTGGGGAAGGTTTGGATATTGATGATGATACACCAAGTGCAAGTGTTAGTGAGAGGCTTAAGGGTAGGTCTATTGTTGCTAGTGAGAGGAATGAATCTTTGGGTAGAGAGGATGACTTCGACTTAGAAGATTTCAGTGATAGTGACTATGATGAAGAGAATGAGAGTGAAGATGATGATTTATTATTTGAAAAAAATGTTAATGAAGGGATTAATATTGAACTCATAGTTGGTGATAATGTAGAATCAAATGAAAGTAGTGAAGGTATCTTGGGTTATGATAATGGAGATTTTGATGAGAATAAAGATTCTGATGGAGAGAAAAATGAACCCAACTATCCTGTTTTCAACCCTGAAGTGATTTATGAACCTGAATTTGAGTTGGGGATGATTTTCAGTAGTAGAGATGAATTTAAAAAAGTTATTAATTCATATGCCATAAATACTAAGAGGTCAATAAAATTCACAAAAACTGCACCTACTAGGTGTTATGTAAAATGTAGTGAGGTGGATTGTGGTTGGAAGGCACACTTGAGAAAGGTTGAAGGTAAGGAGGGCTTTCAGATAAGACAATATGTGGGTACTCACACTTGTGTGGCTCAATATAAGGTGCAAAATTTGAAATCATCTTGGATATCTGAGAAGTACCTTAAAAAGTTTATAATAGAGCCAAAGAGAAAGGTTAAGACCTTTCAACAAGATGTGTCTGATGATTTAGATATTGATGTTACAAAGGAGCAGACACTTAGAGCTAAAAGGTTATCTCTTAAAAAACTTCAGGGAAATCCAGAGGATCAATTTAGCAAGCTTTGGGACTATCCTGATGAGTTGAAAAGAAGTAACCCTGGGTCTACTGTGATTGTGGTCATTGTGGAAGATGAACATGGGGCTAGAAGGTTCTCAAAATTTTATGTATGCCTAGATGCAGTAAAGAAGGGTTTTAAAGCAGGTTGTAGGCAGGCCTATCATTGGTGTAGATGGATGTTATTTGAAAGGTCCACATAAGGGTATATTGTTGACGACTGTAAGTATTGATGCAAACAACAGTTTATTCCCTATTGCTTGGGCTGTAGTTACAACTGAGTCAAGGGAAACATGGGAGTGGTTCCTTATTTGTGTGAAACATGACCTGGAGCTCTATAGAGGGTATGAATATACCTTCATGTCTGATAAGCAAAATGGACTTATTCAAGCCTTTGCTGAGGTTTTCCCTGATTCACCAAACAGATTCTGTGTTAGGCACTTGCATGGCAATTTCAAATCAGCAGGTAAATTTCTCACTTTTAATTTAAATATTTTGTAATGTTTGGTTAATTCTTGTACTTAAGTATTTTTTTTATCATAAAATGTAGGTTTCAGGGGACTTGCATATAAATATGCATTATGGAAAGCTGCAAGTGCTAGTACAATTGCAGATTGGAAAGAAAGAATGCTTGAACTGAAGGAATTAAATGAGGTGGCTTGGAAGTGGTTAGATGAAAAACCAGCTGAGCAATGGAGCAAATCGCATTTTGGTGAGCACCTAAATGTGACATTCTTCTCAATAACTTGTGTGAGTCTTTTAACTCTAGTTTCTTGGAAGCAAGAGAGATGCCCATTATAACCATGCTTAAATGGATAAGGGAATGGCTGATGATTAGATTTCAGCATAACAGAGATGTAGCATCAGTTAGATGGAAGGCAAGAATTTGTCCTAATATTAAGAAGATTGTAGAAAAACATGCTCAGTACTCAGTGACATGCAGACCCATGAAGTCAGACAACATCCACTATCAGATAAAATGCACTAATGGTACACAATATGGTGTCAACCTTGATGAGCATACTTGCAGCTATAGATTATGGGAATTATGTGGCATTCCTTGTAAGCATGCCATTTCTGCAATCACCCATCAAAGAGGAAATATAGAGGAATATGTAAGTGAGTGGTATACAGTGGACACCTACATTAAGATTTATGCACCCACAATCCAAGGGATAAATGGTCCAACTCTATGGAGTGAGACGTTCTATATCCCACCTCTACCTCCAACCATGGGAAGAGGAAAAGGAAGGCCTGCACGTGCTAGAAGAAATGAGCCCGATGAACCAAGATTAAAGACTAAAAAGAGTGGGAGGGGAAGAAAACCAACCAAATTGAAGAGAAGACAGGTAATTGTGACATGTACTAGTTGTGGCTTTGCGGGCCACAATAGTATATCATGTGGAAGGGATACAACTAAAATAAGTAGAGAGAAATCACATGTATTTTTTATTTGTTATGGTTCTATTTATGTAGATTCAATAAGTAAAGGAAAATAAAAAAAATTATACTAACATTTAGTATATTTATTAGGTGAAAAGGAAAAGGTTTGCATCAAATGGTAATGAAGGAGATGTTGGGAAAATAGGGGTGCCCGGAATCTATTCGGGATGAAATTTAAATACGAATTTAAATTCAATTATTACTAGCATGAATTAATCCTAATTAATTCAAATAAGAATTCCAACAACAAATTTAACATCATGCATGTTGAATTAATTCACATAAAATCTAGGCGGAATAAACAAGAATTTATGTGACTTACGTACCTCTTGTAGCGCTTTATTAACCCAAAAACCTTCTCAAGTATTTCCCTTTCGCCTTACTTGATCACCGGTGGGAGATGCTTTCAAGTAATTAGAATAACAAGGAAGAAAGAAAAAATAGTGTTGCTGATTTTTTTTTCAACGCTGTGAAAAGTAAACTGGAGATGAAATAATCATCCCCTATATATAGGAGAGGGGTGAACCAAATTTAGGTGTATTTTAGGGGAGAGAAAATCTTTTTCTTGGCCTCCAAGAAATCTTGAATATATCTCATATATTCTTTTTTCCATAAAAAAATATTGCACAAAAATCTCACCCTCCTAATATATGCAATTTTCGAAATTTATAGATTGAGAATGCAAGATTTGTATCTTCTTGAATTTATGAGATAATCTTGTATTCCAAGAATACTTATCTTCCATAATATCTTTCCAAGAAAATCAACAAAATCTTTTCTCTCTCCATATATCTTATTTTCGAAAATCTCAAGAAAAATCAGCAAATATATTTTCTTTTATTTTAATCACCTTATTATTATTGGGCTACTTAATGGGCTACTTGAGGGGCCTTTAGGAGAATTAAGATTGGACCTCCAATGGGCTTCTGAATTTCAATATTGAGCTCCAATATAATTCAGCCCATTAATATTAATTAGTACCACTAATAAATTAATATTGCACTATCCATCTTAATCCATATTACGATAATATGGGCTCCCGGTTATTATTTCCCGCGATTAAGATTATCAAGTCCATTAATTAATTAAGCTTCTGAATAGCTCTAAATTAATTAATATATTTCACCTTGGAGTAAAGACAACTCAACATTATTATCCGTACCGAAGAAACTGATTCTTCACTTGCAAGATTTGGTAAGATAAAACTTCTGAGCCCACCAAGGGGACTAATCACACGAGCCGTACTCGCACGCGTTTCTCTGTATTAAATCTTAGCAACTGTCGTATGATTAATATTACTGCCCAAAGCACAAGGTTCGAAGTCACGATGATTCTCACCCAACATGAATCAAAGTAGTAACAATTAAGCACACACGGTCCTATTTAAGGGACGGAGATTAAGAAATCAACAACCACCGAGGTCTAATTCTTCACATTTCAGAATAAAAGAATTTATCCTCGCTGTAGGTCCTCTTCAACACATACTAAATGTTCTAATGCAATCTCTTAGTCAAGACAGATCAATCTGAGACTTACACATCGACCTTTCATGGTGGATTGTTCAATTCCACCTAGGTCATGAAAATGTACGTTTAGTTACAAGAAAACTGTTAATGTTATCTTCCGTGATCGGGTATCACCACATTAACTGCAATGTAACTAGTACTATTATGAACTGTTTGCAATAAATATTCAACTTTCAATCATATCTAAAGCATATGCGATAAAAGAATTATTCTCATAAACAAGTGTTTGATACACGAGTTATACAAAGTAAAAGCATACTTTCACGTATAACTCCAACAATCTCCCACTTATACTTAAAGTCTGCTTTTTAGTATACATCACGCATGTCTTAGTGTAGTAGCTCTACGTGACATATCATGTCAACCTAAACTAACCTAATAATTCCTCCCACTTATACTTAAAGCAGATTGGCAATAGTCTTGACTCTCATTCCATCCACATGTCTCTCGAATGTATTCAGAGGCAGACCCTTTGTGAATGGATTTGCTAGGTTGTCCCCGACGCATATCTTTACCACCTCTTTATCTCCTCTTTTAACAATTTCTCGTATAAGATGGTATTTTCTTTCTATGTGTTTGCTGGCCTTGTGGGCTCTCGGTTCCCTTGAATTTGCAACTTCTCCGACACAATGATTGTGATGGGCAAATTCGGAAAAACGTCCAAGTCCACTAAGAAGTACTTGAGCCAAACCGCTTCTTTTGCTGCTTCATAAGCAGTTACTTATTCGGTTTTCATGGTTGAATCGGCGATGCATTTCTGCTAATCGCTTCTCCATGTCATGGCTCATTCTCCCAAGTAAAACACACTACCCGAGGTAGTTATTCTGGAGTCTATGTCTGATTGGAAATTTGAGTCCGTATATCCCATGGGAATTAGACCGTCTGACTGTTAAATCAGCATTCCATTCCAAGTTCTTTTCAGAAACTACAGAACACATTCAATTGCAATCTAATGTGCTTTCCCGGGGATATTTTGATATCTTGCCATCATGCCTACGACATAGCAGATATCTGGTCTCGTATACAACATTGCATACATAAGACTTCCTACGTTCGAAACGTACAGAACGTCTTTCATTTCATCTATCTCCACTTGCGTCTTAGGGTATATTTCTTTGGATAGATGGATTCCATGTCTAAAAGGTACAAAACCTTTCTTGGAATCTTGCATGTTGTATCGCTTCAAAACAGTGTCTTTGTATGAAACTTGCGATAAGCCCAACATCCTCTTCTTACGATCGCGAGTGATCTTGATCCCAAGGATGTGACCGGCTTCCCCTAAGTCCTTCATATCAAATTGTTTTGACAGTCATACCCTTATGTCTGACAATACATTTACATTATTTCCAATGAGCAGAATATCGTCTACGTATAATACTAAGAATACCACTGCAGTTCCGTCACGTTTCTTATACACACAACTTTCGAACTCATTTTGATCAAACCCATAAGACTTAATCACATGGTCAAAACACTGGTTCCAAGTACGCGATGCTTGCTTAAGTCCATAAATGGATCTCTTAAGCTTGCATACGAGGCGCTCTTGGCCTTTTTCAATAAAACCATTGGGCTGTTGCATATAGATATATATCCCGTCAAGACTTCCGTTAAGGAAAGCCGTCTTGACATCCATCGAACCCATCTCGGTTTCCATTGCTATTTGCCACGACTCCGCGTCTTTGTCTTGGATTGCCTCATCGTATGTCCATGGATCTGATTCATCACCGGGAATTAAATCTGAAGATTCTCCTATTCCCATGAATCTCTCGGGTTCCCTAGCAATCCTCCCACTGCGATGGGGTTCTGGTTGTGAAGATGTGACGTGTGGTATATCATCTTGTATACTTGGTATAGGAGTTCATCTAAGGTAATATCACTTCTGGGCTTTCTTTTGTTCTTATAGTCTTCCTCCAAGAATTTAAAGTGTGCACTAATCATGGTCTTTTGATCCTTGGGACTATAGAATATACACCCTTTCGTTCCCGCAGGGTATCCTATAAACAGCCTTAATTCCGAACGTGGATCCAACTTACCGGCTTCCTTGTCTAGCACGTATGACGGACCACCCCAAATTCGTGAGTGTCTTAGACTGGGCTTGCGCCCGGTCCACAATTCTATTGGGGTTTTAGGAACCGATTTGGATGGCACCAAGTTTAGAATGTAAGCCGTCGTTTCCAAGGTGTTACCCCAAAACGATTTGGGTAAATCCGAATAACTCATCATGGATTTGACTATTTCTAAAAGAGTCTGGTTCCTTCATTCCGCCACACTGTTCTATTTAAGGGTTCCCGGTGCGGTCAATAGGGATACATTCCCTTCGTCCGATAGGTAGTTCAAGAATTCATCGCTAAGGTATTCGCCTCCACGATCAAATTGTAGAAACTTGATACTTTTTTCCCTATGCATCATAAGGTAGATGTATCCATATCTCGAGTAATCATCAAATTACTCATACCCCTTCTTGCTATGATCGTCATTGAACCACACATATTGGTATGAATGAGTTCTAACACTTTGGTGGCTCTATTCCCCTTGGCTCCAAATGCCCTCTAGGTCATTTTACCCTCTAAACAGGATTCACAAGTTGGAAATGACTCAACTTGAAGTGACTCCAAGGATTCATTTTTCACCAACCTTTGTATCCGCATTAGATTAATATGACCTAATCTAAGATGCCATAGAAGTGTTTCGTTCATGTCCGAAGAATGCTTCATTTTATTACTCGAAATAATCGATGTGTTATTAGATTCAAATTTGTGAGTGGCGTGCCCAAATAATGGTATAAAGATCATCCATTGAAGTTTCGGAACAGATAAACTCACCGTTTCAAGAAATAATAACATCCTTATTAAAAGAAACTGAGTATCTATTCAAAACAGTTTAGAAACTGAAGGTTGAGTTCTTTCTAAACTAGGAACATGAAGAACGTCTCTCAAGACCATAACTCTATCTTCAAAAGATAGGCGCACTTCTCCCACTACTTCAGTTGCCACTCTCGTAGCATTGCCCGATGTGATGGGGATCTCACTTCCGTTAAGTCGTCGGGTTAGCTTGAACCCATGAAACAAATGTGACCAGTAGCTCTCGTATCCACTATCCACGAATAGACAGCACACGCCACTTCACAAGTTTCGACGACTAGGGTGTGTGAATTACCTAACTTTCCTAGCCTCTTAGGCTTGGAACAGGCAGTCCTCCATTGTCCTCTCTCACCGCAACTAAAACACTTCCCCTTCGATGCTAGCCTTTGTATTTGCCTTTCGCAACAATTGGATTTACTTGGATCCGGCCTTTGGTTCTCTTCCTCTTTTTCCCTCTCTTGGGACCAAAAGAGGTAGACGGACCATTAGCCACCATAGCACTAGACTGGTGCTCCATTATCACCTCCACCGAAACAAGAGCTTGCAAGAGCTCGGGCAAACGACTTGTCCGTTTATTCATCTGACAGTTCAGATGAAACTACTCAAAGCTTCTCGGTAGAGAATGGTATATGAAATCAACCTGAGAAGGGACATCAAAGTCCGCACCAAGTACTTCCAACTTGGTAAGGTATGCTATTATCTCGAGAACGTGCTCCCTCACGGGCATTCCCTCCACCATTTCCAACTTGACCGATTCATGTTTGGTGAACTGATTAGTCATGGGTTTGATGTGAAGACATCTCTTCAAGGTTTTCCACGATTTCAACAGCGGATACAATGTCCCCATGAATATGCCTCAAATCCTCAGACAGAGATGTCAAGATGATGCACTTCATGTGTTCATTGTCACACTTCCAATCATAAACTTTCTTTTCCCATTGCTTGACTTATCATTAGGCTTGCCGGGTATATTAACGTGAATAACCCAATTGTGTTTTTGTGCAGTAAGGACAAAATTTAAATTACATTTCCAATCGATATAATTCTCTCCAAAAAGTTTATTAACTTTAAGTATATTAAACAGTGGATTAAAAGGTTGCGACATGATGAACTGAGAATAAAACATACATTCATATCAATATCTAGAAAAATACGAAATTATCACATAATTCGATCACATCAATTATATTGAAACCTTAAAACAATATAATCATGCATCAGTCAACATCTCGAAACAATTTAAATGCGTCACGAGGGGTGGTCTATACATTTAAACACATTCAAGCGGATCACAAACTTAAAAGTTACAAATCCTTAATTCAAAATTAATAGTTGGCTCCCACTTTGACCACATAAAAATTGACAGGGACTCCGAGGGGAGTAACTTAATATCAATTTCTTATGCCTAAGTAATAACCATAATTAAATACAGGATTATTATTTCGCTTTGAGCAGGCCACTCATGGTGAGGGTCAATACCGCCACTAGTAATAATCCACAATCATCCTTTCAAAATTTATTCATGTGAAATCCGTTCTTTTGGCCGATCCGAGGGGGAAATATATTCCAAAAGAACTTCACAAATAAATAAATTATGGAGGCCAAATTAATCCAATTTTAATATCCGGAATAAAATTGCGATTAAATAAACATACTTAGTAATTTTCGAAAGTAAGGTTTTTCTTGGACAATAAATTTCATGCAAACACATATTAACAAATAATAATAAGTGCACGAAATAAAACATCCATCAAAACAAAATTAAACACATTGGAGCACTCAAATCCAATTGTCACGGTTTAATTTCTTCACGTCTTGATGCGAAATATCGTCCTTGTTGCTTTCCATCGTTCGTCTCGACACGCTCCCACCCGAACAGCAACACTTCATCAAAACCAGCATCATTTGGGGTTCGGGACGATGTTTAAAATCAAACAAAAAAAAATGCAGAACTGAAATTAATTTTTAAAAAATTCCACGGCCCGAGAAACAACGCGCGCTACCCAGCACTGCGCCGAGCAGCTGGCCGCCACCTACGTGCGCGCGCTCCCTCGCCATGCCGCGCCTCGTCTTGCGCCCGGGTCGTGCGCCTCGCGCACCCCTCGCACCGGGTTTCGCCGTTCGTTCTCGTTTCTCACCCCATGCATGATTTTACGTCCATGCATGCGCCGCGCATGCATGCATCGTCCGGGTACTCCGTCTTTAATTCTTCGTTCTTCGTCTCGATCCGGTTACAATTTATTTTATAAAAAATAAATACTAGATCTAGACTAGTCTATTACAATGATCAAATCAAAATAAAAACAACTAATCTACTCGTGGATTTTCTCACGAGAAAAACGAATTCGAACGAATCGAATTAAAAACAATTAATTCACACGCATGAAAAATTAACAACATTAAAACCATGACAATTGGATACCTGCAAAAAAGATCTAGCAATTCTACTATCCAATTTCAATTTAATGTTTAACAATTTAAATTCCAATTTAAAGATCAGAGCCCGAAACCGTGGCTCTGATACCAGTTTTTGGGAAAATAGGGGTGCCCGGAATCTATTCGGGATGAAATTTAAATACGAATTTAAATTCAATTATTACTAGCATGAATTAATCCTAATTAATTCAAATAAGAATTCCAACAACAAATTTAACATCATGCATGTTGAATTAATTCACATAAAATCTAAGCGGAATAAACAAGAATTTATGTGACTTACATACCTCTTGTAGCGCTTTATTAACCCAAAAACCTTCTCAAGTATTTCCCTTTCGCCTTACTTGATCACCGGTGGGAGATGCTTTCAAGTAATTAGAATAACAAGGAAGAAAGAAAAAATAGTGTTGCTGATTTTTTTTTCAACGCTGTGAAAAGTAAACTGGAGATGAAATAATCATCCCCTATATATAGGAGAGGGGTGAACGAAATTTAGGTGTATTTTAGGGGAGAGAAAATCTTTTTCTTGGCCTCCAATAAATCTTGAATATATCTCATATATTCTTTTTTCCATAAAAAAATATTGCACAAAAATCTCACCCTCCTAATATATGCAATTTTCGAAATTTATAGATTGAGAATGCAAGATTTGGATCTTCTTGAATTTATGAGATAATCTTGTATTCCAAGAATACTTATCTTCCATAATATCTTTCCAAGAAAATCAACAAAATATTTTCTCTCTCCATATCTCTTATTTTAAAAAATCTCAAGAAAAATCAGCAAATATATTTTCTTTTATTTTAATCATCTTATTATTATTGGGCTACTTAATGGGCTACTTGAGGGGCCTTTAGGAGAATTAAGATTGGACCTCCAATGGGCTTCTGAATTTCAATATTGAGCCCTAATATAATTCAGCCCATTAATATTAATTAGTACCACTAATAAATTAATATTGCATTATCCATCTTAATCCATATTACGATAATATGGTCTCCCGGTTATTATTTCCCGCGTTTAAGATTATCAAGTCTATTAATTAATTAAGCTTCTGAATAGCTCTAAATTAATTAATATATTTCACCTTGGAGTAAAGACAACTCAACATTATTATCCATACCGAAGAAACTGATTCTTCACTTGCAAGATTTGGTACGATAAAACTTCTGAGCCCACCAAGGGGACTAATCACACGAGCCGTACTCGCACGCGTTTTTCTGTATTAAATCTTAGCAACTGTCGTAAGATTAATATTACTGCCCAAAGCACAAGGTTCGAAGTCACGATGATTCTCACCCAACATGAATCAAAGCAGTAACCATTAAGCACGCACGATTCTATTTAAATGACGGAGATTAAGAAATCAACAACCACTGAGGTCTAATTCTTCACATTTCAGAATAAAAGAATTTATTCTCGCTGTAGGTCCTCTTCAACACATACTAAATGTGCTAGTGCAATCTCTTAGTCAAGACAGTCCAATCTGAGACTTACACATTGACCTTTCACGGCGGATTGTTCAATTCCACCTAGGTCGTGAAAATGTACGTTTAGTTACAAGGAAACTGTTAATGTTATCTTCCGTGATCGGGTATCACCACATTAACTACAATGTAACTAGTACTATTATGAACTGTTTGCAATAAATATTCAACATTCAATCATATCTAAAGCATATGCGATAAAAGAATTATTTTCATAAACAAGTGTTTGATACACGAGTTATACAAAGTAAAATCATACTTTCACATATAACTCCAACAGGAGATACAGAGGGAATTGCAAAAGCAAATGAGGAAGATATTACAGTAATTGATTCACATATTTTATTTTTTTAATGTGTTTATTCACTGCTTCGTCACATTAATAATAGTGGTCATAAATAGGATGAAATCACATCAAGGAGAACTAATAATCAAAGGCAAAATTTGTTGCCGCCCATGCAACTTACAAAAGAAACAGGCAGTGAAGTTTGCGAACCATTGGGATGTCCAACCCAACAGTCACAAGTGGAGCAAGTAACCAACTCAACTAGAGTACCTGGACCTGGCTCGTGGGAGCAGTTGCAATAGGCTAAAAAATCCCGAGTTCAAATTGGAGGACCTTCACCTTCAACCGGAAAGAAGTTTATTCATCTATCTAGTTTGCTAAAGGAGGCAAGGTTCAGGAAGTGAACCATTTAGTTTTTATTGTTGAAATGGTTGTAACCCATGTTTAAGGGCTGTGAACCTCATTTTTCTTGATTTAGGGGCTGTGAACCTCATTTTGCTTGAATTAGCCCCTCATTTTGCTTTACTTAGGGGTTATGAACCCTCATTTTGCTTTACTTAGGGGCTGTGACCCTCATTTTGCTTTAATTAGGGGATGTGAACCTCATTTTACTTGAATTATGGGATGTGAACTCTCTATTACTTGAATTAGGGGTTGTGAACCTCATTTTGCTTGAATTAGGGGCTATGAACCTCATTTTGCTTGAATTAGGGGCTGTGAACCCTCTATTACTTGAATTATGGGCTGTGAACCTTCATTTCTTTTGAATTAGGGGCTGTGAACCCATCTTTTGTTTATCAAATATCTTGTGTTTGCATAAGGGATTGAAATCTTATTTAGCTTCGTATGGGTTTATAAAATAGTCTGTGAACCTTATTTGGTGGAATATGGTTTCGTTAAAAATATGGACATGCTTTTTTCCTTTCTCAATTAATGAATAACCTTCTACTTGGATAATATTTTTTAATTGGTTCATTTGTTATGCTTTCACATGAAAATAATTGGAGAAAACATGTTAATTGGAAAATAATTTGTTGAGAAGCAAGTTCAGCAATCCACTCCTGCGTACATCAAAGTGATAGAACAAATATTTATCTCAATTCCCTTTTAACAAAAAACAGAGCAAATGCAAATACATTAGTTTAATTTAAGTTGAGTCATAAATTCCAAATGCAAATGCAAATACTAGTATTGGTCTATTAGAGAAAATTTATTGCAAATAAATCAATTTAATTTGAATCATAAATTTCAATACAAGTGCTACCTACAATTAAAAAAAATAGTGATCTTTTATTGCAAAAAATAGGGACTCTAAATAGAAAAACAGGGGCATAAATTATATAAATTTCATTCGTAATTGTCATAGCAGGTATTTCAATTACACTTCACTCCTAATTTGGAAATACATTTGGTCAACATAATTACAATTTAAGTTTCAAATATTGGAAAATCCATGAACTAAACAACAAAATAAAACTACTAAACTTGCATTTAGATATCCAAGAATACATTTTGCCCAAAATACCATAAGTTTTTATACCAAAACTCATTCTTAATTCAATTGCTGACAAATGCCTTCACAAACAAGAACATCAACAAGATTGAGAGAAATGCAATGAGTCTCAGTAGAATTTATCGACTAGCTTTCAGCTTCTCAATTTCTGCCTCTTTTGCATTTATCCTCCGTAGCAAACCAAGAATAATGCTCTTTGACCTCCTACACATTGGAGGGTCTTCCCATGCCCAAAACGAACACCCGCCCCTCTAAAAAAATTGTTTGTAGTTCTTGTTTGTATCAGTAGAAAAATATGACTCCAGAAACCAAACCTATAAACCAAAAAATGCAAGCAAGCTTCTTACTTGTGGGTTTAGGCACGTCACAAACCTCCTTCCGGGATTGTCAACCGTCCAAGATGTTCGAATTAAGGCTCTTCTCCCACAATAGCATTCGAGTGACGTATTATCTTGGGTTGTCCTTGTAGACATACTTATGGGTTTATCAATTCGGGAGCAAGTGCGCGAAATCAATTTTTCTCTTGTGGCTAGGGTTCTTCCGAAATTTGGGGAAAATATATGAGGGATTTGATTCTGAGAAAGATGAATTTATTTAAAAGAACGTTTTTTATATTCAAGATTTTTTTACAAGATATGACATGGCAAATTAATCCGATGTGGCGCTGATGTGGACAAGAGGCCCGAAATAAAAAAAGTGGGCGACACATGCTCATTTAGCCCGATCGAATCTAATTCAGGCTTAATTGTCCTACATTTACCACTTTTTAAAATTATTGTCCTTCTTCTCCAAGCCCGAAAACATATTGTCCTTCTTTTCCAATCACCCTAAAGATACGGGCCTAAAAAGATATTTTTCCCTATTTGTCCCCTAGTAGGGGCGTGTAAATAGGCGAATTTCACCCCTTGAGAGATTCTAACACTCGACCTCCATGTGTGCATAGATCTAGCGTGTTTCGTCATTGCCGTTTGGGCACAGCAGTTTACTCATCAAGTTAGCCATCCTAAATATATATCATATATTTTTGGTTTTTTTTTTTTTGTAATATTAAGTGTTTATTATATATTCTATTTACTTAATCATAATTACATATAAAATTAAATTATTATTTTTTATATTCTTTTTCACTATTTACTAATATATATACATATATATTGATCGTTTTTATTAAAATATTTTCAATAATAATTGTAAAATAATCACATTTATATTCTCTTTCACTATTTACTAACATGTACACATATATACACTTATATTGATTGTTTTTATTAAATTATTTTAAATAATTAATCACATTTATATTTTTTTTCACTATTTACTAACATGTATACATATATACACTTATATTGATTGTTGTATTAAAATATTTTCAATAATAATTGTAAAATAATCACATGTATATTCATTTTCACTATTTACTAACATGTATATATATACACTTATATTTACCATTTTATTAAAATATTTTCAATAAAATTCTAAAATAATCACTTTTTATATTATTTTTCACTATCTACTAACATTTTACATATATACACTTATATTGATCGGTTTTATTAAAATATTTTCAATAAAATTGTAAAATAATTACTTTTTATATTCTTTTTTACTATTTATTAACATGTGTACATATATACACTTATATATTGATCGTTTTTATTAAAATGTTTTCAATAAAATTACAACATAATCACTTTTTATCTTCTTTTTCACTATTTATTGACATGTATATATACAATTATGTTGATCGTTTTTATTAAAATATTTTCAATGCAATTGTAAAATAATCACTTTTATCTTCTTTTTTTCACTATTTATTGACATGTGTACATATATACAGTTATATTGATCATTTTATCTTCTTTTTCACTATTTATTAAAATGTGTAAATTATATAGACACTTATATTGATCATTTTAGTAAAATAAATATATAACAAACAATATGTATAATTAATTAGTGTTATATATATATATATATATATATATATATATGTCAAATGAATTACTACACATTTGTACAAACTAATATACTAAGACAAAGTATAGGGTGAAAATGGTTTATACATGAACAATTGAAAGATATTAGTTGTTTTCATTAAAGAGTATTAGTTGTTTTCACTGAAGGGTATTAGTTGTTTACACTAAAGTGTATTAGTTATTTACTGAAAAAAAAAAACTAAGACTCTTCATTGAAAACAACTAATATTGTTAAGTGAAAACAATTAATGCTCTTTAGTAAAAATAACTGACACTCTTCAATGATTCATGCATGAACCAATTTCACTCTATACATACTCATATACTAATTATTAATTAATTAAATTTATTGTATATACTAATAATTAGGGATTTAAACCAAATCCGTCCTCTATCTTTTCACCTTTATCAAAATGGTCCTCTATTTATTTGCTTTATCAATTTAGTCTTGTGTCGATTCAAGTTTCGCCAAAATGATCCTAATTGGCCTAAAAATGTACAAAATCTCACCGTTTTGGTCCTATATTTATTTACTTTACCAATTTAGTCCTGTATCAATTCACATTTCTCCAATTAGGTCCTAATTGAACGCATAAAACATAAAATGCCACATTTTTAGTCATGCGCACTAATTTTTTTGGGGGAAGCCTATGATGTGTTTTTTTTTTTTAGTGTGGCACTAGCGGTGACCAGCTTTGCATATAGACCCAGTCGTTTAACTAGGTTCACATCTTTTTTCCGTTTGACACCGGAAAACTCCTCCACACCGATTCACCTGGGAACATGGTTCTGATAACATAATTAGGGCCCCCGATGGACCTGCACCTCTGCATTGGTATGATATTGTCCATTTTGGAACGAGCTAGCCTGCACAAATTTATTTTTTGGCCTTCCTAAAAATATATCATACCAATGGAGAACTTGTTCATCCTTATAAACCCCAAGAAACTCCCATATTATTTTGATGGTATTTAAACCAAATTCATCATCTATCTTTTCACCTTTATCTAAATAGTCATTTATTTATTATTTTATCAATTTAGTCCTGTATTTCTTCAAGTTTCGCCAAATTGGTCCTAATTTGGTGAAAAATGGTTTTATGCTTTATGTGTTCAATTAGGACCTAATTGGAGAATGTGAATTGATACAAGACTAAATTGGTAAAGAAAATAAATATAGGACCAAAACGGTGAGGTTTTGTACATTTTAGGCCAATTAGGATCATTTTGACGAAACTTGAATAGATACAGGACTAAATTGATAAAACAAATAAATAGAGGACCATTTTGATAAAGGTGAAAAGATAGAGGACGGATTTGGTTTAAATCCCCTAATACTTAGATTAATTATATTAAGCAACTATAATATGAAGCAACCATAAGCACGTACACATTTATATATACAACTAATTAATTATAAAGTATATATTAATCATCTATATAATATAATTATTAATAAAATTAATTAATTTACACTAATATAGCTAATACTACATAATATAAAACTTAATACTAAATAATTAAACAACTTAAATTAACTTTAGCGGATGAAATGGCAGCAGAGTTGTGAACAAACAATCAAAGATGATGTGAAGGCTTAAACTGAACTTTTTAGATAAGTAACCACCCGAAAAGGTATATATATAATTAATTAAACATGTATATATGCATGCAATTAATTAAACAAATATGTATATATGCACTGCCACATGCACGGTTTTGATGTGACGGGCAAATATAATGAAAACAATTCAGGCGAGGGAATTTTCCCTCTTAAAATTGTTGAGGGAACAAGAACCCTTGTAATTTTGCAGGTGTCAGGAAGAAAATGAGGGTTAATCCCTCGTGAATTTCAAAAGGGTCTGCACCCTCGTCAATATACTCGGCAATAACTGTGGGTCCCATTTTTGCTCCTTAATTCCCTCTTTGTGTACGAGGAAAAATTTTCCCTTGTAATTTTCCTTGTTAATATTTTTTCCTCGTTAATTCCCTCTTTAACTCCCCTCTTTAAATAAGATTTTTTTGTAGTGGGAAATTAAACACTCCCCCTCACTCATGGGCAGAACTCAACTTTCCCTCTTTAGGGAGGCCCAATGAGTGGACAATTTAGGGGGTGCTTGGTTAACAACTTTTCAATGGTAATGGGAATGAAATTGAAATATAGTGTAATTAGTATGGTTCATGAGAACAAAATCACTACCCCTCCTCCTAAATAAGGTAATCACTACTTCATTTTGATTACCCTATTTTCTTCCTACAATCCTCCTCCTCAATCACTCCCCTATTCCTCCACCAACAACCATTTGTAGTCCACTTCTATTCCAAAATTGGGGCATGACACTAGCAATGGAGTCACCATTGGAACACTTCTTCCCCTAACATATTATTTTTATTATGAGGGCATAGATGTAAATCAATTTTCATTCTCATTACCATTAAGGAATTGCTAACCAAGCGCCCCCTTAATATAAAAGGAGTTGCTTTCAGCGGGAATCGAACTCCAAATCTTTGTCCGGGCGTGAGCCTTTTGGCTGTGATACCATGAAAGAATTTCACCTCATTTAAAAGTTCGAACTTGTACAAACTGTTTTAATAAGCTTATAAGCTCAGCCAAACACCTTTTTAATAACACAAGTACATGAACATTAAAAGAGGTGTTTGGCAAGGGAAGAAGAATGAAAATGAGACATGTTGCCGTGGAATGGACTCACTTAATTGTGAAAAAGAAATCCTTCACCAACTTCAGGCACCAACATTCGTTTTTCTTCATCCCATTCACACTTTTTAGTCCTCTTTAACAGGTACTGAGCCTTTATTATAGGGACGAGATAATTTAATATTTAACTTCCTAGATTTTTAAATTTTTTTTTTACTTTAAATTAAAATAGATAGATCTACATAATAATATTTCTATACTAAGTTTATAGTATTTTCATAAGTATTGGACCAAAGAGGCTTCGATAAAATAGTTAGTCCGGTACAAAGCCAAATATAATTAAAAAGGGATTAAATCTAAAAGTAAAGAAATAGAAAGTTAATTAAGAAATGAATATTAACAACTACCCTAAACTCAATCACAATAAATATTTCAAGGCAGTTATGAAAGTATATTTCATAATCAACTTTGTATTAATATTTAATATGCCTCAGCACCTAAAGTTTTTGAATGTATGTATGGTTTGAAGTAAACAAAGATTTAATGAAGAAAAAAAAAATATAGAGATTATATTACTAATTTAAAAATAAAAACTCTTTTTCAATTTTTTTTTTTTTTATTATGAGTGAAGTATAAAAATATTCTGCATTAATTATGTGTGTGCATGTGCATTTGCGGATCCATAAATCTTATACAGGGTATGCACCACTATGGGAATGCTAAAAAAGAGGAGCTAAAATCATATTTAAAGCAAATCCTAAAAGGCAATATATAAGTGAACCAGTTTAACCGTAAACTTTTGTTCGCATTTTGTATGCATTTTTAACAGGGGATATAAATATTTTTAGTCCAATAAATCTTATACAGGGCATGGAATGCTAAAAAAATTAAGGAGCTAAAATCATATGTGAAGCAAATCCTAAAAGGCAAAATTAACCATGAATCAGTTTGACCGTGAACTTCTGTTCGCATTTTGTATGCATTTTTGAACAGGGGATATAAATATTTCTAGTCCAATAACTTTTCACCCAATTTTTTTGCAAATTGTACGGTTTGCGTCCTAGATTTTTTCTGAACCACAAAATGCCGTATTACTTTTTAACAAATTATATAAAATGCTTGTTATTGCGAGAAATATTACTCATTAGTTAGATAATTAGGAGTACTTAATTAGTTGGCTAATTTTCTGATCCAACTCATTGGGTCTTCACAAAGAGGGACAATTGAGCATGTCCCATTAGTGAAGGGGATTGTAAGGAAAATAATTAAGGGGCGCTTGGTTGACAATTCTTCAATGGTAATGAGAATGCAAATTTATTTCCATGTATGCCCTCATAAGAAAAATGATAAGTTAGGGGAAGAAGTGTTCCAATGGTGACACCACTGCTAGTGCCATGCCCAAATTTTGGAATAGAAGTTGACAATAAATGGTTGTTGGTGGGGGAATGGGTGAGTGATTGAGGAGGATAGTTGTAGGAAGTGAATATGATAATCAAAATGGAGGAGTGATTACCTTATTTAGGAGGAGAGGTAGTGATTTTGTTCTCATGAACCATGCTAATTACATTAATTTTCTATCTCATTCCCATTACCATTGAAGTGTTGTTAACCAAGCCTCCCTAAATGAATTACTTTCACACTTGTTGGGCTGAGGATAGAGTAATGGGTATTTGGCCCAAGCGAATTAAAAAATCCCTGAGGCCCATATCTCACTTCTCTTCTCCCTCTCTCCCAGAAGTCACCGTATATCAAATTGATAGTGTAATCCCCAATTGATATCAATCTCCATCTTGATTGATGCTATAATTTTGCCTTGCTAGGCTATAAATATATGGGGATTTCTATTGTTTGAGGTGTGGCGTTTAGAATTATCTTTGAGAGTAGTCCCAGAATCTGAGTGATATTCGTGGGAGAGTGAGAGAAGGGGTTTGGTTCGTGTGCTTGCAACGTCGGTCGGGACGAGGAAACCTAAGCCCGTTAAAACCCTCACTCTTACGGTGGAGGAGACGGCGACATCGATCCCCAACAGTGGTATTAGAGCCGGGTTTGATTGCCGTTCACACTGCTGTGTGTTGCCGCCACTCGTATCCCGCTGTCGACCGTTCGCTTACAGGTAAGGCAAGGTAAATTGTGTTTCTTCAATTCTTAATTATTATTTTTATTTGATATGGGAAGCAATAGTTGGACATATGAAGTATATCCTTTGTGATTTAGTCCACCGACACCCAGGTAAGTTAAGGTAAGCAGATTAAGACTTTCTTTTCCTTTTAATTTCAATTTGGTTTGGATAATCAATTGAAAATTGAAAGAGCTCGAAACAGATGTAAGAAATTAGATGAATCTATGGTATTCAAGGAATTTACCTCGTTAACGATCGACGGGATTGGAGCGTCTTTGTGGTGATAGTAAGGAATTCTAGCGTAGAATTCTCCTTTGGTAATACAATTAAACTCATACACTTTTACTGCTTTGGTATTTAGGATATCTTTGTGCATCCTGTCTTTGTGTTATTTTTTATATATATTGCATTGTGTTGCTTCCGCTTAATTGTTTTTTAAAATGATTTCTTCATTCAATTATGGTTTGACCCCCTTTAATGGAAAAACCGACTTTGCTATGTGGAAACAAAAAATGAAGTGTGTTTTGATTCAACAACGTGTTTATAAAGCGGTTGATCTTTCCTATCCTGCTGGCATGTCTGATGTTAAAAAGACTGAAATGAATGAACATGCTCTGAGTGCTATTTTTCTGAATTTGTCTGATAGTGTAATGAGGAAGGTTGGTACTATGGATGATGCTAGTAAACTTTGGAATAAGTTGCATGAATTATATACTGAAACCTCCCTGCCTAGTAAACTCTTTTTGCTTGAAAAATTCTTTAGGTTCAAGTTAGATTTGGACAAAGATATAAATACGAATTTAGATGAGTTTACTAAGCTTATTCAGGATATTAAGCAGACTGGAGACAAGCATATTGATGAGTATACCCCTATTATTTTGTTGAATGTCATTCCCGATTCATATAGTGATGTGAAATCAGGGATCAAATATGGTAGGGATAACATTACTCTTGATGTGGTAGTAAATAGCCTGAAGAGTAAGGAAATGGATTTGAAACAAAATGGGGGTAGTAATAATTCAGGTGAACATGTATTGCATGTTAGGGGAAGGGGTGGTAATAAGCGTTATGATTCTGATGATGAGAACGATGAGTCTAGTAATAAGTCGAATTCTCGTGGTAAGCCTAAGCATAGAGTTAGGAAGTGCTATAATTGTGGTGACCCCGGTCACAAAATTAGAGAGTGCACTAAGCCTAATAAGAATAAGAAAGAAGATCATGCTAATATGACTATTGTTGAAGAGAAAGAGGACTTTGGTGATGTTCATGCTTTGAGATTGCATGTGCGTCTTTGTGGTTATGATTATGCTTTGTGAAATCATGTTTTTTTGTGCTTTGTGTTTCTTGATTATGCTTTGTGAAATCATGTTTTATGCTTAGATTGAGTCTTTTGCATATATGTGTGGTCCTTTGTGTCTTTGTGTTCGGATGATAATCATGTTCGTTGTGCTTTGTTTTGCATGCTTAGTGCCTTTGTGATTTATTTGCTTTGTGAGTGCTTCGAGTGAGGTGGAGCACTTGTCTTTGTGGTTGGGCTCTTACGTACATGAACTAACTTTGTGTTTTTTCTTTTGCAGGTGCGGGAACTAACTTGGTGTGTTCTTTTGCAGGTACGTGAGAGCGGGTTGGGCGATGAAGAACTCCTGTTTGTTTCCAAAATAAGGGGCGGTGTATTGGCGCTGGACCAAATAGGTGGAGATGTTGGGCTGAGGATAGGGTAATGGGTATTTGGCCCAAGCGAATTAAAAATTTCTGAGGCCCATATCTCACTTCTCTTCTTCCTCTCTCCCAGAAGTCAGCGTATCTCAAATTGATAGTGTAATCCCCAATTGATATCAATCTCCATCTTGATTGATGCTATAATTTTGCCTTGCTCGGCTATAAATATATGGGGATTTCTATTGTTTGAGGTTTGGCGTTTAGAACTATCTTTGAGAGTAGTCCCAGAATCTGAGTGATATTCGTTGGAGAGGGAGAGAAGGGGTTTGGTTCGTGTGCCTGCACCGTCGGTCGGGACGAGGAAACCTGAGCCCGCTAAAACCCTCACTCTTACGGTGGAGGAGATGGCGACCCAACAACACTTCTCTCCAAATTCGAGTTTTAAATTAGGCAAAATTCTTTCATGATTGGACACCCGCCGCTCAGGCGAGCAGGTTCCTAATTTACGACAATTTTTTTGAAATTTTTTGTCGCTAATATTTGTAACCATGGCTTTTTTGCAGTTGAAGTTATTTCGTCGCAACTCCATGGCAAATGTTGATTTGTGACTGTTTTCCCGTCATTAGTGCCGCCACTAAAAGCCATCTCTTTTGTAACGATCTGAATTACTCTGTATAAATTAATTATGTACATCTTTCAACAAAATATATAAAAGGCTTGTTATTGCGAGAAATATTACTCACGCAAAAACGATCCTTTTTTAGATGTTTAGCAGTAATTAATAAGTTGACTAATTTTCTGATCCAACCACTACTATTGCCTCACAATTTTTTTTCACATGTCAAATGATGCTTGAAACCAATCACCTCACGACATACCTAAGTAGTATGCTCCAACCATTTGCCACCACAAGAAAATAAAGAATTAGCTGCAAAATTGGAATTGCCCACAAAATTTTTTTAACAAAAAACTTCGTATTGAGAATTGACTACGATTTACCTACAAAATTTTTTAATTATAAAAGCTTCTACATTTCTCAACTTAGAAACAACTTGTCTACAGAATTAATTTGCCTACGGAATAAAATCTCTAGATATAGTTACCTAACCATAATTATTCCGAGCTCTAAAATAGTCATTAAGAGAACACCCGGGATCGTCGAAGAGCACGTGACAAAATCAGACATGATCCTCCTAAAAAGGCAAAGAGCCGCCCCCGTACATAAGGACGAGAAGAATTTTCTCCACTAAAAGGGAAAACATTCAGAAGATCTCCACACAGAGCCACCTGGCGCAGGGAGATTGGCTCAACACCTGAGACAAAGAACAGACATACTCCTTCACCACATCAGGGAATATTTGGCATTTAATGAAATGGTCCCCCACCGAGGTCGGAAATGATATTTTTACCCCTCTATGTAAACCTTATAAATAGGGAAACCATGGACAAAAAACACAAGTTTAATCAATTTAAAAAGATACACACATTAAGTAAAGGGCAAAACTCCTGGCAAATCCTTTCTAATTTATTGCTTTCTTGCATTCCTTCATTCATTCATCATTAACTCACAATGATGAACATTCATATCTCCACTCATGCATTCAATGTGTTGTGACCATTTTGGACGACAGGTCGGCACCGGCCTGAGACGAGCCGGAAAAGGCAAAGCGACGCTCAGGTGTCGGCGCCAGCCTGACCGATCGATGTCCGACCTCAGCGGGCTCCGACCCCATTTTCCGACCTAAAAAATGAGGCCTGAAACCAGCTTAAAACACTCGTCTACGTTAATCCAGGTGCAGGACAAACGGGCCGAGACCGGACCGGACCGGCCTCGACCAAAGAAGACCAATAGAGGTCGCCGAGACACAACCAACATGCAGGAAGGATATCCGACCTCACGACCCACCAATAAGTCGGCCTCCGACCTCGTAGTGTCTCCGGCTTGCAAGAAGGAAATGGAGCACGTGATGAAATCTGGCAAGATCTTCCCCCAAGAGGAAAAAGACCGCCTCCGTACACAGTGACAGAGAGAATATCCCATCCAAATAAGGAAATAAGCCAGAGAATCGTCCTTTTTGGACATGTGTCAACACGCTAGTGGCCGGCCACCTGCAGGCTCTGGCATACCAGTGCCCGCGCGTCCTCAGAGGCTGGAGGCATTTAATGCTCCTGTCCCCCGAGAGGTCGGAAATGACCGATATACCCCTGTAGTGAGAAAACTATAAATAGTCACACATTTGTAACAAAAAGATAGTTCAATCCCATCAATCAAATCAATGCAATTCTCATTTAAGCCCAGGGATTAATAACCCCTGACAATTCTTGGTGTTCTAATATCTTTATTCCCAGTTCATCTTCTTCTTTAACTTTCTTCATCATAACTTCTTATTCAGCATTTATTACTTCAATCATTTGATGTTTTTGCCGATGCACACTTAAATAGCCATTAATCACCAGCACCACTATTTGGCAAACAACATTTGGCGCTAGAGGAAGGGGATCCAACCCGTCAAATTCATCTTCTCTTTACCTCTTTGAAGAACACTCACTGTTGTTCAAAGCTTCATACCTTCAAATCTTCAAAACTTCAGGTCACTAATTTCCAGAACGATGACAAACCAGAAGTCGTCCCAGGCCCATAAAGCCTCAGGAGCTCCGGCCACGCCGCGAGACGTCACGGCGCGAGCATCAGGGGAACCGATCCCCGCTCGCCATGGGAAGGCCACCCGCGTAGCCTCCCCAATCCGCTTTCCTGAGGAGCCCCTCCCGTTCCAGGGTCGGGACTTCCTTACTCCTGACCAAGCCGGGTCAGGACGACGCCGCCAGGCGGAAGAGGCAAGGGGGTGCCGAAGCACCACCTCCGCCTCGAAAAAGAGGGCTCACGCCCACGTTCTCAAAGGAAAGGCGAAAGCCTTGGAGTATCAGGGCGAAAGCCAATGTCGAGCGAACCCCGTCTCCATTCGGTCGCGTAGCTCCGCTCATCCGGTCTTCGAACGCTTGGGCACGACGGATCCGTCCTGGTACCCGAGTCGCCTCCCCAGTTATGATATCGGGTATGGGGATACGGAGTCCATAGCGAACTCCTGGAGCACGGCCCAAATGCCCCACAAACGGGCGGCCGAGGTCAGCTTGGCCCCAGCCAACTCCGCCAGGCGCAAGCTAAGCTTCGCCCAAAGCGGCCTGCTGGGGCGCGGAGCCCCTCGAGCGGACGTCTTTGACCGAATCGGCCCCCTGACCGACACCGGCGTTCAACCGGTCGAAACCCCGAGTCCGGAAATCGTCAAGATGCAAAAGCAGCTTGATGAGATGAAGGCGCTCCTGGAAGCGCAAGGCCAACCCAAGGCCCGACCGGTCGCCAACGAGCCCCTGGCTGCCGATATTGAGCTCGCCCCGGTTCAGCTCAAGATCGTCCCTCCACCGACCCCTCTCTACGAGGGAAAGACGGATTCGAAAACTCATCTGAGTAAATTCCGGATCTACATGACCGAGCGTGGCACAAACGACGCCACGAAGTGCAGGCTTTTCCCTCTTACCTTGGGCGATCTCGCCCACAGGTGGTATGTGTCTCTTTCGGCCCGATCGATCGACTCTTTCGCCACTTTGAGCGCGCAATTCACGTCTTACTTTGCGGCTAAGATTGCCCGGCCAGAGAACTGGCACCGCTTGATACGGATCCGCCAAGAGAAGGAAGAGTCCGACGAGGATTATGTGGCCAGGGTCGATGAGGTCATGCTGACCGGCGAACCAGTAAGCGACCAGATGGCCTTACACGCCACTCTAGGGGGATTCCATAGCCGGTCTCCAATGTTCAAACACCTTACTAAGGAGTTCCCAAAGAACTACACCGAATTCCGCGCCCGGACCGGTGATGATCTGGCTCGGAGGAAGTTACTGGCGCTCCGGCTTGGAGAATCCGAGCCAGCACCAAAAGAGACCGAGGCCGCAGCCCAGGCCTCCCCCAAGAGCGGCCACAAAGCCAGGAAAGTGGCCAAACCGCCCGGCAACTTCAAGTCCTTCGAGGACGTGGAGGTGCACCTTACTCAGGCCATGAGGCAGTCCCCGCGCATATCTTCAATGCGATCCAGCACCGGGATGTGCTTCCCCGGCCAAGGCCCTTCTCTGGAGATCGGTCCCAGCTGGACCCCAAAAAGTTCTGCGCCTATCACGACTCAATCGGCCATAATACGAGCAAGTGTCGTGATCTCCTCAAGCAGCTTTGGAAGCTGTTTGACGAAGGGTGTTTGAACGACCTACTACAGAGGCCAGCCGGCCGTCAGGAGAATCCACAGCAGCAGCAACGTCCCCCTTGAAGGAACGAGGAAGGGGGCCGGCCTTTGAGGCCGTTCGCAGCCTTGGAGGAAGACGATGATGAAGACGACCTTCCGCTAATGAACCCCGACGGTCGGATTAACATGATCCAGGCCGGTGGGGGAAATTTGGGTGGCCTCACTTCCATCCCAACGCAGTCCAACCAGAAGCGCAAAGCTGAGGTTCGGGCACTGACCAACGTCAACTTAGTCACCCCCCCAGAGCCAAAAATTCACAAAGATCTGGAGATAACTTTCTCCAATCGGGACCGGATCGGAGTTTTATATCCCAAAGGCGACGGGTTGGTGGTCGCCGCCCGCATCTTGGGCAAGGAAGTTCAACGGGTTTTGGTCGACAATGGGTGTTTCTGTAACATCATCTTTAAAGCTGTCCTAGACCAGCTCAGAGACCTCGTCAACTTCATAAAACTGATCGACCTTCAGCTGAAGGGCTTCGGGGACGCGACGGTCGCTGCTTACGGGAGGATCAAGCTCTCGGTGGAACTCATCTGTTGATATAATAAGGACGTCAAGATAACAAGGCCGCTAGATTTTATAATCGTAGATCAGCCAAGTTCATATAATGGCTTTCTAGATCGCATTCCAGCCCCGAGGGGACCTCTCCGATCACTGGAGTCATAATGGAGGTCGGATCCACCTCGTCCGGCCCCGATGGTGATCCCGACTTACAACCAATGCAAGTTGATGACCTCGAGCCTAGGATCGGTTTCGAACCCTCCGAGCTCGATCTCGACCCGAGATTCGACTCCAGCGACCGGCGCAGCTACCAACAAGCCACGGCCTTGGAGGACTTGGAGCACATTCCAGTCGATCCCCCGAGGCCGGAACTGGAAGTCCTGATCGGCTCTCGCATATCGACCGAAATGCAGGGGGAAGTGATCGAATTCCTCAAGGCCAACATAGGAGTTTTCGCTTGGTCTCACCAAGACATGGTCGGAATAGACCCAAAACACGCCTGGCATCGATTGAAGATCGACCCTAACAAGAGGCCCAGAAAAGAAGAAAGTTCGGCCCGAAAAAATATGAAGCGCTGGCCCAGGAGGTCAAGAAATTGTTGGACAACAAACTGATCGAGCAAGCCAAAGACGAGCCCCAATGGGTCGCCAACGCCGTCCTAGTTAAGAAAACAAACAACACTTGGAGACTGTGCATAGATTTCACCGACCTCAACGCAGCGTGCCCAAAAGATCATTTTCCGATGTCGCACATTGACCACTTGGTGGATAGCACGGCTGGCCACGAAATGATGTCCTTCATGGACGCCTTCGCCGAATACCACCAAATCCCGATGGCCGTCGAGGACATCAAATACACCTCTTTCCATACGGAAAAAGGACATATTCTCTTGGCTCCGGATGCCATTCGGTCTGATCAATGCCGGTGCGACCTACCAACGGTTGGTCAACAAGATGTTCGCAGATCAGATCGGAAAGACCATGGAGGTCTATATCGACGACATCGTGGTGAAAATTTTAAAAAAAGAAGACCATCTCAGAGACCTTGAGGAGACCTTCAAAATCCTCAAGGCGTACAACATGAAACTGAATCCGAAGAAATGCAACTTCGGAGTGGAGGCCGGCAAATTCCTCGGGCACATCGTCAGCCAGCGGGGAATCGAGGCCAACCCGGCCAAGATCAAAGCCGTCCTCGACATGCAGGAGCCCAGAACGATCAAGCAAGTGCAACGCCTGACCGGTTGCCTAGCTTCTCTTAACAGATTTGTAGCTCGGCTCGGAGACAAGAGTAAGTCTTTCTTCTCGACTATTAAGAACGTAAAATTTTCATGGAACAGGGAAAGCCAAGTGGCCTTCTCTAAACTAAAGGAGTACTTGGCGAATCCACAAATACTAGTCAAACCGGTCCCAGGAGAGAAGCTATACTTATATCTCGCAGCCTCCGAGGTCGCCCTCAGCGCGGTACTGGTCCGGGCGGAAGGTCAAAGCCATCTCCCGATCTACTTCGTGAGTCAAGCCCTACATGACGCCGAACTCAGGTACACCCCACTCGAAAAATTGGCTTACGCTCTGGTCATGAGTGTGAGAAAGTTGAGACCCTACTTCTTCGACCACCAAGTGGAGGTCCTCACCACCCTACCCTTAAGGTAAGTTTTGCACCGGCCGGACACCAGCGGCAGGTTACTGAAGTGGTCATTAGAGATAGCTCAATACGGAGTCACGTACGCCCCGAGAACAGCCATCAAGGGCCAGGCACTGGCCGACTTCATAGTAGAGCTCACTTCCCCTCCAAAATTCACAAGGATCGACCATCCCCCATGGAAACTCTACGTGGACGGATCGTCAACCAACGCTTGCACCGGGGCCAGAATCATTCTGGTCGGACCGGAGGGCAAGAGTTTCACTCATGCGGTCCATTTCGGCTTCCCAGCCACAAACAACGAAGCGGAGTATGAGGCCTTGGTCGGGGGTCTCGAACTCGCAATCGCCATTGGAGTATGCCGACTGCACGTCTTCATGGACTCCCTGCTCGTAGTAAATCAAATAAAAGGAGGTACGAGGCTCGGGGGGAGCAAATGGTGAAATACCTCGACCTGGTCACAACCTTGTGCGAGAAATTTCACCAAATTTTTATAGAACAAATCCCGAGGGAGCACAACACCCAGGCCGATGCCCTTTCGAAGCTTGCAACCGCAGAAGGGGCCGCCGACCTCGCTAACATCCAACTCTCCACGCTCGGGACCCCCACGGTGATCCGTGCACAAGTGTCAACCGTTCTAAGCACTGACGAAAACTGGATGACTCCGATCGTGAAATATTTGAAGACCGGCATTCTCCCAGAAGATAGGGTTCAAGCCTGGCAACTGCAACTCCGGTCATCGAGGTATACTCTCATTGATGATCTTTTGTATAAAAGAAGTTTCACCCTTCCACTTCTAAAATGTATAACCCCGGAGCAAGGCCAGAACATTCTGGCCGAGATCCATGAGGGGGTGTGTGGAAATCACGCCGGAGGCCAGGCTCTAGCCCATAAAGCAATCAGACAAGGATATTTCTGGCCGACCCTGAACAAGGACGCGGTCAACTTCGCAAGGTCGTGCCACAAGTGTCAGATCCTGGGACCCAAAGTCAAGTTATCCCCCGAGCAGCTCTCCTCCATGTACAGCCCTTGGCCTTTTGCTCAGTGGGGCATCGACCTGATCGGACCGATGCCCACTGCGTCCGGGGGCCACAAATTCGTCGTCGTGGCCGTTGACTATTTCACAAAGTGGGCGGAGGCCGAGCCGCTCAACAAGATCAACCAAAACCAAATCATAAAGTTTATTTGGAAGAATATCATATGCCGTCTCGGCCTACCTCAAGTGATCATCTCCGACAACGGAAAGCAGTTTGACGGCCTCCAGATGATCCAATTTTGTGAGAGGTGGAAAATCAAGAAAGTTTTCTCCACCCCCTACCACCCGCAGACGAACGGCCAGGTGGAGGCCGTAAACAAAATCCTCAAGCACACTATAAAAGCTATGCTTGAGGACAAGAAAGGCAAGTGGGTGGCCGAGCTACCAGACGTGCTTTGGTCGTATCGAACAACTACAAGAAACTCAACGGGCGAAACACCTTTCGCTTTAGCCTTTGGAACCGAGGCCGTTATCCCATCAGAGGTCTCTCTCCCAAGCCACCGGGCGGCCCAAATGATCACTAAGGACAACGACACCACCCGGATGATCGATTTGGACATGTTGGAGGAGAAAAGACTCAACTCCGACCTCCGTAATGCGGCCTATAAGAAGAAATCCAAAAAAAAATTCAACTCCAAAGTAAAGGCCAGGCAATTCCAGGTCGGCGACCTCGTCCTCAAGAAGGTTCAAGTTCCCAAAGGGGTATTCGGCCCGAACTGGGAGGGCCCGTTTAGAATATCCAAGTGGCTCTCCAAGGGAGCTTACGAGCTGGAACTCATGGATGGCACTCCGGACCAATACCCCTGGAATGCAGTTCACTTGAAAAAATACTATCAGTGATCAAGTTGTACTATGTAATCAAAGTTCATGTCAATACAAAGTTCCGTGCGCAACTCAATCTCATTCAAAAATTAAGCTCAGTTCAAAAGCGTATGTCGACCGTATCGAGGTCGGCATATCACACTTGAGCTCGGGAAGGCCATCCAAGGATCATATAAAAACCGAGCTCGGTTCAAAAGCATATGCCGACCGTATCGAGGTCGGCATATCACACTTGAGCTCGGGAAGGCCATCCAAGGCCATATAAAAACCGAGCTCGGTTCAAAATCATATGCCGACCGTATCGAGGTCAGCATATCACACTTGAACTCGGGAAGGCCATCCAAGGCCATATAAAAACCGAGCTCGGTTTAAAAGCATATGCCGACCGTATCGAGGTCGGCATATCACACTTGAGCTCGGGAAGGCCATCCAAGGCCATATAAAAGCTGAGCTCGGTTCAAAAGCGTATGACGATCGTATCGAGGTCGGCATATCTCACTTGAGCTCGGGAAGGCCACCCAAGGCCATCTAAAGATCAAGAAAAGTCTAAGGGCGCATGCCGACCGTATCGAGATCGGCATACCTCATATTCACTTGTCAAAATTTGAACATTTTTTAGCAGGGATATAAACAACAAGGCATTTAAAAGCGAAACAACAAAGTTGAGGGAAACTGGTTCATAGCAAAACCGGTCTAAAGCCGGAAGAGGAATACAATAGTTCAAAGAAAAACAACTACCGGTTAGAAGCCGGTTACATCAAGAAAGCATAAAAAAAAGTTAAGGCAAAGAAAATTTAAGGGTCGCCTGCCCCGGCCGCTGGGCTCGCCTGCCCTCCAGTTCCGGCCACAAAGGCAGCCACCTCATCTATACAGGCCTCCGCGACACCTCCGCCCGGCACCTGGGAGCCCTCCGGAGGAGCCTCTTCCTCTTCTGCCTCTCCTTCCTCTTCACCACCGGCCTGGGGATTCTGACCCGGCTTGATCAGCCTGTGTCGATGGGGAAACCAAGAAAGGTCCACCCCATAGTCGGTCTCAAGATCGAGGAAGGGCAGCCAGTAGCCTTCACTGATCGGGTTCTTGGCGGCATAATCCCAGAAATAGTCTTCCTGGGCTTTGGTGTCAAGACCGGCTTGGCACCCGACCCGGATCATATTGGCAGCGGCTATATAAAAGCAGAACTCTGAGAAGAGTGCAGGGTTGGCAACCGGATCCTACGGGTCGAATGCCGGCCGGCTCAGGGCAGCGGCCAACTCTTTATCCTTTTTCTGAATTTCTTTCTCTAGTTCAGCCTCCCGGGCTCGAGCCGAGTCGGCATCCCCCCGAGCCTTGTGCACCTCCAGCCGTAACTTAGCGTTGGCATCCTCCATCTCGGAGACCCGGTTTCGGGCATCTGATTAGGCGTGAAATTGTCATGATTCGTCGCTCGAAATGCCCTAGTTTTGGTTGATTTTGTTGAGTATTTAGAGTCATTTGCGTATCATTTTCATAAACTAATGAATTTGTCTCTTTGATTCTCATAGGTGGATAGAGGGCAAAAAGAGGAGTTCGTAGAACTTTGAATTGACTCAAACGGACTCCCGGATGAGAAGATATCGAAGAAATACGAAAAGTACTAGTTCGAGGGAGCAGAAGTATCATTGGAGTGCACAAGCTAGAGGAGCTCGAGCACTAGTGCTCGAGCAGTCGTGCAAGGCACACGAGGAGGTGCAACTCGTGCACTAGTGCACGAGCAAGAGAGCCGGTCATGCACTAGTGCACGAGTGCGGCTGGTCGTGCAGTTTCTTGTCTCTGGATGATTGAAGGTGCTCGAGTTGACGGTGCTCGTGCACTAGTGCACGAGCAGTGCACGAGCATGCGCGTTTTTTGGCCCATACGTTCCCGACTCGACCCGTTGCCTATATATACTTTCCCGAACGCGTTTTGAAGAGGAATGTCCACGAATTATCACATACAAAATCACTTTTAGGCTTAGTTTTTAGAGAGAGAAAGAGGGGCAAGCTTTAATTTTACGTTTCGAGGTTTTCCTTTACGAATTCACATAACGGTTTTACTTTTTAGTTTAGTTTCTTCAGATCTTTGTTCTTGAACACATTTAAATTTCGTCTTATTTATTTAATTTCAGTTCTTAAATTTATTTTCTTTCAAAACCCTAGTTCATGCTTTCTAAGTTTTCAATTCAATTCATTATATATGTTCATGTTCGTTATTTATTCAATTGCTTTTGTTATCGCTATAACTATGTCCGGCTAATACCCTTGCATGCTTGGGGTAGGATGAACTCGTAGAAGTAGGTTGTGGGTATGTAATTAGGGTAATTCGTGATGTTAGGTTTTAATTCTCTTAATTAATGAATTCTTAAAATTAATCTTAAGTTTACTTTTGAATTTCGTTCGAAAAGTGTTAGAGAGAGGACGACCGTATCACTCTTTAACAACGAGTAGACTTAACGAGAGGGTTTAGAAAGGGTTAATTCATCTACCAGTTTAGCGAAGGAGGACGACCGCATCACCTTAGTTAAATTAGGGTCTCATTAATTAAGCACAATCTATTAACTCGTTAGTGGATTAGTGAAGTCGAGTGTTAGGGTAAAGTATTAGGGTTTAGAATCTTGAGCTTTTATCTTGCATTCTTTTACTTAGGTTATTTCTTGCGCATCACAGTTATTTTGATTATGTACCTGCTCCGTTAGTATACGTAGGGATTCCTATCTTGAGCATCAC
The DNA here is from genome assembly GCA_947034835.1 of Ballota nigra. NCBI lineage: Eukaryota > Viridiplantae > Streptophyta > Magnoliopsida > Lamiales > Lamiaceae > Ballota > Ballota nigra. Next base: position 46,616,089 of record OX344722.1, read on the forward strand.
CATCTCTTACTTGAACACAAACCTTAGTTAATTTGTCTTCTTTAGTATTTTAGTTTAATTAGTTTATTTTAGTTTTAATTAATCTTTCTAAAAAATTCCAAAAACATACACTCATATTAGCTACGACGCGTAGATCTTCAGGGATCTGTTCGCATACACACTTTCCCTTGGGTTCGATATACTTGGTCATTATACTTGCTCATACTACAGTGAACCCGTACTCTTGCGGGGAAGCTACTAGTAAAAGCTAGTACATTCGCTCCAAGTCAATGGCGTCGTTGCCGGGGATGGCGTTGTATGTCTTTTGAATTGGACTTGTAGATAGCTTAGTAGTTAGTAGTGAGTGATTTTCTTTTCTGTTTTTTTTTATTTCGTACATATTCGGCAGTTGCGTTTTGATTCTTTTGTTAGTGTTTCAGGTTTATTAAAACACGCTCACAAGGCAATACGAGCGAAGAGAAGTTACCGTTAGATCCTGAGACAATAGCAAGAAGAAACCGAGCCTTCTTAAGAAGGATGAACGCTGCCGGATGGAAAGAACCAATGGACATTACTAATGAGTTGGATGATGTCGAGAATGAGTTCAATCAGGCATTGAACCGGGTTGACGGCATTGATTGCAATACCAGTAAGAATCAAGATCCGTTAGGAGAAAGCTAGAGCCAAAACCCGGGAACTCAGATTCAAAATAGCCCAGCTCATAACATTGTCCAAAATCCTCATAACAACCCTGCTTACCCACATCCTAACTTTTTACAAAATAACTAACCTTATCCATCTTATCCATACCCACCTTATCCGTATCCACGATACTGATTAGGCTTGAAATTGTCATGATTCGTCACTCGAAATACCCTAATTCTGGCCGATTTTGTCTAGTATTTGGAGTCAATTGAGCATTATTTCTATAAATTGATGAATTTGTTTCTTTAATGCTCGTAGGTGAATCGAGGGCGAAGAACGGAGTTCGTAGGACTTTGAATCGACTCAAACGGATGCCCGGATGAGAAGATATCGAAGGAATACGATTGGTGTTAGTGTTGAAGAAGAAAAGTACTAGTTGGAGAAATTTTGGGAGCATTCGAGTAAACCACTCGAGCGCCACCGCTTGAGCACGTTGCTCGAGCGCCCAAAACATACAGAAAATTTCGAGCGCTCGAGCATCTCGAGTGCCACCGCTCGAGCGTGTTGCTCGAGCGCCCCAATTATACAGAAGATTTTTAGCGCTCGAGCACCTGTGTCATTTGAGCTCCATGCTCGAGCGCGACCGCTCGAGCGGGTTTGCTCGAGCACCTTCATGTTTGGCATTTTAAAAGGCATTTGTCGGCCCATGAGTTCACGATTCGGCCCGTTGCATATATATACTCGTCTCAAGCTCGTTTTTTAGGGATACCACACATCACTTGATAGATTTTGACTTTTAGAGTTCATTTTTTGGAGAGGAAGGAGAGAAGCAAGCTTTACGTTTACGTTTTTTAGGTTTTCGTTACGAATTCATATTACGATCTTACTTTTTAGTTTAGTTTCTTTATATTTTTGTTCTTGAACAAGTTGAGACTTCTTTTCTTGAGTTAATTTCAGTTTATTCTTTTATTTCGTTAAACCCTAGTTTATGTTTGATCTCTTCTTCGTTTTAATTATCATGTTCATGTTCGTTACTTATTCAATTGCTATTATTTACGTAAAATCTATGTCTAGCTAAAACCCTTGCATGCTTGGGGTAGGATGAACTCATAGAAGTAGGTTGTGGGTACGTAATTAGGGTAATTCGTGACGTTAGGTTTTAATTCTCTTAATTAATGAATTCTTAAAATCAATCTTAACTTTACCTTTGAATTTCGTACGAAAGTGTTAGGAAGAGGACGACCGTATCACTCTTTAACAACTAGTACTCTTAACGAGAAGGTTTAGAAGGGGTTAATTAATCTACTGGTTTAGCGAGAGAGGACGACCGCATCACCTTAGTTAAATTAGGGTCTCGTTAATTAAGCATGATTCATTAACTTGTTAGTGGGTTAGTGAAGTCGATTGATAGGATAAAGTATTAGGGTTTAAAATCTTGAGCTTTCATCTTACGATCTTTTACTTAGGTTATTTCTTGCACGTCACGATTATCTTGATTATGTACCAGCTCCGTTAGTATACGTAGGGATTCCTATCCTAAGCATCACCATCACATACTTGCAAACAACCCTTGATTCTTAGTTTAATTTTGTTTTTTGCATTCCTAGGATAATTTTAGTCTTTTAATTAATCTTTCAAAAAAACCCAAAAACATTACACTCATATTAGCTACGACGCGTAGATCTTCAGGGATCTGTTCACATACACTCCATCGCTTGGGTTCGATATACTTGGTCATTATACTTACTCATACTACAGTGAACCCGTACTCTTGCGGGGAAGCTACTAGTAGAAAGCTGGTATTTTCGATTCAAGTCAATGGCGTCGTTGCCGGGGATGGCGTTGTATGTCTTTTGAATAGGACATGTTGATAGCTTAGTAGTTAGTAGTGAGTGATTTTCTTTTCTGTTTTTTTTTATTATTCGCTACATATTCGGCAATTGCGTTTTGATTCTTTTGTTAGTGTTTCAGGTTTATGAAAATATGCTCACAAGGGAATACGAGCGAAGAGAGGTTACCGTTAGATCCTGAGACAATAGCAAGAAGAAACTGAGCCTTCTTACGAAGGATGAACCCTGTCGGAGGGAAAGAACCGATGGACATCACTAATGAGTTGGATGAGGTTGAGAATGAGTTCAATCAGGCATTGAATCGGGTTGACGGCACTGATGGCAATACCAGTAAGAATCAAGATCCGTTAGGAGAAAGCCAGAGCCAAAACCCGGGTACTCAGAACCAAAATAGCCCAGCTCAGAACATTGTCCAACATCCTCAGAACAACCCTGCTTACCCACATCCTAATTTACCACAAAACAACTTACCTTACCCACCTTACCCATACCCACCATATCCGTATCCACCATACCCGTACCCTCCACCTCCAGTTTACAACCAACCACCTCCAGTTCAACACGTACCCGCACCACCTGTCACTACAAGAAATTTGAGAAATCGCGACGACAAAATTCGTCATAAAAACATCATTTTTCGTCACAAAAGGTATATGGTGACAAAAAAAATTCGTCGCTAAGAACGTCGCGGTAAGTGCGTCGTATTAGGTAAATGTGACGTTATTTTAATTCGTTACCAAAAAATATCATTTGGTGACGATAAAGGTCATTGTCGTTATATCTTTACATCTATAGTGACATATTAATCGTCACATTTGAAATCAAAATTCGTTACTTTATATGGTATTTCGTCACTAAAAGTTCAATTTTACACGACGATTTGATTTATTGTCATTAAAAACTATCTTTTTTGTGACGATTATCATTATAGTACTGACCTTGTCAAGTTATAGTGACTTTATTTTTGTCACAATTAGATTAATTCTTTCGTCATATTTTGTATAATTCGTCACAATAGAGTTGTTCTTTCGTGGCAAAATAATGATCGTTGTTATATATGTATATATATAATGACGATAAAATTTGTCACTAAAGATTTAGATTTTGTGACAAAATATTTATCGTCACTAAATGATGTGGAAATGATGATAAAATATTTTGTCACTATAATATTCTATTTGGTGACAAAGATGATAATCATCACTAAAAATTTAGTTGCAGTGACAATTTTTTTTGTCATATTTCAAATAATTGATCATGAAAAAATTAGACTAGAGTGACACAATTCGTCACAAAAAATAAAAATTTTGCGACAAAATGCCTATTGTCACTAAAGATGTGGTGATGAATTTTTTGTCATAATAATATATCAAAAACGTTGTTAACGGTCACAAAAAATTTCGGTATAATATAACAACCATCATAAAAATATAATTTTATCATAAAAATAACACATATTGTGACAAATAATTAATCATTAAGTGATTACTTCTATTGCTAATTTATTTAAATATATTTATTTATATTGTCATATTAAATATTAATTATGTGATTATACAAATTGCCGTAATAAACTAAATTCAATTACTAAATGTAATAAAAATATTACAACAAAATCTAAAACAAAGGTAAAATAAATTAATTTGCGTTAACAAATGTAATACATAAATTTCATTAATCAAATGATATTATATGAAAGGAAAATGGAAAAAAAAAATCCTAGTTCAGTGATCAATAATCCTTGCAGGAATAAAACTAATAAGAACAAAGGTTGCACTTGACATATAGTCTCGGCCAACAACCATGTGTGTTGCCATGCTTAAATCCAAGATTCAATGCATCGCCTGTAATAAAAAAATATACACATAATGAGTAAAAACATTAAATTTATATTATTAATATTGAAATTAAACCACTGAATCATAAAAGTTTAGGAGAAATAAAAGCCAACCTTTACCATTAAAAAACACTCATTAGCTTGTTGATAATTGCACTTTGGGCAAACAATTGCTCTTTTAAATTTGTCATTCATGCACCTTCAGATAGTTGGTCTTTCAAAACAATTACTTATGTTTTGAGACCATATGAATTGATGTAACTAGGACATTGACTTATTAACACTTTGGTAGGGATATGTGTTAATTTGTATTGTTCCATGTCATTAGACGGTCTCATACAAGTTTTTGCCTAAAAGAAAATACTGCAGTATATTTATTGTCTGATTTAAATTATAGAAAAAAATATCTTTCCAAGTTCCTCTTCCCCAATCCAAAACAATATCATGAACAAGAATTTTTGTGAAAAAAGTTTGATCCATTCAAGTTTTGATTGACATAAAATAAAATAATTTGACCATTTTTATCACAAATAAAATCAAGATCATGTACAAATTATAACCTGATCACCGAACCTAAAAAAAAGAATCTTGAACACTAGTTTTATATATACATTATTCAACTGAATATATCTTTCTTAGATTTGAAATTTGTCCCACTCGATGAAATGATTGATTATTCATTAACAAATCAAACATTCTATAATAAATGACAAAACATAGGAACTTAGAAATTGATGCTATCTTATTTCTGGACTCGTATGGTTGGGGCAATTGATCAAACAGATATAGTGCACGATATGATACATCAAATAGAAAGATTGTGTGGTATAATATCTGATTCTGTTATGGGGGACTGAAACTAAAGACCAAACACCCGTTTAGAATCGAAATCACTGGAATAAAAATCAAAAGCAATCAGTACACAATTGAAATCACTAATTTTAACAAACGAGCAAATGACGGATTGAAGAGAAACTTTTGTGAAATTATGAAAAAAATAAAAACAAAAGAGCAGAAGAATTACCCGCACTCTGTTTATCCAAGGTTTTAAGAGAATGAGACTTTGTTGATCCACAAATTGAAGAGAACGATCCACGTAATAGAACAAAAATTTGAAGCAGATATATAAGGCGTTGTTACGATGGAAGGGATTTGGTTTTGGGTATCTCAATATGAATATCTTTTCTATTCCAATCTCAACGTGAATATCTATATAAAAAGGAAATGAAGATTTTCTTCTGCAATCAAAATTGATTTGGTTGGAATTCCCCCCTAATCACACCTCTGTGTTCATTTTTAAAATTTTAATGACCCGCCAAAGCATTTATTTTACTCCTTTTCAAAACTCCCAAATACTTTTTTAACAAAAATATTTAACTTTTATTTGGATTAAAAATTTTATTTAAGACAAAGTATAGAGTGAAAATGGTTTATACATGAATCATTAAACGGTATTAGTTGTTTTGACTAAAGAGTATTAATGTTTTCACTGAAGAGTATTACTTGTTTATACTGAAGAGTCTTAGTTGTTCAGTGAAAACAAACTAAAATTCTTCGGTGAAAACAACTAATACCCTTCAGTGAAAATAACTAATACACTTTTGTGAAAATAACTAATACCCTCCAATAATTCATGTATGAACCATTTTCACTCTATACATACTCTTTATTTAATTTTATATTGGGAAATAAGGATGTAATCGAATCGAGTCAAACTTTAAAGTTTTGAAATTTGTGTTTTTTATTATCGAGCCAGACAAAGTATTGTGCACTTTCATTAAAGGATATTAATTATTTATACTTTAAGGTATTAGTTTGGAATGATATTATTTATTAGTTGAAGGATATTAGTGTTTCATTAAAAGATAGTAATTGTTTTACTATAAGATATTAGTTATAAATCAGTTTTACAGTGAAATTGGTTCACACAAGACTAACTCATCGAGTCAAGCTCAAGTTTTCATGTGTTTTTTTAGCTAAGGAATCTATACAAGCCTAATCAAGCTTAATAATATTAATATTAAGTAAAATTATTCATTGGTTAATAATAAAAATAAAATCATATGTTTCTAAGAAGACAAAGTATAAAATGAAATCATTCATACATAAACCATTTAAGGGTATTAATTAGTTGTTTTGACTAAAGAGTGTTAGTTGTTTTCACTGAAAGTAGTAATTGTTTAGTGAAAACAAACTAAAACTATTCAGTGAAAACAACTAATCAATACCCGAACAGTTTCACTCTATACTTTGTCTTCTTAGAAACATATGATTTTATTTTATATTAAATAATAAATAATTTTACTTAATATTAGTATTATTAAGCTTGATTAGGCTTGTATAAATTCCTTAGCTAAAAAAAACACATGAAAACTTGAGCTTGACTCTATGAGCTAGTCTTGTGTGAACCAATTTCAATGCAAAACTAATTTATAACTAATATCTTATAGTAAAACAATTAATATCTTTTAATGAAATATTAATATGCACTTGAATTTTGAATTCAATTTAAAAATTGTTAAACTTTGAAAAGTCAAAATTTATTTGAAATTAAATTCAAAATCTAAGTGCACCTGTAAATTTGGGTGCATATAAGAATTTGTATTAAAAGAATATAAGAAGAAATAGAAGTAATCAAGCTATATTCTATATTGGCACTTACTGGAAAAAAGAATGATGAAAACTTTTGGGAAAAATTCATGCGGGGAACAGAGGAAGGGTAAGGATTGTTGGACATAATCATAAGAATTGCATTAAGGGTTGAAGGGAAGGGGTTTGGAAGAATTGCAATATTAAGGAACACAATATTAATAAAGTTCGGTTCACAAGCAGCTTATTTGGTGTGTATCTTTCGTTTTCAATTTAGATTAGAGGTATAAGGTTCGAACTTTGTTTTGTCATTTTTATATATATAAAAAAAGTTAATATTAAAAGATCACTTTTCATATTAGGAAAAGTTGTTTAAAAGATAATAAAAAAAAAAAAAAAAATCAACTAAAACGTTTAGAATTTTTTTTGGCTTAGTTGTCGTTAATATTAAATTTTTCTTAGGAGGTCTCGTGTTCGAACTTTATTATTGTCGTTCAAAAAAAAAAACTTTATTATTATATTTTATTTTTTATGTGACGAATTTTATTTTTTGTCAACTTAAAGTAATAAATCACGATGAATGATTATGGATTATTTTTTTCACTAAAATGGTTACCCTCTGAAAACTAATATTTTTCCCATTAAAGAAAGTATTATGTGAATGATATTCATGGTGAAACTTGTTTTAATGGTATTAGTAATTATATTACACTAAAGTATCAGTGTGAGTTGCATTAAATTTAAAGGTATCAGTTCCAGAGAGTATTAGTTGTTTTAACTAAAATATACGTATTAATTGAAGTAGTATTAGTTACATTTCACTAAATATATTAATTGTTTCAATATAAGGTATTAATATATTGATTCACAATAATAGTTATTGTGGGTATTATTCACCTAATACTTTTCTTATGAAATATGAAACTCAATTATTTTTATATGACATAATTTTATATTAGTCAGCCTCAAGTAATAAATCAGGATGAATCTGATGATTATGGAAATTTGTCACTAAAATGATTACCTATAAAAATTCATTAACAAATATGAAATTCAAGTTTGCCATGAAATATGGTCATTACTTAGTCACAAATAAAAAATAATAATTATGATGACAATAAAAAATTTTGTACCAAAAAATATACTCCCTCCGTCCACCAAAGTTGTGCCCCAATGTTTGAGCACCAATTTTTTTTTTATTTTTTTTTTAGAAAAAGATAAAGTAAGAATAAAATAATTATTTGTGAGAGTAAAATTAAATTATTAACAAATAAAGGAAAAACAAACTTTTAAATAAATAAATAAATAAGGAAAGTGGACACAATTTTAGTGAATAGAGAGATTATATTCTAATAAATAAATTCAAATTTGTCTCATTTGTATAAAATTAATGAAAACGAAATTTCAGCGACATGAAAAAATTCATTGTAGAATTTATCACTTTCTTTTGTAAAAAAAAGTGACAATTGGTAGTTAATCGTCACTATATATAACTATTAGTGACGAAAGAAGATGTCGCTAATTTTTCCAAACAATTGATGACGAAATATAAAATCATCATGAATATATTATATTATATAACGAATATGATCGTCACTAGTTAAACTAAATATCGTCACCAAATGATATTGTGACGAAATAAGTGTGTCATTAATTATTCAAAATAATTAATGAAAAAGCCTAAAATCGTCAAGAAAAAATTAAATTTCATGACATTGAATATTGTCACCAATTATTTTAAATATTGTCACAAAAGGTTATTGTGACGAATTTCTTGTTGTCGTCATGAAATTTACAAATTAGTGACGAAAAAAGTTAGTAATGGTGACAAAATAAATATTTATCACGATTTATAATCTTTCGGTGACGAAAATATTATTTGTCACCTTTACGTAACAATTTGTGACAAATAATACATCGTCGAAAAAAAATTCGTCATATAAAGTGTGATTTCCTGTAGTGTGTAGTTCCTCAGCCTGTACCTCAGAACGCAGATCAGAATATGGCTATTCGAGGAAGGTTTGCGGCGCAGCCACAACGGTACTATGATGGAGTGGCATTGCCTCCAGTTGAGGCAAACAACTTCTCGATTTCCCCAGGAATTCTAAAGCTGCTTACAGAGAACCAGTTCAAGGGGGTGATCGGGAAGGAGAATCTTCATACTCACCTGAGGAGTTTTCTAATGATATCCTCCACTTTCAATTACAATGGCATGTCTGAAGATGCCAAGAGGCTTAGGTTGTTCCCATTCTCATTGACGGGAATAGCTAAAGAGTGGTACGATAATACACTTCCACGGGGAGGTATTACCACTTGGGCCGAGCTCGAGCGTCTGTTCCTCGAGCGATTCTACCCTCCATCCAGAACGATCAAAGCAAGGATTGCGATCTCTTCCTTCCGCCAGAAGCAAGAAGAGGACCTACGTCAAGCGTGGGAGAGATACTCAAACATGCTGATAGAGTGCCCGCAGCACGGGTATAATGAGGGAGATATTATGGCATTCTTCTACAGTGGTGCCAACAAGGCTGGGCAAGACCATCTAGACGTCTGTGCTAGTGGATCATTTCTGAATCAAGGAATAGAGAGGTGTAGAGAGATCGTAGACAATAGAGTCACGAATGCCGGGGCTTGGAGTGTGGATGCAGACTTCCAGAGAGTGCATCAGGTTGAAGAGGGTGAAGGAACGAGAAGGCTGTTGATGGCCATGATGGAAAAGATTAACAACCTCGAGTTGGGGAAGAATTTGGTTGGAGAGCATGCAACAGAGAATGAGAGAGTAAACCAGCCAAGTGGACAGCAAGAGGTAGCCAATTACATGGGAGGTCCGTATTACAATCAGAATGGCTACCAAGGTGGAAATCAGTATGGAAGGCCTTCTTATGGCCAACCATTTGTACCTCCAGGTCCTCAGCCACCTCAAAATCAATGGAGGAACACACAAGGCTATCAAGGAGGCCAGCAGCCTCCTCAGAACCAATGGAGAAAGAACGAGAATTTTTTATATGCTAACCCGAAGGTGGGTGTTACAGTTCCTCCGGGTGTTGACCCAGGTTCAAAGCCTCCGGGTGGAGAAGGCGGTTCCTCAACTGAGGAGATGTTGAGAGCGATTCTACAGAAGGTGGAGGAAGGAAGTAAGAGGTTGTCATCCTTGGAGTACGATATGAAAGAGTTGCATAAAAAGGGTGATCAACGTGATCAAGAGCTCCAGAAGATGAATGTTGAGTGGAATAGAACTCAACAAGAGAACAATCGAAGATTCACTTCCATAGAATTTCAGATGGGGCAGATGGCAAAGTCATTGAATAGAGAACCTGGAAAATACCCTTCAATGCCTGAGGGTAATCCCAAGGAGTATTGTAAGGCTATCCAGCTTAGAAGTGGAACCAACTATGATGGTCCCCAGATACCTGCTGATTCTGAGACGCCCCAAGGAGATGTTGAGATAGAGGGGAAAGAACATAAGAAAGATGGAGATGAGATTGATGAGGTGAGAGTTGAGGGTGAAGACATCCAGAAGGGAGAAAGTGAGCAAATTGAGAGAGTTCCGAAGTGGAAGAAGGCAAAGGAAATAAGGGAGAAAGTGAAAGAGACCGAGCGAGATGAATGGGGGGTACCCAAATCTGTGATACCCGTCCCATATCCACAACGCTTCATGAAATAGAAGTTTGATGAAAAGTTTGCTAAATTCCTTGATATGTTTAAACAATTGCATATTAATATCCCTTTTTATGATGCTTTAGAACAGATGCCCAACTATGCAAAGTTTCTGAAGGACTTGATCACGAAAAGACGGCGAGTGGATGAGCCAAAGTTGGTGCAGCTGAACCATGAGGTGAGTGCATTAGTGCACAAGGTGCTTCCTCCAAAGCTGAAGGATCCCAAGAGCTTCACCATTCTTTGTGATATCGGGAACAGGATCAAGAAGGGAGCGCTATGTGACCTCGAAGTGAGCATTAATTTGATGTCGTTGTCGCTTTTCAAGAAGTTGGAAGGTGGTGAACTTCAGCCGACAATGATGACACTTCAACTAGCCGACCGGTCTATCACGAGACCTCAAGGTGTGGTTGAAGACGTCCTTGTGAGAGTTGGAGAGCACATTTTTCCATCCGATTTCGTGGTCCTAGAGATGGAGGAAGATGAGCACGTGCCCCTGATCTTGGGAAGACCGTTCTAAGCTACGGCGGGGATGGTGCTAGACGTGGTAAATGGGAAGATTACGTTGAAAGTTGATGATCAAGAAGTGAAGATTTCCCTATATGAAGCCATGAAGCACCCGAAGGAGGACGAGAGTTTGTATTACATGGATGCAATTGATCCTCGTGTTGAAGACACACCTCCTATCTCTAATCTTTCTCATGTTCATGATTTCGTTAATCCTTCACTTGATAATTTAACCCATGAGCATTATGATCTTGATTCTTTTGATAGGGGAAAAGTGAAGAAGTTGAAGGAGGAAGAAGTGAAAAAGGTGGACGTGATCCAGTTGGAAGGGGAAGGAGGAGATAGGAAGAAAAAGTCCAAATTCAAGAAATTGTTTGGAAAGACCCCTCCAGATAAAGGTAAGAAGGAGTTGAGACCCATAACACTTGGGGATGAGAAGGAAGAAAAGGAGTTCATGATGGAGGGGCATCGAGGAAAGACATGCAAGCACCACTCTTATGAGAGTAAGGGAGGTAAATTTGAGTATGATGTCCCATAAGCTCCTTCGAGCTTGGTCCGGCTTGAGGACCTTAAAAATAACGTTGAATGGGAGGCAACCCATTTTTACTTGCTTTTGAGTGTTTTTAGTTATTTGAGTTTTATGATATTAGGGTGTTTTTGAATCGTAAGTTTTAACCTCGTACTTGAGAGTTAATTTTGTAGGCTTATCTCGATGGAGTACTCAAAAGGGAGGAACTCAAGCAAGGGAGTGTGCTACGTTTGAGAGAAACCGAATTGTTTGGATGAGGTAACCCACAACCCCAAACTTAGACCTCTTCGCAAGGTCGAAGTTTGGGGGGTGGAGTTTTTTATGTTTCTTGTTACATTGCACTGGAGCCTCCCTTATCTTTGAGTGTGTTTGGTTATTTGGTGCCTTGAGATGCTCCTTGAGGTGATTTTGATCTGAGTCGCTATTGCATATTTCATGCATATCAATCATCTTATGCTAGTTGATTGCTATCTTTGAGTATGATTTGATGAGTAGGGTGATTTGTGGATTTGAGTTGGGGACTCTTTTGTGTGAGTGGTTGAGCTAGAGTTGATTTGAGAAAGAACTTGTATGCTTGTGAAATTTTCTTTTGAGTACTTGTGTGATGAGAGTGAGAATTCACTAGGACTAGCATGGTTGTGAAAGCCGTGAGATTTGAGCCTTATGAGATTTTGATACATGATTTGATCTCTTCGTTTGTGAGTGGATCGTCACCTTAGAGGATGCTAGAACTTGTGTGTGCTCTTGCTTCTTGATTGTGTCTAGTTTGATATGCCGAATGTGATCTTAGGCCATTTTTGTTTTGAATGAGTCACTTAGCCAAAATTTTCCTTACCAATGACATTGACCCCTTGTTAGCCCCTTTGAGCCTAAAGCCTATTTTATTTGCTAGCACATATGAACACTATTCCAATTCCTAAGCCTTTTTGTCCCAATTTGAGTGGAGAATAGGAAAAGTGTAAATGTGAAGGGATTGAATTGAGTTGAAAAAGGAAAATTTTGTTTGTTGAGTGAGTATGAGAAGAAGGTGTGATGAAGTTTTGAGTTGTGGGAAAAAGGAAAAAATTGAGAATGAGCAAAAAAAATAAAAATGAGCTCAAGTGTTTGTGCGAAAAAGGAAAAAAAAAGTGAAGTGATTGAAAAAAGTGAAAAGAGTGAGAAAGCACTACAAGAAAAAAGATATTTTACAACACATGAAAGACAACGGTTTCGGAAAAAAACGATGTCTAAGGTAAAAAATGTGTTGCATAAGCTATAACCGTTGTCTTTCAGATCAGGCATTTGATGATATACAACTGGTCTGGACAACCGTTGTAGTTCTGCATTGTAAATGCGTGAAAAATCGATCATATACAACGGTTATACACCGTTGTAGTTCATCGTTGTTTTTTTGCGGATTGAGTAGAAAGACAATGTTTTTCAACCGTTGTATTTCCAATTTGTAAAATGAAAAAAGGTGTGCACATCTTTTTTCAATGAAGTATTACTACAACGTTCTTTGGACATTGTCTTTCCACAATTTTAAAATAAATATTATTATCTTCTAAAAACCAAAATAGATCATATATTAAAATCGACACTTTTAACTAGGAGAAATAACAATTTATTTATTTAGAATAACACTTTTAATAAATTGAATTAACACTTTTACAAATACACATAAAAAAAGTAGCAATTTCATCATTGGAAATAACACTTTTAAACATGTATTTGGAATGACACTCTTACAATTACATCTCCGAAATAACACTTTTATATATTTGGATTGACACTTTATCAAATTAAATTAACACTTTTACAAATACACATAAAAAATAAAAATAGCAATTTCCTCTTCTAAAAATAACACTTTTAAGCATTTTTAATTAGCAACTTTTAGAAAAAACTAGCACTTTTAGAAAGACTTGGAATTTTTTTACTTTCAATTTCCATCCCCTCTTCTCTTCCCCACACAGTCTCCCGCGCGGTGGAATCATGTGCCCTAGCTAGCATCTTCTTCGTTCTCAACCATTCTCCGTACGTGTCTCCACACATGGCGGGGCGCTATGCTCGTGTGCAAGGCCTGGTATCACGTCTGGAAGGATCCATGTCTCAATTCGGTGCTTGATCTTGAATCTAATTTCGACTCTGCTGCTGAGTTTCCCCGATTCTGGACTCCGGAGTTCGAGCGCAGGATCGATAATATGCTCCGATCTGTCGTCGATTGGAGTGCAGGCTACCTTACTGAAATCCGTGTCAGGCATTGCTCTGATCGATCGCTCTGTTTGGTTGCAAAAAGGTATGTGTTTCTCTCTCTGTTGGATTATATGCGCGTGCGATTGGATTGCGGATTATTGAATATGTGTTTCCTTTTCATTTTTTATAGCTATTGACCTAATTTAGGATGAATCTTTTCGTTTGATCTGCAAGTTTATTATTAAATTTTTGCTTGTTCATCATTAAATTTTTTACTTGCGTTATGGTCAGCGTTTGGAGAAAAAGGCCCAAAAAGCCCTAATCCCCTGAAGCACGCCATCTGGGTTGCCCCGCCAAGGTACGGGTCGGGTTGCACCAATGCCCGATTCTCCTGCCCTCAAAGAAAAATCATCAATCATAGCCTTGTGGATTCAGAAAAGACGAGCATGAATTATAGTCCAGCGGCAGAGGAGATGGATGATGGAAGTTCGGTGGAGAATTAAGTCTTGACTTTTAGATGAGGTTGAAATTTTTCAGAAGTTATAGATATACATACAGACAGATAACATCTTAATTACGCATAAAAAATGATAATAAGGGTTGTTGGTTAGGAGAGAAGCGAAATCACCGGCGGACCGGAGAAGGGGCAACCGCCCTTGAAGAAATCCCTTTCTCCGACGCCTCATTCTGGGGCAGGATACCAAACCCGACTTCTCGAGTCGGGTCATTCTTAAACGAGCAGGTCCCAATCGAAACTCTAGATTCAACTTACCTGTGAATCGCCATGAATAATAGTAATAATAATAACAACAGCATGATGGTGTGAGGCTCAGTCCAGCAGGAGAAGTTTAGATGAGTTGAATGTTGATTGTTTGTGAAAACAAGAGAACTAGTATCTGCGAAGGAGGAAAATATTAGGGGAACAAAATTTTGAGTTACGCACTAGACAAATCCGTTTCCATTTCCATGTCTGTAAGTTTTATGCTCATATAAACAGCTGCATCACTAGCATTTATGCCGTTTCTTTGTCCTTGATTTTTTGTATTATTTTGATTGTCAGAGTTGAGTATCGATAATGAACAGTATGCCATGGCGAATCATCCCAAGACCTTTGATGGAAACGGTGCTCAACAACCATGTGCAGCACCATCATGTGCCGCAACCTCTCATCCTCCACGGCCCCCGCGGCTCCGGAAAAACCACCCTTATTCTTGACCGTAAGTAATAATTAATCTCATTCTCTAGATACACATCTATTGTGATTTGCAGGGGAGGATACATGCTTAGTTGTAAGGGACTAACAGTAAGAAGTGTGAATATTTCAAATGTTTGCATAATTAGCTGATTATGTGATGCTTGGGGGGGATATGGAGAACCGTGGTATGCAAAATCTATTTTACTAATTATGTGGAACATGTAGAGGAGGATGTGGAGAAATGAAGACTTACCATAGTTATATTTTTCAACTTATTTCAAGAATGTCTCCATGTTGTTAAATGTACTTGCAGATCCTGGAATTTTCTGAGACCTATATAGGTAGTAGCTTTTTGTTCCCCCGCTTTGTTAACTTTTAGAATTATGTTTAATGTAATGTGCTACTATTTTATTTTCTTTATAAATTCTTAGAGTTGAACAAGCTTTTCCTCGTCCCTGAAGTATCAAAGCAATCATTAGCTTTGGTTGATCTATTGTAGACTTTAGGATAGAAGGGAATAATTAATAATACAATAATACAATAATAACAATAAAATTTAAAAAGTATATACATGGGACTTAATTGTGTTTATTTAGAAGACTTTCTTACTTCAGGTGATCAGTTTCATATCAATATTATTAGTATTTCATAAATATTTCTTTAAAGGAAACACCTTTTAATATTCTTTAATAAAGAAGCCTAAAAGACGTTAGTTTGATCGACAAAGTTATTTCGTGATTAAATAAAATAAAGCTAACAATCTTCTAAGTAAAGACAACTAACATTATTTAATTTTTATGGAGGCATTCAATGAAATCCTTATCACAGTGTTCATATAAATAAAAAATAGAAGTCCTTATCACAAACTGGGGTACTTACTTACTTAGTAATTTGGTTGCACACTATATCACTTTCAATATTGTAAATTAACAAATACATCATCTGTAATTTAGCATGCAATAATTATATATATATTAGTTAGCATGTGTAAAGTATTATTGAAAAGGGAATTCAGATTGACTAATTTATTTTCAGATTCATTTATCTTTGTAGACTTGAAATTGATAATATGTTCATAAGTTATCACAATTTGTGCGTTTTGATTCTTTAGTAGCAAATAGAATAACATAAGAGCATGGGTTGCTTGTGATATTCCTCTTGTAGTGGATATCGAAATAGAATAACAAAAGAGCATGGGTTTCATATGTTCAAGAGCATGGCCCTGGAAATTTGAGGGTTGTTCCTACTAATACTGGTATAATGATTTATTTTTATTAATTATACCAATTTTTTCTCTCTCTCTAAAATAGATGTGCAATTGGTTGTGGTTTAGGACTACAGAGATGCAGCAAAAGTTGCAGATTAAGGTGGACAAATTATTTAAGGCCTGGAATCAAGAGGGGTACTTTCACTGATAATGAAGAAAAAGTGATTATTCAGCTCCAAGCTCTTCTTGGTAATAAGTAATTTCCTTTTCTTTTTTATTTGAACTTTAGAAGTAATTTTTTTTTTTAATTTTTTTTCCTCAATTCAGGTTTTTTTCTTGTTAATTTGTATCATACAAGCCTAACTATATATACTGCTTGCAAATAATATTTCATTTTCATTCGCTTGATAGATTGAGCAAATCTTGATTTTAAAAAAGAAGGCCAATTAATACTTGTAGCCGCAATGGTTTAATAGAAAGGATTGAAACAATATAGGCGTAGCTACACCTTATTGTTTTGTGGAAATAATTTATTTTAATATGAAGATTAATTTGTTTTGTATGCTTGCTAAAATATTATTCATCCTTCAATGTAGTGACGAGAGCTACGGAAAAGGTGCATGATTGTTGTTGGGGAACAGAAGAAAAATGCACAAGTTGTTTGAAATTTTTGTAATTGAATGTAAAGACATTCATTTAATTAGTAGTTTAACTTTTGTAAACTCATATTTATGGTATTTTGTTGATGATATGGAATACTTTTATGAACTTCTATTATACAATGATTGTGTAGTATTTGGAATGAATGCTGATGGTGTTTTGGTTAATTTTGCTTAAATTTTGTCTTGAAAATTTATTACAGGTTTCATTAAATATTTACGTAATTGAAATATGAAAAATACAATATAGCTCATATTTAGGAAAGACAATTGTTTATAACTGTTGTCTATCCAATAAATTCATGAAATATTTATGCATATTTAAATGGAAAGACAACGGTCCAAATACGATGTAGTTAACATGAACAGACAACGGTTAATAAACATTGTCTTTCCTTGAAATTTAAGAAAAATATAAGGTACGACAACTTCTTTTTTAAAGAAAGACAACGGTTATAAGATGTTGTATGTGTTAAAGAACAACAACGGTTGACCACTGTTGTCTATCTCAATATTTATGAAATTATTATGCTACAACAACATATTTGAATAGTTATACACAACTGTTCTTGACCGTTGAAGTAATGGAGAAAATACGACGGTTAGGTAACCGTCGTCTATTTATACCCACCTACTACAACGTGATCTTCTACATCGGCTATTTTTTTCGAGAGACAATGGTTTTGAACCGTTGTAAAATCTCTTTTTTCTTGTAGTGAAGAGAAAAAAAATTGAAGTGTTGAGAGTAGTGGAATTGAAAATGTGTTGATTGAAAATATTTGAAGTATTCTGTTCCTAATCTCGAAGTGCGAAAATTTGAATTTCTATTCTCCATTCACTTGAGTCACTTTACCATATTGTTATCCCACCTGTCCAAAGAGCCTACATTACAACCTTGAGAAAAGTCCTTTTTGATTCGGCATTGATTTCTAGAGTATGGTCGGAGTTAAGAGTGCTTACAAGCCTATGGCTGCCAATATGTGTGATTGATTGATTGAGTGAGTCCCTTTATCATTGATATACACTTGTGAGGGAGCAAAACACATCGTAGAGTGCACATCCATGTTTGATTTTGGTGATTCTTGCTGTTGTTGCATGAGTACGATGAGGGAAGGTGAGTGAGTATACTTGTGATTGATCTTTGAAGCTCGAGTTCATTTGCTTGCATGATTTGATTCTCTGACTCATTCCTAACAATTTCACTTGACTTGTTATTTCGTTGCTTGAGGACAAGCAACATGGTAAGTTTGGGGGGGTTGATTAGGCGTGAAATTGTCATGATTCGTCACTCGAAATACCCTAATTCTGGCCGATTTTGTCAAGTATTTGGAGTCAATTGAGCATTATTTCTATACATTGATGAATTTGTCTCTTTAATGCTCGTAGGTGAATCGAGTGCGAAGAACGGAGTTTGTAGGACTTTGAATCGACTCAAACGGATGCCCGGATGAGAAGATATCGAAGGAATACGATTGGTGTTAGTGTTGAAGAAGAAAAGTACTAGTTGGAGAAATTTTGGGAGCATTCGAGTAAACCACTCGAGCGCCACCGCTCGAGCATGTTGCTCGAGCGCCCAAAACATACAGAAAATTTCGAGCGCTCGAGCAGCTCGAGGGCCACCGCTCGAGCGTGTTGCTCGAGCGCCCCAATTATACAGAAGATTTTCAGTGCTCGAGCACCTGTGTCATTCGAGCTCCATGCTCGAGCGCGACCGCTCGAGCGGGTCTGCTCGAGCACCTTCATGTTTGGCATTTTAAAAGGCGTTTTTCGGCCCATGAGTTCACGATTTGGCCTGTTGCATATATATACTCGTCTCAAAGCTGAAGGATTCCGGGAGCTTTACCATCTTATGTGACATTGGGAATGGGATCAAGAAAGGTGCGCTATGTGATCTCGGGGCGAGCATTAATTTGATGCTTCTTTCGTTGTTCAAGAAGTTAGAGGTGGGTGAACTTCAACCCACAATGATGACGCTCCAACTTGCTGATAGGTCCATCACGAGACCTCAATGTGTGGTTGAAGACGTCCTCGTGAGAGTTGGAGATCACATTTTTCCAGCCGATTTTGTAGTCCTAGAGATGGAGGAAGATGAGCATGTGCCCCTGATCTTGGGAAGACCGTTCTTAGCGACGGGTGGGGGGGGGTATGGTGTTAGACGTGGCGAATGGGAAGATTACGTTGAAGGTTGATGATCAAGAAGTGAAGATTTCCTTATATGAAGCCATGAAGCACCCGAAGGAGGATGAGAGTTTGTATTGCATGGCTGCAATTGATCCTCGCGTTGAAGATACACCTCCTATCTCTAATCTTTCTCATGTTCATGATTTCGTTAATCCTTCACTTGATGATTTAACCCATGAGCATTATGATCTTAATTCTTTTGATAGGGATAAAGTGAAGAAGTTGAAGAAGGAAGAGGTGTAAAAGATGGGCGTGATCCAGTTTGAAGGGAAAGGAGGAGTTAAGAAAAAAAAAATCCAAATTCAAGAACCTGTTTGGTAAGACTTCTCCAGATAAAGGTGAGAAGGAGTTGAGACCCATACCACTTGGGGATGAGAAGGAAGCAAAGGAGTTCATGGTGGTGGGGCATCAAGGAAAGGAATGCAAGCACCACTCTTATGAGAGTAAGGGAGGTAAATTTGAGTATGATGTCCCATAAGCTCCTTTGAGCTCGGTCCGACATGAGGACCTTAAAAATAGCGCTGAATGGGAGGCAACCCATTTTCATTTGCTTTTGAGTATTTTAGTGTTCTATTATGTTATTAGGGTGTTGTTGAATCGTAAGTTTTAACCTTGTACTTGAGAGTTCATTTTGTAGGCTTGTCTCGAAGGAGTGCCAAATACGTGAGATTGAAGGAACTAAAGCAAGGGAGTGTGTAACGTTTTTGAGAGAAACCGAATTGTTTGGTTGAGGTAACCCACAACCCCAAACTTAGACCTCTTCGCAAGGTCGAAGTTTGGAGGGGTGGAGTTTTTTTATGTTTCTTGTTACATTGCGCCGGAGCACCCCTTATCTTTGAGTGTGTTTGGGTATTTGGTGCCTTGAGATGCTCCTTGGAGTGATTTTGATCTGATTCGCTGTTGCATATTTCATGTCTATTAATCATCTTATGCTTACTTATTGCTATCTTTGAGTATGACTTGATGAGCAGGGTGATTTGTGGATTTGAGTTAGGGACTCTTTTGTGTGAGTGTTTGAGTGAGAGTTGATTTGAGAAAGAACTTGTATGCTTGTGAGTTTTCCTTTTGAGTACTTGTGTGATGAGAGTGAGAATTCACTAGGACTAGCATGGATGTGAAAGCCGTGAGATTTGAGCCTTATGAGATTTTGATGCATGAATTAATCTCTTCGTTTGTGAGTGGATCGTCACCTTAGAGGATGCTAGAACTTGTGTGTGCTCTTGCTTCTTGATTGGGTCTAGTTTGATATGTCGAATGTGATCTTAGGCCATCTTTGATTTTATTGAGTCACTTAGCCTAAATTTTCCTTACCATTGATATTTATCCCTTGTTAGCCCCTTTGAGCCTAAAGCTTATTCCATTTGCTAGCACATATAAACACTATTCCAATTCCTAAGCCTTTTTGTCCCAATTTGAATGGAGAATAGGAGAAGTGTGAATGTGAAAGGATTGAATTGAGTTGAAAAAGGAAAATGTTGTTTGTTGAGTGAGTATGAGAAGAAGGTGTGATGAAGTTATGAGTTGTGGGAAAAAAAGAAAAAATTGAGAATGAGCAAAAAAAGAGAAAAAATGAGCTCATGTGTTTGCGAAAAAAAAAAGTGATTGGAAAAAAAAGTGAAAGGAGTTAGAAAGAAAAAAATTGAAGTGTTGAGAGTGTTGGAATTGAAAATGTGTTGATTGAAAATATTTGAAGTATTCTGTTCCTAATCTCGAAGTGCGAAAGTTTGATTTTCTATTCTCCATTCACTTGAGTCACTTTACCATATTGATTCCCACCTGTCCAAAGAGCCTACATTACAACCTTGAGAAAAGTTCTTTTTGATTCGGCATTGATTTCTAGAGTACGGTCGGAGTTAAGAGTGCTTACAAGCCTATGGCTGCCAATATGTGTGATTGATTGTTTGAGTGAGTCCCTTTATCATTGATATACACTTGTGAGGGAGCGAAACACATCGTTGAGTGCACATCCATGTTTGATTTTGGTGATTCTCACTGTTGTTGCATGCGTATGATGAGGGAAGGTGAGTGAGTATACTAGTGATTGATCTTTGAAGCTCGAGTTCATTTGCTTGCACGATTTGATTCGTTGACTTTTCCTAACAATTTCACTTGACTTATTATTTCGTTGCTTGAGTACAAGCAACATGGTAAGTTTGGGAGGGTTGATTAGGCGTGAAATTGTCATGATTCGTCGCTTGAAATGCCCTAGTTTTGGTTGATTTTGTTGAGTATTTAGAGTCATTTGCGTATCATTTTCATAAACTAATGAATTTGTCTCTTTGATGCTCATATGTGGATAGAGGGCGAAAAGAGGAGTTCGTAGGACTTTGAATCGACTCAAACGGACTCCCGGATGAGAAGATATCGAAGAAATACGTAAAGTACTAGTTCGAGGGAGCAAAAGTATCATTGGAGTGCACAAGCTAGAGGAGCTCGAGCACTAGTGCTCGAGCAGTCGTGCAAGGCGCACGAGGAGGTGCAACTCGTGCACTAGTGCACGAGTACTCGTGTATAGCGCACGAGCAAGAGAGCCGGTCGTGCACTAGTGCACGAGCGCGGCTGGTCGTGCAGTTTCTTGTCTCTGGATGATTGAAGGTGCTCGAGTTGAAGGTGCTTGTGCACTAGTGCACGAGCAGTGCACGAGCATGCGCGTTTTTTGGCCCATACGTTCCCGACTCGACCCGTTGCCTATATATACTTCCCCGAACGCGTTTTGAAGAGGAATGTCCACGAATTATCACATACAAAATCACTTTTAGGCTTAGTTTTTAGAGAGAGAAAGAGGGGCAAGCTTTAATTTTACGTTTCGAGGTTTTCCTTTACGAATTCACATAACGGTTTTACTTTTTAGTTTAGTTTCTTCAGATCTTTGTTCTTGAACACGTTTAAATTTCGTCTTATTTATTTAATTTCAGTTCTTAAATTTATTTTCTTTCAAAACCCTAGTTCATGCTTTCTAAGTTTTCAATTCAATTCATTATGTTCATGTTCGTTATTTATTCAATTGCTTTTGTTATCGCTATAACTATGTCCGGCTAATACCCTTGCATGCTTAGGGTAGGATGAACTCGTAGAAGTAGGTTGTGGGTATGTAATTAGGGTAATTCGTGACGTTAGGTTTTAATTCTCTTAATTAATGAATTCTTAAAATTAATCTTAACTTTACTTTTGAATTTCGTTCGAAAAGTGTTAGAGAGAGGACGACCGTATCACTCTTTAACAATGAGTAGACTTAACGAGAGAGTTTAGAAAGGGTTAATTCATCTACCAGTTTAGCGAAGGAGGACGACCGCATCACCTTAGTTAAATTAGGGTCTCATTAATTAAGCACAATCTATTAACTTGTTAGTGGATAGTGAAGTCGAGTGTTAGGGTAAAGTATTAGGGTTTAGAATCTTGAGCTTTTATCTTGCATTCTTTTACTTAGGTTATTTCTTGCGCGTCACGGTTATTTTGATTATGTACCTGCTCCGTTAGTATATGTAGGGATTCCTATCCTGAGCATCACCATCTCTTACTTGAACACAAACCTTAGTTAATTCGTCTTCTTTAGTATTTTAGTTTAATTAGTTTATTTTAGTTTTAATTAATCTTTCTAAAAAATTCCAAAAACATACACTCATATTAGCTACGACGCGTAGATCATCAGGGATCTGTTCGCATACACACTTTCCCTTGGGTTCGATATACTTGGTCATTATACTTGCTCATACTACAGTGAACCCGTACTCTTGCGGGGAAGCTACTAGTAAAAGCTAGTACATTCGCTCCAAGTCAGCATCCGCCAGGGCTTTGTACGCCATCTCCGCCCGGCCAAGGGCATCATCTTTCTCCTTCAGGACGGCCTCCATCTGGCCGACCGCATAATCCTTCTCCTTCTTAAGCGCGATATTTTCGCTCTCAAGGCCGGCCTTCTCTTCCCTAGCCCGGGTCAAGTTGGCCTCCGCCCTCTGGAGTGAGCTAGCTGCATTGTTGAGCTCGCTCTCCACGAAGTTGGCCATGATCGTCGTCTGGTTGGCCAACGCAAAGCAGGCTCAGCCGGCGTGTCGGGGGCGGCACTCGGGAATATCGGCCAGCTCCCGAGTCCAGGCCTGGGGCAGAGAGTTCACTGCCCGGCTCATATACTCCGGTATTTCTACGATGGAGCTCGGAGCCCGGGAGGACAAGAAGTCCATCACCAGTGGGGGAAGACCAGAATTGTTTCGCGTCAACCTAAAGAGAGAAATGATCGAGTCAGGTACGTTTAAGAATTTGACTAAGGAATTTCATGAGTTAGAAGACTTACGCTTGGAAGCGGGCTGGATCACGACCGAAGTAGGTCCTGTCATCCTCCCGACCGGGAGCTTGCGCCGCATGGGACACAGTCTCCGTCCCGACCGGCCCGAGCCCGGGAGGAGTGTCATCAGAAATATCGATCGGGGCCGGGCTCGATCCATGCAGGCCGGCCTCCTCACTTTCGATCTCCTCACGACTCCTCTTCCGGCCGGTGAGTGGAGAGGAGGTAGGCACTTCAGTAGCAACAGTCCCGACGGCCGGAACTGACTGGAGAGGGAGAGGCTCTTCGATCACGATCCCGGTCCGGGCGCCGGTCCCTTTCTTCTTCTTGGCCCCCTTGGCCGTCTTCTTCACCGCACAGGCACCAAGTAAGGAAAACATTTCCGGACAGCGGTCAAGAAGCTCTGGTGGGCACTGTCTCACGATCGGAAAATCAGGCACTACAATATTGAATTTCGAGGTGTTAAAAAAATACTATAGGTCGAGACCCGGTCTCGCCCTGATACTTACCCGTCAACTTTAAATGACGGGGAAATTGGAAAAATCGGCTGGAAAGTCGGGCTTGTCGGGTCCGGAGGATGGCTTGATTCCTTTCCGTGGCCGGCAATGATAATATCCGCTCCCTGACGACCGCGAAGTCGAAATTAAGCTCTCGATCGGAAGGACAGGGGTAACCTGCAAAGAAAAGTAAGAAATTAGATCAGTACTCTTAATTCAAATTTAAACTAGAAATTCCTTACTGGAATTTTTAAGGCGGATGTCGGTCGGAACATCGATCTCTGTTCCATCCGAGTATCCGGTCTTCCACGCCCCGCCAACAAAAAACCATTTCTTCCGATCGTTGCGGGCTTTACTCGGCAGGCCGGTCACCAACTTCTGTCCTTTTGTTTGAATGAAGACCTCGCCGGTCCCACTCTTTTCGCTTTGGACCCGGTAGAGATAAGTCATCTCGCCGGGGGTCGGCATCCGAAAAAGTCGATTCTGGCCAAACAACGCCATGACGCTCACTATAATCATCCAGGCATTCGAAAGCAGTTGGATGGGCGCCTGGTTCCAGTAATTCAGCAAATAAGAGACGGCCGGATGGAGGGGGAAACGGAGTCCGACCTCCATCATGTCTTGGGTCACGGCCGTCATCCCGCAGGGAGGCTGGTCCGCCCTTTCGTTTGGTTCCGGGGCATAAAGTTGCACGTCATGGGGAATATCCCAGTCGGTCCGGGCTTCGTCGAGAAAGTCTTGAGACATCCGACTCTGCTCCCGACCGATGGTCCACCTTTGAGACTCCTCCAAATCCGCAATCCGAATCGTGGCTGGATCACGAACGGTCGGCCCCCGCCGATAACGTTCTTGGTATACCTCAAAGTCGAAGTTGATGGAGTCCAATTCATCTTTTTCCTCCACGTACACCGACCATAGACGGAAGGCTCGTCGGACCTGGTCCCCCCGATCTCGACTGACGCTCCGACCTCCGCCAAGAGAACCTCTAGCTTCCTCAGCCTCCGATCCCGAGGCTTCATTCGCCATCCTGAGCCTTTGTTTAATCTGCTCGGCGGTGAGATTTTGGAGCAACAGGTTGTTGGCCAATTCGTCACCCTCGCTACGGCCACCTTCCTCTTCACCTTCATCCAGGAGGTCGTCCAACGGATCCCTCTCCTCCAGAGGACGGGCCGCCGCCTCATTTTGAGATCTCTCTGCCGCGGCCGGAACTCTCTCCCGGGCACCTTCGCCCAACAGTGACCGGCCCGGACTCGGGAATAGCGCATCCAAGCCATCATCATCGCGAGCCCAAATCGAGCTCGCTAGACGGGAAGGAGAGGCGCCGCTTCCACTGCCGGAGCTCCTCTCTCCTTCAAACAACCTCCTATTGGCTCCACCACCTCCTCCGCCACTCGAGGAGGCGCCTCCCCTTTGCCCCGGCGGAGGACCCATCCACCGTCGTACCATAATATAAAAAAAGAAGTTTTGAGTTTCAAAGATTTGAAATTTACCTTCCTAAACCACCAGTCACCGCCGTACGAAACTGGTCGCCGCCGCAAGAAGCTCGCCGGAAATCGCCAAGGAGTTGCTGCACTAAGAATTTCCAATTCGCGTGAGGAGTAAAAAGCCAAAAGTGTGGAATGGCTCCCTTATTTATAGGAAAGGGGCAGGGACCTGTTGTGAAAATAAAATTCTAGGCTTAGGGGCCTAGTTGCAAGAATGTGAAGCGACGGTTCACGCGTCAGGCGCCTCGTACTCCACATGCAATTAATGCGCGAGATTTGAGGGATCGCGTTACGTCATGCATGTCAGTCTTTAGTGCGTTGAATCCGAGGCGTCGCTCGACGGTTCGCACGCCCTTTTTAGGCACACGTAACAGTACATGTCAAATCAATCATCACATAGCTGTTGGCCGAGCTCCGATCACCCCGGACAGGTTAAGGCCGGCACCAACAACAGACGACAAACGACCATCTCGCCCCTCACCAACTCTGACAGACGAGCTGGGAGGAAATTATTGTGACCATTTTGGACGACAGGTCGGCACCGGCCTGAGACGAACCGAAAAAGGCAAAACGACGCTCAGGTGTCGGCGCCAGCCTGACCGGTCGATGTTCGACCTCAGCGGGCTCCAACCCCATTTTCCGACCTTAAAAACGAGGCCGGAAACCAGCTTAAAACACTCGTCTATGTTAATCCAGGTGCAGGACAAACGGGCCGAGACCGAACCGGACCGGCCTCGACCAAAGAAGACCAATAGAGGTCGCCGAGACACAACCAACATGCAGGAAGGATATCCGACCTCACGACCCACCAATAGGCCGGCCTCCGACCTCGTAGTGTCTCCGGCCTGTAAGAAGGAAATGGAGCACGTGATGGAATCTGGCAAGATCTTCCCCCAAGAGGAAAAAGGCCGCCTCCGTACATAGTGACAGAGAGAATATCCCATCCAAATAAGGAAATAAGCCAGAGAATCGTCCTTTTTGGACACGTGTCAATACACTAGTGGCCGGCCGCCTGCAGGCTCTGGCATACCAGTGCCCGCGCGTCCTCAGAGGCTGGAGGCATTTAATGCTTCTGTCCCCCGAGAGGTCTGAAATGACCGATATACCCCTGTAGTGAGAAAACTATAAATAGTCACACATTTGTAACAAGAAAGAGAGTTCAATCCCATCAATCAAATCAATACAATTCTCATTTAAGCCCAGGGATTAATAACCCCTGGCAATTCTTGGTGTTCTAATATCTTTATTCCCAGTTCATCTTCTTCTTTAACTTTCTTCATCATAACTTCTCATTCAGCATTTATTACTTCAATCATTTGATGTTTTTGCCGATGCACACTTAAATAGCCATTAATCACCAGCACCACTATTTGGCAAACAACACAATGTTCCATTTGTGCATTATCATTTGATGTTTTAGCCTAATTCCTACCACATTCTCTCATAAAATTCAGCCCTAATTTTAGGCTAACAACAAAGTCATTTGCCTACTAAATTTTACCTACAACACAATTTGTCTACGGAATTTTCGTAGGCAAATTTTTTTGTATGTTGGAAAGGAAGATGTCAATACAATTAAAAAAAATTTGTAGGCAATTCGTAGGTAATCCTCACTACGAATTTTTTTGTTGGAAATTTTGTAGCCATATTGGCGATTTCCGTAGACAATTTTATATTTTCTTATAGTGTGCCTACTTCACTTTGTCTATTTAATTTTTGCCACACATTTGATTGAGTATTGTGGTTATGAAAACAAATCATGAATGACATCAGAATTATATTATTAATTTGTATTTCAACTTATTATTATTATATTAGTTTAATACATATATCATGTAAGATGACATATAAAACAACTGATAAAAAATAGTTGAAATAGACCCTATTGAAATATAAATCTTTTCTGATCATAAATATAAACAACTGATAAATTTCTCAAAAATAAAGAAATCAAATCAAAGATGAACGAGTTTTTATAGATTAAACACAATTAACAATGGTTGAGAAATAAACACATTAAGTGTCTTTTTTAAAAGTCTACACATTTCTACCCCAATCAATTAAAGAAAAAAAGATTTATAGTAAATGAAAGATGTATGAAATTTAATTGAAGAAATTAGAAGTACGAGGTAAAAAAATAACAACTATATATCCTTTATTAAAAAACACTGTGAAGTCTGCAAGAAAATTATATAAATGAATTAGTTTCACACCATTCTACAAGTTCGGATTTTTTTAATGAGGTGAAATTCTTTCATGGTAAAAGAGCCAAAAACACAGGTCCAGATAAAGATCCTGGGTTCGATTCCCGCGATAAAAGAATTAATTTTACACATTACAAATTCGAACTTTTAAATGAGACGGAAATCTTCCAAAGTGTATTTAGGTGGGATGAATTGGCGAGAGCTCCAGACAAAAGACCACCCTGGAGGTGGTCATACAGGTGTCATAGTGACAGTAAAAGTATACACGTGTTACCATATCAAAGAGGACGTTAATTTATTGAAGCCGCATAAAAAATACTCCATAATAGATTAAATACACATTATATTAACATAGACCAAAAGTTTAAATTTTATTTCATATATAGTCATAAATTAAAAAAAGAGGAGGTCGGTGAACAATCTTCTCCTCAACTACCACAAGACATTAATAACATGAGTACGTAAAACATTAATTCATGTGGTGGCTTAAAACTGCAGTTATATCCGCGGCAACAGCCTTTGCATCTTGAGAAATCCCAAACAGCCCGTTCCTCGAAAACCCGACGCAGTATAACCCGTTTTCTCCCTTCCAGTGTTGTGCACCATTCCTCCGCGGCCGCGGCATCCCTTCCTCTCCAAAATGCCCTCCTTCATCCTTTATATATATAACAAGACAAATATTTTAATTTAACTTTTAAATTAAAAAAGATACAAGTATTATAATTCAAAGAAAATAAAATATAATAATGATGTGCACGTACCTGAAGCCAATTGTTTACCCTGCTCCTATAACCAGTGGCAAGAACAATGGTATCACATTCTAATTTCTCTCCATTTGTGAAGTAAACGCCTCTCTTGTCTACCCTCTCAATAGCCGGAAAAACCTGAATAATAAATATATTAAATTGAGTTAAAGAGGTTTTTGGCAATTAGGGGAAGAAGAATGAGAATGGGTGGTGCATGTTAGGTGCCGTGGAATGGACTCGTTCACTTAAAAATGTGAGCAATAAATCATTCCAGGCACCAATTTTCGTTTTTTTCCTCCCATTCTTCAGGGGGGCCTTTAGTGAAAGTATATGTCATGATTAACTTTGTATTAATATTTAATATACCTCAAACAATATTGTTTATTAATATGTTTTAATTATATATACTTTTACGTAATCTTAGATTTAAAGAAGAATTAATGTTAAAAAAACTCCTTTTCAATTAGAAAAATATATTATGACTGAAAAATACTAAAAAGGAGGAATCTTGAATTAATTTTAATAGATACTTATTAATTATGTGTGTGCATGTGTATATGAAAGTAAATATATATAAAATACTTTAATCTTGTTTTCTCGAATTTTGGCAATAGTTCCGACATCAACGACAGGGGGTCTTCCAGTTGCCCTTCTCACATATAGGGGTCCCTCCCTCGGCCTTTGGAGTCCACAATCGGAAAGATCTCCGAATTTCCACTTACTCAGCATCATTACTAGACTGTCCACCAATTTTAATGGCAAATATTTCAATAACACCATTCCCCATCTTAACATCCTCTCATCAACAACATTCATCTGAAATTAATAACAAAATTAATTTCACATATTTTCCAAATAAAAATTAAAGAGGAAAATATAAAAAATGGTCCTACAACTTTAATCAAGTCCAGATTTAATTCTTTACCTTCTAACTTTCTCAATTATGATCATTTTGTTATTAGAAAATGTCATTTTCGATTGATTTTTTTTTAAAAACACCTAATATTTGCACGTGCTCGCGTAACTTTGAAAACCACGAGACCACTACTATTGGAGCATGTGTAAATTCCTAGCAATTTTTTTTTTTAACTTCATCCGGAAAGGACCTTTTTGAAAAAAAAATTGAAATTCTATTTATCCCAACATTCATTCTCGATGTTATTTATACATACTTACTTATCACTTATTAGGGGTATTTTATTGAAAAAAATAGTTAAATTTGCATTGATATTGATATAGTAATAAATAAAAAGAAATAAAGTTTTGGATAAAATAAGACAATTAAAAATAATGTGGGTGGATAGTGGTCTCCAAAAATGAAGGATCAAACTTGAATTCGGACAAAATTACAGGACCATTAGTGATATTTTTATCTCAAAGCAGGACTTACATAGTTTCGAATAACAATAGAAGTGTGGGCAGCCCAGTTGGAGAGATCCAGAGCTATCTCCATTCCCGAATTGCCCGACCCGACAACCAAAACTTGACGATCCATATACTTTGCCCCATCTACATACTTGCTGGAGTGAATGAAGTGCCCCAGGAAGGAAGTTAGACCCGGTATCGGAGGGATGTAGCCCTCGCAGTTTTCCCCCGACGCCACCACCAGAAACTTGGACACCCAGATCTCGGCCGCCCCAGATCGCGTGTTCTCCGCTCCGACGACCCAATTTTTGTTGTGGTGATCGAAGGCGGCGGATTTGACCCAGGTGTTGAAAACCGGGTTGATGTTAAAATGCGCCACGTAGTCATCCAAGTACTTGATGAACCCGGCTTTGGGAATGAAAGTGGGGGAATTTGGAGGGTAAGGGAAGTAGGGGAGTTGGCAGAACTGTTTGGCCGCGTGAAGCTTGAGCCTACCGTAAGTCCTTTTTTGCCAGAGAGAGGCGTGGCACTCATCTTTTTCAAGGACAATGTTGGGAATGTTTTGGAGGTTTAGGCATGCGGAAGCTGCTAAACCAGCAGGGCCAGCTCCAACAATTACCACACTGCAGGTTTTCTTCTCCATTTTTTTTTTTTTTAAGTCTTTCTGGAATGCTGTTCGGATTTATAGGGGTGGGGAAGGGGGGAGTGAATGAAAAATGGAGGAGTACACTTGTCATAGTTTAAATTTTGGAAGTACACTTGTCATTGTGATGATGCAGATAATAAAAAAGTTTAAAACATCAATGACAGCGTAATCATAACCAAGGGTAGATATAACGCCGTATAGGAATTTGCAAGGGAAATATAAAATAACGTCACTTTCACGTTTTCATTTTAAAAAATGCATTCCAACAATTTTTTTTTTCCAAAATGCTCCACGTGACCCCTTGCACGAACCTTGTGCAGTTTTTTTTTTTTTTTTTTTTTTTTTTTTGCGGCATTTTTTGTAAAAAAAATGCTGAGTAATATTTTTTAAAATGAAAACTTTAGTGTAGAATTTTTTCAAAACTCCCCAATTTGCAATGACATAACTTATTTAGGGAGCCAACTAAAATAATTTAAAATACATTTTAAAATTAGATTATTATGTATTAGAATGAATTTTAATAAAATTAAAACATTAATTTACTACATTATAATTCATTTAGTTTTACATAATTAAGTCACAATTTTAATATGTGTTATAATAATAATAATCTCATTATCGATCTAAGAAAAAGCCCATTCGCGGGTCCATGGTGTAGTGTATATATATATACAAACTAAAGTCTTGTATGCAATAGGTGCAGCGTTTAATTCAAATATATTTTTAAATATTAGCAGTCACTACAAAAAAGACGCGGTTTAACGACGGAAAATTTGCGACGGCCAAATATCCGTCGCAAATTTCGTGTATTTGCGACGGATTTGGGCAAGCCGTCGTAAAAAATGTCGGTTTGCGACGGATATGAAATTCCGTCGCAACAGTTAGTGTTTTGCGACGGAAATGTCCGTCGCAAATCCTAGGGCCCACCACCTTCGTTGTTCTCCTGCTCATTTGCGACGGATATGTCGTCGCAAAGTCAAAATTGAAATTTGCGACGGAATTTTCCGTCGCAAAACGACCCGTTTAAAAGTAGCCACCCGGAAAATGACCCATTTGCCTGTTTTGCGACGGAATGGCCGTCGCAAATTTTAAATTCATATTTGCGACGACCACTTTTCCGTCGCAAAATTGAGTAGTTGAAGCTCGTCAGAGGGGTTGGTGACCAATAATTGACCTGGGTCGTCGCAAAGCGTATTTGCGACGGAATTGCCGTCGCAAAATATAGAATTTGCGACGGAAAATCAGTCCGTCGCAAATTTGTGCAGATTTATAACAATCCCCTTCCTTTTCCTTCCCTTTCACTTTCACTCTTCTTTCCCTTTGACTTTCACTTACGAAAAAAATAAGAAATGATGCGGTTTTCATATGTTCTTCACGTATAATTGGTGTATTTGTCATTGCCTTCAACCTCACCGTACGTATTTGTCATTGCCTTCTACTTCACCGTACGTTTTCACATTTTTAACCGTTTAAATGTCATATTTTTATTGTTTCAATTTTTTAGTACACTATTAGGTAATGAGCATGATATATGTTTATTTGATGGGTTTAGGTATTATTGGTGATATATGTTTATTTGATGGGTATGTTAATTTTAGTTTGTGTGATATTTATACCTATTTTTAGTCGAAACTCTGCTCAATTTTTATGTACACTATTAGATAAATTGTGTGATATTTGTTTATTTGATTGGTTTACTATGATTGATATATATGGTTGTGTTGGATTGATTTTTGTGAAGGAAATTTTTGTATATCCTTATTTTTAGGCAAACTCTGCCCAATTTTTTTATAACTCACGTGATATTTACTTTTAATCTGTAACAGATGCAATTTCCAGATCGTGGTTGGATGTACTCAATACCTAGAATGATAGGAGGAGGCATTAACTCTGCCTTTTGCAATAAAATTGATGAGTTTATTGAGTTTGCACTACAACATCCATGCAGTATGGATTGTATGGGTAATATTAGGTGTCCGTGTAAAGACAGAAGATGCAGAAATATGAGATTCTTGAGTGTTGATGAGGTTAGAACCCATCTTGTGATTTCCGGTTTTGTTCCCCGTTATTACAACTGGACCAGTCACGGTGAACAACGGTGGAATGTTGACATCGAAACCGTAGAATACTGGTATACTGGGTGGAGCGGTGGTGGAAATTTTGATGTTGGTGGTTCAAGTTATGTTCCGTATACTCAATTTGAACCACAAATAGAGGATGGACCTGATAGATATCGGATGATGATTGCAGAATCTGTTTTGGGTGGTCAACCACAATTCAATGAAACACTTATGGAGGAGGAACCAAATCATCGGTCAAAGAAGTTTTTTGATATGCTTAAAACCGTTGATCAAAAGTTGTTTCCTGGTTGTGAGACTGAGACGCAATTGTCATTCAATGCTCAAATGTTGAACATCAAAACTGAAGGCAAGGTCAGTCAAAAAGTGTTCAATCAATTTGCTAAATTGTTCAAACGAGCTCTACCTGAAGACAACACGGCGCCTGATAATTTCTATCAGAGCAAGAGGCTCTTGAAGGATATGGGTCTACCCTTTGAGAAGATTGATTGTTGTACAAACGGTTGCATGTTGTTTTGGGATGAGGATGATGATGAGGATCATTGCAAGATGTGTGGTCACCCACGGTACAAACCATCTGGTCGTAAAAAAAGTAAGAAGAAAGTGCAGTTGAAGGCTTATAAGGCAATGTATTACCTTCCCATCACTCCTCGTCTAGAGAGGTTGTATCAGTCCAGTGCCACGGCTAAAGACATGACATGGCATGCTGAGGAGTGTTCTGGTGAGAATTCTGGAGAGATGCGGCATCCTGCAGACTCGGAGGCATGGAAACATCTTGATAGGGAGTTCCCAGATTTTGCAAGGGAGACGAGAAATGTGAGGTTAGGCTTGTGCACGGATGGTTTTGCCCCATTTGGAATGCACGGAAAAAAGTATTCATTATGGCCTGTGTTGTTGACCCCGTACAATCTACCTCCTTGGTTGTGCATGAAGCCTCAACATATATTTCTTAGTATCTTGGTGCCTGGACCACACAACCCCAAGCATAAATTGGATGTATATCTCCAGCCATTGATTAAAGAGTTGAAATCTTTGTGGTCTACGGGGGTGGAGGCCTACGACGTTCATAGGAAGCAGAACTTCACGATGCGAGCTGCACTTTTGTGGACCATTAGTGACTTTCCAGCATTTTCTATGTTGTCTGGGTGGTCAACAGCAGGAAAACTAGCATGCCCGTATTGCATGGACGGTTCTGATGCATTCTATCTTCCGTTGAGTAGAAAAGTGTCATGGTTCGACAACCATCGCAAGTTTCTTCCTCCTGATCATCCCTTTCGGAGGAACAAAACAGACTTTCTAAAGGGTAAAAATGCAGTAGGCCGCCCAAGACCACGGATTCGATCAGGTATGTGTCTGGATACTGAATCACTACTGATGTCTATGTGTCTCATATATATAAGTTAACCATATATAAATTAATTATTTCAGGTGATTCGTTGTTGTATGAGGTTACAGTCACTGATTTGATGAAGACAACTGAGGCGGGTGCAATGGAGCACAATAAACGTATCCAGGGTGGTTGGAAGAAGAGAAGTATCTTTTGGGACTTACCTTATTGGAGCAAGTTGTTGATTCGACACAATTTGGATGTGATGCATATAGAGAAGAATGTTTTCGACAACTTGTTTCATACGGTCGTGGGTACTGAAGGGAAGACCAAAGACACTTCAAAATCCAGAGATGAGTTGAGGCTCTTCTGTTCTCGTGCTTCCCTACACAAGGATGAGCAGACAAGAACATATCCCCAGGCCTCTTACACAATTAGTAAAGCAGAAAGGAAGAATTTGTGTAAGTGGGTGAAAGAGTTGAGCTTCCCTGACAATTATGTGTCGAATTTGGGAGACAGAGTTGACACGGAAACTGGAAAGGTGTCTGGAATGAAGAGTCATGATTGTCACGTGTTCATGCAACGACTCTTACCTATTGCATTTCGGTACTCACTTCCCAAGAATGTATGGAGTGTCATCACGGAATTAAGTCTCTTTTTCAGACACTTAACGGCATCAACGATTACAGTTGAGGACATGAGGCGTTTGGATGAGGAGATCCCTGTTATTCTATGCAAACTTGAGCGGATTTTTCCACCCAGCTTCTTCGACTCGATGGAGCACTTACCCGTACAATTAGCGTATGAAGCCTCAATTGCTGGTCCCGTACAATATCGATGGATGTACCCTTTTGAGAGGTAATTCTATACCATTTTTTAAATCGACTTTTAAGATCAATACTGAATAAATTTTCTAACACAAGATTGTTTTAGGTATTTGCACAATTTAAAGCTCAATATTGGAAATGCGGCCCACATCGAAGCATCAATTGTTAATGCATACCTTACTGAAGAGGATGGAGCATTTTGTTCTTACTACTTCGGCGATCAAGTTCAAACCAGAATCAGAAATGTGCCTCGCAACTACGATGGTCGTGGAGTAGACCATCCCCTTCGTGATGTTGAAGGTATGTTATCTGTATTTTTGCATCCGGGTCGACCAATGGGTAAGGGCACCAAACGACCGTTCAGGGGCAGTATTGAAGAGGAAACAATACATTCATATGTTTTGATAAATTGTCCTGAAGTCCAACCGTATATAGAGTAAGTAATTTAATTTTATAGTTGAGTTTTTTACAATATGTATACTGTTGATATCTGAAAAGTAATTAATTTCTTTTTTCTGATATATAAGCATGTTCTGTGAGTATAAGCGTCAAGTAGAACCAGACATCACAGATGCAACAGTTTTTCAATCCATCCGCAATGATTTTATGTTTTGGTTCCAACGTTACGTGAGTACCACATAATTATATGATTTTTACCTTATAACAAATATGTTATTATTTTTATACATGATAATTTAATATTTACAGGGACAAAATGGCCTACTTAATAACAACCCACATCTTGAAGCTCTGAGCAAAAGACCACTACGTAGTGTGGTATCATACCACGGATATTACGCAAATGGATACAAATTTCATACTGAAGCGTATGCTTCAACGAAATCGACTACAAACAGTGGTGTTTGCGTTATCGGTGCAAACTACAACGAAGAACCCATCGATTACTATGGAGTGCTGCAAGAAGTAGTTGAAATAGAATATCCGGGTTGGCCGAACAGGACGATAGTGTTGTTCTTGTGTGAATGGTATGATCCAGGGAACCAAGGAACAAGAGTCGACAAAAACTACAAGATTGTTGATATCAACACCGGAAAGAAGTTTCCGGCGGCATACGATCCTTATATTTTTGCAACGCAAGCATCTCAGGTATATTATTGCAAATACCCCGGATCAAGTAGGCCCAACTTGAGGACAGTTTGCAAAGTAAAGGCAAGATCACTGGTTGAAGTTTCTAATCCGTCAAACAAAGACGGTGTAGAACCAACAGATCCATTTCAAACAGAGATACAAGAGGCTCAAACAGAGGTTGATCAAGCAGGTGTGAATATTTTTATCGACTTACTTGCTGCAAATCCAGAAATGATAATGATTGAAAGTGATCATGAGGGTGATGGACAAGAGCGCGGTGGGGAGGAAGAAGAAGAGGAAGAGGAAGAGGAAGAGGATGAAGATGAGGAAGAGGATGAAGATGATGATGAGGATGACGAGGAAGAAGACGACGATTAGAATTACTAAATTATTGTATATATAACAAGTGAAAAATAAAAATGAATTAATTTGGTGAATTATGAAAAAAAAAACGAGTCAATTTGGATACATACACAATTAATTGCGTACAAATGAACGAATTATAAATTTAAGCGGGAGTCGAAATAAATAAATTTACAGAAATAATAAAAATTAAATGGCCCCAATATTTATAAAAACAAGTTAGAAACGAAAATGAATTAATTTGGTGAATTGTAGAAAAAAAAATGAGTCAATTTAGATACATACACAATTAATTGCGTACAAATGAACGAATTATAAATTTAAGCGGGAGTCGAAATAAATAAATTTACAGAAATAATAAAAATTAAATGACCCCAATATTTATAAAAACAAGTTAGAAACAAAAATGAATTAATTTGGTGAATTGTAGAAAAAAAAATGAGTCAATTTGGATACATACACAATTAATTGCGTACAAATGAACGAATTATAAATTTAAGCGGGAGTCGAAATAAATAGTTTTACAGAAATAATAAAAATTAAATGGCCCCAATATTTATAAAAACAAGTTAGAAACGAAAATGAATTAATTTGGTGAATTGTAGAAAAAAAACGAATCAATTTGGATACATATACAATTAATTGCGTACAAATGAACGAATTATAAATTTAAGCGGGAGTCGAAATAAATAATTTTACAAAATAAAAAAAATAGTTGGGCAAAATATTTTAATAAACAACTTAGATACGAAAAGAAATTAATTTGGTGAATTATAAAAAAATATGACTTAATTTGAATACATATACAATTAATTGCATAAAAATAAACGAAAGTAGCTTGTGCCCTAGTGGCGCGCGCCCCCTCCTCTTGCACAAGAGGTCCCGTGTTCGATTCCCCTTGGACGCAAAAAATGGATTAATTGTTCAAGGCCTAATAAGACTAATATAGAAGGTGGGCCGCATATAAAAAGAGATCGGTCGGTTGGCCCAGTGGTCCGCGCCCGCCCCGGCCGCCTCGGGTGCCCGGGCTCGAACCACGGGAGCCACTTTTTTTTTGTATAGGCTCGGTAATTTGCGACGGCCAAATTCCGTCGCAAATATTGAATTTTGCGACGGAAAACAACCAGTCGCAAATTATAACAGAAAAAAATAAAAAAAATATATATAAACATTTGCGACGGAATGTGGCCGTCGCAAATGTTGTTGACCCGAACGGGTCTGACCCGAAATATTTGCGACAGAATACTGTCCGTCGCAAATTCTGTGTGACCCGGCCGGGTCTGACCCGCCGATTTTGCGACGGATTTGTCCGTCGTTAATTTGCGACGGAAGTCGAAATCCGTCGCAAAAATTAGCTACGGCTGTTTTAGGGACGGATACGTGTCCGTCGCAGATACCGTCGCAAAACACTGTTTGCGACGGATTTTCCGTCGCTAATTCCGTCGCAAAACAGTGTTTTTTTTGTAGTGAGTTGTTTTGACTAAATAGTTGCAAATATTTACACATTATGCAACTGTTACTATTCAATGCAACAAACTGTAACCAACAAACTTTTGTATTTAAAATATTATTAAATGCAAAAAAAAAAAAGAATTACAAAGAGTAATTATAAATCAAACAAATATTTGGGTAAAATCTCTAGCGAGTCCTCTGATTCTTCTCTTGCGAGTTGACTTTGACTTGATTCTGGATTTTTTGGAGACTGGTCCGTAGCCGAATCTTGTTTGTTGATATTAATTTGAGGGTGTCGAGCCGTGTTTCGAATTAACTATCGATGGTAAATGTTCCATGGAGGTAGACGCTGGGTCATTAAGTCCACGATGAGCTTAAGGTTGAAGAACGTTGATCGGAGGGGCTTAGCACCGTGATCTCGGATCGCAAACTGTTCTTGGATTAATTTTCCGCGAATAACTTGAGAGGTTTCCATGGGAAAGTTGAAGAACTTCGGAGGGTAATATGCAAATGGACTTCCGCGAAGAACTTGAGAGGTTTCCGTGGGAAACATGAAGAACTTCGGAGAACGTTGGCCGCAGGGGTTTAGGACCGTGATCTCGGATTAGACGCCATTGTTGATCATGAACTTCCGCGAAGAACTTGAGAGGTTTCCGTGGGAAACTTGAAGAACTTCGGAGGGAATAACGTTGACTGGAGGGGCTTAGGACCGTGATCTCGGATCATACGTTGTTGTTGATGAAGAATGTCTTCGAAGCTGCGAAGAACGCCGTTGCAGCCGCGAAGAACATTGTTGAATTTTCAAGAATTCTGAGCTCTTGAATTTTCTGGCTGCTGATGTCTTTTGAATGTGTGGAATGACTAGAATGAGACCCCTATTCATAGGTGTAGAATTCTAGATTTTACGGGCTAGATTTTATGGGCCAGAACAATATTTGAGCATATTCAAAAAGATTTATCGGACTTTCGTATCTTTGAATTTCCAAGCTTTCTTCTTGATAAGCTTTAAAGATTTGAAAAAATATATATGATTTGACTAGCTGGGCTTTAGGAGGTCTGCTTGATCAAATTAATTGGACTTTAAAGGCCCAACTTGGATTTATCAGACTTTAGAGATCTGATTAAATTAATTGGGCTTTAGAGACCTAATTGGATATATTGGACTTTAGATGCCCAATAGAATTAATTAGGCTTTAAAGGTCCAATTGAATATATTGGACATTAGAGGCCCAATTGAATATATTTGACTTCAGAGGTCCAATTAAATTAATTAGGCTTTAAGACTCAATTCAATATATTGGACTTTAGAGGTCCAATTGAATTAATTAGGTTTTAGAGGCTCAATTCAATATATCAATTATTCATTTATTTATTTATTTAAGGAATTAAATTCATTTAAATCCCAAAAAATAAATAATAAATTTTGTGATATTTAACATGTAAATTTTACGTGTCGCCTTTCAATTCGCAATTAAATTTGCTTGCTTACACAAACCACAATAGTTCAGTAAAAGCAACTCACACTTTCTATAAATTATGCACTTGGATTTTACGGTTTACGTTGTACACAAGAATTAACCCCCCTTCCCTCCACCACTAAGTGAGCTTAATTCACCCTATGTGGCTCCAAAAATCTATGTACTATAGTGTTTTAGTGTATTATACATGTTAATGAAAATATATAAATGAATTAATTTCACAATATTGTACTCCCTCCGTCCCAGTTTTGTTTTTCCATTTGCCAAAAAGGTCCGTCCCAATTTTGTTTTCTCATCCCTAAAATGGAAACTACTTTATTCATTTAAATAATACTTTATTCACTATTCACTATTCCAATACTACTTTATTTATTTAAATACTACTTTATTCACCATTCATCATTCCCAATACTATTTTATTCATTTAAATCCTAAAATTCTATTCTCGCATTAAACTCTGCGCAAAGTCAAACGGGAAAATAATACTGGGACGGAGGGGGTATATGTTAGTGAAATTATAAAAATAAATTAATTTTACATTAATAGAGAATATTAAGGCGTACGGACAATATTAGGGAAATATGTGTTTGGCTTTAACTATAAAGGATGACAAAAAAAATTTATTGTGATAAATAGACTAATAACTTTTTTAGCACAAATTTAGCGTCGTTAAATTTTTTAAACTTACAAACAGAGAAAATATAAAAAATGGTCCTGTAATTTTGCCCGAGTCCATATTTGGTCCTTTATTTTTTTAAATTCTCAGTTTTGGTCCTTTTGTTATAAAAAAATGTCCTTTCCGGCGGAAATTTAAAAACTCGGCAGGAATTCGCACCTTCTCCGACAATAACGCTCTCGTGGCAATCCACGTCAAAAAAATTCGATGTTTAACGAAAATCATAACGATCACTTAACCCAATGTATAACGATTACACATTGCAGGGGCACCCATTTCATGTCTTTTCTTCAGTCGTGATTCGCGCGAACAATTTCAATTCATTCAACACTTGTGAACCTCACTCATTCGGCCTCGAACCATTACTTACTCCTCATACGTAGAAAATGAAGGTGGGCTTTTTGTGGGTTCTTTAGATCGCGGAAAGCTAAAAGCATAGCATTCCAAGAATTGACGTCTCTTTGGGGCATTTGGTCGAATAACTTTTGGGCCTCTGTAATTTGGTATGTTTTGATGTATCCATGGATCAGAGAGTTACAAGTGAGAGTGTTTCTCAAGAAGGGTCATCCGTCGAACAATTTTTGGGCATCGTTGAGTTTCTCGGTGTGCACATAATCTATGATCTTATTGACAAGCGTGGCGTGCATATTATTTTTGACGTGGATCGCCACGAGAGCGCTATTGCCGGAGCAGTTGTGAATTCCGGCCAAGTTTTTAAATTTCCGCCGGAAAGGACCATTTTTAATAACAAAAGGACTATAACTGAAAAATTAAAAAGATAAAGGATCAAATCTGGACTCGGCCAAAGTTACAGGACCAATTTTGATATTTTCTCCTTACAAAAATGCCGAACTCTATGCGTAAATAATATAATATTAGTTTATAAATGTAATATATTACTAAATGAATGTTTTATTTATATCAAATGAATGTACCCAAATTTAGAAATCGGTGGAGTTGGAGACCGTGTTTTTAATTAAAAAAATTTATACCCTTCAATTTCTAATTTGCTAGCTATCAATATAATTAATTTAGGTTTTAAAAAAATAAATTGAAATTCATAAATCCCCTCTCTCTCTCTCTTTTCTTGACTATGTTTTGTCAAGGGATAGACATAATAGTAAGAAAATATCAGTTTTCTACGACAAAAAACTTGGGAATTAAAAAGGATACAGCACGATAAGGGTGAGTTTGGTGTGGGGAGTTGTAGATTTGTCTCTTTCATACATTTAGGGGGCGCTTGGTTAACAACTCTTCAATGGTAATGAGAATGAGATTAAAAATTAGTGTAATTGGCATGGTTCATGAGAACAAAATCGCTACCTCTCCTCCTAAATAAGGTAATCACTACTCCATTTTGATTACCCTATTCTCTTCCTACAATCCTCCTCCTCAATCACTCTCCCATTTCTCCACCAACAACCATTTGTTGTCAACTTCTATTCCAAAATTGAGGCATGGCACTAGCAATGGTGTCACCATTGACACCATTGGAACACTTCTTCCCCTAACATATTATTTTTCTTATGAGGGCAAAGATGGAAATAAATTTTCATCCCCATTGTCATTGAAGAATTGCTAACCAAGCGCCCCCTTAATATATTTTAATGTAATACATATATACATATATATGATACTATTTATAACACAATTTAACATACACCAAAGGCGCCATCTTCTCCATACATAAAACAATAATTAAATGTTTGTGCACCATTCCTCTGCGGCATCCCTTTCTACACAAGGGAACCATTTGCCAAAATTAATGGATACTAGTCTATTAGTAAGTTTATTCCAATCTTCAAATGATACTCCCTTAGCAAATTTATTTTTAACATCTATCCACGTCGACACCTCTGCTTTAAATTCGGAGAAAACTTTTTTCACGCACGGTTGCTTGCCATAAAAAATTGCTTCATTCCTAGAATTCCATATTGCCCAAACTGTAGCTGCCCAAATAGTAGATGCATAACACGACTTTTTCTATCCACCCAACATATCTTTATGTTGTAACAAATGATGTGCATGCCGGTTCAAAATGAGTGGTTGTTCTTATATTTATCCAATCAAAACATCTCCACCAGATTTCCAAAGAAAACATCTCCACTTAAATAGGACCTTATGTAAATCTCCGAAAAAATGCAATTTATGTACCCACTTCACTACAAAAAAGACGGAGTTTAGCGACGGAATATTTGCGACGGCCAAATATCCGTCGCAAATTTCGTGAATTTGCGACGGATTTTGGTAAGCCGTCGAAAAAAATGACACTTTGCGACCAGGAAGACCGTCGCAAAAGTTAGTAATTTGCGACGGAAAAGTCCGTTGGAACAACTAGGGCCCACCGCCTTCGTCTTAAACCGGCTACATTTGCGACGGATCAGTCGTCGCAAATTTCAACTTTGATTTTGCGACGGTCTCTTCCGTCGCAAAACATACCCGTTTAAAGGTGACCGTTCGGGAAGTGACCCGTTTGACTGATTTGCGACGGAACAAGCCGTCACAAATTTAAACTTTGTATTTGCGACGGACGAAAGTCGTCGCAAATCTTATATTTATATTCGCGACCTTTCGGAAAACAGTCCATTGACTGATTTGCGACGGACTGTCCGTCGCAAATCCGAACCGTTTTTACGCGTCTTCTCGGAAAACGGTGCGTTGACTGATTTGCGACGGAAAAGTCATCGCAAATCAGTAAAAACGACGTCGTTTTTGCTTTGACAGACAAAATTTGTGACGGATAGGCGTCCGTCGCAAATTTGTTTACACTTATAAAACTCTCCTCGCGAAACAGTCGGAGAGTGCGAGAAAAAACGAAGAAGAGGAGGAAAACGAAAGGAAAAGGAAGGAGAAGTCGGATTTAGTTGATTGTAGAGCCGTCCGTCCCCACCGAGTTCTCGTTTCGATATTTTCTACAAATAAACCGTAAGTTTTTTTCATTTTTAACGTTTAAAATTTAATTTTAAAGCATGTTTAGAGAATTGATTTTAGTTGAATTATTTGAATTATATTAGTAATGAATTGATTTTAGTTGATCGAATTTTAATTTAAAGCATGTTTAATTTTTGTTGAGTTTAGAATTGAATTAGTTGAATTGTTTGAATTATATTAGAAATGAATTGATTTTAGTTGAATTATAATTTAATTAGTTGATCGAATTTTAATTTAATTTTAAAGCATGTTTAGAATTTCTTAAGCTTATAATTGAATTAGTTGAATTGTTTGAATTATATTAGAAATGAACTGATTTTAGTTGAATTAGCTTAGTTGATCGAATTTTAATTTAATTTTAAAGCATGTTTAGAATTTGTTAAGTTTAGAATTGATTTTAGTTGAATTAGATTAGTTGATCGAATTTTAATTTAATTTTAAAGCATGTTTAGAAATAGTTGAATTTGTTAAGTTTAGAATTGATTTTAGTTGAATTGTTTGAATTATAATTTAATTTTAAAGCATGTTTAGAATTTTTTTCGAATTATGTTATAGATTTTTAAAGCATGTTTAATTTCATTGATTTTAATATAATATTTCGAATTTTGTTATAGATGAGCGGACTAGGCAGTGGCAGTGGCAGTGGTAGTGGCAGTCAGCAGCCTCCCAGGGATGAGGAGGCCAGTCGAGGAGGGCGAGGAGGGAGGAGACGACGGGCCTAACTAAGACCCGTGGTTCCACCTATTTTCAGATCGAGGTCTCAATCAGAGACCTCTTCACACTCTGACTCCTCCTCACAGCAGACTGCTGAGGGCTCATCCTCCTCCCGAAAGCATCCGGTTGTTAAAGCACGGATGACTGTTCAGCCACATGGTTTAACGTAAGTTTTAGTATTTTATACTCAATTTTTTTATTAATTAAAACATAATTATTTTACTAACTTTGAAGTTTTAATTTTACTGTTAGATTCCTGGTCATGAGGCTATTAATCAGGTATCCCAGTCCATCCTTGGATGTGGATTCAAGCCCACCGCTTACAGTTGGGGGCTAGTGTCCGATGCAATGAAAAAGACATACTTCGAGGAGTTTAAG
Organism: Ballota nigra; assembly: GCA_947034835.1. NCBI lineage: Eukaryota > Viridiplantae > Streptophyta > Magnoliopsida > Lamiales > Lamiaceae > Ballota > Ballota nigra. The sequence continues at coordinate 46,659,627 of OX344722.1, forward strand.
GTATTAATTTAATTTATTAATTCATTTATTAATATCAAATATATAAACAGATATTTACATTTAAATTGTAATTGCAGAAAGAATGTGTCTGGGCACCGGAGCACGATGACCAGATGTGGAAGAATTTTAAAAAATATGTGGCGGAAAGGTACAAAGACCTCCTTTTTAGAATGAGGGAGAAGTGGTACAAGCATGGAGTGGCCACCGACATGGGGACTGACAGTGAAAGGCGGCCGATTTGGGACCAATTCCTCCGGTAATGGGATTCTCCTGAATTCAAAGAGAAGTCGGCGAAAAACAAGGCGAATCGGCGTAGTGACCCTGATGGAGAAGGGATGGCGAGACATCAGGCCTGTTCTCGGTCCATTTATGAGCACGGGTTGAGATTTGTAAGTTTCGTCTTTAATTTTGTAGTTTTTGAATTTATATTATTTTTTTCCTAATTTTTATAAGTGGTATTAATTTTTACTATCTTTTTTTCTAATTAGGCGGCGGAGCAAGGACGCGAGCCCTCTCATTTTGAGAGATTGCAGCTCGCCCAGCCACTCGTCGAGGAGACTGGGAAGTCTACCTACGGTCGTACTAATGAGAACCACGTAAGTATTATTTCAATATTAATAGTATTATTTTAATTTTTAATATTAAAAGTATTATTTTATATTTTGTGTTCAATTTATTTAATTTTTTGTATAATTAATTTGCAGAGAAAGATGCTCGAGGACCTTGCCTCTCAGCCTCAGCCTGAGGAAACGGCAGAGGGGTCGGGGTCGATGCCCCCCCACACAGCCTTCTGTTGACGTTCAAAATGAATTGTACTTTAAGAACGTCAAGGCTAAAAAGGGGCAGTTCGCTGGATTGGGCAGCTTCGGAAAGAACTTTTTCTGACCTCGTGGCTCGGACTCATCCTCCTCTCAGTCTTCCATCGACTCTCATCCCAGTGAGGTCGAGAGGCAGCTTGCCACGGTGGTGGAGCAGATGAAGAACATGCAGAGGCAGCAGTGAGAGAAGGAAGAGTATGAGAGGCAGCAGCGAGAGGCGCACGACCGGTATACAGCCGAGATGGAGCGGTATCGGGTCGAGGTGCAGGAGTATACAACCGCCATGCAGGCGTGGTGGCAGATATTCGCCTCTGATTCAGTACCACGAGCGCAAATGCCTGTGCCACCGATGCCGCCGACCCAGCCATCGATGCCGCCGATTGTTAACCTGGACAAGGATGAGGAGGAAGAGGAAGACGAATTTAATTCCGACGGTTAAAAAATTTAATTTTTAATAAATATGAAGTACAATTTTTTTTTTTAGTTTGAATTGTTACTTTAATTTAATTTTTTGAATTGTTACTTTAATTTATAATTTTGTGAATTTATTTTAGTTTGAATTTACTTTTATTTAATGTCAAAATAAATAATTTTAGCAAAAAAATAAAAATAAAATGGACACAACATTTATAAAAACAAGTGAGAAACGAAAATGAATTAATTTGGTGAATTATGGAAAAAAAAGAATCAATTTGGATACATATACAATTAATTGCGTACAAATGAACGAATTATAAAATTATGCATTGTCGAAATAAATAATTTTACAAAATATAAAAAATAGTTGGGCAAAATATTTTAATAAACAACTTAGATACGAAAAGAAATTAATTTGGTGAATTATGGAAAAAAATGAATCAATTTGGATACATATACAATTAATTGCATACAAATGAACGAATTATAAATTTAAGCGGGAGTCGAAATAAATAATTTTACCAAACTAATAAAAATTAAATGGCCACAACATTTATAAAAACAAGTGAGAAACGAAAATGAATTAATTTGGTGAATTATAGAAAAAATATGAGTCAATTTGGATACATATACAATTAATTGCGTACAAATGAACGAATTATAAAATTATGCATTGTCGAAATAAATAATTTTACAGAATAAAAAAAAATAGTTGGGCAAAATATTTTAATAAACAACTTAGATACGAAAAGAAATTAATTTGGTGAATTATAAAAAAAATGACTTAATTTGAATACATATACAATTAATTGCATAAAAATGAACGAAAGTAGCTTGTGCCCTAGTGGCGCGCGCCCCCTCCTCTTGCACAAGAGGTCCCGTGTTCGATTCCCCTTGGGCGCAAAATTGGATTAATTGTTCAAGGCCTAATAAGACTAATATAGAAGGTGGGCCGCATATAATAAACAATGGGCCGGGTGGCCCAGTGGTCCGCGCCCGCACCGCCCGCCCCGGGTGCCCGGGCTCGAACCACGCGAGCCACTTTTTTTTTATAGGCTCGGTAATTTGCGACGGCCATTTCCGTCGCAAATTTTGAATTTTGCGACGGAAAACAGCTCGTCGCAAATTATAACAGAAAAAAATAAAAAATATATATATAAACATTTGCGACGGAATGTGGCCGTCGCAAATGTTGTTGACCCGATCGGGTCTAACCCGAATGATTTGCGATGGACTACTGTCCGTCGCAAATTCAGTGCGACCCGGCCGGGTCTGACCCGCCAATTTTGCGACGGATTTGACAGAATCCGTCGCAAAAATTAGCTACGACTGTTTTAGGAATGAATACGTGTCCATCGCAGAATCCGTCATCGCAAAACAATGTTTGCGACGGATTTTCCGTCGCAAAACAGTGTTTTTTTTGTAGTGCTTATTCCCCTTCTCTGACATGTTGTTCTTATGGCTAGTCTCTTTTTTAGAATCTTCCAAAAAATAGCCTTAACCCGTTTCGGTGCCAAGCATTTCCACAGCAACTTATACGCTTTATCTTCCGGTACCTATTCGCCTGGATTCCTTTTGTCAGCTTCCACCTTATAAGCTAATTTGGTTGAGAAAGTACCATTGGCAGCATGAATCCACTCCCAATGATCCCCTCCATCTTTGCTTAAGTTACACCTGTTCAAGCGCATTAACAATTCATTAAGCATAGATTTATCTCTCTCTCAATTCTCTCTTCCAACTTAAATTCCCCCATCCTTTATATATATATAAGAAGACTATTATTTAAATTTTACTTTTAATTTTTTTTTTTTTAAAAAAAAAAAAAGAAGCAAAAGACATGTATTATAATTAAATGTGCATGTACCTGAAGCCAATTTTGACAGTGCTACTATAACCTGTGGTATGTTGATTGCTTAGAATTAATGAGTTGATTCGTTTAAGATTATTACATATTGATTGGTTATGTTGAATCGTTTGCCTAATATATTGATTTAATTTAGTATTATTTGATCCGTTTAAGATTAGTTCGTTGATTACAGGGGTGGCGCTGCCTGTCGCACAGGTACTCAGCCCAACGAGGACCCCCATTTATAATATATATATATATATATATATATATATATATATATATATATATATATATATATATATATTAATTAGTTTTCAATAAATTACAGTATTCTTTGCTGGAAGATTTGGTATCTCTTGTTAATTGTTAATGTAAGTCTTATTTAATATTATATTATCAGGGACGTGAGTTCGAACTTCTTACCTTGCATTTTGCGTTCTCTTTCTTTAATTTTACTTTTCTTTTTTAATTATGTTTTCCCTTCTTTTTTTTTCTTTTAAAGTCTGAAAATATATATTTATACTATATTTTTTCCCCTTTCTTTTCAATAATTATTACCTTCTTCTGTGTTCACTTTCTTTTTTTAATTACTTTTCCTATCTTTTTTATTTTCTCGAAATATATAATTATCTTTTGTATTGTTTGAGTTTAAAATATATATTAATGACATATATATTTGTTGTATACCTTCCATTTTATTTGATAAATTTATTTTCTTTTTTTTAATATTTTTTTATTTCTTTTCTTCTTAAGCATTTGTATATATATTTTTACAATTTTCAATATATAGTTGTATGGGTTTTAATTTATCTTATTTATATAGATATTTTATTTTATTTTATTTTCTATAAATAATATATAATAAGTTATATTTCTCAAAATCTAAGGTATGAAAATATATATAGTTATACTATAATATAACATATTTTCTTGTTAACTAATGAAATTGTGTTTATATTAATAATTATATTATTTTTTATTTAATGTATAAATATGAAAGGCCTTATAAAAAATTTACAAAGGGCCTATAAAAACGTTGGACTGGCTCCGATTGATTGAGTTTGTTGAATAATTTGCCTTTAGTATGTTGATTATATAGAGTATGTTGAGTCATTTATCTTTAGTATGATTCAGTATAGGTATATAAGTATGTTGAACCATTTAAGTTGAATATATATGTACATTATTTTAAATAATATTAGTATAATTTTCAAATGAATATATATGTTTGTTACGGATGAACAGAAACCCTTATAGAGATTAGGGTGACCCTAGACAAGAGAAGAGGCTAGAAAGAGGCGAAAGGTACACTAAGACCTTATGTCCCCGAGGTTAGATAGTCGAGGTCTATGTCGCAAACCTAAGAGGACCAAACTGCGAGTTCTCGATCCTAGCCTTAGGGAGACGAGTCATCAGCTAGCTCGCAGTCGTAGTCGGGCTCAATGGCAATTTCACACGAAGGCTCCTCCTCACACCATCATTCTACAACTGACAATCGGCTCAGCATTCAGCCCGGTGGAGGCTTGTAAGTCTTTTAAGATTTATTTTTTATTTGAATTATTTTATATGTTTAATGGATTTACGGAATAAGAATTTTTCATGTAAACTTTCAAGGCAATTATGTTTGGATGTAAAATTTTATATTTATTTGGATGATATTTATGTTTTCAGTTAGATAAAATTATGTTTTTTTTGGATCATTTATACAAAAAAAAAAAAGTTGATGAAAAAATTTACACAAAAAGGATTTCATTAGATGAATTTATTTAAAAAAATTAATTAATTCAAATTCATATATAATTAGATGTGTAAAAATAAATAAATTAAAATTTTATAGGTAATCTAAATCATTAATTTACAAAATAATAAAAAAAGTTGGGAAAACATTTATACAAATAAATTAGAAATAAAATTAAATTAATTACATGAATTATAAAAAAAAGACTCAATTTGTATACATATACAATTTAATGAATAAAAATGAACAAATAAAAAAAAGTTATTCTAAATCATTAAAGTTGCAAAATAAAAGGGAGAGGTCGTTGAAAATATTTATATACACAAATTAAAAACAAAAAAGAATTCATTCGATGAATTTATATATATATATATATATATATATATATATATATATATATATGTGTGTGTATATATATATATTCAATTTTGAATATATATATACAATTAAATGTATAAAAATGAACCATTGAAGCATGTTTCCCTGCAGAACATGCCTCCTTGGGGCACCTAGAGGTTGGCAGTTCAAATCCAAGAGAAATATGCATAATATTGTTTTAGGCCTATAAAGGCCTATATAAGAGATCCTCCATTGAATTGAATAGGGTGAGAGAGAGTTGAATATAATAGCTTAGTGGGCCACAATTTTTATTTTTTTTTCATTTGGGAGTTTAGCTATGAATAATGTTGTCGCCAATTTATATAATAAAAAAATAAAAGATTTTCGACGAACTGTTATGTTGTTAAATTTATTAATTGAAAAATTAAAATAATAACTTACCGGCGGAAAATTTATGTGGCTAAATGCTTCGACAATATCGGGCCTTGACCCGGAAAAATAACGATGGACACTTACCGTCTTAAATTCTGAGACGGCTTAATTATGTCGTTAATTTGCGACGAACCTTTAAAAACCGTCATAATGTTATCTAAGTCCGTTTTAACGATAGACATATTTTTGTTGCAAAACATGTTTTGAGATGCAAAATTCATCTCAAATTCCATCTTTAAACAACGAGATTTTTGTAATGTCGTGTTAGCCGGAAAAATCTGGACGGAAGTGATCACATGTCCACCGGTGGACACAGACTAATATACTCACCATGAATGTTATAATGACACAAAAGCAAATAAAATTTATCAATTAAATTTATAGTGGATATTTGCGGTGGGTATATTAATTTGTGCGCACCAGTGGGGATATGGTCATTACCAAAATCCTGGATAATAATGTTTTGTTTTAAGTTGAGATATATCAAGACTTAAAAGAGGTGTTTGGCAAGGGGAAAGAAGAATGAAAATGACAATGGGTGGTACTTGTTAGCCGGAATGGACTCATTCACATAAATATGTGAGCAAGAAATCATTCACCAACTTCATCCCATTAATTATCACTTTAGTCCTCTTTACTAGGCACTGAGCCTTTATTATAGGGATGAGATTTGACCATTGGGAATTTAATATTTAACAACTTTTTTTCTTTGTTTTTACTTTAAATTAAAATAGAGGTCTACATAATAATATTTATATACCAAGTTTATCGTATTTTCATAAGTATTGGACCAAGAAGACTTCAATAAATTAAATAGTTATATGTCCTCAGCACCTAAATTTTTTGAATGCGTGTGTATATATGATTTAATGTAAACTTAGATTTAAGGAAGAAAAAAAACATATAGAGATTATACTATTAATTTAAAAATAAAAACTCTTTTTAAAAAAATATATTTTATGAGTGAAAAGTATAAATATATTCCACATTAAAAAAGAGGAATCTTAACCTCCAATAATTGGCTTAGTGGTGAGGGTTTGGTATTTAGGAATATGATCCTCTCTAAATCTTGGAAGGCATAAGAATGTTCCTAAAATATTTTTGGTCCCAATATTCAAAAGTGGTCCCTTTTTATGCAAAAATAGTCTCAATCTTCAAATACTTAACACATTTGGTCCCAAAATTTTTGGCACCAAATGTATTAAGTATTTGACGATTGGGACCAATTTCGCAAACAAAAGAACTACTTTTGAAACATGTGACGAAAAGTATTTTGAAAATATTCCTATTGGACTAAAGTGCAATTTTTCTCTAGGTCTTTAACTCGAAACTCATAAAGCGTGCGATTAATTCTTGTGATGCATGGATAGTTTTGTTCTCGCTTGAAATGAAGTTCCATGCTAGTGGACGGTGGGTTATGAGTTCCCCAAATTAATCAATCCCCATTGAATTAATTGTATATTGAATATAGCAACAAAAAAAAGTGAGAAATCTTAACCTTTAAAATATTGGGGGCTAGAAATAAAATGATAAATGAATGAATTTAAATACCCCTTTTATTATAAATTATTTGTGTGTATGTGCATTTGCGGATCCATTAAAAATTTAAACAGGTATGTACAACTATGGGAATATTAAAACAAAAGAAGTTAAAATCATATAATTCATAACTCTTGATTCTTTTTCTTTTGAAGTGTTTCCGGAGAGTTGCTCTAATTTAAGAGGGAGAAAGTGAATGAAAACTTTGTCATATATTTTTTCCCCGAAAGCACACTTGTCATTTTTCATTTGTGATGCAAACACTAAAAAGTTTTGAACATATATGTCAACCTAATCCAGATCAAGGGTAGATATAACGCAAGATAGGAATTTGCCGGATCTAGGAATTTTAATTTGGGGGCCAACTAACATAATTTAAAATATATTTTAAAATTGGAGTACTATATATGTATTAGAATCCAGATTTGGATCCAGTGCTATACAGGAGCGTCCTGTATAGACACCATATATTCGATTTTGTGGGGTGACACCAATTGGTGTCACCATGTATTTTTGTGTTGCACAGGACCCTCCTGTACAACGAGTTTAAATCACAAATGGTCCCATAACTTTTAGACAAAATAAATTCAGTCCAAAAATTAACTTTTTATTAGATTTAGTCCCAATTTTTCTAAGATGGTCCAATTTATGTCCCATTTTACCCGGAGCTTGCACGGTGTCGTCCCAAATCACATGCCTGGCACGTGCAAGTGGTTTCCGGGGACTAACAAACGTGGCATCCAACGTTATCGCACCGCAGAAACACAAATATTTCTTATTGGATATTTTTCGCACCGCAGAAACCGCCGACCAACGTTATCTTCCTTCCACAACGTAACGACCGCTGGTCAACAACAATAACAACTGATTTGTTCCGAGCTTCCACTAGATTGAGACACGACAAGCCGTGCGTCAATTGAAATCCGATTTTGGGGATTTTGGGATCGATTTGGTTTTGGGGATTTTCGAAGAACCCTAGTTATGAACAAAGGATAATTATGTGATTTTGAAGCAAATGTAAGCTGATTATATGATTAACGTCGACAATTCTAGCTTTCTTCTGCCAGAGGACTTCGTATATCAGAGAAAGGGAGAGAGGCGCGGTGGGAAGATCCAGAGAATCACGTTTTTGTTAGTTACTATTTATTTGTGTATTTAGTTTAATTAATTTGCTGAATTTTAATTATATATTCAGTAGGCTTTCCAACGTGTATTTAAAAATTAGTCCAAAAAAAAAAAAAAGCCAGATGGATGCCACGTTTGTTAGTCGCCGGAAATCACTTACACGTGTCAGTTATGTGATTTGGGACGACACCGTTTTGTGTCACCATGTATTTTTGTGCTGCACAGGACCCTCCTGTACAACACTGGATCCAAATCCTTAGAATCCATTATAATTCAGTAACATATATATAGTAAAGTCACAACATTCAATATGTGTTATCATATTAATTTCATTGTCAAAGAAAAACTCTTGTATATACACGCATACACATAAAATCTTATTTACACAACGTATATCGTGCAATTTAAATGCATTTTTAAAATTGTTTGTTTTCATTGAACGAATGCAACTTTTTTGCATTGAGCAAGTACATTTTTCCAACTATTGTTGTTTCATGAAAACAACTATAGTCGTTCTGTGCAAGTTCAAATGTGTAGTAGTGACTACTCCCTCCTTTACGATTTAAATTATCCCTGTCAAATATTGTAGATTTAAAAAAAAAAAAAAAAATTGTTCATTAGTGTTAAAAGGTGTAAGTTGAGGATTTATTAGTCCGTCTATATTTTTTTTTGTTTATTGAAGGGAGTTTAGTTCATTGGTAAAGGGTATATTAAAAATATAGTGCATATAAATAAGTGATGTTTGGAAGTGATTAGTTTTAGAGAGTAAAATTATTTTTTCGTAGCTTGGGATAATCAAAATTATAATAGACGGAGTACTATTATTTAAAAATGTACTTGAGTTGCACGGTACACCTAACGCACAAAAACTTAGTCATATATATATATATGTGTGTGTGTGTGTGTGTGTTAAATTGCACTTTTGATCCCAAAAGAATGAAGTCCATTTCAAAATGGTTTTTTTTTTTTTGGCATTTTTAGTCCTTGGCTTTTATAGACACTATTGGTCCTCAACGAATTGCGATTTTCGTTTCAAGAGAATGGGCAAATTGAAATTTTTGTCCCAAGAGAATGTGGCATAGTTGAAGTTTTGGACCTATAACTAACGAAAGGGACCAAAACTGGAAAAAAAAAAAAACTACTTACGCACATTGCTACCAAGAGTGTTTTGAACTCATTTTCTTAAAACCAAAAGTGCAATTTTTCCTATTCATGTGCATATAGAATATTCTACTGTTGATTAATACCCAAATTGAAAAACTCGCGGATCCTGGCTAGGTCAGAAAGATTTTTTTCAAAAAACTCATGCAAAGACAATATTTCCAACAAAAAATACTTCCTATAAGATCTCCAATACTTGCGTTCAAAATTTTCTAACTTTTTGTTGAAAATTTCATAGTCATATTGAAAAAAAATATATAAGCAATTTTAATTCCACAAACAATATTTCAAGTTTTATATTGTCTATATTTTGTTTATATATATATATATATATGTGTGTGTATATTTTTTAATTTTTTGTCTCATAGTTATGCATACCCTATTTCAATTTTTTTGATTTGTCAATGATGATATTTCGCTACTTTTCAGACAAATATGTTTTTTGGGTTCCATAATTTATTGGTTGTTCAGTTTTGGTCCAAAAAATTTAACAATTTAATTTTTGGCTCCAAAGAAATTTCGTAGTCTCATTTTCGCAAGAAAATAAAAAATGACATCATTTTTGCCACGCGTTACTCACGTCCCATCGCCCTCACCTCTTTCTCCTCACAGGCGTAACCCCCTAATTAAGCTTGTGCTTGTTCCTCTAGGCGTAAAGAGAGAATCATAAACTATGTGTCTCTCGCGATTATCGCTTCCATTCTCCGCCGGCATAATTGTATTTCTCATAAATATTTTTTGAAATTATGCTTCGATATTAACAAATTGAGGCTATGAAATTGGGGTTTAGGGTTTAGGAAATGAGATTAGCAGATTTATTCTGCATATGTTTATTTATTTCTACAAACAGGGTTTAAAATGTGTGACATCGAAATAGCAGATCGGATTAAAGTGTGCGCTGAGAGGGAAGATATTAGGATATTTGAAAAACATAAGAAGGAATTAGGATTAATCAGTGAATTAGGAATTATCACCGTAAGCTTGGTGATCGAGAAACTTGTATATATATGTGAGAGAATACAACAAACTTCCCATAATTATAGGGAAGATAAAATCAAAGATGATATTCTAAAATACAAGAAAATCTCTAACAAATTAACTACTCTTATCTCTATTACCCCCCGTCAAGCGCTGCGTGAGATGAAGACACACGCAAAGCTTGGAACGCAAAAACTCAAAAGCCGGACGGGAAAGACTTTTGGTGAAGATGTCTGCAAGTTGTAGATGAGAGGGCACAAAAGACGTGGTTATGCGCCCAGAGGACACTAATTCCCTAACAAAATGATAATCCAAGTCGATGTGTTTAGCCCGTTTATGTGCAACTGGATTTTGACTCAAGAAGATAGCGCTTTTGTTATCACACAAAAGAGATGGCCGAACAGGAGGAAGTATGCGCAATTCATGAAGGAGGTTGATTAGCCAAACAAGTTCTGCAGCAGCATTTGCCATAACCCGGTACTCAGACTCACAACTAGAGCGAGAAACAGTGGGTTGTTTCTTAGCACTCCAAGAAACCAGATTACCCCCAAGAAAAATTGAGTACCCATAGGTCGAACGACGAGTCTCAACACAACGTGCCCAATCAGCATCTGAGTAGCCAATAATGGAAAGATCAGCGTGTTTAGTGAACGAAAGACCGAACTGAATAGTACCTTTGACGTAACGCAAAATACGTTTGACCGCCAAGAAGTGATCTTCAGTGGGCGACTGAAGAAACTGACTAACAGAGCTGACAGCGTAAGATAAATCCGGCCTGGTAATGGTTAAGTATTGCAAAGCACCAACAAGGGAACGATACAACGTTGGATCCTTGAAAGCAGGACCCGTACTCACGAGAGATTCACCAGTGGCTAAGGGGGTAGCAACCGGTTTAACGTCCAACATATCAGCTCGCTCAAGGATATCATGGGCGTACTTGGCCTGCCCAACAAACAAGCCACCATCAGAGTATGAGACCTCAAGTCCAAGAAAATAATTCAAGCGACCCAGATCCTTGATGGCAAATTCTCGACCAGTGCGAGAGATGAACTGACGAAGAGCAGCTGGATCATTACCTGTAACAATGATGTCGTCAACATACAAAAGGAGGTAAATGATAGAGTTACCCTGATGCAAATGGAAAAGTGAGGAGTCAGATCGACTCTGACGAAACCCCAAGCTGAAGAGAAACGTGCTAAAACGCTGATACCAGGCCAGGGGTGCCTGGCGAAGACCATACAAGGCCTTCTTCAGACGGCACACGTGATCCGGATAGCGAGGATCAATAAAACCAGGAGGTTGGGCCATGAACACAGGTTTTGGAAGAACGCCATTAAGGAATGCATTCTTGACGTCAAGTTGATGAAGAGGCCAACTGCGCTGAACAGAGATAGCCAAAACAACCCGAACTGTAGCTGCCTTCACAACAGGACTAAAGGTGTGGCCAAAGTCAGTGCCAGGTATCTGAGTGAAGCCTTGAGCCACGAGACGGGCTTTGTGCCGTTCAATAGACCCATCTGCAAGGAACTTCGTACGAAACACCCACTTGGACCCAACAATTTTAGTTCCAGGCGAACGAGGTACCAAATCCCAAGTGTCATTCGAACGAAGAGCATCTATTTCCTCCTGCATAGCAGCAAGCCAGTGAGGATGCTTAACTGCGGATTTAAAACCACGAGGCTCATAAGTGGACACAAGAGCTGAAAGAAGAGCTGATGAAGCCAAGTCGACAGGATACCGTGGCTTGAAGATACCCGCACGAGCTCGTGTCGTCATAGGATGCGTACTTGTCGAAGGTATAACAGGGGGCTGATCGACAATACGCGGAGTGGGCTGATCGACAATGGGCGGATTAGGATCAGGCTGCACAGGATCATGAGGATCGGGATCAGCGACTGGCTGACCAATGTGAGGCTCAACAGCCTCGATCGACTCGTCCAGAGCCAGAACACGCTCGGCGGAGGCAACAGGTCGGTGAATGATAGATTGTGTAGGTGGGGCAGCCACGTCCGTCGAGGAAGTAGGTGATGATACATCAAGAAAAGTAGAAATTTCCAGATCAGAAGGCTGAACACGCGACGGAGCCCGTGAGAAAGGAAAAGAAAGCTCATCGAACTGAGCATGGCGTGTAACAAAAATACGAGAGGATTCCGGATCGAAGCATCGAAAACCCTTGTGAGTACTGCTATACCCAAGAAATATGCAGGGACGACTTCGAGGTTCCAATTTGTGAGCGGCATAATCCCTGAGATAAGGATAAACACGACAGCCAAACGGTTTAAAGATAGCATAATTTGGGGAATAACCAAAGAGCAACTGAAATGGAGAGATGTTGTTCAGAACCACAGATGGAATTCTATTGATGACATAAACAGCGGTAGCAAAAGCATCAAACCACAAGGAGGCCGGAGCGTGAGCATGAAATAACATAGATAACCCTGCTTCAGAAATATGGCGGTGCTTACGTTCAGCTCTACCATTTTGCTGAGGTGTGTAAGGACACGAAAAACGATGATGAATACCATGCAATTGCATAAAGTGACTAACACGACCATTGACGAACTCAGTACCACCATCACTCTGAAATACTTTCACTGTTCGAGAAAATTGATTACACACAAAAGTATGGAAGCGAACAAGCACATCATAAAATTCAGACTTTGCACGTAGAGGATATATCCATGAAAATCTCGAAAAATCATCTACAAATGCAACATAGTATCTAAAGCCATCAGAAGTAGTAACAGGCGCTGGACCCCACAAATCGCAATGTATTAAATCAAGTACAGCAGAAGCTCGTTTTTCATTCAATGAAAAAGAAAGTCGTTTGCTTTTAGCTAATTGACAAGAAGAGCAAATACTAGGGTTTGGCAGTACTGAAGTAACAGAAAGACAACCCATTTTATTCAACAAGGAAATAACGGAAAAAGGGGCATGCCCCAGGCGTAAATGCCATAAATCAAAACTCGCTTTCAAACTCTTGTTCCTTATAGCTGCCACCAAAGCCGGAACACCTCGATCAAGCAAGTAGAGCCCCTGACTACATCTTCCTTGAGCCAAAATTTTCTTTGATATCCAATTCTGAATCGCAAAGAACTTATCAGAAAACACAACATCGACTGGATAATCTGCAGTTAATTTACTGATAGACAGAAGATTCTTTGTGATATGAGGGACCACTAAGACATCCAATAATTTAACATCCTTAGAGAACTTAGAAGTACCAATATGCGATATGTTTAAAGAAGTACCATTACCAACTATAACAGAACCGTTACCAGAATAAGGCTCATGAGTGTCAAGAGCAGAGAGTTGGTTTGTCATGTGGGCTGAAGCGCCAGAGTCGAGGTACCAATCTGGAGTTGAGTCAGAAACATTGCAAGCCGATGAAAAGGCTTGAGCAAGATTAGCTGCCGAATCAAGACCACGAGCATTGAGGTATTTAGGGCACTTATCGGCGAAGTGCTCTCCACGACACAACTGGCATTTAGGCACAAAGGGACGTCGACCACCACCACCAGAGGGCTGACCACCGCCGATCCTAGAGGGACCACCTCCAGATCGAGAGTTATGCTGTTGTCGGTACTGTTGTCCATTACCACGGTTCTGGCCACCATGTCCATTACCCCGATTAGGGTGTCTGTCCGACAAAGTGTTGGAACGAGACTGATTATTCTGAATGGCAGAAAAGGCAGCAGGAGTCGAGGAAGCACCCTCCATGGATCGCAACATCATGTCAAACTGTATAGCCTGATGGAGCAAGTCACGGAATCCCGGAATTGGAGAGATCGCCATACGAGTATCGGCGAATCCAGCAAATTGAAGACCTAAGCCACGAAGAAACCAGTGGCTTTGGTCCGAGGCGTCAATGGGACGACCTATGGCCTGGAGCTGATCACATAGATGTTTGAATTTACGGCCGTAATCTTCGACCGAGAGGTCACCCCTTCGAAGTGACAGGAGCTCCTCGCGAAGTTGATGGGATCGAGAGACAGATGCGTACACAGCCTCAAGAGCAGTCCAAGCCTGGTGAGAGGTTGAGCAATCGATCACTTCCGATGCAGCATCTGCGGAAAGTGATGTGTAGAGGACGCTAAGGAGACGTTTGTCCTTAAGACGCCAAGCGGTGTAGTCAGGGTTCGGATGAGCAACACCATCGACAGGTTCGAGAGTAGGGGAAGGCGATGGAGATGTTCCATCAAGATGACCGAGGATGTCAAAGCATTCGGCCATATGGATGACTTGACGACGCCACATAAGGTAGGTGGAGGAGTCAAGCTTGATCTGCATCATGTTGATCATGGTGGTAACAGGGAGAGGGTCTGTACCGGAGGAAGTCATGATCGATCGATTGGGATATGGAGGCTACAGGTCCAAAAGAAAAACACAATCGAGATGATGAGATAAATCGGCAGATGAACGGAGAATACCAGTCCGTTGATCGGCGAGAATAGGGAGAGAAAGAAAAGGTGCGGCGGAAATTAGGGTTTAGATCGATTTAGGCTGATACCATATTAGGATATTTGAAAAACATAAGAAGGAATTAGGATTAATCAGTGAATTAGGAATTATCACCGTAAGCTTGGTGATCGAGAAACTTGTATATATATGTGAGAGAATACAACAAACTTCCCATAATTATAGGGAAGATAAAATCAAAGATGATATTCTAAAATACAAGAAAATCTCTAACAAATTAACTACTCTTATCTCTATTAGAAGATATACGAGTGTGTGTGCGTGAATGAAACTTGGAAAGGTTATTTGTTTATAGACAAATTTTGCTTCTTCGCCCTCCTCGATTGATCGTGCAACTACAAATTTGGAAGTGTTCAGGATCTGAGGAAAACGTTTTGGGATTAAAAGATAAAAAATAAAAAATAAAATCAGAAATCGTTTGAGGAAGATGACTTTTACTTTTAATTTCAGAAAATGTTTTAATTAAATAAAAACTGAATGTATAAAAATATTATATATAATAAACAAAAAAGGAACCCCTGAACATTTTTATATCCTTTTTTAAATAAGAAAAAAAATTATTTTTATTTGTTTATTTATTGAGGTGGAATAAATATTAAATAATAAAATTCGAAAAAAAAAAAAAATTCACTCAGCGTCCATGTCAGGAAGAAGAGCGGAAACACCCAAATTTGACTGGCATGTGAGCAACGCTTGACAAAAAAACAATGTCATTTTCAATTTTCTAGTAAAAATAGGACCAAAATTAGACAATCAAATAAGTCGTGAGACCAAAATTGAACTATTAAATATTTGAGACCAAATCTGGATACCCTATAAATTATGGGACCAAAAAATATTTTTCCCTTACTTTTCAGCATTTTTTTTCCTTTTATATACGAATAATATTACTAATGATATATTTGTACGTTATTCGTTCTGTATTTTTCGGTCCTAGATTTTCCGTACATGTCTGGTGACCTGTGATTATATCTGCATGTCTAGCCCTCGACCTATCCTTCTCACTTGAATAAAGACATCTTATTCTCTATACGAGATTTCTAGTTGGATGTAAACTACTTCAATCATCAAAGAGAGTATTTTCCAAAAAATGACAATATGATCAACTGATAATTACAATAACAAAAATAAAGGAAAAGGGAACGATCGATGAAACAATGATCAACTCTTGTCAACGCATTTAGTCGCTAATTCTTAATTTTATTTATTGTTATAAGTAAATTAATTTTAACAGTCTCACCATCACTTAAGGTACAACCATCAATGAACACTGCCCTTTCCACTTACCAACCTGCTTATCCACGCTGGAGGCTTCGCTTCCAAATTAATAGCTTTAATCCGGCTAGTGTGGCGAGAGATCGATCTAATCCAAGATCTTTTGCTTTTCGTGCATCAACAAAGTTATGTGTGGCGCCACTATCAACCATCGCCATAACTTCCTTTCCATTCTACAAAGCTTTCACGTGCATCAGTCCCACTCGATGATTTGGATTGCATTCAGCAACCGTAAAGGATTGACCTGAGGAGGACCACCAGCATCACCATCCTTATCAGTTACCATATGCTCTTTCTTGCTTAATTTGGATTTTATTGTTATTGATGTCAATTAGACTAAACTATAAGACATGCTTAATTTGATGCTCGCTCTATATTTAAATTCATGTCTCAAGATCTTAAACTAAAATAACTAGTAGCCGTAAAGATTAACTCATCTCATTATAATTATGTTTAAGATTCCGATTTAATAAGTCAACAACATGTACATATATTATTATTAAGATACAGTTGTAAATATGCATGTGCAGTATAAAAAATTGACGCTCAGTTTTGGATTTCTCTTGCAGTCAAACTAAACATAACATATCTGAATTACTATTTTTTGTTTATTACTTTTAATAAATAAAATATATATATATATATATATATATAAAAGGCCAGTTAATTCAAGAAATGTTACAAATGATCCTTATTTAGATAATTAGCATTAATTGATTAGTTGACAAATTTTCTGATCCCACTGTTTTGGCCACACGTTTTATTTTTATTTTTTTAGGTAAAATGATGACTCATACCAATAATCTTACAACATATGTAGGTAGTATGCAACTACTTGAGTTTTTTCACCTTGTCTGCTTTTGCCACATACTTATAGTAAATGAAAGATATATATGTGAAATCTAATTGAAGAAATCAGAAGTATGAGGTATAATATAAAAATTATCCTTAATTAAAAAAAATTAAGAAAGTCTTTTAGGCGGGGGTGAATTAGGAAGGAAAATAGTTAAAAGAACAAATGATTAGGAATAATATTTATACTCTTAAAATTCCTTTATCGTGAAGCCGAGAATATAATTTCCAATTAATAAAACAATATTTCCAAAACTCATTTCCCCCTGCAGTTACATATTGTCTCCCTGCATTACTATTTCCTTAATTTTTTATTTTAATGAATAAATTTCTATTCATAAATCATCTTTTTTAATTTTAATTTCTTGATTATTTTTTTCGCAAGAAAAACAAAAATTGCATCTTAAAACATAATCACGATATAAAATCTCAATTTTCTATGCAAAAAAAGGACCGAAAAAAAGACGATACAGTACTATGCAGGTGAGTTTGGGGGGAGTTGAAAATTTGTCTTTCACATTTAATATTTTTTAACTTTCTTTCTAATTTAATACATACACTCTTGTATAAAACATGTAAATACACATTTTAACATAGAAGATTAAATACGCATTTTATTAACATAGACTAAAAGCGAAAATAGCCATAATTAGTTGGAAAAAGAGGAGGAGGTATAGAACAATTAAAGACCAATGAACAATCTTCTCCTCAACTTAATAACATAAACCATCAATTCACGTTGTGGCTTAAAACAGCTGTTATATCAGCTACAACAGCCTTAGCATCTTGCGAAATCCCAAACAGCCCGTTCCTCGCAAACCCGACGCAGTATAACCCGTTTTCTCCCTTCCAGTGCTGTGCAGCATTCCTCCGCGGCATCCCGTCCTCTCCAAAAAGCCTCCCCTCATCCTTCATATATATATATATAACAAGCCAAATATTTAAATAAACAACAAGTATTAATTGTAATTTATAGAAAATAAAATAAAATAATGTACATGAAGCCAATTGTTGACAGTGCTCCTATAGCCTGTGGCAAGAACAATGGTATCACAATCTAGTTTCTCGCCATCTATGAAATAAACTCCACCGTTGTCCACCCTCTCAATTGCCGGAAAAACCTGGATAAATACATTAATTGAAGCTACACATAAAGAGGTGTTTGGCAATTAAAAGTACTTATAAATGCATGTGAACAAAAAATCATTCAACAACATTAGACACCAACTTTCGTTTTTTTTTTTTCATCCCATTAATTCTCACTTTATTCCGGTTTCAAAAAAAAAATTCTCACTTTATTCCCCTTTACCAGGCACCGAGCCCTTATTATAAGGATGAGCTTTTGACAATCATAAATTTAATATATATAACGAGGAAAAATGGTATGGGGGTTAATTGAATTAATTTATATGGATACCCCTTCTCTGGGTAACCATATGTGCGCGCGTGCACATGTATATGAAACTTAAATGCACTTTTGATCCAAAAAATAAGGTAATTAAATTTTTAATAATAGGTCCCAAATTAAAAAAAATTTAATTGGTTGCAAAGGAATGAGGTAAATTTGTTCCTGAAAAAACAGGTAAAGTACCTTAATCTTGTTTTCTCTGATTTTGGCGATGGTTCCGACATCAATAACAGGAGATCTTCCAGTAGCCCTTTTCAGATGAAAGGGTCCCTCTCTCGGCCTTACAATTCCACAATCGGAAAGGTTTCCGTATTTCCACTTACTCATTATCATTACCAGATTGTCCACCAATTTTAAGGGCAGAAATTTCAGTAACATCATACCAATTCTCACCATCTTCTCATCGACAACGTGCACCTGAAATAACATATATAACTATCCCCATCAGTTTCTCATTATTCAAAATATATAACATTAACAATTACAAAAGGATATGTTTGTAGGCAAATAATTAAGCTGTATATCAATTATGACTTACAGGGTTACGGATCACAAGTGAAGTGGCAGCCCCCCAGTTGGAGAGATCTAGAGCTATCTCCATGCCCGAATTACCTGACCCCACAACTACAACTTTGCGATTCGCGTATTTAGCTCCATCTACGTATTCACTGGAGTGGATGATGTTGCCGAGGAAGGACCCCAGACCAGGAATAGGGGGCACGTACCCCTCACTGTTCTCCCCCGCAGCCACCACCAGAAAGTCCGCCACCCAGATCTCCACCGCCCCAGATCGCTTGTTTTCCACTCCCACCACCCAATTGTTGTTGTTGCGATCAAAGGAGGCGGATGTCACATCGGAGTTGAAAATTGGGGTGATGTTGAAATGTGCCACGTAGTCATCCAAGTACTTTATGAACCCTAATTTGGGAATGTATCTGGGAACATCTGGTGGGTAAGGGAAGTGGGGCAGTTCGCAGTACTCCTTGGCGAGGTGAAGCTTGAGCCTGCCGTAAGCCCGTTTTCGCCACAGAGAAGCGTAGCAGTCCTCCTTTTCAAGGACAATGTTGGGAATGGTGTGGAGATTCAAGCATGCGCAAGTTGCTAAACCTGCAGGCCCAGCTCCTACAATTACTACACTGCTTTTTCTCTCCATTTCTTCTTTTTGTTTTCCAAGTCTTTCTGAATAGCTGCTCCAATTTATAGAGGGGAAAGTGAATAAAAATATTGAAGGAGGAGTACACTTGTCATAAGAAAAAATTCCAGAAAGCACACTTGTCATTTTTCTTTTGTGATGTAAATAATAAAAAGTTAGAAACATAACTGACAATCTAATCCCGATCGAGGCTAGGGATAACACGAGATAAGCATTTTCAGGGATGGACCTTTGAATTTTAGTTAGGGTGCACACTAAACGAGGGGAAAATGCTTTTTTTTTGTCCTTTAACCTAATTTGTTACATGCTATATCAGGTACCTTTTTGATGTGAAGTTTTGAATTTCATCCTACAACTTACAAAAAAAAATACTGCCACTTCAGATTTATCGAAAGAGTTACCTGCTGTAGCAGGTAACAGGAAAAAAAAACACAATTTTTTGTAATTTATAGGAAGAAATATAAAATCATAAAGTTAATAGAATGAAAATCAAAGCTAAAGCATATATGAAATATACATATATTTTATCAGTGCATATATGAAATTTATAAAACACCAAATTGATTTTTATTTCTATAAGTACTATTTCAAACTTAGAAGTTTACTTTGTCAATCAAGTTAACACAACTATGATTAGTTAAAATATGGCAGATCAATTCACTTCGTATGTTAAGGCGATTACATGATGTAGGATTGTATATATGATATGTTTACTTTTTCAGTTTTATTTTAGTGGGTTTTCATTATTTGTGTTTAGTTCAATTATATGTGAAATTAGTGCTTAAATTTTAGTTTTATAAATTTTCGAAGATTAATATACATAGTGTAACGTTGGTGAGTTTTAGGGAGTAGGTTTATTTAATTCTTAACATCGTTACAGGGGTAATTTAAGGACATTACATTTCTATTTTATTTTTCTATTTTACGGGCCTAGCCCCATAAAGCTTTGGAAAAAAAATATTGTGGCAATGCTCTATGGTTGCTGTGTGTTATTAATTATATAACTGGTGACTATAAGCTATTACTCGAGTAACTATGTGTTATTGTGATGGCATACTGACCAGGAATCCCAATTAATTAAGGAAGACAGACCTATATATGTTACTAATGTGACACTTCCCCTTTGGTGCCATTATAGGATACTTTAATTTGAACTTAATTTGATTTCATCCTTGTGTACAAGGATGATTCAAGGGGAAGAAATGGCATGTCATTACTCTTCAATTTTTTTTATTAGTGCATGAGATTTTTTTGCTTTTAGGAGAGACATTATTAATGATTTCCTTGTTCCTTACTTGTTCCGTATTTTCGGTCCAAGATTTTCCGTACGTGTTTGGTTGTTCAAGGGGCATTATCTGTAGATCGCTCAATGGTCGAGCTTGAGTTGGTCTAACGTGACACGTGATTGTACGGGCGTCAACGTGTAATGCTACATTATTAATCACCGAAGGGCATGTACTTTCAAAAACGACAATATCCCCTATCTATAATAATATAATAACAAAATCTTTTAATTATTGAAATTTTTTCAAAGGCTGAAAACTAATTATTTCTAAAACTGGAGTTTGATCATTAAACCGCTTCTTGCCAAAAAAAAAAAAAACTGATTACTCATATTGTATTATTATTATCATTTAAGAAAACGGTTACAATCTTTAACTACTAAACCAAACAACTTCCCATTACCTAAAAAAAAAAAAACACTTCTCATTTCTGATATTAACGTAGTTACATTTATATACACTAGTTGTCTCTAACATGCGTTGCACGTTGTCGATAAATTCGCAAGAGTAGTTGGTATATTTTTTAAACGTTGCACGTGGTCATATTAGTGGTTGAAGGGGCAAAATCTAAATTGGAAGGACACACTGGAACAGTGAAGAACACAATCTAGTATCATACTTTATTTCTTCTATTCTTATAGTTTATTTGGATACCCTCATTGGATAACAAATTGCAATATTCTTGAGCTCATATACTACATCTAATGAACTAAATCTCTTATTTAAAGGCTGAATATTTCAACCTAATTCAGGTGACTGCATAAATAACAACCAGAGACAATAATGGTATAATAAATTATCATGAAAAGAAAGGAAACATTTAAAAGTCACTCTATCTACAGAGTGATGATCCCATTCTCTAGCAAAATAAAATCCTTAACTTCCAAAGGTCATCACACACCATCATAGCAAGCTGATTAAATAAAGATAAAGTGCGTATAAGTTTCAATATTCATTACCAGCTCAATGCTCTGATTAAAATGCATCCTACAGGTAAATGGCACCCTAATGTAGTTAGCTGTAATATATGATCATTGGATTGAAAATATAAATTGTGAAAAAATCCTACATTCTCTAAGAACCATAAGATTAACATCATCATTGACTAAACGTAAAAGGGTGTGGAGAAAAACTATTAACAGACAGATCCATTGACCATTAAGTGCTCGTGCCAAAACAACCCTCACCACTTGTATTTCAAACACACGAAAGGATGCTAACTCTATTAAGAAAATTAATGAACAATTCTTGCAGTCTTGTACACATTTAAGCTAGTATAATGCATATAAAACATACACACACACGAAAAATTGAGGCACGACAAATTCAATGATAAAATCCCTTAATACACAAAACCAGTTTGCTCTAGTTGGTCAATACATAAAATGTTGAATTCTGAAAATTCACGGGATGAAATTAAATTTGGAAAATTGGAGTTTCCTGAAAGCAAAAATGAGCAAACTTCAAAAAATAAAACACAGAAAATTGGCTAAACAAATATTTCAAGCTCTCACTTAGGAGAAGAAATAAAAGATAATAAGAACGAAATAAAATTGCTCACGTCAAAGATTTCCCATGAAAGACGATTGGAGGTGCAATTGCAGCGAAAATGCAAAAACCAATATGGAGCTGCAAATGTAATTAATTCAAGTATATCAATTTGAGCAAGTATAAATTAAAAATACCAAGGTATAATTATGAAAACATACCAAATAGAACAAGATGGATAGTACAATACGCATTAAAATAAACCAGCTAAACTTCAGCACACTGTCAGTCCTGAGGATCAGAATCAGATGAACAATACGCATTAATTTCCAACACAATTAAAGTCTCCAGATAGTGATCAAAATTCAGGTACCTCATTACACGATACAATGGCCTGTACCATAGTACATATGAGAGGGGGCATCCCATTAGGGCATATATGATGGCCAGCAAGAATATCTTGACTCCTACAATTTATTTTTAAATTGCATATTAGTTGCATCACTGAAAAAGGAAGATGTGTATGTACACACATATATATACATATATTGGACAAAAAAGCCTTACCACCGCTCCTTATCCAGCAAACAGTGCGATGACCATTGAAGGCAAGGCAAAGGACGATACCTGAATAAAATAAAATAAAATCAAAATTAAGGTATTAATTTGTCATAATTGCAATAAACTACTAATGAAAGTTTTATTTGTTAATACTAATTTATAAGTGATTTTTATTTATTAAATTGTAGCATTTAATCATTTTATTGTAATAATATTGCTATGATCATTAAATTCTAGTGTTTAATAAATAACTACACAAATTAATATTTAATTAAAATTGTATTAATATTAATAAAATTTAATTTAGTTGTGACTAAATTTAGTGATTTAGTAAAATCTAATTTTCAATAATTATTTATTGAAAATTGAGACTTAGCCGATGGATTCTAGGCTGGAGAGATTTATTGAGAGGTAAATGGGGGGGGGGGGTGGTGGTTGGTTTGGATTGTTTTATTTTAGTGGTAAATGAGTATAAAACTTTTTGTTTTTTTAGGAGGTTGGGCAAAAATCATTTTTCTTAATAAAATGAGTATATTTGTGGATTATCACTAAAGAGTATTGTCAAGTTCATATATAAATAAAATAATTATTTGTGCATGTAAAGTTAATAACATTTGAATAATAGAGTGATGGTAAAAATAAATGAAAATGTGTTCCATGTAGTGGGACATCGAAAATCTGGGAAATTGCATGATGAGTTTGAAACACACTGAGTTTGTTATTTCGAAGGACTTAATTAAATTTATCTCAGACCAATTCTACATACTTTATGATACAAAATTTCCATAACATATCTTAAACGTCTAAAGGTCAATATTGCTATCCTTAAAACCAGAATAAAGTATAAAAATAATGATAACCAGCAATTACAACAAGCTATGGACAATAATTACAAAAGGTATTCTATGACCTGCATTTCCATAGCATGTCTCACCTATTGATATTAAAAATAGCATACTCACCTAGGCAGGTTGCAAAAGCCAGATACTGCAACTTCTGAGCACGAGCTGGTATTTCATTGGCTATATCATGATGGGTGATGGAAAACAGTGGAGGCCAATTTCTATCATCGACAGGAACACCAGCAGAACAAAAGTAGTTGATAAAAAAATTAGTAGCATAAAACACAAGAAACGAATTGTTGTAGATATGGTTGTTTGCCTTGTTTTTATATCTTACCACTGGCGACAGCCTCTTCTCTACGTTTAATTTCCTGCAGAACAGAAGTCAATGAGTGTTTCTACTGTTTGAATTCAATGCAATTAAAATTTGATAGAATAGAAGAACCAGAAATTGACATTGCAGTTCATTTACTTTTATTAGCAAAGAACAGATAGGGTTCTTTTGGTCATATATAATACTTCGTAAGTAGAGACTGGCCTGAAAATACAGGCTCAAAATTATGTGTAATTCTGCTCTATTACAATTTTTAAAGATCCCAAGTAGTTTCATATTAGGAATTAAACAGCATAATTTGAAAAAATGCAAAAAGATATTATTCAGTATTGTATGGAAAATATTAATATCTTTTCAACTTGACAAATGTAAAAAGCTCAAACCGACCCTCTCTTCTGTTTATGGGATAACAATAATAAAATTAATATTGAAGAATGGATGCAAGTTAGATTATAGATTATATTCATAGTATCTAATGGTATATCCACAGTAGCATCGTGCTTCTGACCAAAACCCAGTGTATTAGCAACCACTTTAGGAATGCGTGACTTAGACTTGCCACCATTCTGAAACAAATCCAACATTACATTTAAAAAATTAAAAGAAAATATGGTTAAGGTATAAAAAGTTTCTAATGAGTATCACCCAACATTCAAAAAATCAAAACCCAGAGAAGGCATATAATTGATTGTATGCAAAAAGTAAAATGGCAACTATCATAACAATTGTGGAGAAGATATTGTGACATATATGTGGTATAACATTAATAAAAAAATTATGGGAAATAACTAAAATAACTGTAAGCATTTACATGGCCATTCTTCTGATGATTGAAACTTCACTGTTGTATCTTGGGGGAATATGGTGGACATGGGAATTTCTATTTACTACTGATATCAGCCTTAAAATATATTGGTAGGTCACTGAATTCATGCAACTTTTAATTTACTCAAATTTAGGAGCTTTGAGGTGTGAGAAAGTGTTATAATGGACAAATAACAGGTGCAAGATACATATCATACTGGGCAGACAACCAAATCTACTTTAGTCAAGACACAAGGGGTTCATGTTAGTATTAGCATAATGTGGACTTTGCATTGCCAATTTAGTGGTCGTTCACTTATTTTGCCAAGTAAAAATCATTTTAAAACAAGTTAGTTTAATGTTCTTTCTTATGAAAGAAAATTCCAAATTATACACATATATACACATTGAGTTATATATACACACTGAGACGTAAAAATATGAACGTGCAATGTTAACATTCAGATACGATTACAATTGAAATGTATGCACAAAATAGGAGCATGCTTTCCTATTTGGATCTATGGCAAACTCCAAGCATATTATGAATCGGATCGGTGATGTATAAACATACAAAACCTGAGATTTCACGAATTAAAGAGGGAGGTTCGACATCAGCTACGTCTACCTGTGGCATGGATTTGGATAGGTCATGAGAGAATGGAATACTGCAAAAGGTGTTCAGAAATCAGAACACAGGCTTGATTATGGGGTATCATGAATCCACAAAATCATATATATAAATAATTGCATTTATGCAAAAGTAACATAGGTACCTGATCAATCAAGCAAAGAAAAGGACATTTCAAGAAGAATACATTTTAGGTCCTGATAGACAGGGTTCAACATCAGTAAGATCTAACTTTAGATCGGATGGCAGGCTGGGGGGGAGGGGGGTGAAATCCCGCCGGCGCTTCGACTGAGCTGCGGGCGAAACCGGGCCGGCGTTGCGCCTAAACCGCCGAAGGGACGGAGGGGGAGGGGATGGGGAGATGGGATGAGCACTCCCCAATTCGCCTGAGACGCGGGTGAAATCGTGCCGGGGATGCGCTTGAGACGCCGAAGGGACGAAGGAGGGGGGAATTGGGGAGGGGAGGGAGATGGGATGAGCACCGGCGCTTCGCCTGAGCCGCGGGCGAATTCGGGCCGGGGATGCGCCTGAGACGCCGCAGGGACGGAGGAGGGGGAATTGGGGAGTGGAGGGAGGGGATGGTGAGATAGACTGAACATGGGAGGGGGATTTAGGTGTTGTTTGGACTTTGAGGGTTATTTGCGCGTATGAAAATATGCAGAGGGTATTATAGGCCAAAAATGTTTCTCAAATGGTTGAGACTTTTTAATATAGTATAGATATATAGAATTATGTGTGTGTGTATATATATATATATAATCTATCTGTACTAATCTAATAATAAAATATTTTAGAATTAGAAATTAAGAACACCAAGAGTCCTTTCTAATATTGATAAATATAAAATTTAATATTTTAACCTAATTATAATTAAACGTGTAGTTAAAAAGATCTCCAATAATAATGTTTTAGAAATAATAACTAAGTTATACAAAAAGTTCTTTCTAATTTTGGTAAATATAATATTAAATATTTTTATCTAATTGAAATTATATGAGAAATTAAAAAAGGTCTATTCATGGTAAAAAAAAAAATTAAAAGACTCTAACTAATAATATGTATCAAATATTCAATCCACTAAAATAGATTAAATACAAAAAAAAAACCCCATTAGATTAAGTTGTTTTTATTTATTAAACTATTTTTTACCTTTAACTATTGTAACGTACTCCTATCTATAATAATTTGATAATAAAATAGCCTAAAAATAAAAATTAATTATAAGTCATACCATAAGTTTTTTTAATTCTAAGTTTGAGAAACATAATATATAATATTTTGACATAGTTAAAAATAATATGCAATTAATTAAAAAGATGTTTCTTCATTGTATTACATTTTTTTAAGACTCTAATTAATAATATGCATCATAAATTTAATCCTCCACAATAGATTTAATATATATAAAAAAAATATACTACTATTAGATTTTGTTTGGTTATTTTATTTATCACAAATTTTAGCATGCACTCAAGTGCATAGCATGCACTTGGATTTTAAGTTCAATATTGACTTCAATTTTGATTTTTTCAAACACACCGAACCATGTATTTATTTTTTTTCAGTTGAGGTATTATTGATTACTTCTTGGGGTGTTGCCGACTACTTTTTTGGATATCACTAATTACTTCTTGGGGTATTTTTTTTTTTTTTTTCAAAATTCAAGTGCATACCATGCACTCAAGTGCACACTAGAACTACTCATTTTTTATATATCCCTTTTATTTTTTTTGCTTTAATTATTGTAATTTATTATATTCTAATATTGATTTTAGCAATAGAAAATTCCTAACAAAACTTTGTGTTTGCGAGGAAATTTTGTGCAGAATGAGCTCCATATATGAGACGGTGTTCCACTAAATTTTCTGGGTCATTATCTCCTTTAAAAAAAAATACTTGGCTTAAAATCTATAATTGAACATATTTTATTTATGAGGTATTTTTATGTAAGAGATTTGTTTCATACACATGAGATGATGCTCCACTTAAATATTTGTGGTATACTCTCATTTAAATCATAGTTGGGTTTGATCCTCATAAACTCATACTCATATATTAAAAGATATTTGTTTCATGTATGAGAATGTATCATAATTATCATAATAAAAACTTAATTTGAGACACGAAAAGTGTCCCAAAAAACATGCAAATATTGGAACACTAATATTCCAACTGGTAGGTCTTCTTATTTAAGGTGGGATAATAGTAGTGGATACAAATTTAGCAGTGGTTAGGTATATAACATTGCTTGATAGTTTGTATAATGATTTCTTTTTCTTTTCAATTCATGATAAATCTGTAGGTGTGGAAAGTCAAGACAATATATTATTGATTTGAGCAAATAAAGACTCATTTTGTACCGATACAATGTAATAAATTCGAATATATATTAAATAGTACCCTAACAAACAACTTATAAAAAGAAAATAAGATCATAATATGAACTAATATGAGCTAAACACAACACATATGTGTATGGAGCACTTATTAAAGTAATATTTTTAAGTGTATTTAAAATATAATATAGAGATATATTAAAAAAATACGTAGATGTTTTAAAGTATCGCAAAAATATATTATTACTACTAAATATTTATAAAATACATTGGAACTTTTAATTTTTTTGTATAAGTTATTTAAAATATATGTAAGACCATAAATAAAGTATAGGGTCATCTTACATGCACAAAAAAAAAAAACATCCAAGGTGTCAAATTTACACAAACTGACTTCACACAAATAATGTGATCGTTAAATTTTTTTACAATTTTTCTATGTTATATAAGTTTAAAAAAATTGAGGAGGCACAAAAATAAGTAGACAAAAACTTATATGAGAAGGTGTACATGAGAAGAATCTCATTTGACATGCAAAACATCTATAAGAATTTCATTTGTCATGTTTAAAAGACGAGTATAACGTATGTAAATACGAAAATAAGACTCATCTCATTTATGAGATTGTCTCGCATGTCAAGAGCCAAAAATCCATCAAATATATATAATCTATTTAAATTTAAAAAAATTATGATACACATTATACATATACCGATCATGCATCGCACGGGTAACATACTAGTATGATACACAAAACACCAAATCACCATTTCTTTTGTTTGATTTCAAAATGTCAAATTTTGCCAAATCAATTTAAAACATCAAACTTCACCAAATCGATTTCAAAATGTCAAACTTCACCAAATCTTAAGTATATGCATTCTATGTACTATTATTGAATTGATTAATCTAACTTAAAAATTCTAATTATGTGAAACTTTAATGTTTAATTAACTTATTTTTATTGTCTCACTATATTTGAGGATTTTATATTTAGAAATTCTTAAATTGTTAAAAAAAAAGTAAAAAGAAAATGGAATTAAGTATATTAAATAATTTTGATTTATCGATCTATCAATTAAATGATTAATTGAATTTTAAAAAACTTATTTGAAATTTTAACATTTAGTTGATGAATTCTTATTGTCTAGAAAACACAATGTTCCAAAATTCTAATTATTTGATTTTTTTTAATCTCAACTTTAATTTAATATGTCGTTTTCCTTTAATTGTATTTAACATATGATATTATGTTTGAATATATTAATTATATAATATTATTATATTATTTTACGGTGAAAATTTTAATATGTACATATTATGCATTTATGATATATGATCAATTTTATTAAATCCCGCGTAATACACGGAACATTCATTTAGTTAACTACTCCCTCCGTCCCCAATAAGTATGGCTTTTGAGCTGGCACAATATTTAAGACAAGCCAATATTATAATGTAAAAGTAATAAAAGTAAAAAAATAAAGTCAAACTTAAAAAAAGATGTCAGCTTAATTAAAGTAAAGAAGGGGGAGGGGGGGGATATTAGCAATTAAACATTCCCTCCAAAAAATGAGGGAAATCTGAATTCATACAAAAGTTTGAATTTTTCATTACACTCAGCATTAAATGGCCGATTACATTAATGTGATAAAAAAATTCAACTCCTTCCAGCAACAAAATTAAACCTTTCCCTCATATTCTACCACCATAAATACAACATTAATTACAAAATCTTCATCTCCACCAACCCAACTTTTAATACACCACCAAAATGAGAACCAAGAAGCCAAATTTAACACCTGAATTGAAGACAAAGGTTGCACAATTGTTGATGCAGCATCAGAAGAATGGAAAACTCACAAAAGGTAAAGTCCAGGAAACTGCTGAACTCCTGGGCATTTCCAGAGGTTCGGTCACCAACATTTGGGCTGAAACATCATCGAAATTGAAAGAAGGTGAAGCTGTCATTTTCAAGAGCACAAAATGGTTAAAGCATAAAGATAGAGCAAAGCAGGATGCAGAAAAAATGAAAGTTATACCAATAAAAAAAAGAACTACAATCAGAAGCTTGGCAAAAGAAATGGACATGAGCAAGAGTGTGTTGGGAAGATGGGTTAAAAGTGGAGAGATCAGAGCACATACAAGTGCTGTAAAGTATGTCCTAACAGCTGAAAATAATTTGTTAAGGTTGAGGTTCAGTTTAAGTTCATTGCTATATATCAGAAAATTTTCACCATTTAGTGTTTCAAATGAGTAAGTATCCTAAGCAACATTTAAATTGTTGGTTACATTACTGTTTTGCAAATTATACCAGCAATCAAGTCCAAATGGCCACCAAATGCAAGCAAGATATATTTATACAACAATATAATGCCAAACCTCATATTGCTAACAATGACACTGAGTTTAGAGCTATTGCAAGCTCAGATAGATTCAATATCCATTTGGTTTGTCAACCACCTAACTCACCTGATACCAACATCAATGACTTAGGATTCTTTAGGGCAATTGAGGGTTTGCAAGTTCAAAAGACATCTTACAAAGTTGATGACATTGTTGTAAATGTTATGAATGCATATGAACAACTACCAGCTATGACATTGAATAAAGTTTTTGTCAATTTACAGGCATGCATGACTGAGATAATCAAATGCAAGGGTCATAACAGTTTCAAAGTGCTACACATGCAAAAGGATAAGCTGATCAGAGAAGGGAGATTGCCAAATTGCCTTCAAGTTGATGATGTACTTAGTCAAAGAAGCCATTGATCGATTACTTAATGTTGTCGGGAAATGACATTGTATCAACATACGATATGGACACTCTAGTGAAAGATTTGATGTGGATTATCTAATCCATAGAAGGATAACTTTTTTGTATACATTAACTCTCAATTATAATTGTCATGTATATTTTTGAAATGTTTAGAACATAAACATGTGGCAAATAGTGTCATGTTTAAGTTGTAAACATCAGTGTGTCTTTAAGTTTGAACTATCATAATGCTAATGGATGGATAGTTTAGTTTTTGTAAACATCAGACTTAATAGGGTTAATTAATCATACTTTAGCCGCCTAAAAAGATGAACATGTTCAAATGGTGGCAGGATACATGAAATGGCAGTGAAACAATACAACCCCAGACTAAATTTAACAAAAAACAGCACCAAATAGCATCATAGGGTAAATTAATCATGTTATAGTCTCCTAACAAGATGAACATGTTCAAATGGTGGCAGGAAACATGAAATGGCAGTGAAACAATACAACCCTTAGACTAAATTTAACAAAAAACAGTACCAAATAGCATCATAGGGTCAATTAATCATGCTTTAGCCTCCTAAAAAGATGAACATGTTCAAATGGTGGCAGGATACATGAAATGGCAGTGAAACAATACAACCCCAGACTTAATTTAACAAAAAAAACACCAAATAGCATCATAGGGTCAATTAATCATGTTATAGCCTCCTAACAAGATGAACATGTTCAAATGGTGCAAGGAAACATGAAATGGCAGTGAAACAATACAACCCTCAGACTAAATTTAACAAAAAAACAGCACCAAATAGCATCATAGGGCCAATTAATCATGTTTTAGCCTCCTAAAAAGATGAACATGTTCAAATGGTGGCAGGATACATGAAATGGCAGTGAAACAATACAACCCCAGACTTAATTTAACAAAAAACAGCACCAAATAGCATCATAGGGTCAACTAATCATGCTTTAGCCTCCTAAACAGATGAACATGTTTAAATGGTAGCAGGATGCATGAAATGGCAGTGAAACAATACAACCCTCAGACTAAATTTAACAAAAAAACAACACCAAACAGCATCATAGGGTCAATTAATCATGTTATAGCCTCCTAACAGGATGAACATGTTCAAATGGTGGCAGGAAACATGAAATGACAGTGAAACAATACAACCCTATGACTAAATTTAACAAAAAATAGCACCAAATAGCATCATAGGGTCAATTAATCATGTTATAGCCTCCTAAAAAGATGAATGGTAGCAGGATACATGAAATGGCAGTGAAACAATACAATCCTCAGACTAAATTTAACAAAAAACAGCACCAAATAGCATTATAGGGTCAACTAATCATGCTTTAGCCTCCTAACAAGATGAACATGTTCAAATGGTGGCAGGAAACATGAAATTACACATGCAATCATCATTTCATTCCAACAACAACAACCCATCATTACCCATCACATTCTTGCATCATACAATCATCGATAACATAGATATCATAAAGGGTTCAGAGAAGACCTTTCAAGGAGACATTTTGCAGATGGAATCCACATCAAATATGTATCCACAAAAAACTGGCGAAGTCGAGGGCACTTCGGTCCAAGAAATTCATCAAAGATTTTGGCAAATCCGTCACCAAAATGGGTATGGGCTTCGACGTCAGAATAGGGCACCAAATTAGCAGATCGAGGAGAATCGAACATCGTAGCATCAAAACCCAGTGGATCGGGCATTGGAGTATCAAAACCCGGTGAATCGGGCACCGGAGTATCAAAACTCGGCGAATCGAGCACCACAGAGTCGACTAAAAGTATTCCGACTTCTGGTATCTCCGATTCAGGCACTATAGTTTCGAAAAGAGAAGAATCGACCTCAGATTCGGAGAGAGGTTCAAAATTTCCATCTCCCGTGAGTGGCCCGACAACTGAGATCGGAGAATCAGTGAGTAGAGGCGATTCTCTGGCGGATGAGGTGTCCATCTTAGAAGTGGAACAAGAAGAGGGGTGGATGAGCGGCGGCAGTGGCGACGCCTAGGGTTTGTGTGAGAGATGAAAAAGAGATGTTCAGATTGGAACAATCGAGAGAGAGAGAGATTGATACGTATGGATGAGAATGGGTGGGTAGGCTGATTAATTGGAGTGGGTAAGTTAATTAATTGGGCTGGTTAGATTAGGATGTTAAAATTGTTTAATTGGGCTGGTTAAATTAGTAATGTGGGCCCATAATAGAATAAAATAGGTTAAAATATAAAGGGAGATGAATAGTGTTATTTCCAAATAAGAAATTGTCATACTTTTTAGGGACACGCAAATAAGGCAAATGCACATACTTTTGGGGGACGGAGGGAGTAATATATAACAATAACAAAATTAAAAAAATAAAAGGAAAAAGAAAACTATGAACCAAAAATGATCAAGCGGTCAACTAATTAACTCTTTATCGACCGTCGATTAAATTTAACAGTATCACGTTAGAAAACATCTTTAAATTTTTTTTTAAAAATCCCTAAAAATTAATTTTTTTAAAATATATTTTTACCAAATCAATCATACTATAGCATATG
Source organism: Ballota nigra (assembly GCA_947034835.1). NCBI lineage: Eukaryota > Viridiplantae > Streptophyta > Magnoliopsida > Lamiales > Lamiaceae > Ballota > Ballota nigra. The sequence goes on from OX344722.1 coordinate 46,692,800, forward strand.
CTCTTTCTTGATTAATTTTGGTACACTTGTTACCAATGTCAATTAGACTTAACTGTAAGACCTGTTTAATTTTATGCTCGTCCTATATATAAATTCAAGTCTAAAAATATTAAACTAAAATAATTAAATAGTAGACGTAAATTCTAACTCAAGATATAGACTGTTAAATATTATTCAATCAGTCAAACTAAACATGATATTTGAATATATATATATATATATATATATATATATATATTACTATTGACAAGATATATAAAATGATGTTATGCAAGAAACATTACTCAAGCAAATTAAAATTACACTACAAAAAAGATGGAGTTTAGCGACGGGAATTTTGCGACGGCAAGAATATCCATCGCAAATTCCTGAATTTGCGACGGATTTTTGTAAGCCGTCGCAAAAAATGAAAATTTGCGACGACTTAGGAAGTCCGTCGCAAATGATAGTAATTTGCGACGGATAATCCGTCGCAAAATCTAGGGCCCACCGACTTGGTCTTGAACCGGCTACATTTGCGACGGAAAGGTCGTCGCAAATTTCAATTTTGAGTTTGCGACGGTCAATTCCGTCGCAAAACATACCCGTTTAAAGGTGGCCGTTCGGGAAGCGACCCGTTTGACTGATTTGCGACGGAAGAAGCCGTCGCAATTTTAAACTTTATAATTGCGACGGACGACAGTCGTCGCAATGCTTACATTTATATTCGCGACCTCTCGGGAAACGGCCCATTGACTGATTTGCGACGGAATGTCCGTCGCAAATTCGAGCCGTTTTACGCGCCTTATCGGGAAACGGTGCGTTGACTGATTTGCGACGGAAAAGCCATCGCAAATCAGTAAGAAACAGCGTCGTTTTGCGTATGACGGGCAAAATTTGCGCTGTCGTAAATTTTTTTCCACTTATTTATACAGGCCCGCCGCGTTGCAGACGGAGAAAGAGAGAAAAGAAGAAGAAGAAGAAGAGGAAAAAGAGAGGAAAAGGAAGGAGAAGTGGGGTGCCGTCGCTGTAGAGCCAATCCGTCCCCACCGAGTTCTCGTTTCGTCATCTTCTACAAATAAACCGTAAGTTTTCTTCATTTTTACCGTTTAAAATTTAATTTTAAAGCATGTTTAGAGAATTGATTTTAGTTGAATTATTTGAATTATATTAGTAATGAATTGATTTTAGTTGATCGAATTTTAATTTAAAGCATGTTTAATTTTTTTTAAGTTTAGAATTGAATTAGTTGAATTGTTTGAATTATATTAAAAATAAATTGATTTTAGTTGAATTAGTTGAATTATAATTTAATTAGTTGATCGAATTTTAATTTAAAGTATGTTTAATTTTTGTTAAGTTTAGAATTGAATTAGTTGAATTGTTTGAATTATATTAGAAATGAATTGATTTTAGTTGAATTAGTTGAATTGTAATTTAATTAGTTGATCGAATTTTAATTTAATTTTAAAGCATGTTTAGAAATAGTTGAATTTGTTAAGTTTAGAATTGATTTTAGCTGAGTTGTTTGATTTTAGTTGAATTGTTTTAGTAATTTGTTAATTTTTAATTGTTAAGCATGTTTAAATAATATTACAAAATAATTTTAGTTGCTTGATTTAAGTTTAATAATTTTACAAAATAATATTAGTTGATGATTGATTTTAATTTAGTTGAATGAATTTAGTTGAGTAGGTTGTTAATTGATTTTAAATAATATTAGTTGTTTGATTTTAAATAATATTAGTTGTTTGATTTTAGTTTAATATATAATTTATAAAATAATATTATTAGTTGATTGATTTTAATTTAGTTGAATGAATAATTCGTGAAATTTGTTATAGATGAGCGGACAAGGCAGTGGCAACGACATTCAACAGCCTCCGAGGGATGAGGAGGTGAGTCGAGGAGGACGAGGAGGGAGGAGACGACGGCCCTCACTAAGACCCGTGGTTCCACCTATTTTCAGGCCGAGGTCTCTATCAGAGACCTCTTCACAGCCTGGTGCGGGCTCCTCCTCCTCCTTACAGCAGACTGCTGAGGGCTCATCCTCCTCCCGCCAGCATCCGGTTGTTGAAGGACGGATGCCTGTTAAGCCATGTGGTCATATGTAAGTTTTAATATTTTATACTCAATTTTTTTATTAATTAAAACCTAATTATTTTACTAACTTTGAAATTTTAATTTTACAGTTGGATTTCGGGTCATGAGGCTGCTAATCAGGTTTCCGACTCCATCTTTCGCGGTGGATTCGAGCCCACCGCTTACAGTTGGAGGTTAGTGTCTGATGCAAGAAAAAAGACATACTTCGAGGAGTTTAAGGTATTAATTTAATTTATTAATTCACCGTTTATTAATATCAAATATATAAACATATATTTACATTTAAATTGTAATTGCAGAAAGAATGTGTCTGGGCACCGGAGCACGATGACCAGATGTGGAGGAATTTCGATAAATATGGAAATGAAAGGTACAGAGACCTCCTTTACAGAATGAGGGAGAAGTGGTACAAGAAGGGAGAGGCCACCGACTTGGGGCTTGACAGTGAAAGACGGTCGATTTGGGACCAATTCCTCCGCTACTGGGATTCCCCTGCATTCCAAGAGAAGTCGGCGAAAAACAAGGCGAATCGGCGTAGTGACCCTGATGGAGAAGGGATGGCAAGACATCGGGCCGGTTCTCGGTCCATTTATGAGCACGGGTTGAGATTTGTAAGTTTCGTCTTCAATTTTGTAGTTTTTGAATTTATATTATTTTTTTCCTAATTTTTATGAGTGTTATTAATTTTTACTATCTTTTTTTCTAATTAGGCGGCGGAGCAAGGACGCGAGCCCTCTCATTTTGAGAGATTGCAGCTCGCCCACCCATTCGTCGAGGAGACTGGGAAGTCTACCTACGGCCGTACCACCGAGATCCACGTAAGTATTATTTCAATATTAATAGTATTATTTAAATTTTTAATATTAAAAGTATTTTTTATATTTTGTGTTCAATTTATTTAATTTTTTGTATAATTAATTTGCAGAGAAAGATGCTCGAGGATCTTGCCTCTCAGCCTCAGCCTGAGGAAACGGCAGAGAGGTCGGGGTCGGGGTCGGGGTCGATGCCCCCCACACAGCCTTCTGTTGACGTTCAAAATGAATTGTACTTCAAGAACGTCAAGGCTAAAAAGGGGCGGTTCGTTGGATTGGGCAGCTTCGGAAAGAACTTTTTCCGACCTCGTGGCTCAGGCTCATCCTCCTCTCAGTCTTCCATCGACTCTCATCCCAGTGAGGTCGAGAGGCAGCTTGCCACGGTGGTGGAGCAGATGAAGAACATGCAGAGGCAGTAGCGAGAGAAGGAAGAGTATGAGAGGCAGCAGCGAGAGGCGCACGACCGGTATACAGCTGATGTGGAGCGGTATCGGGCCGAGATGCAGGAGTATACAGCCGCCATGCAGGCGTGGTGGCAGATATTCATCTCTGATTCAATGCCACGAGCGCAAATGCCTGCGCCACCGATGTCGCCGATCCCGCCGACCCAGCCATCGATGCCGCCGATCCCGCCGACCCAGCCATCGATGTCGCCGATTGTTAACCTGGGCGAGGATGAAGAGGAAGACGAATTTAATTCCGATTGTTAAAAAAATTTGATTTTTATTAACTATGAAGTACAATTTTTTTTTAGTTTGAATTGTTACTTTTATTTAATTTTTGAATTGTTACTTTAATTTATAATTTTGTGAATTTATTAGTTTGAATTTACTTTTATTTAATGGACACAACATTTATAAAAACAAGTGAAAAACGAAAATAAATTAATTTGGTGAATTATGAAAAAAAAAAATTAAGCAAATGAACGAATTATAAATTTAAGCGGGAGTCGAAATAAATAATTTTAAAGAAATAATAAAAATTAAATGGCCCCAATATTTATAAAAACAAGTTAGAAACGAAAATGAATTAATTTGGTGAATTGTAGAAAAAAAATGAGTCAATTTGGATACATATACAATTAATTGCGTACAAATGAACGAATTATAAATTTAAGCGGGAGTCGAAATAAATAGATTTACAGAAATAATAAAAATTAAATGGCCCCAATATTAATAAAAACAAGTTAGAAACGAAAATGAATTAATTTGGTGAATTGTAGAAAAAAAATGAGTCAATTTGGATACATATACAATTAATTGCGTACAAATGAACGAATTATAAATTTAAGCGGGAGTCGAAATAAATAGTTTTACAGAAATAATAAAAATTAAATGGCCCCAATATTTATAAAAACAAGTTAGAAACGAAAATGAATTAATTTGGTGAATTGTAGAAAAAAATATGAGTCGATTTGGATACATATACAATTAATTGCGTACAAATGAACGAATTATAAATTTAAGCGGGAGTCGAAATAAATAGTTTTACAGAAATAATAAAAATTAAATGGCCCCAATATTTATAAAAACAAGTTAGAAACGAAAATGAATTAATTTGGTGAATTGTAGAAAAAAATATGAGTCGATTTGGATACATATACAATTAATTGCGTACAAATGAACGAATTATAAATTTAAGCGGGAGTCGAAATAAATAGTTTTACAGAAATAATAAAAATTAAATGGCCCCAATATTTATAAAAACAAGTTAGAAACGAAAATGAATTAATTTGGTGAATTGTAGAAAAAAAATGAGTCGATTTGGATACATATACAATTAATTGCGTACAAATGAACGAATTATAAATTTAAGCGGGAGTCGAAATAAATAGTTTTACAGAAATAATAAAAATTAAATGGCCCCAATATTTATAAAAACAAGTTAGAAACGAAAATGAATTAATTTGGTGAATTGTAGAAAAAAAAATGAGTCGATTTGGATACATATACAATTAATTGCGTACAAATGAACGAATTATAAATTTAAGCGGGAGTCGAAATAAATAGATTTACAGAAATAATAAAAATTAAATGGCCCCAATATTAATAAAAACAAGTTAGAAACGAAAATGAATTAATTTGGTGAATTGTAGAAAAAAAAATTAGTCAATTTGGATACATATACAATTAATTGCGTACAAATGAACGAATTATAAATTTAAGCGGGAGTCGAAATAAATAGTTTTACAGAAATAATAAAAATTAAATGGCCCCAATATTTATAAAAACAAGTTAGAAACGAAAATGAATTAATTTGGTGAATTGTAGAAAAAAAAATGAGTCGATTTGGATACATATACAATTAATTGCGTACAAATGAACGAATTATAAATTTAAGCGGGAGTCGAAATAAATAATTTTAAAGAAATAATAAAAATTAAATGGCCCCAATATTTATAAAAACAAGTTAGAAACGAAAATGAATTAATTTGGTGAATTGTAGAAAAAAAATGAGTCAATTTGGATACATATACAATTAATTGCGTACAAATGAACGAATTATAAATTTAAGCGGGAGTCGAAATAAATAGATTTACAGAAATAATAAAAATTAAATGGCCCCAATATTAATAAAAACAAGTTAGAAACGAAAATGAATTAATTTGGTGAATTGTAGAAAAAAAATGAGTCAATTTGGATACATATACAATTAATTGCGTACAAATGAACGAATTATAAATTTAAGCGGGAGTCGAAATAAATAGTTTTACAGAAATAATAAAAATTAAATGGCCCCAATATTTATAAAAACAAGTTAGAAACGAAAATGAATTAATTTGGTGAATTGTAGAAAAAAATATGAGTCGATTTGGATACATATACAATTAATTGCGTACAAATGAACGAATTATAAATTTAAGCGGGAGTCGAAATAAATAGTTTTACAGAAATAATAAAAATTAAATGGCCCCAATATTTATAAAAACAAGTTAGAAACGAAAATGAATTAATTTGGTGAATTGTAGAAAAAAATATGAGTCGATTTGGATACATATACAATTAATTGCGTACAAATGAACGAATTATAAATTTAAGCGGGAGTCGAAATAAATAGTTTTACAGAAATAATAAAAATTAAATGGCCCCAATATTTATAAAAACAAGTTAGAAACGAAAATGAATTAATTTGGTGAATTGTAGAAAAAAAATGAGTCGATTTGGATACATATACAATTAATTGCGTACAAATGAACGAATTATAAATTTAAGCGGGAGTCGAAATAAATAGTTTTACAGAAATAATAAAAATTAAATGGCCCCAATATTTATAAAAACAAGTTAGAAACGAAAATGAATTAATTTGGTGAATTGTAGAAAAAAAAATGAGTCGATTTGGATACATATACAATTAATTGCGTACAAATGAACGAATTATAAATTTAAGCGGGAGTCGAAATAAATAGTTTTACAGAAATAATAAAAATTAAATGGCCCCAATATTTATAAAAACAAGTTAGAAATGAAAATGAATTAATTTGGTGAATTGTAGAAAAAAAAATTAGTCAATTTGGATACATATACAATTAATTGCGTACAAATGAACGAATTATAAATTTAAGCGGGAGTCGAAATAAATAGTTTTACAGAAATAATAAAAATTAAATGGCCCCAATATTTATAAAAACAAGTTAGAAACGAAAATGAATTAATTTGGTGAATTGTAGAAAAAAAAATGAGTCGATTTGGATACATATACAATTAATTGCGTACAAATGAACGAATTATAAATTTAAGCGGGAGTCGAAATAAATAGTTTTACAGAAATAATAAAAATTAAATGGCCCAAATATTTATAAAAACAAGTTAGAAACGAAAATGAATTAATTTGGTGAATTGTAGAAAAAAAAATGAGTCAATTTGGATACATATACAATTAATTGCGTACAAATGAACGAATTATAAATTTAAGCGGTAGTCGAAATAAATAGTTTTACAGAAATAATAAAAATTAAATGGCCCCAATATTTATAAAAACAAGTTAGAAACGAAAATGAATTAATTTGGTGAATTGTAGAAAAAAAAATGAGTCGATTTGGATACATATACAATTAATTGCGTACAAATGAACGAATTATAAATTTAAGCGGGAGTCGAAATAAATAGTTTTACAGAAATAATAAAAATTAAATGGCCCCAATATTTATAAAAACAAGTTAGAAACGAAAATGAATTAATTTGGTGAATTGTAGAAAAAAAAATGAGTCAATTTGGATACATATACAATTAATTGCGTACAAATGAACGAATTATAAATTTAAGCGGGAGTCGAAATAAATAATTTTACAAAATAAAAAAAATAGTTGGGCAAAATATTTTAATAAACAACTTAGATACGAAAAGAAATTAATTTGGTGAATTATAAAAAAAATGACTTAATTTGAATACATATACAATTAATTGCAAAAAAATAAACGAAAGTAGCTTGTGCCCTAGTGGCGCGCGCCCTCTCCTCTTGCACAGAAGGTCCCGTGTTCGATTCCCTTTGGACGCAAAAAATGGATTAATTGTTTCAGGCCTAATAAGACTAATATAGAAGGTGGGCTGCATATAATAAGGAATGGGCCGGTTGGCCCAGTGGTCCGCGCCCGCCCCGGCCGCCTCGGGTGCCCGGGCTCGAACCACGCAAGCCATTTTTTTTTTGTATAGGCTCGGTAATTTGCGATGGCCATATTCCGTCGCAAATATTGAATTTTGCGATGGAAAACAGCCCGTCGCAAATTATAACACAAAAAAGTATAAAAAATATATAAAAACATTTGCGACGGAATTTAGCCGTCGCAAATGTTGTTGACCCGATCGGGTCTGACCCGAAAAGTTTGCGATGGACTACTGTCCGTCGCAAATTTTATGTGACCCGGCCGGATCTGACCCGCCGATTTTGCGAATTGCGACGGCTGTTTTAGGTACGGATACGTGTCCGTCGCAGATCCCATCGCAAAACACTGTTTGCGATGGATTTTCCGTCGCTAATTCCGTCGCAAAACAGTGTTTTTTTTGTAGTGTTATCTTATTTAGATGTATAAGTGTAATTGGGAAAATTATTTTTTCAGGACCGTAAAGGGGGTGGCAAAATGACGTACGACGTAAGTTTTCTGGGTGGCAAAATAAGGACAACAGCTTTAAAATGTGACGAATTATGCACAAATCAACCCGAATCAACGCAATTCGGGCTAATTGGCTCGATTTGGGTTGAATTTGAGAAGAATTTGATACCAAATCGGGCCGATTTGACTGGAATTCGGGTTGAATTTGGCCTTTAATTGCAACTTTTAAAAGTTACATTTTTTAAATTGTTAATCTAAAAAGTTACAGTCCCTATTTTGTCAATCTAAAAAGTTACCGTTCTCATTTTGTCAGCCTAAAAAATTACGGTCCTTATTTTGGCATCTCTCTTAAGTTACGACACTAAGAAAATAATTTTCCCGGAGTAATTAATTAGTTTGCTAGTTTTTCTATTCGAATCATTGTTTTTGTCACACATATAATTAATTGGGTATTGTTGTTAAGAGAACGAATCATAAATGACATCAGAATGTGGCGTGCGTATATTAATTGGAAAAAAATAGTAATAAAAAATAATTGATATGAGAAGTTTAATTAACTGAAAATACTTTATGAATATGAAGAGTTTTGATGAGGACGGTTTAGGAGAAAAACTAACGTGAGACATAAGATCGTCTTGAAATGGGAAAGATATTGAACTCTTAAAATAAAAATAATTATTTAATATATTTATTTGAATGTAAGACTTAGAAAAAAAAAAATTAAAAGTACACTTAGTGCCTTTCTGGTTCACTGATACCACTACCCTAATTGTAACCAAAGACACTATTCGTAACGAAGACACGTATATATTGAAATATAATTATGAAATTAATCATATATCACTACTACAAAATTGAACTTACACAGCTGCACTTAGACAGCCCTTTTCAATAACCGCTGTGTAAGTGAAGTTCTGTAAAGCGGTTATAACATAAATTAAAAAATAATAATTCTTATACAGCAGTTTTTAACTATATAAGATAAATCTTATATAGCGATTAAAAACCACTGAAATGGGCCTTATATAGCGGTTTTGAACCTCTTTATAAGATGATTCTTATATAGCGGTTCATAACCGTTGTATATATATATATATATATATATATTTTTTTTTTTTTTAAATTACGTATATACGGTTATACGCTCGATTGATTTCCCCCAATTCAATATCTTACAAAATTAAATTGACCTAGCGCCGATCGATGTCCTCCACTGCCACCGTCCTCGCCGTCCGCCCCCACCGTGCAACCCCCTAGCGCAGCCGACCTCGCAGCCCTCGAGCGCCGCCACGCCGCGCGCCCTTCTCTTTGAACGAACGCCGACGGCGCATCTCCACCGGGAATTCTTCCAGCGCCGCCGACGTCAACGCCACTCCTTTCCACGGCCGCCGTCGACGCCTCTCCTCTCCACGGCCGCTGTCGATGCTCTATAGGCCAGGTTAGTACAAATTTTTCTTAATTTTCTTCACTTCATATGTAGATTTTCTTTATAATTTAGTACAAATTTTTCTTAATTTTCTTCACTTCATATGTAGATTTTCTTTATAATTGATGATATATGTGTGTAAATAGTTTGTGATTATTAGAAAATGAAGACACATATGTATTCTTAACTATAACATGCATTCCTGTGATCCAAATATGTTATTTGCCCAAATATCTTTTCAATTACCTGCCAAAGATTGACTTGCAAAAATGGTATAATGGTTCAGTAAAATCCAAGTATATTATGTTAAAATTACAATAATAATAATCAAGAGGGGGCAGCAAAGTTAAATAGTAGTACTACTTCTTTGGTTGGGGTCAGTAGACATTGACTAGAAGCTTAACAAAATACCACAAATTCTGTGACCCCATAAAGTGGAGCTTCTTCTATTTTACCTTATCAACAAACTCATCATTAACTCTGCTTTAGAAACATGACCACTCTCCTCATAAAAGTTACTTCAAATCACACTAAACTCATAATTTTGATTTGGAAATTTATTTATACATACAATACACATGTTTATAATATGTGGTGCCATCACCTAATCTCCTACATTTATATTAAAATAATTTAAAAATACAATATATAGCGGTTAATAACCATTGTATAAGTGCATACTTTATATAGCGGTTAATAACCGCTGTATAAGTGCAGACTTTATATAGCGGTTCATAACCGCTGTATAAGCCCAATAATTTTATATAGCGGTTTCCAACCGCTGTGTGACTTTATACAGCTGCCACTTACAAAGCGTTTTTAACCGCTTTCTAAGTGGGAAAATAACCGCTATATAAAACCTTATTTGTACTAGTGTATATAATAAACATATTTGAATGTAAGATTTGGAAAAAATAAATTATAAGTACTAATGATTCTATGGTCTTAGTGTCTGGTCCACTGATACCACCACTGAAAAATAATAGTATCCGGAAGCACAAAATGTAACGAAAACACTTAAATATTGAAATATAGGGATTTAAACCAAATTTGTTCTCTATCTTTTTTCATCTTTATTTAAATAGTCCTCTATTTATTTGTTTTATCAATTTAGTTATGTATCTATCAAATTTAGCCAATTAGGTCCTAATTGGCCGAAAATTGCACAAAACACCGCCATTTTGGTCCTCTATATATTCTTTTATCTATTTAGTCATGTATCTATTCAAATTCTGCTAACTAGGTCCTAATTGGTCAGAAAATGCACAAAACACTAATGATGGGGTTTTTAGGTTCTTGAAAATCAAGGATGGATATGATTTTCAAAATCAATAATCTTCACAATTGGAATCCAAAATAAAATTGTCTGAAGCAAGATTTGATGTTCTTCATGTTTTGGGCTAGGGCATAGTTCTGGCTACGTGGGGGGGGGGGGGGGGGGGAGGTTGATATTTAAAAGTTTACAAAAAAAAAAATCATATATATTTATTTTGATTGATTAAATGAGTTGATTATTGGTATTTTATTTCAAAAAAAAAATTGGCGAAGATTGGCACCTAGCGTGCCACAAAACACCACATCATAGGCTTCCACCATAAAACTAGTGCACGTGATCAGTATGTGACCAAAACATTGGCATTTTGTGTATTTTCCATCCAAATATGACTTAATTGATGAAATTTAAATAGATACAGGACTAAATTGCTAAAGTAAATAAATAGAGGACCAAAACAATGGTGTTTCATGCATATTCTGGCCAATTAGGACCAAATTGGTAAAACTTGAATAGATGCAGGACTAAATTAATAAAGTAAATAAATAGAGGACTATCTCAATAAAAGTGAAAAGATAGAGGACTAATTTGGTTTAAATCTCATGAAATCTAATAATGAAATTAAACATGTTATAGATTTATTTGAATGTAGAAATTGAAAAAAAAAAATCATTATAGGTATTAATGCTTCTATGCTCTTAATGGCAGGTCCACTGATACTAGTTATTATAGGTATTAATGCTTCTATGCTCTCAAACAGTAACATAAATAGTGACACTAGTTATAACGAAGACACTTGAATATTAAAATATAATAATAAAATTAATCATATAGTAAACTAATTGAATGTAGGATTTGAAAAAAAAAAAAATCAAAATACTAATATTTCTTTGCTCGTAGTGTCTGATCCACTGATACCACTATTGAATCATAATAGTAACTAGAAACATAGATTTTAACAAAGACACTTAAATATTGAAATCTAATAATGAAATTAATCATACAATAAACTTATTAGAAGGTAGGATTTGAAATAATTAAATTTAAAAGTGCTAGTGCTTCTATTCTCTCAGCGTCTGGTTCACTAATACCACTACTAAAATCTAATCGTAACGAAGACAATTAATAATAATATAATAAAATTATTTGAATGTAAAATTTGAAAATAAATACTTTATTAAGTATTATTGCTTCTATAACCTTAGTTTCGGTTCAGTAATACTATTACCGAACCCTAATCCTAACTACAAACATTAATTGTTACGAATACAATTAAATATAGAAATCTAATTGTGAAATTAATTGTATAATAGACTTATTTAAATGTAGGATTTGAAAAAATTATATTTATTAGTACTCGTATTGTTATGTTCTTACTTCTTAATGCCCGATTCACCTATACCACTATCGAACTTTCACAAATTCTAGGGTGCATTCAAGTGCACACTATGCACTTGGATTTTACACCCTAATTTCAAATTGATTTAAAATCAATTTTGACTTAAATTCGCAGGTCGCCGGGTCGGTTCGGGTCGGATTTTTTATTTTTTCGCGGATCTTATCTTGGTAATGGGCGGGTAAGACCTGGATCCGATTCACTTTTTCGCTTCTCTCTCTTTTTTCGCGCTAGTTCTTCTCTCAGTGATACCCTTGAGCAATACCCTTCAATCGTTCGAATTTTCTTCATTTTTCAGATTTCAAAACTTCTTTAAACGGTTTCTACTTCGAAATCGTTAGTTTCTTTTCAGTTTTTATTCAGTTTTTTCGTATTTGAATTTGGTAACCATTATATATCTCTCGATTCAAAGTGTTTTTGATATTATCTTCATTTTCGAAGTATTTTGTTCGCTGAAGTCCGATCGAAGGTTGTTGTTGTACGATTTTGAAGCTTTTGTTGTTGAAGTAGTGTATTTCATCGAACGCGTAAGTATTTTTTCAAAATCCTCTTCTATTTCTTCGATTTTTCATTTCTGCATGTCAATTTTTCTTATGATTTTTAGTTGTTTTCTTTCAGTTTTCTTCAAAAATGGTGAGAACTAAATACCGAGTTCCTAAAGGTAGTGGTCCTACTAGGAGAAAAGAACTTATTTCTAGTCGAACAAGATCTAATGTTAATTGCAGATTAGAAAATGATTTGAAAATGTCTCAGGATAATGTTCCTTTGAATGTTCCTTCTAATGTTCCTGGCAATGATTCTGATGATTTTGAGGATTCTGTTCCTATTGGTTTATATTGTAATTTGAAGAGGAAGGATGGGAGTAATGTTTCTGGAAGTGTAAGGTCTGTGAAAAAGAAGTGTGTTATTAAGGAAAAAACTGGAGCTAGTGTTGAAGATGTTGTGAAGGATGATGTTGTGAGGTCCGATCTTAAAGGTTCTAAGAAGAAATCAAGTGGTGTTAAAAAGAGGAAAGTGCACCAAATGGATGATTCAAGTAAGGAAGGGGAAGAAGTTGATGTTGATGCAGTAAAGGATGATGGTGATGTTAAATCTGGTGGAGAAAGACCTTTGAATAAAGAATTTGTTGGGAAATCTTCTGGTGTTAAGAAGAAAAAAGTTTTTGTAAAGAAGGAAACTGCTAAAATGTATTTTTTCTTCTTTTTCTTAATTTTTTGGTGTATTGGTTATTATATCTTCGGGTATTTGTTATTATACCTTCGGGTATTGGTCATCATACCTTCGGGTATTGGTGACTATATCTTCGGGTATTGGTCAAAATACCTTGGGGTATTGGTGACTATACCTTGGGGTATTGATGACTATATCTTCGGGTATTGGTGACTATACCTTGGGGTATTGGTGACTATATCTTCGGGTATTGGTGACTATAACTTCGAGTATTTGTGACTATACCTTGGGGTATTGGTGACTATACCTTCGGGTATTGTTTATTATAGCTTCGGGTGTTGGTTATTATATCTTTGGGGTATTATTTTTTAATTGTTTATGTTTAGTTTTTGTTTGTTATTCTTGATCTTATTTTTATTTTTTCTATATGCAGCACGTTTTTGACGCAGTGTCGTCCTCTTGGTTTATTTGAGTTGGTTAATTCTTTGAATGGTAAGCAAAAAGAAGATGTTATTAGCATTAGTTTTGGTGGTCTTCTGAAGTTGAATGTGAATAAGTGCTATGGTCAGGAAATGTTGAAGTGGTTGGTGGAACACTTTAATGGAAGTAGTCATATGTTATCTGTAGATAAATTTAGGCAATTCCCTGTTAATGCTGATGATATTTTTGATGTTTTTACGATACCTAGGAATGAGGGCAGAAATGTAGTTTGTTATTCTCGTTCTGATGATACGTCTGTGTTCGATTCGTTTAGTAAGAAATATGGTATTGCTGCTAAAACTCCGATTCGAAAGTTGGCTGATTTGATTGTTTATAGGTTAGTTGAAGGGGGTGATGATTTTAAACGGGCTTTTGTTTTGTTTTGTCTCTGTTCTTTTCTTTGTCCTTCATCAAATCGTTCTATTAGTACCATTTATTTTAAGTCTCTGGAGATTGTAGAAGATATACCTAAGTTGGATTGGTGTAGTTTTGTTTTGAAAAGGTTGTCAGATTCTGTGTTAGCGTATCAGAATGATGGGTTTAAGAATGTTAGTGGCTGTGTTCTTGTGTTACAAATAGTGTACTTGCATAGGCTGAAGCGGAGGGGTGTTTGTGAGCCATGTTCTATTCCTCTGATTCAGCATTGGAATAATGAGAAGATGAAGAAGAGGTGTTATCAAGAGCTTAGTGCTGGTGTTTTTGGTTCTGGTGATTTGGTTCGTGGTGTTTATCCTGTATCTGTTAATGGTATTTTGAAGTCTAGCATTTCTAGTAAAGAAAGTGTGGATACCGAGTATCAGGTATACACTGTTTTATTAATTTTTCCATATTACTGCTTCTTGTTTGTTAAATTATGCTGTTTTTGTTGCAGGAGATCAAAAACATTTTGGTGTCTATCCAGTCAGAGGCTAGGGATTTTTCTGGATCTTTTATGTTTAAGATTCAGAGGCTTGTGGATGGTATTCAGTCCTCTTCTTCCTCACAATCCACTCCTAAATCCGATCTTTTGAATACGCAAAAGTTCTTTATGATCCCGAAGCTTCACAGATATGTTGATAAATTGGTAAAATATGTTACCATGATGAAGGATTTGGCTGGTGAAGCTCCTAAGTTTGATTTGCTGACTCCTGAGCCACCAATTTTTTAAACCAATTTGTCTGGGGATGAAGCAGACTGGTTTAAGGATGGTTTTACTGTTGATCTTGGGGCTGATGAGCCGTCTTTAAATAAACCTGGTCAAGAGAATCCTGTTTTTGATGAAAGTTTTAAGAAAAAAACTACTGAAGAGGATGTTGGTGCAAAGAATGGTGCTGATGGAGTTAGAATGGATAATTTGAATGAACCTGTTCAAGAGAATCATGTGGTTGATAAAAGTTTGAAGAAAAAAGCTGCTGAAGAAGATGGTGGTGTGAAGAATGTGGCTGATGGAGGCAGGATGGATAAGTGTTGTGGTCAGAATGCTGGGGTGGATGGAGGTATCAAGGCTCGTGAAGATACTTTTACAGGTGATGAACTTGATGATACAGTGAAATCTGTTTCTTCAAAGGTGAAAAGAGCTGGTAAGGATAGTTCAAGTCTTTTTTGGTTGATTAATGATGAAGTTGGGTATGTTTCCAAGTTGGTGAAGTTAAACAAGAAGTGTTATCGTACTATTCCACAACCTCATATGGAAGTTGTTGACTTTTGTTTTTATGATGGTGATGGTTCTGTTGAAGTGTAAGTATTTTTTTTTAGTTTGGTAGTTATATGTGTGTATACTTATATATACATTTTTATTTTTTGATCAGGGAATCTTATTATAGTCATGGCGATGATATTAGTCTGTACAATGTTGAAATTAACACATTGTTTCCTAACCAAGAGATTGAAATTGTTGTTGTTTCTGCCTGGTGCTTGGATGTTAATGGTGATGTGTTTACGGATGGTAGACGGAGCAGATTTGCCTTCAATCTTAATCACAGTGTAAGTTTTGTTTTATAGGTATTTTTTGTGTTTTGTTGTTAATGCTTTGGGTGTTGGTAATTATCTCTTTGGGTATTGCTTTGTAATTCTTAGGGTATTGTTGTTTTACTCTTGGGGTATTACTGTTTTACTCTTGGGGTATTGTTGTGTATACCTTGGGGTATTGCTGTGTATACCTTGGGGTATTGCTGTGCATACCTTTGGGGTATTGCTTTGTATACCTTGGGGTATTGCTTTGCATACCTTTGGGGTATTGCTTTGCATACCTTTTGGGGTATTGCTTTGTATACCTTGGGGTAAACTTGGGGTATTGCTGTGTATATCTTGGGGTATTACTGATTTATTCTTGGGGTATTGATGTGTATAACTTGGGGTATTGTTGTGTATACCTTGGGGTATTGTTGTGTATATTTTAGGGTATTACTGATTTATTTTTGGGGTATTGCTGTGTATATTCTTGTGTATTGTTTTTTAAATTTTATGCTATTATTTATTATTGATTTTTTTTGTAGTTTTTCTTGATTGAGGTCGTAATGAAGGGAGTTGATGTTGAAAAAATGGCTGATAACTTTTTCTATGTGTGGGACAAATGGATTTCTGTGTTTGAAGGTTGTTTCATGTCTGCAGAAATGGTTAGTTGAATTGTTATTGTTTTGTGTATTTTTAATTATTTTGGTTTTACTAAAGTTTAATAATTCTTTCTTTTGTTTTTCCAGATTTTCGTTCCTTTTTGTATCCATGATCATTATGCTGTTGTTGTAATTAACTTTGCTGATAAAAAATTGTAATTGCTGGATAACTTGAAGCATGTTGAGGAAGTTAATGATTACATAAAGTCTGCTGATATATTGGTAATTATTCTATACATATTTGTTTGTAATCATTTTATATTTTTAATTTACAACTTTGTATTTATATATTTTTTTTTACTTTTTTTTAGGTCAAACTGATGTGTAGGTTTCTTAAGTTGAAGAAACATTCTAAGGCTGATGATATTTTGGAATATCAATTTGAAAATATATCTTTAAAATGGCAAACTGGAAAGCCTGATAAGGATTGTGGTGTGTATATGATGCATCACATCAAACAATTCAATGGAACTTCTTATTCTTATCCAGACCTAACTCGGGTAATTGTTATATTTCATTTTTGATGTTTTTTTTGTTATTTGCTTATTTACTTATTTTATTTTTTATTGACTTTTTTTTATAGGAGGATATCTGTATAGCTATCTGATGGAGAAGAGATCGAAAATTAATCATTTAAATTACTTTGCCTTATTTAAATTATTGGACTTATTATTATTGCTGGGTTTTATTTCTTCATGGGCCTTACGTCCCAAGACCTACTAGTATTTATATCCTTTCATGACATTATTGAAGGAGTTTTTGATGATTTATTAAATTAGGGTTTTCCCATATTCTTCTTCTTGTGTATTACGTTTCCGCCTGCGTCAGTTGGTACTCGGAGTCAGTCCCTGGACCACGATGCCGCCTAAACAGAATACTCAGGAAATCGCGGCTCTCCGCGAACAGGTGGCGTCGCTCATCGTCGCCCTTGATCTGTTGCGTGCGGAAGTGACGGCTAACCGCCAGACCTCACCGCCCATTCCCCCCGCCGCCAACCCCCAGGATGAAACATCTGATCAGGCCGCCGCCACGGACGACGAAGAAACCATCACTTGCGACAACCATTTCGCATCACTTCGCCCTCGTCCAGCACCGGCTACTAACGCCGACAAGTGGGAGGCCGGCTTTCGCTTGGAGATACCAGAATTTTCTGGCGAAGGCTCTCCGGACGCATATCTCGATTGGATTCACACAGCTAAGGACTTGTTAGACTTTAAGGTTGTTCCCGTCCTCCGCCGTGTTACCCTGGTCGCAACCCGTTTTCGGGCTCGGGCTGCCGCTTGGTGGCGACACTTGAAACTGTCTCGCTCTTGTTCGGGTCTCCTTCCGATTACCTTGTGGGAGGAATTCAAGTCCAATATGAATGCCGAATTCTTACCGCTGAACTATGATAGCTTGCAATATCAGAAATTCCAACACCTACGCCAGGTATAAAGCTCATGCTGACTCCCGTCGCCGTCACGTAGAATTTGATGTGGGGGATTTTGTGTGGGCCGTTTTAACAAAGGATCGGTTCCCTGCGCATGAATACAATAAGTTGGCATCTCGCAAGATTGGCCCTCTTGAAGTCCTAAAGAAGATCAATCCAAATGCTTATCGCCTTCGTCTTCCTGCCAACATGCGCACGTCCGACGTCTTCAACGTCAAGCACTTGGTTCCCTACGCTTCTGGAGAAGAGACCCATCCCGATTCGAGGGCGAATCGTTCCGATGGGGGAGGGAATGATGGAGAAGAGACCGAAAATTTATTATTTAAATTACTTTACCTTATTTAAATTATTGGACTTATTATTATTGCTGGGTTTTATTTCTTCATGGGCCTTACGTCCCAAGATCTACTAGTATTTATATCCTTTCATGACATTATTGAAGGAGTTTTTGATGATTTATTAAATTAGGGTTTTCCCATATTCTTCTTCTTGTGTATTACGTTTCCGCCTGCGTCACTATCAGGGCAGAAATATGTGCAATCCTAGTTCTCTCGAACTTTAACTCGTCTAGGTCTGATGTTATTGAGAAGGTTTACAATTTTTATAAGCAAAAGACCGATTTAATCAAGAATATTGCTTTGAAGAAGAAGGAAAAAGATGAAAAAGCTGCTGAAGAGAAAAAAAAACGGGCTGCTAATGCTTTGAAAACTATGGGTGATGATTTGGGGAGGGGAAAGAGGAGAAATGTTAAGTGATATTTTTTAGTTGAAAATTTAAAGTATTTTGTATGTATTTTTGTTTTGAAATTTGTAATGGTTTAACTGATGTGGGTTAATATGTATATTAGTGGTTTAATGTGTAATGGTTTAACTGATGTGGGTTAACATGTATTTAAATGATGCGGGTTAATATGTATTTAGTGTTTTGTTTATTTTATGTTTTATATGTTTTTTTAATTTTTGTATTGTATTAATAATTATTTCATGTGGTATTGTTAAATATATCTTCGGGTATTGGCTAATATATCTTCGGGTATTACAATCTTTAACTTCGGATATTGCAAACTATAACTTCGGGTATTACAATCTTTAACTTCGGGT
This sequence comes from Ballota nigra, assembly GCA_947034835.1. Lineage (NCBI taxonomy): Eukaryota > Viridiplantae > Streptophyta > Magnoliopsida > Lamiales > Lamiaceae > Ballota > Ballota nigra. Next base: position 46,711,606 of record OX344722.1, read on the forward strand.
ATTACAATCTTTAACTTCGGGTATTGCAAACTATAACTTCGGGTATTACAATCTTTAACTTCGGGTATTGCTAAAACTTAAACAATGTATAAAACATAAAGTACTTGCAATAATACTCCAATATTTGATCATCAATATCTCAAGTAAATGATGAATAATCTGAAAAAAAGAATTGCAATTGTCATTCAAATAATATGTGGATTTGGTGTAGTGGAATCATATTCCCTCATTTGTGATTATTGTGATGTTGATTACTTCTTCTTCTTGTTTTGATGGAAACCACTCTTTATTCTTTGACTTCTTCCCTTCGTTACTGATCGTTTTGGATCTAGAATTTTGTTAGATGTCTCAGAATGAGCTTCACTTCCTTCTTTTTGTGCACAGTATCTTTGGTTAAGTATTTTCTCATATCTTTCACATCCTTCTTCAATAAGTTCTCTCATTTCTTCACTTTCTTCACTCATCAAGACTATGTTATAGTACTTCCTTATGATAGCATGTCTCCATGGGATATTGGTTGCAACTTTGTCATTGTTCCTGTTTTTTAAAAAATTGAATAGTAACATTAGTTAGTTCTTATCAGTTTTAATGAGAATAGTAAAATAACAGTAATTAAAAAACACAAACTGTACCTTTCTTTGTTATTGATATCATTTTGGTTCTTGTCCCACACGTGTGCTTTTGCAAGTTTGCACCATCTTTTCAATATATAGTTATCGGGTATCCTTTGTACTGAATGTACGTTCAATATTCTCAAGGAATGATAACACAATATGCTTAATTCTTCGAACTTCTTACAATCACAGGTTATTAGGTTCATGGCAGTGTCATATACCACTCTGTTGTTGTGCTCAACATTATCATTTTTTACCTCATAGATCAAACTGGTATCATAGACTTGTACAACACTCGAACAGGCGAATATGGACTTTATGAACTCCTCTTCAAAACGTCTGAATATGGTGAGTGTGTTTATCTCAGCAGCATGTTTGAGCATTCCTTTCATTCCCAGGTGCGATTCAGGTATCATTCTTGAGCAATTGAATTCATCTTTTTTTTCAGTGCTTCTCCATTTATTTACCGTGTTCTTGAATATCTCATAAAATTCTGTCAAATTTGTCTGCTTGTTTGCTCTGAAAGCTATTGCATGATTTGTGCTTTCACTTCTTTGGGATGATCTTATTCCAGCAGAAAATATGTCCTTGCTTAACGTTGTACACCATTTTTCTTTTAAACTGTATAGTCTAATAAACCAAGCATTTTTTTCGAGTCCATATGTTGATATCATGTTCTTCCAATTGCGTTCGAAGTCATTCTCATCCATGCATCCAGATAGACATTTGTTGAAAACATCTTTAAAAGGACCGTCTTTCTTTAATTCTCCAAATCTTGCAACTGTGTTTTGGTGTAGGTGCCATAGACACAATCTGTGTCTTGCTTCAGGGAATTCCTGTAAAAGAACATTCAATAAGCAATATCCAAAAAAAAATTCAGCAATACCCGAAGAAGTAAATTCAAATACCCGAAGCACTAAATACTAATACCCGAAGCATTAAATACCAATACCCGAAGCATTATATAACAATACCCAATTCTATAAATATCAATAACATAATTAACTTAATCAAATATAAAACACAACTCCTTCTCAAGTATTAAATAATGTATACAATATTAAAAGAAATTTACCTTCCCTATCGCATTTGCTATTGCTAAGTCTTGGTCTGTGAACACTGTCTTTAGTACTTTCTCCCCCATTGAGTTTTTGAACATCTGGAAAAGTCATTCGAACATTTCTGTTTTCTCATCAGATATGAATGCACAGCCGAACATTACGTTCTTCCAGTGGTTGTTTATCCCAACAAAAGTTGCACATATCAAGTTGTACTTGTTTGTTCTGTATGTTGTATCAAAAACCATTACATCTCCATAGATTTCATAATCTTCCATCATCAAAGAATCCCTCCAAAAGATACTTGATAATCTCCCATCTTCATTGAGCCTAATCTTGTAAAAGAAATTTTTATCTCTTGTTTTTTCTGCTTCCATCATGTTGATCAGGTTGTTTGCATCACCCCTTTTAACTGCTTCCATTTTAAACTTGTTTACCAAGTTGTAATGGTCCTTTATTGTGTGTCCTAAGTTTTCCTCCCCTCCAACTTCATTTGTCATATAGCGATATGAGTCTATTGTTCTCATCCCTGAAGACACCATATCCTCTATCACTCTACTCTTGTCCATAGTGATTTGTCTTTTCGAGCGGTGCATATGGTTCCATTCTGTTCTAGTTAGCTCATGATTGTGCTCTGTCTCATGTTGCACAACTGAATAATTGCCCTCTTTAGTCTTCTTGACCAACATTCTTGCCTTGCAGTCTGTTCTTGTTATACCAATTCTCCTTTTTTTACAGATGTTACAGAAGTTGAATTACTGTCCTTTTTCGTTCTTATTCCAGTACAGGAGCACACAAACAACTTGCTCAAAAGTATAGATTTATCAGTTGCAGAAAATCTGTTTGTTGATTTACAAACACTGAATCCCAAACAACGTGCATGCTTACAGTATAAGGAATACATCTTTTCTATTGTGTCTTTTTCTACGCCGATCAAAGAACCTCTTATATCAACATGATTTGTATTGTCATCTGTTTTAAACAAACATATATTTTTAATATTATTAGTACTATATAATAGAACATTTAATTAGCAATATTCCAAGGTACTAATCAGCAATACGCCAAGAACAAAGTAGTAATACCCCAAGACTAAATTAATAATACCCCAATAATAATACAGCAATACCCGAAGGTATTAATTAGCAATACCCTAAGAACAAATCTGCAATACCCGAAGGTATTAATAAGCAATACCCCAAGAACAAAGCAACAATTGCCCAAGATTAAATTAACAATATCCGAAGGTATTAATCAGCAGTACCCCAAGAACAAAGTAGCAATTTCACAAGATTTAATTAACAATACCCGAAGGTATTAATTAGCAATACCCCAAGAACAAATCATCAATACCCCAAGAATAAATTAACAATACCCGAAGGTATTAATAAGCAATACCCCAAGGACAAAACAGTAATACCTTAAGCTATTAATGAGTAATACCCTAAGATCAAAATAGTAATACCCGAAGAATGTTTTTCTACCTTTGTTTACTATCACGGAAAGTTCTTCAGCTGTTACTGGTTTTAACATCTCATCATCCTTTTGAAGACTTTGTTCACCAATTTTTGTGCAATCATATATTTTCTCTTCTCCTTCAGCCGGTAGTATTTGAATCGAGTGTAAATTTTCACCTATTACATTCCCTTCGTATAGTTATAAAATGCTCCTCATAAATTTGTTAAATTACAGTAAAAAATTCGCAAATTAGGTCAAATACCTCATTCATCGTATTCTTCAGCATATTCCATGTTTTATCTGATATTTGTGCGCGTCTAATTCGCAATGAGTTTTTCAATGTGTTTTTGCTTTCGATTTCGACGTTCTCTTTCTTCACAGTAGTACGATTTTACTGCTATTTTTTTAATTCGATTTGGTTTCGTTTTTGCTATGTTTGATTTCGAATCTTTATGTACGTGTTTTGTTGGGGGTTTTTGGTTTGGGTTTTTTTCTCCGGGTTCTGGACCTGAGACCCGCGAGCTTAGTATTCGGGCCGGCTGACCCGCGAGTTTTAGTCGGGTCGGCCGACCCGCGAGATTTTATAATTGGTCAAAATCAATTTGAAATTAGGGTGCAAAATCCAAGTGCATAGTATGCATTTGGATGCACCCTAGAACTACTCTCGAACTTTAATCGTTATTACAAACACTAAATGAAGACAGTTAAATATAGAAATCTAATCATGAAATTAATCATATAATAAACTTATTCGTATGTAGTGTTTGGGGGAAAAATTATGTAGGGTTTGGAAAAATAAATTTACAAGTACTAGTGTTGTTATGCTCTTCATACCCGATTCATTGATACCACTATCAAACTTTAATCATAACTAGAAACACTAATCATAACGAAGACACTTAAATAATTTTACTTATGTTCACTAAATAGTATTACTTGAAGACCCAAATTAATATTTTTTTCAAGTGATGAATTACAAGTCATTACCAAACATTAGTATTCTGCCCGTGCAATGCGCAATTTAATACCCCTCCGTCCCCTAATAACTTTCACACTTTCCTTTTTTAGGCGTCCCACAATAACTTTTACACTCCAAATATGGAAATAAAATATTCCCACAATACCTATGTTGATAGGCGACCAACAGGGACATAATATTAGCAGGCATTGTTGATAGGCGACCAACAGGGACATAATATTAGCATAAAAAAAATATTAATCTAATAAGATTAAGAAGACATCAAAAGCAATAATATGGAAGAGGACGAGCAACAGGGACTGCATGACATAGGAGACGAGCAACAGGGACTAAGGTCCCAATGAAGGAGGCGAGCAATAGGGACAAATACCCATCTGAAGGCGGCGAGCAACCGGTCATAAAGGCACGAGGTAGCGAACAACAAGAACAAGAAGACCCAAAGTCTCAACAAGAGGCGAGCAGGCGAGCAACTTGGGTTATAAAGGTTTCCAACACCCAACGAAGACGTACAGACGAGTAGCTAGTCACCAAGGAGAGCAGCTGAGTGGTTCCAAAGACCAAGTACAACATTGGGAACTCCAAGAGTCACCAACTTTAGAAATAGTCAATGTGTCTTAACACTTGGCACCCATTCATTGGGCAATAGATTAGATGTTGTACAAAAGTCATAACACTTGGCAAAATCTCAATGGCTAAGCCATCAAGATAGTGACACCTAGCCTCTTTGTATGCCTATAAATACCCCTTCATTTGCATGAAGGGGGGGGGGGGATTCTCCCATAAGAGAAAAAAGTGCTTAAACTCTTGCAAATTCATTTCTTGAGTATTACTTATCCAAATCTCATAATCTTTGATCTTGTTTGATGATCTTAACTTGAGAAAACAGCCACTAATCATCATAGATTAGAAAAGGTCATCAACAATTGGCGCTAGAAGAAGGGTTCGAACCTCCGTTTCACAAAAAAGTCGAAGGAAGGTTGAAGAACTCCACCAGAATCTGCAAAATCCGACCGGAATCCGGGAGGAAGCCATCGGAAATCAAGTGTACACATTATTTGAAGCAAAATCATCCATCTATACATTACTCTGAGAGTTTAAATGCATGTGTGTATGAACTAGGGTTTTCAAACCACCATATTCATACAAACAAAGCTAGTAACTCTTAAGAAAGGTGTTTGTTGGAGACAAAATCACCCCATTCATTTACTTACACCTTGTACTTCGGTAACCAAAATGGTTCGATCACAAGAAGAATGACATTTGAGCACGTCTCCAAGTCGTAGGTCAAAAACTAGGGTTTCGTCTACTGAAGGACATGCACGTACAGTAAAAGCAACTTCGCAAAGAAACGTCCAAGTTACCATTGATACAATCCCGACGGAAGTGGAAGCTCTTGCTCAAAATCCCGAAGAGCTAGCAAAAACGATTGCTGTTTTACAAGCATTGCAAAGGCGACAAACGGTCGGGCCATCAGGGACGCAGGCGGCGACCAACAGGGCAGGCGAGCAGCGAAGCGAAGGAAGAAAAGACGCACGAAATGACGAGGTTGACAGCGAAGAAATCCGTAGGTATAAAGGGAAAGCTCCTTTAAGTGAAAGACTTGGAAGTCGAGGAGAGTCTACTCCGGGGACAGGTGAGGAGTCGAGCAGCGGGGACACAAGGAGTATAAGCCACTATCACACAAGAAGGGCAAGTTATCGTGGAACACATAGGGAGGATCAACTGAGAGGCGAGGAGCGAGCACCGGGACAAACACACCCTGCTGCTCGCCGCTCAGTGCATGAAAGGCTAAGAAGATCAGCCTTTGGGCGATTAGGTCCCAATGGAGCCAGTAACATCGCTAGGCACGCCACTCAAGAGAAATGTCCCGTTAGCAAGGGACTGCGTCATGAAGAGGTCATTGAACCCAATCATGACGAACAGCCTTCTAGCGGAAAAACGTCTCCAGATGAGTGGCAAGCTTTGAAGAAAGCGGTGGAAGAGATGCAAAAACAGTTGGAGGAAAAGAAAGGCGACGGATCGACGATGTTGCCATCATCACCCTTGTCCCCGGATATCCTTAATGCGCCGGTACAAAAGAAAGTACAATTCCCAGCCATTAATTTGTACGAAGGAAATTCAGACCCGAAAGTACACCTGTCCAAGTATACCGATTACATGATATCGGTAAAGGCATCTGACACAACTCAATGTCGGAATTTTCCGTTGACTCTTGGTGATGGCCCTCACAGATGGTTTTCTGCACTAGCTCCAGGCTCCATCAGTTCGTTCATGCAACTCAGCAAGGAATTTCTCTCGCACTTCTCCACAGTCGGGTCTTACCTTACGCAGAGACACAGGTTGGCAGATCTAAGGCAAGGAGACGAGGAGTCTGATAGAGCCTTCCTTGAAAGATTCGACAAAGTCCTACTGGAAGGAGAACCAGTAAGTGAGGATACTAAGATAGTGGCGGTTATGGCAGGGCTTAAGAAAGGAACAGACCTGTGAAAGGAAATGCACCTCGCTTTCCCTAAAACTTATTCCGAATTCAGGCACAAGGCTGGAGTGTACATTTCGATGCAAGAAACTCTACAGAGAGAGCTAGGAGACAAGGCTGATACCAAGAAATCGGGAAAGAAGTCAGGAGGGGAATACAAGGCCCCTAGGAACATGAAAGCTTTTAGTGAAGGGTCCGAATTTAAGGAGAAATTGAACCATGTCTTATCCACATCAATTGAGGCTGTGTACAACAACGTGAAAGATAAGGATATGCTGTCTGAACCCCGCAAGATACGACAAGAACGAGGAAAGATGAACCCCAACAAATTCTGTGCATACCATCAGACTATAGGTCACTTCACGAGCGAATGCCGAGATCTCTTGAAACAGTTATGGAGATTTTACGAAGAAGGAAAGTTGTCAGAATTTGTGAAGCGACAGCCGGGAAAGAAACCAAGGGTGGCGATATCCTCCGGCTCGGAAGATGATGAGAGCGACGAACAGCCGAGCAGGAGGGATCAAAAAAGAAAGAAAACGATGACAGCCCCAGCCGAACCCGTCCGAGAAATCCTAATGCTTGAACCATCCGGACCGGTAGGGGGCTGTTCTGATGGTAGACCACTGATGTCTAAAAGAAAAAGAAAAGCAGAGCTGAGGGCGGTAGCTCAAGTCAGGGAAGTTGGGGTAAACCAAGCTACTAAAAAGACAGACGAGTTGGTGTTTTCCGAGAAGGACTTAGACGGCATACTTACCCCACACAATGACTCACTAATCATCTGTGCCAATATCATGGGGGCCCGAGTTCACCGTTTGCTTGTGGACACGGGCTCCTACACAAACATCTTGTTCAAAAGCACACTAGATCAAATAGATGATTGTGAGGGGTATGTAAAAGGATGTGATCATAAGATAGTGGGATTTGGAGACGCTGTAACCGTTCCTTTAGGCTTAGTAACGTTGTCAGTCGAACTTGTATCGACCGAGAATCCCGAAAGGAGACTGACTAGGATGGTTGAATTCTTAGTCGTAGATCAGCAGTCTGCCTACAACGGGTTTCTTGGTCGACCTTTTATAAATGAATTCAAAGCGGCTGTTTCAACGTACTACTATTGTCTTAAATTCCCAACTTCGAAAGGCCCGGGTACGGTCAAAGGTGATCAAAGAAAAGCCCGAGAATGCCTCCTGCAACTTCAGTCCACTGACAACAGAATATTCGTGATGGACGAGCAGCCGAGCAGCAGGGACGAAGGTGAACCATCCATCCTAGATGAAGTCATGGAGTCCGTCGATACTGAAATGATGGAGGTGGACGAGCAGGAGGGCATGGGCGAGCAACAAGGAAGAGAGGCCGTACCCGAACTAAATCAGGCTGAAGACTTGGAGCCAAGACTGGGGGCAGAAACAGTGATCAAGGATGAGATCAACTTTGAAGGGCCCATTATCGATCCTCGATGGAAAGACCAAAAAAGGAGAGCAACCCCGGTAGAGGAGTTGGAGGCAATAAGAATTGACCAAAATCGAGAAGACTTGGAATTATTCATTGGATCTGAGCTCCCTGAGCCATACAGATCCAGAATGGAAGAGTTTCTCAAGTCCAATCTCGATGTATTCGCATGGTCACATGCTGATATGGTAGGCATTAGCCCTGAGCATGCCTGTCATAAGCTAAATATTTATCCAACTAAGAAACCGGTGAGGCAAAAAAGGAGAAAATTTGGGCCCGACAAATATGAAGCATTGGACATAGAAGTGAAGAAGTTACTCGACAATGATCTTATCAAAGAAGCCTTATGTCCTAGATGGATAGCAAACCCGGTGTTAGTAAAGAAATCAAATGGTACATGGAGACTATGTATCGACTTCACTGATTTGAATGCCGCTTGCCCTAAAGATAACTTCCCATTGCCTCATATTGACCAACTGGTGGACAACACGGTGGGACACGAGCTCCTTACCTTCATGGACGCATTTGCTGGGTATCATCAAATACCAATGCACCCAGATGACCAAGAGCACACAGCGTTCTACACCAATAAAAACTTGTTATGTTGGAAAAGAATGCCGTTCGGATTGATTAACGCGGGAGCCACGTACCAAAGACTCGTTAACAAAATGTTCGATGAACACATCGGCAAAACAATGGAAGTGTACGTGGACGACATAGTCGTAAAAAGCCCGAGAAAAGAAGATCATTTGGAACACCTCGCACAGACATTTGAGATACTTCGAGCGTATAACATGAAGCTAAACCCAAAGAAAAGTAGCTTCGGGGTACACTCGGGAAAATTTCTTGGGCACCTGGTCAGTCAACGGGGTATTGAGGCGAATCCATCAAAAGTCAAAGCAATTATGGATATGCAACCACCAAGGTCGGTTAAGGAAGTTCAAAGACTAACCGGATGCCTGGCGGCCCTAAACAGATTCATTTCCAAATCTGGAGACAAGTGCCGACCCTTCTTTGATGCCATCAAAAAAGGACAGTTCCAGTGGACGAGTAATTGCCAACAAGCATTCGAGCAATTGAAAGAATATCTGAGTGATACTAAGATTCTATCGAAACCCGTCTCTGGAGAAAAACTGTACTTGTATCTAGCCGCATCAGAGGTGGCCATCAGCTCAGTCTTAGTTCGAGCAGAAGGGAAATTTCACTTACCAATTTACTACGTGAGTCAAGCCTTGCATGAAGCAGAGATTAAGTATTCGCCCATGGAAAAGTTAGCCTACGCACTGGTGATGAGTGTGAGAAAGCTAAGGCCGTACTTCTTCGATCATCGGGTGGAGGTCTTAACAACTTTTCCATTAAGGCAAATCTTACAAAGGCCTGACACAGCTGGTTGCCTCCTCAAGTGGTCGCTCGAAGTAAGCCAATTTGGAATAACTTATGCACCTCGAACAGCGATCAAGGGACAAGCGTTAGCCGACTTTATTGTCAAATTAACATTCCCTCAAGATCCGACGAGAGGTCATAATCACCCATGGCACATGTATGTAGACGGATCATCGAATAACACAGCAGCAGGAGCCGGGATAGTGTTGATCAGTCCAGACGAACAAGTATTCACCTCAGCCGTAAGGTTTGAGTTCATGGCAACAAACAACGAGGCTGAGTACGAAGCATTGATAGCCGGGTTACGGTTAGCTCTGGCTGTGGGGGTTCGAAAAGTTCAAATTTATGGAGACTCCCAGCTGATAGTCAACCAAGTCCGTGGGGAATACGAAGCCAAGGATGAAAACATGGCCTTGTACCAAAAAATTGTTGCTCACCTGGCTTCGCTTTTCGAGCAAATTTACATCGAGCAAGTGCCAAGGGACAATAATGCGCAAGCAGATGCACTTGCCCGTTTGGCCACTAGTACAGGACCAGCAAAGCTTTCAGAAGTCACCATCACAAGAATTTCTAACCCATCCACCGGTGACTATAAGATCAATCAGATCGAAGATGAATTGACAGAGGATGATTGGAGGACACCGATATATAGATACCTCAAAGATAACACAGTACCTGAAGACTCCCAAGAAGCAGCAAAGGTAGCCAAGCGAGCAGCAAGGTTCACAATCATGGATAACCAACTCTACAAGAGAGGATTTTCACTACCCCTATTAAAATGCCTAGCAAGGGGGCAAGGTCAGGAAGTTCTGAAAGAAATACACGAAGGAGTATGCGGAAATCACGCAGGGGGGCGGGCACTGGCATACAAAACAGTAAGGCCAGGTTACTACTGGCCAACTCTGTTACAAGACGCAACCAGAATTGCAAAAACATGTCACAGGTGCCAGCTGTTCGCTCCCAACATCTATAAGCCGCCAACGGAGCTGATTTCGGTAAATAGTCCATGGCCGTTTGCAAAGTGGGGAATAGACATCATATGACCTTTCCCAACGGGAAAAGGGAATGTCAGATTTGCAGTGGTAGCCGTGGACTATTACACGAAATGGGCCGAAGCTGAAGCACTGGTAACGATAACACAAGAGAAAATGATCAGCTTTATCTGGAAAAATATAGTTTGCCGGTTCGGAGTCCCACAAGCAATAGTGACAGACAATGGAAAGCAATTCGAAGGAAAGAAGATAAGAGATTTCTGCAAAAAGTGGGGTATCAAGAAGCATTTTTCAACACCATATCATCCTCAGTCTAACGGTCAAGTCGAAGCAGTTAACAAGATAATCAAGCATATCCTCAAAATCCGTCTGGTAGATAAGAAAGGCAAGTGGTCGGAAGAACTGCCCGAGGTACTTTGGGCATATAGGGTATCACATAGAACAAGCACTGGAGAAACACCATTTGCTATGGCATTCGGTACAGAAGCAGTCATACCTATAGAGCTCAAAATACCGACTGAGAGGGTAGCCGAGTTCAATGAACAGGAAAACAACAAGGCACTAGCTGCAGAGATGGATTTGATCGACGAAAAAAGAATCTCAGCAGAAATAAAAAATGAGATATACAAAAGAAGGATTGCAAGGTACTACAACTCACAAGTAAAAGTCAGGGAATTTGAAGTCGGGGATCTGGTGCTCCGAAAAATTTTAGCAACACCTCCAGGTATATTTGGACCGACTTGGGAGGGCCCATTCAAGATAACTCAAAAGTGGCACAACGGCACATATGATCTCGAAGACATGGAAGGCAACTCGGCCCAATACACCTGGAACGCGGCTTTGTTGAAAAAGTATTATCAATAATTAGGAAACCAATGTAAAGTTTTTTATAGACTATCGTGTCGTTTATATTTTTGTAAGGTGTAAGATCGATGAAATCTTCACACTTTTTTGGCAAAATTTGTAAGTAGATAAATGATTGTTCAGTGAATTATGCACGTAAAAAAAAAATCAAAGAGGCATCAAAGCTTAATTGTTCGCCAAGAAGAAAAACTGCTCGCCGGAGGACAAGCAGGTGTTGAAAGCACAAGTCCAAAAGGAGGCGAGCAGCAGGGTCCAGGAAACTCAGGAGCCCACCTGATCGCCCCATCACACGAAGTTGCTCGCCCAAGATACCAAATGCATAAAGTACAAGTATAGTGGAGGCGAGCAACAGGGCACATGCTAATACATAGTTGCTCGTTCCGAAGCTAAAGGCACTTATGCACAAACATAGCAAGGGGCGAGCAACAAGGCATAGAAAGAAGCATGATAAGGGGTTAAGTTCTTAAAAGAACAAAGTAAACCCATACATGAACAACATGCATAAATTTGCAAGGAAAAGTATTTTACTTTCAACTTAAGAAAGAAATACTTAAGCAAAAAATAATTAAAGGGCAAATAAGAGGCGAACAATAAAATAAAAGTGCAATCCTCATTCATTAGCACCAAAAAATTACAGAAGATGAGCGTACAACCATCATCCTACTACATCAGCTAGACAAAAAAGAAACTAAGCCTAAGTCTCGGGAGCTGGCGGAGCAGGTGGCACCGAAGGATCTTGGGAAGAAGGAGGAGGTGGAACATCTTGCACAGTGACCCCGGGGACCTGCTGTTCGCCTACTGCTGCAGAAGAGCTTGTTTCACCAAGAGGATTAGGGAGAAGGGGACCCAGAGCTTCAAAGATATTCATGTCCCTGTCCGCCTCCACTCTCTCCCTGGGGGCCACAACACGAACATCGTCTTTGAAGATGTCTAAGTTAACTCCCATCTCTCCCAAATCAGCCACCGGGATTTCAAAACCGGGAGCCGGAGGGTTTTCGGTGACGTAGTCCGTGAAGTCTTTGATGGTCGAAGTCATCACGTCTAGACCGTTATCTAAAGCGTACTTCACGTTTCTTACACTATCAGCATACGCACAGATATACCCAAGATTGGTATTATCGGTAACGTCCTGTACATAAGTGGTGTAAGAAATGGCACGCTTGTTCTTCTTCTCCAGCTGGTCGACATGGACCTTCAACGACTCCACTCTTTCCACCAGACCCACCCGCTCGGTCTCCAGGACTTGTAAACGATTAGTGGCGACACCTAAATCCAGTCTAAGCTTCTCTGAAGCATTAGACGCTACCATCTCCCGGTCCTCAGCAGCCTTTACCTCCCGCGTCCATGTGAGTTTGGCTCTCTCGAAGTCAGCCTTCATCTTAGCCAACTCCTCATCTTTCTTCTTCAGCTCCTCGTCCTTCTTCTTCAATTGAACAAGTTGAGCATCACGATCTGCTTCAACTTGCTCAATCCGTCGCCCTAAACCGCGATTTGTTCGCTCCAACTCAATGGCTTGATCCAAGACTCGTTGAGCTGAGATTGATTGATGGCTCGCGTTATAGCTCAATAAACGAGCGTTGTCGCTAAGGCTCTGGCTCTGAATGATTTCCTCGCCAGTCTTGGTCCACGAGCGGGGAACATATTCCATGGCTCTGCGGACGTGGGAGTCCTTAATCTCGTGGGGTGCCGGAGGGGACTTCACACAGCTAAACTGGTGAAGTACTTTTGAACGACCAGGATAGTCGTTTTTCCGGTACCTATTTGAAGAAAAAAGTTGTCAGAAAACTAAGTCAAAGGAATAAACAATTGAACTGAATAAGAAGATACTCACTCCCGCATTTTCACGGGGTCGTAGCCCAGGTACGAGTTGTCAGGGGATGAACTCCTGCCCTGACCGGCGATCATCGCACCGATAACTTGTTGCTCAGTCACCTCCTCCACCGGCGAGGAGCGAGCAGTAGATTTACCCACTTGGGAAGAGCCTTGCCCTTTTGTCCGCTTAGCACGGTCATCTCCCTTGCGAGGAGCAGTTTCCTTGGCAAGTCGTTTCTTGCCCCTCGTGTCTTGGGGAGGCGGCGAAGAGCGAGCAGGAGGGCGGGGAACGGGAGCAGGAGCCTGAGGAACTGGGGGAGGAGCATGAGGAGCTTATTCTTCCTCCTCGTCTGCTTCAGCTCTAAGTCTGATCAAGGAAGTACAAGGATCAAACTTTTTCTTCCTTGAAGGTTGATTGGCTACCATTTGCTTAACCCGACGTGCGAGTAAATGATAGCTTTCGGGAATGGGAGGAACAGCGACCGTTACCCTTTGAGCTGAAGACAACACAAAAATTATCAGTAAAATTGGCAAGTAGAACTTATCCTAGACGATCAGCAGGGCCTAGGCGACCAGCAAGACCTAGGCGACCAGCAAGACCTAGGCGACCAGCAGGGCCTAGGCGAACAACAGAGCAAGAGTGAATAATAGGAGATATGGGAAAAGTAATAAGTAATGCTTACCCTCAGGGACCTCTGCTTGTGCTTCCAAATGGTGAGCACTAGTGATAAACTGAGCGTGCTTGCGGAGATGTGCTTGAGAGAGATGTTCGACACTCCGATCTTTAGCGTCCCGAAGAGAAATCAACGCAAGGACGTATAGAAACTCTTCACTCAAATCCGGATGCCCCCACCTCAGGATACGCGGACCTGCAAAAACAAAGAAAAAGATTAAAATTAGTTCACCCGAAAGTTCGATGAACTGAGATTTAAAACCTACGCCGAATTTTACCGAAATGCGTAGGAGAGTCTATACGCCCCGGTCCTCCCGAAAAATCGGAGGACGCCCGCCAATCGCCGCCAATATAAAAGAATTGCCTGTGCCAACCCTTGACCTTGTTGGGCACTCCTTCAATTAGCTTAACGCCACTACGGGCTTTGAGGTAATACCAACCAAGCCCTTCTTCATGAACAGCCGAAGAGATAGTCAGTGCGTAGTGTATCTCCGTCGTGCTGATCTTATTTCGGTACCCCTCCAACCCGAAAAGGGTAATAAAAGACAGCAAAGTACTCCAACCGTTAGGAGTAATCTGAGTGATCGCCAGGTTTATATCCTTCAGGAATTGCCCGATCACAGGATGTAGAGGGAGAGGGAACCCCGAGTTAAGTATGTCTAGGTTGATAGCAGTGCAACCTGGAGGTGGGTCGTCAGCTCTTTCTCCTGGTTGGGGGGCATACAAATGGATATCGTACGGAATACGATAGCGAGACCGTATCCGAACTAAATCCTCCTCTAAAACCGCGCTGGCTACCTTACTCGCTGTGTATGGCGATGGACGAGTTTCCATAATAGGTCGAGCGGGAGTGGGGAAAGTCTTATGATACTTATTAGCGTAGTCAATCCAATCTTGTCTTCGGACCACGGCTTTAGGAATAAAAGACTCGGGCATTGGCCTTGAAACGGGAAAGTTTATCTCTCGAAGAAATTCCCATGTAACTCCCACTTGCTCGCCCCCTGATCCAGTTGCTCGCTGTTCGCTCCTTGCCTGGTGCTCGCTGCTCGCTCCCATTTCTTCAGGAAGACTCATCCCGTCTATTTCAGCAGCGACCTCGGAAGAATCTTCACCCAAATCCGAGTTAGTCCCCTCTCGAGCCGAGGAGCGAACAACGGGGCCTTGGACGTCCTGCTCGCCAGAGCTTTCCACATCATAGAATGAATCAACGGAGCGAGCAACAGAGCTCGCCTCAGAGCCCGTCTCTTCATCAACGAGCAGAGTCCTAGGGTTTTGCCCAGCTGCTCGCCGGAGCGAACGGCGAGGAACAGGGACTGACGGTTCATCTTCCATGGGCCTTTTTCCCAGATTTCGCCCAACAAATTCAACAGAAGGCGTATTGCTTGAGGAAGGTGACGTCATCTTCGAAAATTTTTGAAAATTTTTTGAAAAATTCCCGTACAAGTCAAACGATGAAGTTTGATCAAGGAGTGGAAGATCACGATGGCAGCACGGCGGCGACACGGCGGCGGTACGGCGGCGATGTGGCAGCGGAAATCACGGAATAGCAAAAAGAAGAACGAAATTTGCAAAATCGAAAGAAAAATGCAAGTAATAACAAGAGTAAACAAGAAAAATCAAAGGATTCACCTTTGATTTGGATGAAATTGGCTGAAAGATCAAAGAAAACAGTGAAAAGAAAAGCTCGAAAACTCTCCAATGGCGGTTTGCTTGTGAAAGAACGAAAAAGAAAGAAAATGGAAGGGGGGAGCTATTTATAGATATGGATTCGGGGGCAGAAGTGAGGAAAATGAAAAATTGAGGCCCCTAGTTGCAATTATAGGAGCGCACGCCTGGGCAGACTGCGTCGCTTCGTATTTCGTGCCTCGGGAAGCGAAACGATGCAAGTCCAAAGGTCGTTCCACGCTGCTCGCCTCTGGGAGTCCCTCGCTGATCGCCTCCCAGAGTTCCCGCCTAAATGTTTGAAAACTTGCTGCCCGCTCCCTATATAGAAGTAACTCACTTTCCCCGTTGCTCGCCTCCTTTTGGATAACACAGCCTATCCTATAGTTTGACAAAAAAGATAAAATCTATCCTTATATGCCAAACTAGGGGGCATTGTTGATAGGCGACCAACAGGGACATAATATTAGCAGGCATTGTTGATAGGCGACCAACAGGGACATAATATTAGCATAAAAAAAATATTAATCTAATAAGATTAAGAAGACATCAAAAGCAATAATATGGAAGAGGACGAGCAACAGGGACTGCATGACATAGGAGACGAGCAACAGGGACTAAGGTCCCAATGAAGGAGGCGAGCAATAGGGACAAATACCCATCTGAAGGCAGCGAGCAACCGGTCATAAAGGCACGAGGTAGCGAACAACAAGAACAAGAAGACCCAAAGTCTCAACAAGAGGCGAGCAGGCGAGCAACTTGGGTTATAAAGGTTTCCAACACCCAACGAAGACGTACAGACGAGTAGCTAGTCACCAAGGAGAGCAGCTGAGTGGTTCCAAAGACCAAGTACAACATTGGGAACTCCAAGAGTCACCAACTTTAGAAATAGTCAATGTGTCTTAACACTTGGCACCCATTCATTGGGCAATAGATTAGATGTTGTACAAAAGTCATAACACTTGGCAAAATCCCAATGGCTAAGCCATCAAGATAGTGACACCTAGCCTCTTTGTATGCCTATAAATACCCCTTCATTTGCATGAAGGGGGGGGATTCTCCCATAAGAGAAAAAAGTGCTTAAACTCTTGCAAATTCATTTCTTGAGTATTACTTATCCAAATCTCATAATCTTTGATCTTGTTTGATGATCTTAACTTGAGAAAACAGCCACTAATCATCATAGATTAGAAAAGGTCATCAACAACCTACTTTAATTCAAAATATTCTTCATTCGTTGGTTCAAAAAGTTAATAAAATAGTTATTTTTAAAATCCGTGTCACTCCACCTTTGAAAGTTAAGAGGGGACAGATGGAGTTGTACGTAGTTTTAATATGCATGCAAAAATATATAATTTCAATATTATATACTCCATAAATGAACCTCACAATACCCATAATACCCTCCAATATATCACCTAGAAAAAAAAACTAGGAAAGAAACGGAATCATTTTTAACGGACAAAGGGAGTATAAATTTTAATTATTCAATTCTTAACTTTATTTCTAAATTACATTAAAAATATCATTTTAAATGTATTCAACTATAAGCATTGAAAGTTGTGTTTAATGTATTAAAAAATAAACTAAGAAAAATATCTTTAATTTGAAATTCAAATTCAAAAATCATAAAAAGATGCATTGAATTTAATTATTTTTATTTAAGGGTAGAATAGTCATTCATTTAAGCTAAATCATTTTTATTTAAGGGTAGAATAGACATTCAATTAGACTAAATCTACAATATTTACAAAAATGTCATATTCTTGCACTACAAATAAAAACACTGTTTTGCAACGGAATTTGCGACGGAAAATTCGTCGCAAACAGTGTTTTGCGACGGATTCTGTGACAGACATGTATCCTTCCTAAAACAGCCATAGCTAATTTTTGCGACGGATTTTGCCGTCCGTCGCAAATTAGCTACGGATAAATCAGTCGCAAAATTAGCGGATCAGACCCAGCCGGGTCGCACAGAATTTGCGACGGACAGTAGTCCGTCGCAAATCTTTCGGGTCAGACCCGACCGGGTCAACAACATTTGCAACGGCCGCATTCCATCGCAAATGTTTATATATATTTTTTTTATTTTTTTCTGTTAGAATTTGCGACGGGCTGTTTTCCGTCGCAAAATTCAAAATTTGCGACGGAATTTGGCCGTCGCAAATTACCGAGCCTATACAAAAAAAAGTGGCTCGCGTGGTTCGAGCCCGGGCACCCGGGGCGGGCGGGAACCACTGGGCCACTCGGCCCATTGCTTATTATATGTGGCCCACCTTCTATATTAGTCTTATTAGGCCTTGAACAATTAATCCAATTTTGCGCCCAAGGGGAATCGAACACGGGACCTCTTGTGCAAGAGGAGGGGGCGCGCGCCACTAGGGTACAAGCTACTTTCGTTCATTTTTATGCAATTAATTGTATATGTATTCAAATTAAGTCATTTTTTTTTATAATTCATCAAATTAATTTCTTTTCGTATCTAATTTGTTTATTAAAATATTTTCCCCAACTATTTTTTTTATTTTGTAAAATTATTTATTTCGACAATGCATAATTTTATAATATGTTCATTTATACTCAATTAATTGTATATGTATCCAAATTGACTCATTTTTTTTCCATAATTCACCAAATTAATTCATTTTCGTTTCTCACTTGTTTTTATAAATGTTGTGGCCATTTAATTTTTATTAGTTTGGTTAAATTATTTATTTCGACTCCCGCTTAAATTTATAATTCGTTCATTTGTATGCAATTAATTGTATATGTATCCAAATTGATTCTTTTTTTTTCATAATTCACCAAATTAATTCATTTTCGTTTCTCACTTGTTTTTATAAATGTTGTGGCCATTTAATTTTTATTAGTTTGGTAAAATTATTTATTTCGACTCCCGCTTAAATTTATAATTCATTCATTTGTATGCAATTAATTGTATATGTATTCTAATTGATTCATTTTTTTCCATAATTCACCAAATTAATTCATTTTCGTTTCTCACTTGTTTTTATAAATGTTATGGCCATTTAATTTTTATTAGTTTGGTAAAATTATTTATTCTGACTCCCGCTTAAATTTATAATTCGTTCATTTGTATGCAATTAATTGTATATGTATCCAAATTGATTCATTTTTTTCCATAATTCACCAAATTAATTCATTTTCGTTTCTAACTTGTTATATATACAATAATTTAGTAATTCTAATTGTCGTCTTCTTCCTTGTCATCCTCATCATCATCCTCGTCATCATCCTCGTCCTCATCCTCCTCCTCCTCCTCCTCCTCCTCCTCCTCCTCCTTCTTCTTCTTCCTTCTCCTCCTCCTCCTCCTCACCGCGCTCTTGTCCATCATCCTCATGATCACTTTCAATCATTACCATTTCAGGATTTGCAGCAAGTAAGTCGACAAAAATATTCACACCTGCTTGATCAACTTCTGTTTGAGCCTCTTGTATCTCTATTTGAAATGGATCTGTTGGTTCTACACCGTCTTTGTTTGATGGATTAGAAACTTCAACCAATGATCTTGCCTTCACTTTGCAAACTGTCCTCAAGTTGGGCCTACTTGATCCGGGGTATTTGCAATAATATACCTGAGATGCTTGCATTGCAAAAATATAGGGATCATATGCCGCCGGAAACTTCTTTCCGGTGTTGATATCAACAATCTTGTAGTTTTTGTCGACTCTTGTTCCTTGGTTCCCTGGATCATACCATTCACACAAGAACAACACTATCGTCCTCTTCGGCCAACCCGGATATTCTATTTCAACTACTTGCAGCACTCCATAGTAATCGATGGGTTCGTTGTTGTAGTTTGCACCGGTAACACAAACACCACTGTTTGTAGTCGATTTCGTTGAAGCATACGCTTCAGTATGAAATTTGTATCCATTTGCGTAATATACGTGGTATGATACCACACTACGTAGTGGTCTATTGCTCAGAGCTTCAAGATATGGGTTGTTATTAAGTAGACCACTTTGTCCCTGTAAATATTAAATTATCATGTATAAAAATAATAACATATTTGTTATAGGGTAAAAATCATATAATTATGTGATACTCGCGTAACGTTGGAACCAAAACATAAAATCATTGCGGATGGATTGAAAAATTGTTGCATCTGTGATGTCTGGTTCTACTTGACGCTTATACTCACAGAACATCCTTATATATCAGAAAAAAGAAATTAATTACTTTTCAGATATCAACAGTATACATATTGTAAAAAAACTCAACTATAAAATTAAATTACTTACTCTATATACGGTTGGACTTCAGGAAAATTCATCAAAACATATGAATGTATTGTTTCCTCTTCAATACTGCCCCTGAACGGTCGTTTGGTGCCCTTACCCATTGGTCGACCCGAATACAGATAACATACCTTCAACATCACGAAGGGGATGGTCTGCTCCATGACCATCGTAGTTGCGAGGCACATTTTTGATTCTGGTTTGAACTTGATCGCCGAAGTAGTAAGAACAAAATGCTTCAACCTTTTCAGTAAGGTATGCATTAACAATTGATGCTTCGATGTGGGCCGCATTTCCAATATTGAGCTTTAAGTTGTGCAAATACCTAAAACAAGAAGTGTTAGAAAATTTATTCAGTATTGATCTTAAAAGTCGATCTAAAAAATGGTATAGAATTACCTCTCAAAAGGGTACATCCATCGATACTGTACTGGACCAGCAATTGAGGCTTCATACGCTAAGTGTACGGGTAAGTGCTCCATCGAGTCGAAGAAGCTGGGTGGAAAAATCCGCTCAAGTTTGCATAGAATAACAGGGATCTCCTCATCCAAACGCCTCATGTCCTCAACTGTAATCGTTGATGTCGTTAAGTATCTGAAAAAGAGACTTAATTCCGTGTTGACACTCCATACATTCTTGGAAAGTGAGTACCGAAATGCAATAGGTAAGAGTCGTTGCATGAACACGTGACAATCATGACTCTTCATTCCAGACACCTTTCCGGTTTCCGTGTCAACTCTGTCTCCCAAATTCGACACATAATTGTCAGGGAAGCTCAACTCTTTCACCCACTTACACAAATTATTCCTTTCTTCTTTACTAATTGTGTAAGAGGTCTGGGGATATGTTCTTGTCTGCTCATCTTTGTGTAGGGAAGCACGAGAACAGAAGAGCCTCAACTCATCTCTGGATTTTGAAGTGTCTTTGGTCTTCCCTTCAGTACCCAGGACCGTATGAAACAAGTTGTCGAAAACATTCTTCTCTATATGCATCACATCCAAATTGTGTCGAATCAACAACTTGCTCCAATAAGGTAAGTCCCAAAAGATACTTCTCTTCTTCCAACTACCCTGGATGCGTTTATTGTGCTCCATTGCACCCGCCTCAGTTGTCTTCATCAAATCAGTGACTGTAACCTCATACAACAACGAATCACCTGAAATAATTAATTTATATATGCTTTAACTTATTTATATGAGACATATAGACATAAGTAGTGATTTAGTACCCAGACACATACCTGATCGAATCCGTGGTCTTGGGCGGCCTACTGCTTTTTTACCCTTTAGAAAGTCTATTTTGTTCCTCCGAAAGGGATGATCAGGAGGAAGAAACGTGCGATGGTTGTCAAACCATGACACTTTTCTACTCAATGGAAGATAGAATGCATCAGAACCGTTCATGCAATACGGGCATGCTAGTTTTCCTGATGTTGACCACCCAAACAACATAGAAAATGCTGGAAAGTTACTAATGGTCCACAAAAGTGCAGCTCGCATCGTGAAGTTCCGCTTCCTATGAACGTCGTAGGCCTCCACCCCCGTAGACCACAAAGATTTCAACTCTTTAATCAATGGCTGGAGATATACATCCAATTTATGCTTGGGGTTGTGTGGTCCAGGCACCAAGATACTAAGAAATATATGTTGAGGCTTCATGCACAACCAAGGAGGTAGATTGTACGGGGTCAACAGCACAGGCCATAATGAATACTTTCTTCCGTGCATTCCAAATGGAGCAAAACCATCTGTGCACAAGCCTAACCTCACATTTCTCGTCTCCCTTGCAAAATCTGGAAACTCCCTATTAAGATATTTTCATGCCTCCGAGTCTGCAGGATGCCGCAACTCTCCAGAATTCTCACCAGAACACTCCTCAGCATGCCATGTCATGTCTTTAGCCGTGGCACTAGACTGATACAACCTCTCTAGACGAGGAGTGATGGGAAGGTAATACATTGTCTTATAAGCCTTCAACTGCACTTTCTTCTTACTTTTTGTACGACCAGATGGTTTGTACCGTGGGTGACCACACATCTTGCAATGATCCTCATCCTCATCCTCATCCCAAAACAACATGCAACCGTTTGTACAACAATCAATCTTCTCAAAGGGTAGACCCATATCCTTCAAGAGCCTCTTGCTCTGATAGAAATTATCAGGCGCCTTGTTGTCTTCAGGTAGAGCTCGTTTGAACAATTTAGCAAATTGATTAAACACTTTTTTACTGACCTTGCCTTCAGTTTTGATGTTCAACATTTGAGCATTGAATGACAACTGCATCTCAGTCTCACAACCAGAAAACAGCTTTTGATCAACGGTTTTAAGCATATCAAAAAACTTCTTTGACCGATGATTTGGTTCCTCCTCCATAGGTGTTTCATTGAATTGTGGTTGACCACCCAAAACAGATTCTGCAATCATCATCCGATATCTATCAGGTTCATCCTCTATTTGTGGTTCAAATTGAGTATACGGAACATAACTTGAACCACCAACATCAGAACTTCCACCATCGCTCCACCCAGTATACCAGTATTCTACGGTTTCGATGTCAACATTCCACCGTTGTTCACCGTGACTGGTCCAGTTGTAATAACGGGGAATAAAACCGGAAATCACAAGATGAGTTCTAACCTCATCAACACTCAAGAATCTCATATTTCTGCATCTTCTGTCTTTACACGGACACCTAATATTACCCATACAATCCATACTGCATGGATGTTGTAGTGCAAACTCAATAAACTCATCAATTTTATTGCAAAAGGCAGAGTTAATGTCTCCTCCTATCATTCTAGGTATTGAGTACATCCAACCACGATCTGGAAATTGCATTTGTTACAGATTAAAAGTAAATATCACATGAGTTGTAAAAAATTGGGCAGAGTTTGCCTAAAAATAAGGATATACAAAATTTTCCTTCACAAAAATCAATCCAACACAACCATATATATCAATCATAGTAAACCAATCAAATAAACAAATATCACACAATTTATCTAATAGTGTACAAAAAAATTGAGCAGAGTTTCGACTAAAAAAAGGTATAAATATCACACAAACTAAAATTAACGTACCCATCAAATAAACATATATTATCAATCATACTAAAACCCATCAAATAAACATATATCATGCTCATTACCTAATAGTGTACTAAAAAATTAAAACAATAAAAATATGATATTTAAACGGTTAAAGATGTGAAAACGTACGGTGAAGTTGAAGGCAATGACAAATACGTACGGTGAGGTTGAAGGCAATGACAAATACACCAATTATACGTGAAGAACATATGAAAACCGCATCATTTCTTATTTTTTCGTGAGTGAAAGTGAAAGGGAATGAAAAGTAAGTGGACTGTTATAAATCTGCACAAATTTGCGACGACCTTAATTTTCGTCGCAAATTGCATATTTTGCGACGGCTTTTCCGTCGCAGACAGAGTTTGCGACGACCCGGGTCAATTATTGGTCACCAACCCGCCTGACAAGATTCAACCGCTCAAATTTGCGACAGAAAAGTGGTCCGTCGCAAATTTGAATTTAAAAGTTGCGACGGAAAGCCGTCGCAAAATGTAACCCGGCCGAATTTGCGACGGAAATGTGGTCCGTCGCAAATGGGTGCAAAACGTCGGCGTTTTATGTCTCCGTCGCTAAAGTCCGTCGCAAATTTGCGACGGGCTTCTCTTGTCGTCGCAAAATCGGTCAAAATTGACCAACTGACGAAATCCGTCGCAAAACTGTTAAAAGTCCGTCGCAAATGACCTAATTTGCAACGGATATACGTCCGTCGCAAATTTCCCGTCGCTAAACACCGTCTTTTTTGTAGTGTTGAATCTTGTTATATAGAATCCGAATGTTTAGCACCATCCTTTAGTTTATATAATAGATTGATTTACACAACGATTCACCGACTTTAAAATGAGGGTGAGTATGTATTTATATTATAGACGATGTCAATGAATAAAATGCACACACTTCATCCAATAAAAATAGACAAAGTATATTTTACACATACACTAACGCATATATAAAATTCATGATAAAATCCTTTAATTTCTTATAAATTTTCTTTTTTATGTTACTCATATAAAACTATGAAATTAAATAGACATTTTTTAAAATTAAACAAAGGTGCATTTTAGTAAAAATGGTAGTTAATGCCCATTGAAATGTTTAACATGAAAATAGAACATTTCAAAATGACAATTCCTTCATTTCAAAATAAATGTCATTTTAACATTTTGCATCTTTTACTTAATAAATATTATTTTAGCATTTGAAATATATTTTAATATATAAAGTAGTCTATAAGTATTTTGGACCAATGGACTTAATCTTTTAAAAAAAATGTATAGGAATAATTATGACAAAATTAGATGTCTTAAAATTCTATTGCAAAATCAAAAGTGATATTAATTGATTTTTGTAGTAAAATTAAAATTGGGGAGTGTTTTGAAATGAAGTGATTTTAGAAGTGGAAGTATTTGTAAAAAAAAATCAATAGTATTTTTTAGTTTCAGAGATTCAAAAGTAGTGGACCCCATGAAAATCATTTCCCCATAATCCAAAAGCAGGTTTTTGTAACTTTTTCAAAATAAATTTTAAATAATTAATGTAGTAGTTGCAAATATTTTAGAATAGATTATTTTCAAAAAATAAGTAATTCTACTTCTTTATTAAAATTTAAAAACACTCACTTAATATGTGTGAAGAAATTTAAAATGATATTTATTTTAAAACCGAAAAAGTATTTTGTTTCCTCATTATCATACATTGTTCATGAAATCCCGCACGTTTGTCTGTGGAAAGGGGACAGTTGACTATATTTATTTTGGCTTTTCTACTGTCCCCACCACCAGCCACAATTTTGGGGACCCGCAAAATGATGACCCAGTTGTTGGATTAGTTTGTATTTATATAACTAAATTGCGGCTTTTATTTATTGCAGTAAATATTTAATATTTCCACCGTCTATTATATGTTTCACTTTTCTTTTTTTTTTTATATTATCATTAATACATGAAAAATTAAATGTTGATTTTTTTTAAGTGGCAGGGAGTTGTGAAAAATTAAAATTGAGTAGTTTTAAAAAAAAATACTACCTCCGTCCCAATTTAGATTACTCATTTCTAAATGACACGTTTTTAAGAAAAGAGTTGTTTATTAATACTTTTGAGTATAAAGTAGTTTTTTAGGAATTTTTTATTAATATTTTTTAGTATAAAGTAGTTTTTTGAAGGTTGAGTTTGAAAAAGTGGTGTTGTTTTTTGTCATTTTAGGAAATGGGTAAACAAAACAAAAACCTTCATTTTATGGGCTTTTGGGTAAACAAAATTGGGACGGAGAGAATATTATTTATAAATATATATAATATTGTTTTTCATTTTTAAGAAAAAAAATTATGATGAAACATCCGAAATATAAAATTGAGAAGTTATAGTGAAACAGAGGGAGTATAAATTATCGATCAATTAAGTGATGCTTTCAGTAATATTCATTACCGATAGTTTTTAATATATCTGGTATTATTCTTAATATATTCATTTATATATCTAGTATTTTTTAATATTTTCAGTTCTAAATATTTATATCTTTATCGATAGTTTTTTTTATATAAATTATCGGTCTATTAAGTGATAATTTCCTAAATTTAAAACAATAATATTTGACAAAAAATTTATACTCTCATCTTTTTAAAATAAATGCCGTTTTTTAGTTTGTTTCAAAATAAGTATCGTTTTAACTATTTTTTCACTTTTTTGCTAATTCACCCCTAATCTTCAATACAAAAACACTGATAAATACCGATGGATTTCACCGACGAACGTTGATCTATCGCAATAACCGTCGGATTCCCGATGAATAAAAAAATATAATAACAAAATAACAAAAATACCGAAATAAATTTAATTGGGGTAGTTACCAATGAAAGTATAACCTATCGGCAATTACTGAAGGATATTCGACTGATAAAATAAATAAAAGACACCAAAATTCTCAATGGAAATTCAATTCGTCGGTAATTGACGATCGAAATTGAATCTGTTGGTAATTACCGACGGATTTCTGAAAAATAAAATAAATGACAACAAAATTACCAACATAAATTCAATAAATCGGTAACTATCGACATAAATTGAATCAGTCAGTAATTATTGATGCATTTCAATGGATAAAATAAACATTATTATTAATTTTGACATAGTAGTATGAAATTATAAATGTTACTTTATACCTATAATTAAAGAGGAATATAAGATTTTATAGATTAAATATTTTTAACTAACATTTTTTTTTTTTTTGCAAATATAATTTTATACATATTGGTTATTACTAAACAAGATTTTAAAAATTATAAGTTTTTTTTTTCAAAACCAAAAGTGATGTGTTTAAAAAAGTAATAGCATGAAATGGTCTCATTATAGTTTCTGATTAATTTCACTTTAATATTGTAACAATTTTAAAATATTGATTAATGAGTTCGTGTTGAAAATTTTGAGAAATTAAATATTTAGTAAACCAACATAATATTAAATAGTAGATGTATAATTAATTGTAAAATTCAAGTAATTATATTAAAATGATAATTATGTGATTTATTTAGAGTTAATATATATGATCTTAAAAAAGATGTGTTCATGCAAAAATATAAAGAGATGCTCCAATGTTATATAAATGCAAAATATGTGTTACTGTAAGGGCAAATATATGTACTCTAAGGACAAATATGCGTCCTCATAGAAATAAATATGTTGACCTTATAGTAACATAGGGATTTTAACCAATATCGTTCCATAACTTTTCACCTTTATCTTTTCGGTCTCATAATTTTTTTTTATTTAGTCCCACAACTATTCAAATTCATCCAAATTAATCTCAAATGACAGAAAAATCATAAAACGATATTGTTTTGGTCATGTGCTCTAATTTTCCGGTGGAATCGGATGATGTGTCGCATTTTTTCCATGTGGCATGCTGGCTGGCTATTTTTTGTCAATTAAAAAAACATAAAATGAA
Organism: Ballota nigra; assembly: GCA_947034835.1. Classification (NCBI taxonomy): domain Eukaryota; kingdom Viridiplantae; phylum Streptophyta; class Magnoliopsida; order Lamiales; family Lamiaceae; genus Ballota; species Ballota nigra. The sequence continues at coordinate 46,738,309 of OX344722.1, forward strand.
AATATTAATTTGAAACATTCATAAAAATTAAAATAAAACCTAAATATAATAATAAAAAAAAAAGTTAAACTTTAAAAAAAAATCTAAAAATTAGAATCCCAAACAAGCAATTCTCAAATAAAAAAATACGGATCATCTTCCCCAAATCATCATCTTCTTCCACCCCCTCTGTCGCCACGCACCCTTCTCCAATCGGGAAAAAAAAAAGAATCCTTCAAAACATGGTTGCCCACGACGATGCTCGTCCATCACTGGTTCTCTATTCTTAAACCATCGTCGCCACTTCTCTGCTACCCAACCTACATCGCCGCACCACCATACTTCGACGGAACCCAGATGTGCCAGAGCTGCCCCACCTATCCTATCTGAGAAGTTGTTGGTTGATCCCTGTTTATTCGGTAATCCAACTAAATTTTGCCCATTCTTTTATCAAATCAGTCTTCAGGGTGTGGTGCCGGAGATGATACTAGCGGAGGTGGATGAGCCCACAAAGGCGATTAAGACGTCTCTCTAAATCTAGGGTTTTTATGCCTTTCAACTTTACATCGACGATCCAATTAGAGAAAATCCCCTAAATAGCAACAATAATTTACAGTGGATGGCAATTAATTTAATCCAGCGAATGCCTAAATTTGCAGAAAAGTCGATACCAGATTTTGCTTAGTGATATATGGTTCATTCCAGAATCCCATGTGAGTTACTCAATTTTTTTCGTTGTCGGTTATTGAATTAGGAATATATTTGTTGTAAATAAGTGCGTAAAATAAAAGACGGGATTTGTTCACCCAGTTCGTCGGGAACGACTACGTCTGGGGGCGAACCAAGCCAGGAGTTTCACTAATATTCTTGTGTATAAGTAATTACAATTATGAGTACAATAGTCTATTTATAAGAATAAAACCCTAGTTTAAGATATGAAGCCCATTGGGTTATTGGTCCATTAGTAATGTCCACATCAAATCTTTTAGATTTGGAATAATAAATCTTCTAGATTTACAATACTCCCCCTTGGACATTACGACATAACATAAATGTCTTGTCAAAAAACTCCACGTGCTAGGTATCGGCCAAATAATAAGTTAGGGAGGAATTTAATCGATCTTCTAGATCAAATCTTCTAGATTCATTTCGGGGTTACCGCTCCCCCTGAAGACAACAACACTTTGAGCCTTTACATCCCAATACCGCGAACATACTTTTCAAAAGTAGACGTAGGTAAGGACTTAGTAAACAAATCTGCTAGATTGTTATTAGATAGCACCTTTTGAATGGTAATCACGCCACTCTTCTGGAGTTCGTATGGGTAGAAAAACTTAGGTAAAATATGTTTCGTCAGGTTTCCCTTGACGTACCCATTACTCATTTGTGCGATGCAAGCTGCATTGTCTTCAAATATAACGGTGGGAGGTGTATCGCCTTTAGCGATACCACACGAGTCACCAATGTGTTTTACCAAGGACCTTAACCAAACACATTCTCATGCGGCTTCAAATAAAGCTATTATCTCTGAGTGGTTTGAAGAAGTGGCATGGTTTGTTTAACCGATCTCCATGAGATCGCGGTACCACCACTGAAAAAAATGTATCCAGTCTGGGATATGGCATTGTGGGGATCAGACAAATAGTCAGCATCCGCATAACTTACTAAGGCCTTGTCTTGGTTCTTTCGGTAAAACAGTCCAAGATCTTGAGACCCTTGGAGGTACCATAGAATATGCTTAACACCATTCTAATGTCTCCTTGTAGGAGAAGTGCTATATCTCGCAAGCAAATTGACAGCAAATACAATGTCCGGCCGAGTGCAATTTGCGAGATAGAGCAATGCTCAAACTAGGGGTGGAAATAGGCCGAGCCGAGCTAGGCTTTTCGTTGGACGGCCTGGGCCTGCTATTTAATCTTTGGGCCTAAGCCTGGCCTATTATCCGTCATAGACTTTTTTCAGAGCCTTGGCCTAACCTTTTTAATAAATAGGTCTGGTCTGAATACCTTTTGGGGGTCTTTTTAATCATGTTTACAAAATTATATTCAATAATTATATTATTATTAAATCATAACAATTAACTCTTTAAATCTTAAAATGAAGAATAAAAACAATTTACCAAAGAATTATTAAATAATAGCAAAATAACAAATTCAAATAATATTTAAATTTATATTTTGCAATATTCTTACACACACACACACACACACATATATATATATATATATTAAATATTTATTATATTATATTATATTATATTATATTATATTATATATATATATATATATATTAGTGTAGTTAAATAGGTCAGCCTGTTGGGCTTAAAAGGCTTACAAAAAAGCTCAAGTCTGGCCTATTTAAATAAATAGGCTTTTAAAAAAGCCTGAGCCTGGCCCGTTTGTTAAACGAGTCGAGCTGAGCTAGGCTTTAGGTAGGCCGAGCCATAGGCCCCTGTCGGGTAGCCTGGCCTATTCCCACCCCTAGCTCCAACAACGCTAAGATAAGGAACTTCTGGCCCCAAAATTTCTTCTGAATCTTCTTTTTGGCCTAAATGGGTCCTTATCCACTTCGAGGGATCGTACAACCATAGGGGTGATAAGTGGATGAGATTTATCCATGTGAAATCTCTCCAATACCTTCTTCACGTAGGTTGACTGATGTATAAGAATTCCTTCTGGGAGATGCTCGATTTGCAGGCTGAGACAGTACTTGGTTTTACCCAAGGCTTTCATTTCGAATTCGGCTTTCAAGATTGAACTAGCTTCTTCAATCTCTTTGCATGTTCCGATTATGTTCTAGTCATCAACATAGACGGATATGATGCAAAAACCATTTTACGATTTCTTCGTGAATACGCATGGGAAAGCTTTATTGAATGTGTATTCCTTCTTTTGAAGAAATTCACTAAGTCGGTTGTACCACATGAGGCCCGATTGTTTCAGGCCATACAACGACTTCTGCAGTTTTATGCTATACATACTGCGATTTTCACCATCCCTCATCTGAGGAATGTCAAATCCATCGGGGATTTTCATATAAATATCAGCATCAAGTGATCCGTACAAGTACGCAGTTACTACGTCCATTAATCTCATTTGGAGATTCATTTTAACTGCCAAAGATATCAAGTAGCGGAATGTTATTGAGTCCATGACGGGAGAATAGATTTGATCAAAATCAATACCGGATCTCTACGAAAACCCTTGAGCTATTAGCCTCGCTTTATACCTCTCCATAGTATTGTTCTAATTTCGTTTTCATACAAAAACCTATGTATATCCTACATGGATAGCGCGCGTGGGTGTACGAACAAAAGAGTCAAATACTTGTCTTTTGTTAAGCGATGCGAGCTCTGCTTCAATTGCCTATTTCCATTTTACCCAACTGGAGCGCTTCCGGCACTCAATGATAATTTTGGGTTCTGGATCCGGGTCGTTAATGGAAAGAGAAAATGTCGCTGCAAATGTATCGTCGACGACAGTAATATTTATATTATATGTTATGATGCACGAATTCTTCTAAAAATATCACAATGCAGTATCGGATTCGCACCCGCCCCCTAAAAGGGGTGAGATTCTTGAATCCGCGAATTGAATTCTCCACGTGGTGAATCCGGCTGCCACGTGGCGAATTCACTAACGGATACTCGAATCCTCCTTGCGTATCCTACTTATTAAGCATTAAATGTGTTATTTCAATTGAATTTTATTATATAATATAATTCAAATTGACAATGTAACACTTATTTTGTATAGTAATCACTGTTATGACGTATATATTAGGCTAATTGAATTTAAATTAATTTTTAGTTACTTAATTATATTAAATTATTGAATATGTTTAAGTTTTGGGTCAGAGAAAATGTGAATTATATACATTCGATTTACAAAATTTTAAAATGTATTTAATTTTTTAGGTTTTATATATAATAAAATATAAATAAATAGATGTGTCCTTGACGAATCGCACCCTGAGTTTTTTAAAAATTCGTATCTCCGAACCCGTATCGTATTGCCCCCGCACTCCCGCACCCGCACCTGTGCAACATAGATTATATGTTTCTCCCGTATCTATGAAATTTATAGAGACTTCAACGTTTTACGTCAACCAGACCTTCCTCATTTTCCAGTGTATCTGGGTCTGGTCGTTCCGCGGTCCTAGTGCATTGAATATTTTTTGCACGTGCTTCATCACTAGGACGCTCATCTTCTAAAGACTTTGAGTTATCTATACGAATCTCTTCTAGAGATTTTACATTCAACTGGCCAGATTTGCTAGCCTTTCGTTTAGGTATATTACTATCTCTTGAGGGTCCTTTACGCTTCTGGCACGTGGGGGCATGAATACTTATTTTGCATGGGACATCAACCCTTTGGGGAGCATTTACTGCTGGTATATGCGAATTAGTTACACCTTTATGGTCAGTGAACGCGTCTGGCAGATTGTTTGCTAAATTTTGCAAGTTAATGATCTTCTGAACTTCTAGTTCATATTGATTAGTGCGTGGATCTAGATACTAAAGATTACTTACGTTCCACGTAAGCTCCGGCATTCATTCAATTTTGAATTCGGATCTCCCCCTAATGCAGGGAAGTGATCTTCATCGAACGTGCAATCAGTGAACCGGGCCGTCAATAGATCCCCATACAAAGGCTCGAGGTATTTCACGATGGATGGAGAGTCAAATCTGACGTAAATACCGAGTTTCCTTTGTGGGCCAAAAGAGGTCCGCTTTTGTAATGTTATCGGAACATATACCGCACATCCGAAAATACGCAGATGGGAAATGTTAGATTCTTTTACACGCACTAATTGTAGAGGGTGATCATTATATGCAGTTGGACGGATTTGTATTAAGTGCGATGCATGTAGGACTGCATGCCCCCTGCATGAAGTGGGTAGTTTGGAGTTCATAAACAATGGTCTCGCGATAAGTTTGATACGTTTTATTAGCGCCTCAGCAAGACCATTTTGGGTATGGACGTAGGGGACCGAATGCTCCACTTCAATTCTCAGGGCCATATAGTAATCTGTAAAGGCCTTTGAGCTGAACTTAGCAGCATTATCCATGTGAATCGATTTAATTGGATAATTCAGGAATTGAGCCCTAAGCTCGATAGTTCTCGCAATGAGCTCTACAAGAGCTTGATTGCGGGTAGACAACTAACAGGCATATATCCACCTGTGGAGGCATCAATAAGGACCATGAAATAACGAAATGGTCCTGATGCTGGGTGAATCGGCCCGCAAATTTCTCCTTGAATTCGCTCAAGGAAAACTGGAGACTCTAGTCCAACCTTAGTGCGCGACGGGTGCACAATTAACTCACCCTTAGAACATGCATCACAAATAATTCATCAACAGGAAGGATTCTATTATTCGAAATATTATGACTAATTGAATTTAGATAGAATCCTACGTATCATAGATTGTCCTGGATGATTTAACCGCTGATGCCATAATTTAAAGAAGTTCGGGTCATGAAATTTCATACTCATGGCTAGACGGAGATTTGTGGGGGAGAAGGAAGGAAGTTTTTCTATAACTTGTTTACGGCTACATCGAGTAATAGTCATCAAAAGGTATTTGTTATTGTTCTCAGTTTCAGTTTCAATATGATAGTCATTAGTTCTAATATCTCTAAAACTGAGCAGGGTACACTTAGATTATGGAAACAACAAGGCATTATTCATTATGAGTTCGGTACCCACGGGAAGGACAATGGAAGCTCTTCTGGAGCCCACTATCAACCTACTATTATTGCTATTGTAGTTATACTCCCTTTACGTTTTAACAAGTTATGAAAATACTTCTTATCTCTTAAGATTGTATGAGTGGTGGCGCTATCTACCAAACATAAATCACAATCTCAATCCATCATGCCAGAGAAAATAGCCCAAACCTAATAGCTGATATGTTTACTAGCCATGTATAGTAATATCCAAGTAAATTTAATGGACAACGTTAAGGTAAATACATCGAAGCTAAAACATAATATCATCCATAAAATAAAGTATCCGAAAGAAAGGATCCATAAAATTATTTTAATAAAAATAAAGTACTAAAATAATCAAATATGCAAATCACTCATCATCTCTAAAGTCCTTGAGCTCAATGCCCAAAAGATCGACGTTGTCTTGGTCAAAGTCTGCTTCAGGCAGGCTGGCATGGTGAGATTCGACTCTAGGGGCCTTCCCCTTGTCGTCCTTCTGCTGCTTTTAATAAGCCTCAATCAAGTGCTTGAGAGTGCGACACGTGCGAGACCAATGGTCTCTGCATCCATATCTGTAGCAGGATTGCTCAACCTTGCCAGATTTTGAAGAGCAAAATTCGAGGTTCTGTGACCACCGGATGTACTACGACCTCGGCCTTTAACCCAGATCATCTTACTCTCTCTCCCCCTTCTATGTTTGCGACCAATCATATATTTGTCTCTATACTGCTGCTGGAGTATAAGGTGGCTAGCGTGGAATGTCGACAGAGTGTTCTGCATCAACTGGGTTACAATACGTTGCAAGACAGAGTTGTACTCCGTTATAGACTTAAGATCTTGGAAACAGAGTCTCAACCAATCGTATTGTACCGGAGAGAGGAGTATATCGTTTTGTTGTTGGAACGGTCCTACAGGGAGTTCCATAATATTTCGGGGTCCCTGAATGAGGATCTGAATAATGAATTCCTCACTCAGGTGATTCATGAGAAAAATCAACGCTTTCGCCTTCAGGGCGTTAGTGGATTTCGAACCTTCGAGAATTGTTTCGCTCAACTCATTTAAGGCTAGATGGATCTCGACATCTAGCGCCCATGTCAGGTAGTTATTACCATCGAGAGCAAGCTCATCGAATTCTTTCTTGGTAATATCATACATTTTCACTACGATTTTAAAGTGACATGGTAAGAGTTATGATCAATTTATTGACAACGGAGAAACAAAGATTTATTTGATTATCCTAGAGCACATAGAAGTAAGAATTTGGGCGCCGTCTACCCAAAGCATATATTACGGTCCGACAAGTACCGGGCGCCGCCTACCCGGACATAATATGCGGACTATAACGAAATAAACTATGTGCGAGAAAAATAATGCACATAAGATAATTAAATCATAGATACATGCAAAATAATTTATTATGAACGATAATCACATGAAAATAATTTCAAGGAAAATTTACGACTTAATAAACATGCATATTCACGAGGCTAAATATTTCATGTAAATAAATGAAATTTAACAAAATATTTTCAGGATTTTAAAATAAATTATTTAGAATTTTGTGTTATCCTAAAAAGAAACCGAAATTAGATTAGGATTTCACAAAATTCCGGGGAGAATGGCACCACGTGCAGAGGGCTTGCGCTTCCTTGACGCCGCACACGAAGGCACGCGAAGGCGGCGAAGGGGCGACCGGCAGCGCATGGGAAGCACCGCGCGGACGGCGGCCGACGGCGTGCGGGAGGCGCCGCGCAAATGGCAGCGGACGGTGCACAGGGAGCGTCGTGCTGGCGGTGGACGTCGCGCCGGGCGGCGGCTGCTGGGCCGCGGATGTCGCGCTGGGCGGCGGCGGCTGCTGGGCCACGGACGTCGCGCTGGGCGGCGGCGGCAGCTGCCGGGCTGCTACGCATGCGCGGTGGCGCTACTGGCGGGGGATGGCCGTTCGTCTTCGGGCGGTGGCCGTTGCTTGTTCGATTCTCAATTTGAAATTAATACAATTCGAAACACGATTTGATTCAATTAATTACAAGAACATAAACAAATTAAATTAATAATTCTAGAGCATATAAATCATGTAACGCATGGATCAAATAATTAGGTACGGGGATTAATTCATATAATTTGTAGAGAATTAATTTTAGGGCGTATCGTTTAATCTCGAGAAGAGTCTCGTGCTGATAACGTGTTGTAAATAAGTGCGTAAAATAAAAGATGAGATTTGTTCACCCAGTTCGTCGGGAATGACTAAGTCTGGGGGCGAGCCAAGCCAGGAGTTTCACTAATATTCTTGTGTATAAGTAATTACAATTATGAGTACAATAGTCTATTTATAAGAATAAAACTCTAGTTTAAGATATGAAGCCCATTGGGTTGTTGGTCCATTAGTAATGTCCACATCAAATCTTCTAGATTTGGAATAATAAATCTTCTAGATTTACAACAATATTGTTACTTAAAGATTGGAGTTGGTATCAAATTTTGATTTGCAGATGTAAAGATGGCAATTTTTTTAATTTTATTTTAAGTTTTATGTTTATTTTAAGGCTTAATTGCAATTTAAATTACGACATTTTCCAAAATTGCATTTTAAGCTACACTTTTGGATCTTGTTAAAAAAACTTCAACTTAACTTTTTTTGGCAATTAAGACTTATGGGCAGATTTTTCTCTGCCCGTTGCTGACGTGGCGTCTACGTGGCAACCGCCCAAAAAACATAATTAGGTGGAAAATAACTTTAAAATTTAATTGCATTTTTAATCGTGACCTTTTTTGAAATTGCATTTTAAGCTAAACTTTTGGATCATGTTAAATAAAGTTTCAATTTAATTTTTTTTTGGCAATTAAGACTTACAGACAGATTTTCAAAGGCCCGTCGTTGACATGACATCTACGTGGCAATGTTGCAAAAAAATTTAAATACGTGGCATTACTTGAAATTAAAATATCAAATTTTAAATATTTGTATTAATGAGAACATAAATAGATGAATCAAAATAAAAAGAAAAGAAGTAAAGAAACGATGAAATTAAGATACAAAATACTTGCATTAATAAGAACATAAATGAATCCAAACAGGATAAGCACAACCATATTACCATAAAAAAAATTCTATTTTTTCATGAAATTGAGACGTAGGGTTTTGAAAAATTATTTGGAAATTGATAATTTAATTTTAATTTTTTTCATCTATTTAAAGTATTTTGCCACAATATTTAAGTTTTTTTATTGGGATGTTGCCACGTAGATGCCGCATCAACGATGACCCTCTGCAAATCTGTCCATAAGTCTTAATTACCAAAAAAGTTAAATTGAAATTTGTTTAACATAATCCAAAAAATTATCTTAAATGCGATTTTGAAAAAGGTTGTGATTTAAATTGCAACTAAGTTTTAAAGTTTTTGCCACCTAATTTAAGTTTTTTTGGGTGGTTGCCACGTAGAAACCACCTTAGCAATGGGCAGAGGCAAATCTGCCCGTAAGTCTAAATTGCCAAAAAAGTTAAGTTGAAGTTTTTTTTAACAAGATACAAAAAGTTAGCTTAAAATGCAATTTTAGAAAAGGTCGTGATTTAAATTGCAATTAAGCCTTATTTTAATTTATTTAATGGGTGCATTGCTTTATTTTTTTTTCATATTTTTTTAAATGCTGAAAAATAACTAGTATGCATGCCACGTGGCAAAAACAAGACACTTCATCAGGTTTCGCCGAAAAACATAAGCATGTGACTGACACGTGACCAAATGACGGCGTTTCATGTGTTTTCCGATCATTTGGGACTGATTTAGATAAATTTGAATAGTTGTGGAACTAAATCAAAAAAGTAAATAAGTATTGGACTAAAAGGATAAACGTGAAAAGTTATGGGACGATATTGGATTTAATCCCTAGTAACACATGTAAGGTATTGAAAAATATATTACTGTATGAACAAAAATGTGCTACTTTATGGAGAAAAGATTGTTACTACATGAACAAAATCGGTACTAATGTTAACAACTTAGATTTGAAGAGATGAAAAATAGATAAAGAAACACATATTTGTCCTTGCCCTGTATAGTAACGTATTTGGGAGCGAATTTTCATCTTTTGTATTGTCATGAATTTTTTGGGAAAACTCTACTTGACCCAGTGTGACCCGCTTAGGATTCACGAATGTTGACCCTAATCAACCCATTGACCTACGATTTGACATTTATTTAATTTGCACATAATTTTACAGTAGAATATTTTACAAGTTCGTTGCTCATAATATTTTCATCAATAATTATATATTTTAAACTCTAGTTGCAATGTATACATGCATGACCTTCAAAGTTCATGATTTAGTTCTTTTGGTTGATGATTCCCATTAAAGAAATTACTCATTATGTTTCGTATTGTCGCTTCACTAATACTTTATTAATTTTTATCGACATAAATGTTGTTATTATATTTTCTTGAGCTAAAAGTTTAGTGATTGATACTATTTGTAATGGCATGATCATGTCATTACAATTTGTTGATTTGTTTCCTATCGTTAAGTCTTTTCGCTAGAGATTATAATGACGAGATTTATGTCAATAATGTCAATTTTATTGTAGTATTTTTAAGACTAATTTTATTGAAATATTTACCATTTGGTTCAAGATATTAGAGAAATCTACAATTTAGTTCTAACCAATTTAAAAATACTCATTTGGTTAAAAAAATTGGACCCAGACTCTGAAATTGGCAGCACCCTCACCCCACACCACCGCACCCACCACAAAAACCCACATCTGTCTGTTATCACTCCCCCCCCCCCCCCAAATTAATTCATTGTTTCCTCCTCCATCTCTCTCTACATTCACTCTGCGTCTTTCTAAAACTAGGGTTTGGAGGAGACGGTGGCAGTGCCACTCGCCGTTGTGGCCACATCGGTCACCGCCCCTCCCCCCCCCTCAGTTAAACATCGCGACGCCAGTTCACAAGCTGCCGCACTATCTTCCCCTCCACAAGTCATCGTCAATCCGTAGATCCAAACGAGCGGGCCCGCCTCGAACTGTCCACCAACACAAGAGAGACGAGCAGTGTCGGTGGTGGTGGTTCAAGACGATGGCGGCAGAATCACCATGCCTGCTCCACCGCGATGCCCCGATGCCAGTGGATCTGGGATTGGTGGCGCTATCCCCATGGAATATGCTCCTGATTCGTAGCCGCTTCACCATCGTTGCCAATTTGCCCCGATGCCAGTCCCCCCGATCTGGGTTATGTCTCTCTCTCTCTCTCTCTCTCTCTTGAGTTTTTTCAATCGGATCTGTTTTGAATTTTGATCAGATCTGGTTTTTTTCCGATTGGATCTGGTTTCTCTCTCTCCCTTGAGTTTTTTTAAGTCGATACGTTCTGATTTGTCGATTGGATCTGTGTTTTGATTTTAGATGCTTGTATGTTTGTTGTATGTATGTGTGCTTGTATATTTGATGTATGTATGTATGTGTGTTCGATATGTGTGTATTGTATACTTTGAATTCTTCTTAAAACTGCATTTTTATGAATGTATCCTCATGTCTTATTTTTTTTCCACACAAAAAAGCAGATTATGGACGCTAGACAGTAGATCACCGTCCTCCTCACCACAGTATCTCCGCCTCAACATCCCACCACCTTTTCCACTATCGTGCGACGGTCCCTCTAATCTTCTCACTGTCATCTACTCACTATCTATCCCATTCGTCTCACGTTTCCATACCGCAGTTGTCGGCCTCACGCCCCTGCATATATTGCTACTTTCGATTATTTTCACTCTTATTCGATCTTCTTTGTCCGATCGCTACCTTCCATGACAAACCTCGACGACATCCCGATTATCATAGTCGGATCCACAACCAGCGCTTTCTTCACCATCCCTAATGATCTCTACAATAAACCAGTGTCATTTTCCTATCGTCTGACCACTCAACAGCCCTCATCTGGCTTCCGTGCTCCTTCCTAATGTGGGTCACATCTATCCCAGCCACGCTTCCATACTTCCGGCTACCAAGGGAAGTACCAGTATTGTGGCATTCATGGGCATTCCGCCCGTCACTGTCCTGATATCCAGTCACCTGTTAGGCCTCCCCAACCTGCTCACCAACCCTCTTCCCCCACATATTCCTCACCGTCGGCTCATACAGCCACTTCGGCCCCCTCAACGGACTGGATATTAGATTCGAGCACCTCCCACCATATCGCAATGAATTTTGCAAATCTGTCTTCACATGCTCCATACAACGGCAATGACAATGTCATTGTTAGTAATGGTAACAATTTATTTATTACGCACATTACTAGCTTGCGTTTCTCTAATCTAGATTCTCTTGTATTTTTTGATACATTGTTTGTACCTTCAATGTCGAAGAATTTGTTATATGTCTCTATGCTTAGCAAACAAAATAATGTTGAGGTATTATTCTCTTATTCTGATTTTCAGGTGAAGGACTGTTGTACGGGGGGCATTCTCCTAAGGGGCTCTACATATGGCCGGCCAATCTTCATGTCTTTTCCTCACCCTCTGCCTTTACCTCGGTTAGCAAACCAACATATATTTGGCATGCTAGCCTTGGACATCCATCTACCAAAATACTTGATTTTGCTTTACATACCCATAACATTGAGGTATTATTCTCTGATTCTGATTTTTAGTTGAAGGAATATCGTACGGGGGGTATTCTCCTAATGGGCCCTACATATGGCCAACCAATCTTCATGTATTTTCCTCACCCTCGGCCTTTACCTGAACATCTATTTGGCATGCTAGCCTAGGACTTCCATCTACGAAAATACTTGATTTTGCTTTATCTAGCCACAATTTAGTCTCTCGTAATTTTAGTTGTGAGTCTTGTAAGTGTACTAAGAGTCACAAACTACCTTTTCAGGTCCTTGACATCGGTTTTGCCATTACAGTTAATATTTTCTGATGTTTGGACTTCTCTTGTTTTTATCGATTGATGGTTTCAAATACTATGTTGTTTTTGTTGATCATTACACGAAATATTATTGGGAAAATAACAAATATATCTGGGTATATCCATTAAAATGGAAATCTGATGTCTTACCTACATTTGTGACATTTAAATCATTAGTTAAAAACTTATTCAAACATAAAATTATCACTCTTTACACTGATAATGGAGGAGAATTCTTAGCTCTTTGCCCTTTTTTTATCTGAACATGACATATCCCACTTTACCACATCTCCGCATACTCCTGAACATAATGGTACTTCTGAGCGTCACCACCGTCATATTGTTGACAACGACTTAACTCTTCTTCACCAAGCTTCCATGCCCACCACCTACTGGTCTTTTGCTTTCTCCACCGTAGTCTACCTCATCAATTGTCAACCTAAGTTTGATCTTGAAATGGTCTCTTCATATGAGAAACTTTTTCAAATAAAGCCTAATCTTTCCAAACTTCTTATGTTTGGTTGTCAATGTTTTTCTTGGTTAAGACCATACTGTTTACATAAACTAGATTCTCGATCACGCAATTGTGTGTTTCTTGGTTATTCCCTCACTCAAAGTGTTTCTTTTTTCTTGATCGCAATACTAACAACTTTATACCTCTAGGCATGTTGAGTTTGTTGAGACTGTGTTCCCTTTCCAAACACCCATATCTCCTAACCTAAAACCACCAAGTCCTAATCCTGATACATTCTCCATTCCATCACTACCACATGTCCTCTCCTCTCTGCCTCTGCTACTTGGTCCTCCATCCCCACCTTCGCTAGCTACCTTGCCTACGTCCTTGCCCCCTGATAATCTCCTTCACCACCGGCTCTGCCACATCATCAGATGGTGACATGATCTCAGAATAATATTGTCAAACCAAATCCAAGGTATTGTCTCACATCCACTTTAACTACTGAGATAGAGCAAACCACTATCTCATAGGCTCTCACTGATCCAAAGTGGCGTAAAGCTATGTCCACTGAATTTATGGCATTACTCAATAATGGAACTTCAGATCTTGTTCCGCAATCAGCTTCTCAGAATATTGTAGGATGCAAATGGGTTTTTGTATCAAATGAAAACATGAGGGGTATATGGATAAGTACAAAGCTCGCCTTATTGCCAAAGGATTTCATCAGGCATAGATTTTTTAAGACTTTCAGTTCTATTGTCAAACCTGCTACTGTACACATTGTTCTCAGTTTAGCTGTCTCTCGAAATTGGCCCCTTCGATAGTTTGATGTGGATAATGCATTTCTCTATGGCACTCTACCTGATGATGTTTACATGTCTCAACCCCCAGGTTTCTTTGATTCAAATCATTCCTCTTATGTTTGCAAGCTCCATAAGTCTATTTATGGCTTAAAGCAGGTATCTCGTACTTGGTAAAACGCCTTACGCTTGTTTCTCACTATAGTTGGTTTTGTTTGTGCCAAGTCAGATGAGTCTCTTTCTATCTATGGTTGTCATGGTGTCATTGCTTATTTTCTAGTCTACGTTGATGACTTGATCCTCACAGGTAATGATGATAAGTTCTTATCTCGTTTTGTCATTAATCTTGCTACACAGTTTTCTGTTAAGGATCTTGGTTCACTATCCTACTTCTTGGGTGTTGAAGTGCTTCGTTCATCCTTAGCCTTCTTTCTGAGCCAACACAACTATATCACGGATCTTCTTGGCAAGCATAATATGCTTAATGCCAAACTTGTTCACACTCCACTAGCTAGCTCTTGGGATCAAGCTTTCCCTTCACGATGGGAGTCCTTCATCCAATGCCTCTTTATACCGTCGGGTCCTTGGGAGTCTCCAGTACTTACTCCTCACTCGTCTTGACATTGCCTTTGTTGTCAACAAACTCTCTCAATTCATGCATGCTCCAACTGAAACGCATTGGGGTGCGGTTAAATATCTACTTCGCTGCTTAAATAGGGACTCACCATTTCTCTCTCCACCTTCGTCACAACTCTCCTTTTTCTCTTCATTGTTTCACAGATGTTGATTGGACTGTCAATTATGATGATAGTACATCGACCGGTGCCTTCATGATCTTTCTCGACGCTAATCATATTTCTTGGAGTTCTAAAAAATAAAAGACAGTTGCTTGTTTATCCACTGAAGCTAAATACAGGATGATTGTTGCAGCTGCAGCTGAGTTATAATGGACACGTTCCATTTGTTGGGGTTACACGTGAAAGTATATTTTTACTTTGTATAACCTATGTATTAAACACTTATTTATGAGAATAAATCTTTTATCATTGTTGCTTTAAATATGAATGAATGTTATATATATATATATATATATATATATATATATATATATATATATATATATATATTGCAAACCATTCAATATATAGTACATGTTACATTGTAGTTAATGTGGTGATACCAGATTGCATTTGCAGTTCCTTGTATATAAAAGTACAACTTCACGACCTAGGTGGAATTGAACAATCCACCGTGAAAGGTTGAAGTGTAGTTCTCATATTGGTCTGTCTTGACCAAGAGATTGCACTAGCACATTTTGTATGTGCTGAAGAGGACCTACAGAGAGGATAATTTTTTCTGTGCTGAACGAAGAAGAATTAGACCCCAGTGGTTGTTAATTTCTTAATATTTATCACTTAAATAGGACTGTGTGTGATTAATACTTATTGCTTTGATTCATGCTGGGTGAGAATCATTGTTACTTCAATACCTTGTATTTTGGGTAATAATATTAATTATACGACAATTGCTAAGATTTAATACAGAGAAACGTGTGCAAGTACGTCTTGAGTGATTTGTCCCCTTGGTGGGCTCAGAAGCTTTATCATATCAAATCTTGCAAGTGGAAATTAGTTTTCCAGTATGGATAATAATGTTAAGTTGTCTTTACTCCAAGGCACAAGATGTTAATTAATTTAGAGTTATTCAAAAGCTCAATTAATTAATGGACTAAATAATCTTAAACACGAGAAATAATTGTAATACCCCGTCCCATTTTATACCTTTTATTTTGCTAGAAACCTTATTTTATATTATTATCCTTGTTTCTTTTAATTTTATTAATTTTGTGTGCTACTGTGTAATTTAAATATATACTCTATTTTAAATTCCCAAGTTCGAAGAAAGAAATCGAATATTTCAAACGGATAAGGGACTACGAGAAATTAAATATTAAAGTTTAAAAAAATTATGCTTTCGATTCGTATAATTTATTGAGATTAATTAAAATACAATAAAATATTTTTAAGTTCTAAAACTGTATTAATTTTTAATTCGGGATTAATCTCGTGAACCAAACGATCCCTAAACCGTATCAAGTGGCATCGAAAATATCAGGAATTAAAAAAAATTCACAACCACATATTATGTCCTCCTCTTAAAATTAATCGATTAATTAAAATATTATTTCTCTATAAATACAAACGTGTCTCTCCCCTATTTCAGCAACAAACAGAGTACTCTTTCTCTCTAATTAGTTTCCTCTCTCCCTCACTTTACTCTCACGCACAAAAAATACTCCAGAAATTCTCAGCCCTCTCTCTCCTCAAAGTCACGCCGCTTCTGCCTCTCTTTCCGATCGACAATCAGCGCCACCGCCCAGGAACGCCGTTGCTCGTTCCGCCAGTGCCGCCGTCCTCTCTCCGTCTTCCGGCAAGCAATCGCTGCCGATCGCCCCTCCCTCACGCCAGCAGCCCATCGCTGCCGCCGTGCGCCGCGACGAAGCAGCGCTGCCTCCCTCCATCTCCGCCTCTCGACGCCGCACCTCGCCCAGGACTCAGCCACCGCCGCTCCTCCGTGCAGCACGGCCAGGTGACCGCCGTCCCAGTCGCACGGAAATTGAGTCGCGACGCCCTCCCTTCGCCACACGCCGCCAAGCCTCGTCCTCCTGCAGCGCCAGCACCGACCGTCGCTCCCCATCCCGTGTCTCCGATCGACGAAGTGCATCCCCTTTTTGAGTGAGTTTGTTTCCCCTTTGTTCAATCCCTTTCGAATTTCACAGAGTCCCAATTTGTTTTCCCCAAATGATTAAACTCACAAATTCATTCCTTTGTTTTAATTGAGATGTCGTCATAATGAATAGCTGCTTGTTTTGTTTTCGTAAAATTTAGAATCACGCCGTTATGCTGCCGAAATTACCCGACGAATCTTTAAACGAGCGCCGTTAGGCTGTACGATTTGGGACTCGTAAGATTTGCTATCCCCTTCTCCCTATTTCTTTTGTAGTATAGTATTTTGTTCTTCCACTGGATATTTTGTAAATGAGAAAGGAAGATGAGTGTTCAAAGGCTACCTTTGGTTTGGGACTGTTTATGAACTTGGACTGTCTATGGATTTATATTGTTATTTTCCCTGCTGATGATAGTATTGACATAGTTGAGTGGATGATGGAATTAATCTAATCGGTGTGTTGCAGTTTTCAAAATAATACTGTTAGTTTTAAAAGTGTTATTTTATCGTATTAGTTGAAACGGAAAAGAGAACAGAAAAGTGATACTCCCTCCGTCCCGGTCTAAGTGTCCCAATTCTTTTGGTTGAATGATTTAAGAAAGTGTATTTGTTTATTAATATATGGTGGAAAAGTAATGAATAGTGTTGAAAAGTAATGAATAGTGTTTAATAAAGTAATGAATAGTGTTGAAAAGTGGATTGAATGAGTGACATTTTTGGTAATATTGTGTGAATTTGAAGGTTAAAGTTTATATGTAGTAGAGTGTTGCTTTTTCCATTTATGGAATGAGACACTTAGTGTGGGACAACCAAAAAAGGAAAGTGGGACACTTAGAGTGGGACGGAGGGAGTATATGTTTACATCCATATTTAGCAACAAATGAAAAAGAGTATTTTGGGAAATAGTATTATCCTTCTGTTTTAAAAGTATTATTAATTATAAGGAAGATATATATTATATTATTTTTAGTATTTATTATATAAAATTCTTTAAGCAAAATATTTATTAATAAAAGGAGTTTTATTTATAAAATATAATTTATATTCAAAATTCTTTTAAAATAAGAAATGATAATTTTAGAAAGTAAAATATTAAATTTGACTTTGATTATAATATTATTAATTATTTCTTATTCTTTTAATTATTTTCAAGAAAAATATTATATGGATATACCTTTAAAAATATAAAGGGCTTTTATAAAATCTTAGGGTAGTAGAATATTATTTTTGTATATAGATTTGTAATGGTCATACACAAGGAAAATTAGTAAGTACACCCCAAATACACCCACCCTTTTTATAAGTGGTGTATCTACCAAAATATGGTGCGACCTTTAAGTAAGTCCTTTTAATAAGTTTATAAGACGTCGACCACCTCGATCCACGTAACACAAACTCTCGAGCTTTCCTAAAATAATTCAAAGACCAACTTTTAATCAAATGATTTCATATTAGGATTCTGTGCTAATCAAAATACGCACGAGGGATCCGACAGTCTGTTGATTCATTCTCGGGACGTCTCTACAATGCAAGTTATCTTCCAAAAGAATTCAAAGACAGATGTAACTTAACTATAAAGTTAAGAGGTGGGTGACTGATCTGTTGATCGATTTGCTTATAATACGTTGTGCTGGTACACTCTGAACTCGACTAAATCAATCTAAAACAACTAATCCAACATAAATGTACACCTATTATATAAATATTTGAATTACGTGACATACTTATATATGATACAATATGTCTATTGTTTTATTTAAATTGAGCACCATTGCATGATAAAGGGCATTTTGTGAGCATGAATTTATACAAGTACGAATTATGTGAATTCTCCCCACAATTTGAAATGAAAGTTTTTATGAGAAAGAGGAAAGCGAGTAAGTTTTGTTTGTGGATTGACACGTATGGCCATGAGTGACAATTGGTCAGATTCATGGTCACTGATATTATTTGTGGTGACCATGAGTGATAATAATTCAGATTCATGGTCACATGATTTGTTGGTGAGAAATGGTTTGGGGGAGATTCACAATGTGTTGAAAATGATTTTGGCAGATTAGGCCGTTACTTGAAAATGACTTTGGGCTTTGCCCCTTACTGTGAATCAATTTGTGATTTATCAATTATATGATTTGAAACTTGTTATGCCCAACTAATTATTATTGTGGACTTATTATGAGATTTTGATATTCGTGTTTACTTGTCTTTTGATTAATGAAATTGATATGCTTTATTAATGAGTATAATTTAATATATTTCGGATTTACCAATCCCATGACATTGCAAATCACCCATACGTGAGAATTCAAATCTCACGCCCCCCTTTTTACAACCCTTGCAGATTATGATTTCGTGGAGCAAGGACAGTAATAGGGACGACACAGAGTTCCCCACTTAAATAAAATGTTATTGTTAATACTAAGCTTTATATTCATAGATATACATGTGTGAGATACTTATTAAAATTATTCTACTCATTTCTTCCGCTGCATAAAACTCATCTCTCATTTTATTATCCCTTTTTATATCAAAAATTTTATAGTTCGAATTTTAGTTACAAGTGGCACCTCGAATCTGAGATATTTAATGTGTTTCGGATTCGGGGCGTTACAATAATAATCGGGAGCCCATATTATCGTAATATGAATTAAGATGTATAGTGCAATATTAATTTAATAGCGGTATTAATTAATTAATATTAGTGTGCTGGATTATATTGTGGCTCAATATTGAAATTCAGAAGCCCATTGGAGGTCCAATCTTAATTTTCTTAAAGGCCCCTCAAGTAGCTCAATAATAGCCCAATAATAATAAGGTGATCAAAATAATAATAAAAAAAATTGTTGCCTATTTTTTCCTTAATTTTTAAAAAATTAATAAGAAATGGGAGAAAGATTTTCTTTGAATTTTTTACGGAATGAAGATAAGTATTCTTGGAATACTAGATTATCTCATTAGTTCAAGAAATCTCCTACTTGACCATCTTATTATGAAAATTTCAAAAATATTAGAAATTAAGAGAGAGGAAGATTTTATTAATTTTCTTGAAAAGATATTATGGAAGATATGTATTTTTCGAATACAAGATTATCTCATAAATTCAAGAACATTCAAATCTTGATTCTTGGACACCTAATTTTTGAAAATTATCCATAAAAATAAGGAGGTGAGATTTTGTGGAATATTTAATTTTGGAGGAAAGAATACATGAGATATATACAAGATTTTTTGGAGATCAAGAAAAAGATTTTTCCATCCTTTCCACATAGTAAAATCGGGCACTACTCATTATAAATAGGGGGTGATACTTTCATCCCCAGTACAGTTTCATGTATTGAAAAAAATTAGAAATCCACAAAGGTGGTGCAACATATTTTTCTTATTCCTATTTATTTAATTTATTCTTGACCACTCCCCACCGTTGAACGAGTAAAGGGCTATGGGAATATTTGAGAAGGTTTTTGGATTGATTGTGATACTGTCTCATTTCTATTCAAAGGTGTCACTCCGAGAGGTACGTAATCGTGAAATTCCTAAATTTTCCACTATAGGACTTTCATGTGATGGTTTTGTATGCATGAAATAACTTGTTTTTGGTGAACTATTATTTGAATTAATTATAATTAATTCATGCTAGTAATAATTGTATTTAAATTCGTATTTAATTTTAAAAAAAATAATTTTTTAGACCTGTAGCTTTAGGGTGGTTGAAAAAGGAGGACAATATGTTTTTGGGCTTGGAGAAGGAGGACAATAATTTTAAAAAATGGTAAATGTAGGACAATCATACTCCATCGCCTATAGACTAGATCTATATATGCAAATGCAATGCAACTCAAAGAAATAATATACAATGTGATATTATATTTAAAGATGGTTTTCCCTATTGTGAACGACAATTTTCAAATTAAGAAAAGATATTTATCATGTGTTTCTTCTCCCTTCGAGTGCAATTTTGTATCCGTATGAATCAATTGACTGTGTTCGTGTTAATTGTTCTTATTGTTTATCACTTGTCTGCATCACATTTCATTGTTGTATTTTTTTTTTCTTTCATAAAATAATTTTATTTCCACTTTATAAGTCACAGTCTTTTGGGGTTAGAAAAAAAATTGAATCACAAATAATTTCACGAAAAATTTGGTCATTCCACTGAAACTTCTTCAGGAAAAAAAATCGTTTCAAGCAACACTTGATTTAAATTTCAAACTTTTTACATCAATAAAAAGTAAAAGTGTCAAATTTACAAGAAAAATATGCAAAAGTGTCACTATCAAGTTTTTATTTTAAAAAATATCACCCAACATTTTGTGCGATCCCCTGTGTGGCCCTTGTGTGACCCTTTTCGGTGGCCTTTTTAAAAAAATTGGGTGAAATTTCTGAAAATAAAAACTTGAAGTGACGTTATTCTACATTTCCCAATTTACAACTATATATCCACATACCAAAATGTATCATCCAAAGCTTAAGTATAAAAAAATAGATAAATTTAATCTTTGATCAACAAGACAAACTCTGGACTATTTTGCTCGTTAGATTCAAATCCAAGGAAAAAAAATACCTTTTTAGGCCCGTATCTTTAGGGTGGTTGGAAAAGAAGGACAATATATTTTCGGACTTGGAGAAAGAGGACAATAATTTTAAAAAGTGGTAAATGTAGGACAATCGGACCTAATTCGGGCTCAATTGTCCTATATTTACCACCTTTTAAAATTATTGTCCTCCTTCTCCAAGCCCGAAAATATATTGTCCTCCTTTTCCAACCACCCTAAACATATGGGCCTAAAAAAATATTTTTCACTTAATTTTCATCCCAAATAGATCTGCGCAAAGATTTCCCCAACACAATTCTCTCATAATTAGCAGTTTCTCTACCTTCAGTTCCTCCTGTTCTTATTGTGATAACATTGGTGCTACGTATCTATGCTTCAGTCTTGTGTTTCACTCCCGCATGAAACATATTGTCATTGATTATCACTTTGTCCGCGATTTGGTCAAGTATTCCAAGTTACGTGTAATGCATGTATCTTCCGCTGACCAACTTGCTGATGCTCTTATTAAACCACTGTCTCGACATCGTCTATCCCTACTTATGAACAAGATTGGTGTCATTATCGTCCACCATCTTGAGGGGGTGTAATGAGAGTAGTATATCATTGTATAGATGCATAGTATTCCACATTGGTTAGAGATGATAAATTGTCATCATTGTATATATATTTATTCTCTCCTGTATTCAGTAAATAAATATTTTTGAATTATTCTCAATAAAAATGAGTATTAAATTTGTAAGATTGAAAAAATTGCATATGATTTTTGCACAGGATTTTCACACTCAATAACAAATACACAAGCAAGTATTAAATCTGTAAAATCTAAAAAATTGCAGAGGAACTGTGCACACTTAATAATTGTCAAAGATAAATTATATAATGTTAAAATAGAATTTAAAGAATTCAAAAAAATAAAAAATTGTATGTGCAAAACTTAAAATTTAACTATTTTGAATGTTGTGAAAGCAGATTAAAAGTAAACGGTAAGCGGGATTTTCTAAAAATATTGTGCCAAGACAGAAAATGAAAACTCGCTTCCATCTATATTATTATAAATGGTAAGTATATGTTAGGACAATTTTGTGTTACTAGCCCTTACAATAACAAATATTTTCCCTTACTAGAAAAGGTAAATATGTGTTACTGTTACTACAAATATGTGTTACAGATATATTAAAATTTTGGCAGAATGATCCCATCCCTTTCTCTGTCCAGTCCTCTCCCCATAACATTGAGGACAAAAAAGATTTTCTAATAAAAAAAAGTTTCTAAGGATACAAATAGAAGTAAATTAGGAAGAAAATTAAGTCCTTATCAAGGAAGAAATTACTGGCCACCGGGTTCCTCACTCTAGTGAGTGACCCGGGTTCGATTCCCTCTGGGAACGGATTATGGGAGTTATAAGGTGGCTTGAAGATTTCTTGGAGTATTTGGGGGCTTGGTGAACTAATCTAACTACTAACAACTAACATTTACCGATAAAAAAAAATTAACATAATAGAATAATAAAAGAAAAGAGATGCGGAAGAAAAAATATATGTCTAAACCCAATAAAAAGAGACTGCATGAATGAAAAGACACATTTATAGGATATCACCAATAATACTTGTTAAGAAATATTATTTTAGATCTTATTGAGCACAACATGTAATGAATAGATTAATAGACCCATCAATCTTTTATTTTCTAAGTAGTTGTAATAGCTCCAAAGAGATAGTAAGAATCAAGAACAACTGAAGAGAAGACTTAGAAAATTGTCTAGATTTTTTTGTTCTTTGGCAGTATTGACTAAATACTACAAAAAACATGAAAATTAGTGACCAAAATTTAAGATGGACTTAATTTTCATTGCTGCAATGTGGAATTAGTGACGAATTTGAGACGGAAAAAGTTAAGTGGTCAAATCTATAAAGATTTGCAATGGATTCAAACATTAGTGAGGACTAGCGATGGAAGAGTCATTGCTAATCAAGGGTCTTTTCGGCTTCGTCTTTATTGCCAAGATTAGTGACGGAAAGACCGTCGCTAAACCGACCCGTTGACTCCGACCCTTGGGGAAGTGATGTCTTTTAATGTGGCCGACAATATTAGTTATGGAATGTCCACCGCTAATTTTAAAATCAGAATTAGCGACAGATTGAATTCTCTAAAACAGTGTCATTTTACAGTTTAGGTGGCAAGATTAGTGACGAACGGTCCGTCGCTAACTTTTTACCCTTTTAAGTCAACAGTCCGCCGGAGAACTGTATGAGAGAAGAGAGGAGGAGAAAAAGAGAGAAATTGTCGAAGAACCAACGTTCTGTCGCCAGAAAGTCATTTCGTCCCGATTAAAGTGTTCTTCATTCCTCTACATATTAACTGTTAGTTCTTTTACCGTTTAAAATTAATTTTGAAGCATTTTTATCATATGGTTGAGTATAATTGAGTTTTAGTATGATTATTAGCATGATTTAGTATTATATTAATTGAGTATGATTGAATATTAGTATCGTTTTAGTATGATTAAGACTAGTTTTGTTTTAAAATGATTGAGTATTAATATTATTAAGTATGATTGAATATGATATTGGGTTAATATGATTGTGTATTAATATTATTGAGTATGATTGAATAATAGTACCGTTTTAGTATGATTAAGTATTAGTATCGTTTTAGAATGATTAAGTATTAGTGTCGTTTTAGCAGCGTTTTAGTATAATTGAGTATGATTGATATTACTATAATTGAGTATTAGTATGATTAAGTATGCTTGAATATTATACTGTATTAGTATATTGAACCGTTTAAGTTGAATCTACACTAGTATGTTGATTGATTATGGAAGATTGTATAGCATGTATATTGTACATTAGTGTATGAATATTATATAAAGTTGTTTAAGTTAAATATGTACATTAGTTTAAATAATATTAGTTGATTAAAAAAATTTAAATAAATATAAATGTTTGTTACATATGAGTGGACAAGGCAGCGACCCCTCGAGAGATCTGGATGACCCCCATTAGGAGAAAAGAGCGGGGAAGAGGTAAAAGGATTCACCGAGGCCCTATCCCGGAGGTTCGACAGCCGAGGTCTATGTCACAGATTTCTTCACAGGATCTATTTGGGACCCCGGGACTCGAGTCATATGGCTCACAATCACAGCCTCTCGAGAACTCTTCTTTATGCCAACATCCTACTGCTGACTCCCAAATTCCCCTTGTGTTCGCTGGAGGCTCGTAAGTCTTTTCTATTTTACTAAATTATTTTTTAGAATTTGAATTTTTCATGTTCACAATCTTATTCCGGGTCACGAGGCTGCTCATGAGGTGAATATTGCCATCAAGACCTCCGGATTCGAGGTTGGTGCTCACAAATGGAGTCTCGTCTCCAAGCGCTAGAAGGGGGAGTATTTTGAGGAGTTCAAGGTACATAATTTTATCGGTTATTAGTTATTACTTATTTATATATACTTATATAAAATTGATATTTTTGTTTAAATGTAACTGAAAAAAAAGTGTGTGTGGTTAGAGGATTACGATTACCAAATGTGCGACATCTTTTGCAATAAAACCGCTGATCGATACAAGAACATCTTGTACAGTATAAGAATGTAGTGGTTGAGTAAGGGAAAGGTCTTTGATTTGGGAAGGGGAGTGGATGGTCAGTCGGTGTGAGATGCCCTGGTGGCCCACTGGATGAGTCCTGGGTTCATCGACTACTCCAAGAAGAATAACATAAATCACCTGAGTGACCTGGTTAGGGATGGAGTCGCTATACATC
Source organism: Ballota nigra (assembly GCA_947034835.1). NCBI lineage: Eukaryota > Viridiplantae > Streptophyta > Magnoliopsida > Lamiales > Lamiaceae > Ballota > Ballota nigra. The sequence continues at coordinate 46,763,202 of OX344722.1, forward strand.
GAGCTAGTTCAAAGTCCGTTTACGAGCACAAGCTCAAATTTATAAGTTTTAATTATTTAATATTTATTAATTTTTATAATTAGTTATAATGTATTAATTTATATATTTAGATTGTAATAAGAGCGGGATCATGGATGTGCACCCTCTTATTTTGAGAGGTTGAAGCTCGCTCACCCAGTAAATGAGATAACTGGGAAGTCCACCTATGGCCGCACCACCGACATATATGTAAGTTTACTAACTAAGTTTTAATAATAAGATTATAATTTCAAATTTATATTTATGTATATATATATATATTAATTAAGTTATAATTAATTTCCAGAGAAGAATGAAAGTGGCCATCAACAAGGCCAAGTCACAAACTCAGTCTACTGCTAGTCAGACTAAGGCATTTAGGAAGAACCCTGTCCCCGCCCCGATTAACAAGGACTTAATTTATTTGAAGGTCATCGATGCCAAAAAAGGACATCTTGTTGGGTAAGATGGTTACGGTAAAATCGTCCTCTAATCCCGTGGGTCTAGTTGTCCTCCCAGTCTTCCATCGAATCTCACCTCTCCGCCGAGCTAGAGCATCAATTGCGGAAAGTGAGGAAGAAGATGGAGATTCTAACAAAGGAAAGCGATAGAGAGAGGGAGCAGATGGACCGAATGGCGCAGCAGATAGCAATGACCTCTTTTAATTAAGATGGATATACTGCCTCTACCTAACATCGAAGGCCCTAGTGCACTTGGGCCGGAGAGGGCGAGGAGAATGAAGAGCAGAACAAGGACCCGTCAGGATTTGAGTCGGATGATTAGATAATCTCTTAAAGTACAATTTTATTTTTATTTGGATGTAAAATTTTATTATTATCTGGATAATATCTAAGTTTTATTTAGATAAAATTATGTTTTTGAAGCATTAATACAAAAAATAGTTGGTGAAAAGATTTATATAAACAAATTAGAAACAGAAATTAATTAATTAGACGAATTTAAAAAAAAAATCTCAATTTTGGACACATATACAATTAAAGTTGGTGAAAACGTTTATATAGACAAATTAGGAAAAAAAAAATTAATTAGATGGATATATATATATAAAAAAAAGACGGGAAAATTGCACTTTTAATCCCAAGAGAATGAGTGCAAAACACTTGTGGTGACTAAGTGCGAAATTGGTCATTTCCTTTGTAGTTTTTGTCCCACCCATTAATTATTAGTACCAAATTTGCAAATTCACCACATTTTCATCCATTTTTTGGAACACATATTGCAATTTATCCTATTCCCATGGGACCAAAAGAGTAAAAAGAAAAAAACTACAGGACTAAAATTGCCCAAAAAGGACCGTTTTGAAATGGACAGATTCTCTTGGTACAGAAATTGCAATTAATCCAAAAAAATGACTCATTTTGGATACATATACAATTAAATGCATAAAAATGAACAAATTAAATTTTTATAACTAGTATAAACCAATAAATTTACAAAATAAAAATAAAGAGTTGGTGAAAACATTTATATAAATAAAATAAAAGAAATAAATTAGATGATTTTTTTTAAATGAATAAATTTAAACACATATACATTAAATGCATAAATATAAAAAAACAAAAAAAATTATAAATAGTCTAAAATATTAAATTTATAAAATAAAAAAAAGTTGGTGAAAACATTTATGTAACAAAACAAAAGAGAATTAATTAGATGAATTTTTTTAAAAAGACTCAATTTGAATACATGTACAATTATATACATAAAAATAAAAAAATATAATTAGTCTAAACCAAAAAAATTACACAATAAAAAAAGGGAGGTGAAATAAAAAAAAAAAAAATCAATTTGGATACATAAACAATTAAATTCATAAAAAGGAACGAATGAAGCATGTGTTGAGTCGAATACACCTCCTTCGGGCGCTTGGAGATCAGCAATTCGATTCTTCTTGGGCGCATATATGAAATAACATTGTTCCAGGCTTATAAAGGTTAATATACAAGTTGGGCAGACTACAATGGTTGGCCAGTGGCCCAACGGTTCACGCCTGTCCCAGGCACCCATAGGCACAAGTTTGAACCATATGCGAACCACAATTTTTTTCCATGGATTAACGACGGAAACTTCCATCGTTAAATTATGCAATAAAAAATTAAAAGAAAGATCCGTGATGGACAATTCCATCACTAACTTTATTAATTTAAAAGAAAATTAGCGATAGAAATTATTTTGTCTCTAAATCCTTCAGCCCGATCGGGTTTTGACTAATTATGTCGTTGTTTTGCAATGGATGTAAAAAATTCATCGCTAAAATGAGTTACGCCTGTTTTAGCGATGGATCAAATATCATCTCAAATCCATCACAATACCTATTTTGAGATGGAAAATCCATCTCAAATTTTATCTTTAATCTTTTTTTTTTTCTTTTTGAAAATTGTCGTCAATACTGAAAAGCAATAGTCAATAAAGAACAACCAGCAACTAAGTCAAGGAATCTGCTAGGAACTTGTCGACAGTTGAAAAATCAACAACCAAAGTCCACATCTGAGGATAATAGACAGTTAGCTTTCAAGATTAAGAGTTAGTTAATTGATTATAACTAAGACTAGTTGACTGTAGTTTATTTATAAGTACTCATTTAAAGAATGATAGCTTGATCTGATAAAGATTGTGCGATTATCACTTTCAAAAAGTAGTCAATAGACACATTCATGAGTTAGTAAGCAACTAAGTCATATTTTGACACGTGGCATTGTTATCAGAATAAAGATAATTTTACGAGTTGCAAGGGGTACAATGCATTTAATCGATGACTCCAACAAAAAACTCTCATATTAACGACGGATTATTGCAACAGAAACAATATATGTCGCTAAACAAAGTGTTTTATGACGAATTTGGGACGGATCTTAACCAGTAGTCGTGATGGGTCAAAATTAACGACGGCCGAATTGATCCATCGTAAATTCTTAGTATTAGTGATGGACATAGCCATTGCAAAAGAAGGGTCGACTGTTGGCCTTCGACTTCTCCACCAAAATTTATGACAAAAAAATCGTCGCAAATTTCAACTTTGAAATTTGCGACGGACATGGCCATCACAAACTACGCCCTTTTGACCGAGACCTTTCGGAAAATGATGAAAATTTAATATGGTCGACCATTTTGAGAAGGATAAGGCCGCCGTAAATTTTAAAGTTGAAATTTGCAACGGCCTTGGCCATTGCAAAGTACACCCGTTTGACTACAACCTTTTGGAAAATGGTACAAAACAGATGCGGGTGACCATCGTAAATTTTAATTTGAAAATTTACAATAGCATTTTCGCCGCAAATTTCAAAAAATGACAATGTCGTTTCCTCAAGGCGGCAAGGTTTCCGTTGCAATTTTTTTTTTTGTTGCCTATTTAAGCAGCAATCGGCGAGAAACGGACATACCTAGAGAGAAGAGAGGAATCAATTTGTTCCGGTTAAAGTACTCGTTTCATCATCCTATACACAATAATGGTAAGTTTTTATATTTTTTATCGTTTAAATTTGATTTTAAAGCATGTTAATTAATCATATGATTTTGTATAATTAAATTATTTATATGTGAGTAAAAATATTATTATTTTATTATAAATTCTTTAATAATTTATATGTTGAGTATGTTACCGTTTTAATTTTTGAATCATTATGTTGATTGTTGTTATGTTGCATGGTTACGATTATTAATATTTTAGGAGAATTGTTTAGTATGTATGATTGAGTATGTACAATTAAGTGTATATGTTTAGATTAAGTATATTTTAGATTTTGAATCGTTGTATGATATGAGTATATATGTTTAGATTGTTGTTATATATGATGCCTTGAGAATTGTTATGAGATTTGTTATGATTTTGCATTAATGTGAATTGTAATGATTTTGCAATATATATAATTGAGTAGAATTACATTTTAGTACTGTATGATTTTTACTAAATATAATTGAGTAGGATTGAATTTTAGTACCGATCAAATCCTTTATATTGGCAAAGCAATTTTTGCCTATGTGGCATCCCTCTTTTTAACCAATTCCATCATCCTTTGCTCCATATTGATTTTAGGTGTCCAACTTTCTTGGCCATTGATTCATTCCATCTTTTAATCTCGGCCGTAGATCTTTGCCATTTTTTTCCTATAAATTTGTTCATTTATCATCCATATTTTTTCATTCTCATTTCTATCATCCTCTTATATTTCTCCTTTTCTCTTTGTCTTGGGATTGAGTTTCCGTCTTGGCGATTTCGGATGATTAGTCGATCGATCATGTCGCTGTGTATTTCCTTTTTTTTTCATTTTTCGTATTCGTTTGTACCGTGTGATTTTTTGTCGTGCATCTATTGCCGTCGAAAATGAATGTAACGTAATGTATTTATCTTCAAATTCTAATGAAATATTCTTATTTAATTTAATTGATGTCCATGTATTTTTAATATATGTGTTTCATGTTACTGAATCTTTGAGGACCAATTTCAATTAATCTTTGATGTTCATTGCCTTTAACGGGTGTTTGGCGTAACAACTATTTTTTCATAGTGTATCAACGATCAACTTGGATAAGAATCGGTAAAGCAATCTGTCATGATTGTTTCATAATGTAATTTTCGTGTCGAACGTGCCACGTTCCGATGCTTCTGAATTTTGATCATCGTATCAATATATTGTTAAAAAAAAAAAATTTGATTTTGAGAATCAACTTTCGATGAATGTGAATTGGATTGTCCGTGGCGCACCATCGTATCCGTGATAGTCATGTATACTCAACGCCAATGTATTGCATATTCCATCCAAAATCTATCCTGTGCTTCTAGCCGTTTTGACAAGTTGATGTTCGATCACTGGTTTGCGAAGTTGCTACGATCGTATCTTTGGGTGTTGGCACCGGTTTAATAATATTTTTTATATTTTGTATGTGTGCTATTCAATCAATTTTGTTGCCGTATCTAAGTCTAATGCCGTAATCTTGGATAAAAAATTAATTGTGTTTAAATCTTTTAATTGGACTAAATATGCAATTAATGTTATTTAAACCTCTTAATTGGACTAAATGTGCCGTATAAAGGTGGTGGAAACATATGTCTGTGAATGAATGTGGTCGATTCCATGTTTTTCGAAATTGGTCCTCTATTTTTTTTCCATCGGAGTAATCCATGATCTAATTATTAATGTTTATTATTTTAATTTAATTAAATGTTGCAATTAATCATGTTTAAATTTAATTTAATTAAATGTGGCAATTAGTTATGTTACTTAATTTTATTAAATGTGGCAATTAATCCTATTTAAATCTCCTTATTGATTGGTGTAAATATGCCTTGAAGATGTATTTGCGGAATTGGTGTATATGTGCCTTGAATGAATGTGGTCGTTTTTCTTATTTGAGGAATTGGGTCTCTATTTATTATTTATTTATTTAAGATTGTTTTCATATTTGAGGAATTAAGTTAAACAATATAAACATCTATTTTGTGTCATAATAACGTTTAAAGTAAGATTAATACGGGTGAATTATAAAATTGAGATTAAATAAAAAAAATCTCGTCCTAAATTATTATTTTGATTAATTTTATTAATTGTGCAATTAATTGTGTTTAGCCCTCTTAATTTGACTAAATGTGCCATATAAATGTAGTTGAATTGTTTTGAAGTCTAATAATTATTAAGCATTTCTATTATTGTGGTGTTAAATTCGATTTAATTTGAATGCTACATAAATCGGATTTAATGAATTATTCTATTTTCCGGCTTTTTATTATTTTGGTCCTATAATCTTGGTATTGGAAGATTCATTGGATTCATGAGTTGAGTGTGTATTTTTTTGTTAATTGGTGTTTAACATTAGTATATTCTACAAATAACATTAATGATCATGATAATAATTTATCCAATGGATGTTTTTTCTTCTTTGCATTTAATTAGAATGCTCCATAATTAGAAACTCATTAGATTATGTGAACATTGCTACTTTCTGTCGTTTTATTATTTTGGTCCTATAATCTTGATATTGGAAGTTTCATTGGTTTCATGAGTTGAGTGTGTTTGGTTGTTAATGAATGTGGACGTGTTCATGCTTGCGAAATTGGTGTTGTCGTATCTAAGTCTATCGCCGCAATCTTGGATAAAAAAAATTAATAGTGTTTAAATCTCCTAATTGGATTAAATATGCAATTACTTTTGTTTAAACCTCTTAATTGGACTAAATGTGCCTTATAAAGGTAGTTGAAACATATGTCTGTGAATGAATGTGGTCGTTTCCATGTTTTTCGAAATTGGCCCTCCATTTTTTATCATCGGAGTAATCCATGATCTAATTAATGTAAATTATTTTAATTTAATTAAATGTTGCAATTAATCCTGTTTAAATTTAATTTAATTAAATATGGCAATTAGTTATGTTACTTAATTTCATTAAATGTGACAACTAATCCTATTTAAATCTCCTTATTGATTGGTGTAAATGTGCCTTGAAGATGTATTTGCGGAATTGGTGTAAATGTGTCTTGAATGAATGTGGTCGTTTTTCTTATTTGAGGAATTGGGTCTCTATTTTTTTATTTTTTTTATTTAAGATTGTTTTCATATTTGAGGAATTAAGTTAAACAATATAAACATCTTTTTTGTGTCATAATAACGTTTAAAGTAAGATTAATATGGGTGAATTATAAAATTGAGATTAAATAAAATTTGTCTCGTCCTAAATTATTATTTTGATTATTTTTATTAATTGTGAAATTAATTGTGTTTAAACCTCTTAATTTGACTAAATGTGTCATATAAATGTAGTTGAATTGTTTTAAAGTCTAATAATTATTAAGCATTTTTATTAATTGTGGTGTTAAATTCGATTTAATTTGAATGCTACATAAATCAGATTTAATGATTTTTGCTATTTTTCGGCTTTTTATTATCTTGGTCCTACAATCTTGATATTGGAAGATTCATTGGTTTCATGAGTTGAGTGTGTATTTTTTGTTAATTGGTGTATAACATTAGTGTATTCTACAAATAACATTAATGATCATGATACTAATTTATCCAATGGATGTTTTTTCTTCTTTGCATTTAATTAGAATGCTCTATAATTAGAAACTCATTGGATTATGCGAATATTGCTACTTTCTGTCGTTTTATTATTTTGGTCATATAATCTTGATATTGGAAGTTTCATTGGTTTCATGAGTTGAGTGTGTATTGTTGTTAATGAGTCAACAACACAATTGGTCCTAATATTGTGGGAAAATTTATTGCACAATAGATGAATTTTGTATGATGCACATTAATTGTAGGTCATCATTTGTGCGCAGATTAATTTTGTATGTGCATGGCATGGATGGCAGGGGCATGATGTTTGCTATGGCAAGAGTGTTATTTTTATGGATGGTTTTGGTTTAGGTACATAAAAATAATCCCCTAAATAATTTCAACTAAATAATTACACCTTCACATGGTTAATCTCCATTAATAATTTTCATATTGGACACTAATTTACAGTAAACTTTGCAATTAATTTTATATAATTACAATTGGTCCTCAACCAATTATCGTGAAGATCAAACATGTGCAAGTTTATATGTGGATACTGTAACACCCCGTCCCGTTTTATACCTTTTATATTCCTAGAACCCTTATTTTATATTATTATCTTGTTTCTTTTAATTTTATTATTTTTGTGTGATACTGTGTAATTTAAATATATACACTATTTCAAATTCCCGAATTTGAAGAAAGGAATCGAATCTTTCAAACGAATAAAAGACTACGAAAAATTAAATATTCAAGGGTTTAAAATTAGGATTTCGATCCGTATAATTTATCGAGAATAATTCAAATGCAATTAAATATTAATCGAATTATAAAATTGTATTAATTATTAAATCGGGATTAAACTCGTAGACCAAATGATCCCTAAACCGTGTCAGACAGGAACAAAAATATCAGAATGAAAGGGTGTTAATCCTAACCACATGAATTACTTTCTTTTATGAATTAAATTAATTATAAAATTAATTACAGCCACAAGTTTTATTTTCCTTTATTAAATTAAATTATTAAATCCTTCCTAATATTTTAGGGGATACGGATTTGAAGCAATCAATATTCCAAAGTTATCAACTCCTACAAATGTGCCTTCTCAAAACCGTGTTTTCTCTCCCTCTCTCCTCAAGAAAACGCGTTTTCTCTCTCGGGAAGAGGAAGCCGTGCCTCTTCCGCCTCCTCCTCCTTGCCGATTGACGGCCGCCGCCGTGCCCAAACGCCGCCACGCGCCGACGCCTCTCTCGCGCGAAAGAAGCAGTGTCGCCTCCCTCCATCTCCGTCGCGCCGCCTCTCTTCCACCGTCGCCTCAACCCCGATCGCTACTGCGATGCCGCCGCCGCTCGTCCCAGCGTCGCGCTGCCATCCTCTTCGCACGGCACCGCCATCATGTCGCCCAAGCGCCGCCGCCGTCCCTCCCTTCGGAAGCCGCCGCCGTCGCCTCTCTTCAGACGCCGCCGCTTTAGGGTCCACCTACTTCTTTAGGTGAGTTTCACCGTTAGCTCTTTTCCGATTAATCTATCAATTAACGACCCCTTTTCGATTTAATATCACAAATTTCATTTCGTTTCCATTGGTGTTTAATCGATACGATGTTGCCCTCTTCGTCCTCTCCGATCGAAGCCCGAAGGACGAACCGCTACCCGGGTTTCCTGGTGAATCGGACCTCGAACCGGAGCTCGTAAGATTTTACCTTCTTCCTTCCTTTTCGTAATTCCGGAAATTATCGAGGCCCTTTTTGTATCCGTATAACAAGAAACGGAGAGGATGATTTTTTTAAACTGTGATTTTTTTCTATTTTTCGTCTTTTGTTAAAATCATATTCCGTTCTTGTTGGGTTGTACCCCTTTTGAGTTTTGAGTTGATGTTAAACAGTAAATAAGTTTCCTTGAGTATGATGCTTTGAATTGTCTACTGTTTGGGAATTAATCCCTTTAGTCTTTGGTTTGATATTATAGTGGCAGTAGTTGATGTTTTTGGATACTGTTGTTCGAACGACTTTAGTATTGGGACTTTTGTGGTCTGGTTTTTATCTTACAGATGTTTAGTATCACTGTTTTAGTGATATAGTACCACTGACTTGTTAAGTTGGTATCTTTAAAATTAGTATGTTAGTTTCTGTTGGATGATGACTTTCAATTGATTAAACGCTTTTGTTTTAAAACCATAGACAAAGGGAAAATCGTCTTCGCCCTCGACTCATGTTCAATATTGGTAGCAAATGAAAAACAATTTGGTAGAAAATAATACTTTTCTTTGTTTTGAAAATGACACAAGTCGATTTGGTTAATGATATTAGTATTATAGGAAAATACTTTTATTCAATTTATTTTGCTATGAAAACCCCTTTTAAAACAAGTACTTCTATTAATGAGAAAAATACATATTCTATTATTCCTAGTTTTTATTATATAAGATTCTTTAATAAAATTTATTTAATAATAAAAGGAGTTTTATTTATAAAATATAATTTATATCCAATGTTCTTTTAAAATAAGAAAATGGAAATTTAGAAAGTAAGATATTAAAATGGAACTTTTATTATATTAATATTATTTAAATAAATTTTTTATTCTTTAATTATTTTCAAGAAAAATAATTATGTATATACTTTTAAAATTATAAAAGGATTTTATAAAAGGACAAAGGAAATTAAAATATTGTTTTTGTAGAAATTGAAATAGTCATACAATAAGGAAATTAGTAAGTACACCCACCAATACACCACCACTTAGAAAGGGGGGCGTATTTACCAAAATAGGGTGTGACCTTTGAAAGTAAGTCTATTCAATAGGTTTATAAGATAACAACCTCCTTAATTCTCGTAACACAAACTCTCAAGTTTTCCTAATAATTCAAAGGTCAACTTTTAATTAAATGATTTCATATTAGGACTCTGTGCTAATCGGAATACGCATGAGGGATCCAACCTTCTGTTTGAACATCGTTCACGGGACCTGGAGCAAACAGGTGGGTGATGATCGGTTGATCGATCTGCTTATAATACGTTGTGCTGGTATTTTCTGAACTCGACTAATCAAACCTAAAACGATTAATCCAACATAAATGTATCCCTATTATATAACTGTTTGAATTACGTGATATAATCGTATGTGATACGAAATACCTGTTGTTAAATCCAAATCAATCACTGTTGCATGACTAAGGGCGTATGTGAGCATGAATCAATTTGATTGCAAATCGAGGAATTTTCCCTCCATGTTTTTAAATGTCAGTTTTATAAAAGGACGGAATGTCAGTAAGTACGGAGTTGTGGTACGAGTATTAAATCCAACCTCCGGGGAGCTGTCGAGGACGCCCCCAGAATCAAGGTTGTTGATTCAAACAGATCTGGTCCCCGGGTCAGACGCCTACATTGCGTTATTCTATTTTGTCAGTGGTTGGAAGGAGTAAGGTTTTTGGAAGTGGAACAAGTCGAGTATGGTCGTACGAAAATGGTTTGGAAGAGATTTACAATATGTGGAAAGTGATTTTGGCAGATTGGGCCGATACGTGAAAATGGTTTTGGGCTCTGCCCCCTTAATGTGAATCAACTTGTGATATATCAATTATGTGAATGTGAAACCTGTTATGCCCAATTAATTATTACGTGAGCTTGTTAGTTCTGTGATATATGTTATTCATATTTATATATCAACTGCTTAAATAAATTATATATTTTCTCAATGAGTATACTTTAATATATTTCGGATTTACCAATCCCATGACGTTGCAAATCACCCATACGTGAGAATTCAAATCTCACGCCCCCCCTCTTTTTACAACCCTTGCAGATTATGATTTCGTGGAGTAAGGACAGTAATAGAGACGACACGGAGTTCCCCACTTAAGTAAAATGTTACTGTTAAATACTAAGCTTTATATTCATATATATATATATATGTCTGATATACTTATTTAAATATTACACTCATTTCTTCCGCTGCATAAAACTCATCTCTTATTTTATCATCCCTTTTTATATCAAAAATTTTATAGTTCGGATTTTAGTCACAAGTGGCACCTCGAATCTGAGATATTTATGTGTTTTGGATTCGGGGCGTTACAGGTGGTATCAGAGCTTACGTTCAAAACTTTCGGACCAAAACCCAAATCATTGTTTTCATCAAACCAAAATTCTTTTTCTTTAATTAAAATTTTCTTATCATTTAAATATAGATCACTAATTAAATCACTTGAAGGGAAATGTGTCTCCTATTACCGTCAGAAACTCCTCGAAGGTATGTTCTTATTTTATTTTAAATTGCCTAAAAGTTTGTGTCATTGCGATAAGTTGACTTTCATAACAAAACTCCAATCAAAAGATCGAGAACTCGAAACAACACCTACGAGGTGTAGAAAGAACCATAAATATTGTTTATATTACTATTGAAATGCGGATAATTAGTAAATGATAGAAACAAATATATTTCGTGTAAGTTTATAAATTTCATAAATGGTGTTATATGACTATTTAAATTATATGCTTTAATTGTTTGAATTCTATGCTTTAATTGTTTGAATTATGTGCTTTAATTGTTTAAATTTTGTGCTTTAATTGTTTAAATTATGTTTCTTCATAACTAAAATTTGGATTAGGAATTTCCTTTCCCTATAAGAATCCACCTAAGATAGTTATATCCCAATAACTAGAAACCGCTTAGCTAAACTTTAGAAGCTATCAGTGTGTTTATAACCCTGTTCACGAGACTGCATTCAAAAGCAAGATGCACTCCTATACCCAATGACCAAGACAGATTTGACAGTCGTGATTCGTTTCGCCAGAAGGATTACTGAGTTATTCTTCGTCTTATCGCTGTAAGACTACTCGAACGGATGAGAATAGAAGACCCAGTTCAAGGACCCCACATCCACTTGGAGACATGCCTGGTAGAAGTTAATGATGGAGATTTTCGTGTGACAGTAACGATCAATCAGAATGATCAAAACCTTTTAAACAGTTATCCTTTTAATGTAGACACAAATACATACAACATAGATGTGCCACCCTTTCCTGACATATAGTAGTAGTCAGATGTATGATTGTTTTACTTGGGACATGGCAACATAGTCTTAACCCCGACTCCTTTTGTCACTCGCAATCCGTAATAAAGAGAAGATGTGATGTGTTAAGATTACATCTGGAAGCCTTAGTTTCTTTTGGGATAAGAAGTAAGAAGACTAACCTCATAGGACCAGAGACCTTTATATATATATATATGTTTGAAATTGCTACTTGGCAATGTGTGCTACTTGCTCTATATTAACTGTTATATTTGATCTAATTACTGTTTTGGACATGTCACTGGTTTCTATTATACGGTGCGAATGTGATCACTGTACCATTGACGGCCGCAGTGCGTTGCGGTGAACTACATACTCACATGTATCTCAGTACTAGCGCTGTGTTAATTACGTAATTCGATTCTGTTTTTGTAATTTTCCCATACCTATATGAACTTAGCAATATTATTCTTTTATTTTTAGAACCCCCACTAAGATAACACCGTGCCGTAGACGTGGACGACCTCGTGCTAACCCTATCCCAATACTAGTGGATCCTATAGGACAGGACCCACATTCTCAGGCTGAACCTGAGCCATCTCAGCAGGAGAGGAAGATGACAAGTTGTGCATCAAGGTGCCAATCATGAATAGATATCTTGACGTGCTTCCCGAGGAATTAATCGGGTTACCACCGGATCGTCAGATAGAGTTCTCCATCGACTCGATACCTGGGTCAGCACCAGTATCTAAGACACCCTATCAAATGGCGCCAAAGGAATTAGAAGAACTGAAAGAACAATTGCAAGGCCTACTTGAAAGGAAGTTCATCAGGCCTAGTGCATCACCATGGGGACCACCCGTATTTTTCGTGAAGAAGAAAATGAAACTTTCCGTATGTGCATAGACTACCGAGGTCTCAATCAACTGACCATCAAGAACAAATATCCTCTTCCAAGGATAGAAGACTTATTCGACCAGTTGAAGAATGCTACCATATTCTCAAAGATCGATCTGAGGTCTGGTTACCACCAGCTAAAGGTCAAGAGCGAGGATATCCCAAAAACAACTTTCCGAACTCGGTATGGACGTTACGAATTCAGCCTGATGCCATTCGGATTAACAAACGCTCTGGAAATTTTCATAGATTTGATGAATAGAGTGTTTCATCCGTACCTGGACCAATTCGTCATCGTCTTTGTCGACAACATACTTGTGTACTCTAAGAACAAAGAACAACACGAAAAACATCTCAAGACAGTCTTAGAAACAATGAGACGAGAGAAGTTGTATGCCAAATTCAGCAAGTGCAAATTTTAGATCTACCGAATTATGTTCTTAAAGCATATAATCTCCGCAAAAGGGACTGAAGTGGACCCAGCAAAGGTAGAAGCCATCATGAACTGAAAGGCTCCTACTAACGTCAATGAAATTCGAAGCTTTCTTGGGTTAGCAGGATACTACCGGAGGTTCATACAAGATTTTTTCCAGCATTGCGAAAGCACTGACAAAGCTGACCAAGAAAACCGAGAAATTTGTTCGGGATTCGACTTGTGAAGAAAGCTTCCAAGAGCTAAAGATGAGACTAACCACGTCGCATGTGTTAACCATCCCAGACGGATCAGAAGGATTCGTTATTTACACAGACGCTTCTTTGTCAGGCTTGGGTTGTGTTCTGATGCAAAATGAGAAAATTATGGCTTACGCATCTCGACAATTTAAGGACCACGAACAGAACTACCCAACACACGACTTAGAACTGGCTGCAGTAGTTCACGCATTGAAGATTTGGAGACACTACTTGTATGGGGGAAAGTGTGAGATCTACACTGACCATAAGAGCCTAAAATACTTCTTCACGCAGAAGGAATTGAACATGCGTCAGAGAAGATGACTCGAATTGGTAAAAGATTACGATTGCACTATCCACTATCACCCTGGAAAGGCAAACGTAGTGGCAGACGCTTTGAGTAGAAAGGAAGATACGAGACTAAGCGTCGTTCTGACCACACAGTTACCACTAATGGGAGAACTCTCTCGATTAAACCTAGAATTTTTCACACAGTGTTGTGCAGATTCCATGGTTTATGCGTTTACCCTACAACCGACCTTACGAGAGAGGATCCTAGAAGCGCAGAAGAACGATAAATTCTTGAAGGTAATGCGTAATCGCGCTGAAGGAGGAACCATTCAGAGGTTTGTGTTGAGTACCGATGGAGCTCTAATATTCGTAACAGAATCTGTGTGCCTAAGGATGAAGGAATGAGGAACAAAATCCTGAAAGAGACACATAACACCCCTTACACCGTTCACCCCGGAGAGACGAAGATGTACCGGGGACTGAAAGAGAACTTTTGGTGGAGGGGTATGAAGAGGACGATAGCTCAATTCGTCAAAAGATGTTTAACCTGTCACGGGTTAAAGCAGATCATCAACGACCTTCAGGGTTGTTACACCCTCTGGAGATGCCAGAGTGGAAATGGGAGGACATCACTATGGATTTTGTCACCGAACTTCCGGAAACGGTGAAGAATCACGATGTCGTCTGGATTATCGTAGATAGACTTACGAAGACTGCCCACCTTATCCCTGTTAGAATGGCGTATACGTTGGACAGGCTCGCCCAACTATACATAGCAGAGATAGTCAGACTGCACGGTGTACCAGTCTCGATAGTGTCCGATAGAGACCCTCGTTTTGCCTCCAAGTTTTGGGGAAGTTTGCAACGAGCCTTGGGGACTGAATTGAAATTCAGCACCGCATACCACCCACAGACTGACGGACAATCAGAAAGAACTATCCAGACACTCGAAGATATGCTGAGAGCTTGCGCTTTAGATCTTGAAGGAAGTTGGGAAAGCCACCTACCATTGGTAGAGTTCGCTTATAACAACAGTTATCAGACGACAATACAAATGACATCGTAGCACTCTACGGGAAGAGGTGTAGACCACTAGTTTGTTGGGACGAAATTGGGATTCGAAAGATTCTCGAACCCGAACTAGTCGAAAGATCGACTGAGATATTCGTGAAGATTAAAGAGAGAATCAAGACAGCCCAGGACAGTCAGAAGTCATATGCAGACACTCGCAGAAGAGATTTACAATTCGACATTGACAAGAAAGTATTTCTCAGAGTTGCACCAATGAAAGGCCTAATTCTTTTTGGGAATTGAGGTAAACTAAAGCCGCGATACATCAGGCCACTTGGCATCCTGAACAGAGACGGGGATGTGGCTTATCGCTTAGCACTACCACCAGAGTTGTCACGAGTACATAATGTGTTCCACATATCTACACTCAGGAAATACATGAGCGATCCAAACCATGTTATTAGTCACATAGAATTGGGTCTAAGTAGTGATCTGACTTATGAAGAAGTTCCAATGGCTATCATGGGAAAGAGAAGATGAAGTCCTAATCAAGTACCCTTGATACCTAAGCAATACCTAGAAGCTGAATTTCGGGGATGAAATTCCTGTTAAGGGGGTGAGGATGTAACACCCCGTCCCGTTTTATACCTTTTATATTCCTAGAACCCTTATTTTATATTATTATCTTGTTTCTTTTAATTTTATTATTTTTGTGTGATACTGTGTAATTTAAATATATACACTATTTCAAATTCCCGAATTTGAAGAAAGGAATCGAATCTTTCAAACGAATAAAGGACTACGAGAAATTAAATATTCAAGGGTTTAAAATTAGGATTTCGATCCGTATAATTTATCGAGAATAATTCAAATGCAATTAAATATTAATCGAATTATAAAATTGTATTAATTATTAAATCGAGATTAAACTCGTAGACCAAATGATCCCTAAACCGTGTCAGACAGGAACGAAAATATCAGAATTAAAAGGTGTTAATCCTAACCACATGAATTACTTTCTTTTATGAATTAAATTAATTATAAAATTAATTACAGCCACAAGTTTTATTTTCCTTTATTAAATTAAATTATTAAATCCTTTCTAATATTTTAGGGGATACGGATTTGAAGCAATCAATATTCCAAAGTTATCAACTCCTACAAATGTGCCTTCTCAAAACCGTGTTTTCTCTCCCTCTCTCCTCAAGAAAACGCGTTTTCTCTCTCGAGAAGAGGAAGCCGTGCCTCTTCCGCCTCCTCCTCCTTGCCGATTGACGGCCACCGCTGTGCCCAAACGCCGCCATGCGCCGACGCCTCTCTCGCGCGAAAGAAGCAGTGCTGCCTCCCTCCATCTCCGTCGCGCCGCCTCTCTTCCACCGTCGCCTCAACCCCGATCGCTACTGCAATGCCGCCGCCGCTCATCCCAGCATCGCGCTGCCATCCTCTTCGCACGGCACCGCCATCATGTCGCCCAAGCGCCGCCGCCGTCCCTCCCTTCGGAAGCCGCCGTCGTCGCCTCTCTTCGGACGCTGCCGCTTCAGGGTCCACCTACTTCTTTAGGTGAGTTTCACCGTTAGCTCTTTTTCGATTAATCTATCAATTAACGGCCCCTTTTCGATTTAATCTCACAAATATCATTTTGTTTCCATTGGTGTTTAATCGATACGATGTTGCCCTCTTCGTCCTCTCCGATCGAAGCCCGAAGGACGAATCGCTACCCGGGTTTCCTGGTGAATCGGACCTCGAACCGGAGCTCGTAAGATTTTACCTTCTTCCTTCCTTTTCGTAATTCCAGAAATTATCGAGACCCTTTTTGTATCCGTATAACAAAAAACGGAGAGGATGATTTTTTTTAAACTGTGATTTTTTTCTATTTTTCTTCTTTTGTTAAAATCATATTCCGTTCTTGTTGGGTTGTACCCCTTTTGAGTTTTGAGTTGATGTTAAACAGTAAATAAGTTACCTTGAGTATGATGCTTTGAATTGTCTGCTGTTTGGGAATTAATCCCTTTAGTCTTTGGTTTGATATTATAGTGGCAGTAGTTGATGTTTTTGGATACTGTTGTTCGAACGACTTTAATATTGGGACTTTTGTGGACTGGTTTTTATCTTACAGATGTTTAGTATCACTGTTTTAGTGATATAGTACCACTGACTTGTTAATGTTAGTTTCTGTTGGATGATGACTTTCAATTGATTAAACGCTTTTGTTTTAAAACCATAGACAAAGGGAAAATCGTCTTCGCCCTCGACTCATGTTCAATATTGGTAGCAAATGAAAAACAATTTGGTAGAAAATAATACTTTTCTTTGTTTTGAAAATGACACAAGTCGATTTGGTTAATGATATTAGTATTATAGGAAAATACTTTTATTCAATTTATTTTGCTATGAAAAACCCCTTTTAAAACAAGTACTTCTATTAATGAGAAAAATACATATTCTATTATTCCTAGTTTTTATTATATAAGATTCTTTAATAAAATTTATTTAATAATAAAGGGAGTTTTATTTATAAAATATAATTTATATCCAATGTTCTTTTAAAATAAGAAAATGGAAATTTAGAAAGTAAGATATTAAAATGGAACTTTTATTATATTAATATTATTTAAATAAATTTTTTATTCTTTAATTATTTTCAAGAAAAATAATTATGTATATACTTTTAAAATTATAAAAGGATTTTATAAAAGGAAAAAGGAAATTAAAATATTGTTTTTGTAGAAATTGAAATATACATACAACAAGGAAATTAGTAAGTACACCCACCAATACACCACCACTTAGAAAGGGGGGCGTATTTACCAAAATAGGGTGTGACCTTTGAAAGTAAGTCTATTCAATAGGTTTATAAGATAACAACCTCCTTAATTCTCGTAACACAAACTCTCAAGTTTTCCTAATAATTCAAAGGTCAACTTTTAATTAAATGATTTCATATTAGGACTCTGTGCTAATCGAAATACGCACGAGGGATCCAACCTTCTGTTTGAACATCGTTCACGGGACCCGGAGCAAACAGGTGGGTGATGATCGGTTGATCGATCTGCTTATAATACATTGTGCTGGTATTTTCTGAACTCGACTAATCAAACCTAAAACGATTAATCCAACATAAATGTATCCCTATTATATAACTGTTTGAATTACGTGATATAATCGTATGTGATACGAAATACCTGTTGTTAAATCCAAATCAATCACTGTTGCATGACTAAGGGCGTATGTGAGCATGAATCAATTTGATTGCAAATCGAGGAATTTTCCCTCCATGTTTTTAAATGTCAGTTTTATAAAAGGACGGAATGTCAGTAAGTACGGAGCTGTGGTACGGGTATTAAATCCAACCTCCGGGGAGCTGTCGAGGACGCCCCCAGAATCAAGGTTGTTGATTCAAACAGATCTGGTCCCCGGGTCAGACGCCTACATTGCGTTATTCTATTTTGTCAGTGGTTGGAAGGAGTAAGGTTTTTGGAAGTGGAACAAGTCGAGTATGGTCGTACGAAAATGGTTTGGAAGAGATTTACAATATGTGGAAAGTGATTTTGGCAGATTGGGCCGATACGTGAAAATGGTTTTGGGCTCTGCCCCCTTAATGTGAATCAACTTGTGATATATCAATTATGTGAATGTGAAACCTGTTATGCCCAATTAATTATTACGTGAGCTTGTTAGTTCTGTGATATATGTTATTCATATTTATATATCAACTGCTTAAATAAATTATATATTTTCTCAATGAGTATACTTTAACATATTTCGGATTTACCAATCCCATGACGTTGCAAATCACCCATACGTGAGAATTCAAATCTCACGCCCCCCCTCTTTTTACAACCCTTGCAGATTATGATTTCGTGGAGTAAGGACAGTAATAGAGACGACACGGAGTTCCCCACTTAAGTAAAATGTTACTGTTAAATACTAAGCTTTATATTCATATATATATATATATATGTCTGATATACTTATTTAAATATTACACTCATTTCTTCCGCTGCATAAAACTCATCTCTTATTTTATCATCCCTTTTTATATCAAAAATTTTATAGTTCGGATTTTAGTCACAAGTGGCACCTCGAATCTGAGATATTTATGTGTTTTGGATTCGGGGCGTTACAGATACATGGCAGAAAAAATGCACCGGAAGTGGTGAACTATACATTAGTCAATTTCGGTGCAGTGTGTTGCTCATGCTCCTAATATAGAACAACAAATTAATCTTGCTCCTAATATTGTATAAAAAAATTAGATGCACAAATTAAAGGGTAGGTCACCATGTATTAGGAAGAAAACAATCTTGGTGTGTGACATGAATGGCAGGAGCATGATGTTTGCTATGGCCGAAGTGTTATTATATATTGGTGTCTACTGTCTCCTGATATTAAATTGTTTTATAGTGATGAATGTTGTTTTTATCCTTAATTTTGATGTCTACATAAAATAATCCCCTGTATAATTTTAACTAAACAATTACACTTTCCCATTGTTAATGTACATTAATAATTTGTGCTATGTATTCAATGTTTTTAAGTCTTTATTGGGCATTCTTATTTTTTGGAATGTTAATTTCGATTCATTATTGGGATTTGTATCGTGGTTATTGTTTAATTTATAATTGAGTAGATAAATTGATATTAGGGATTTAACTTTTCAATGTTTTGACTTTTGTCCTTCAATCTTAATAATTTAGTGTCTATTGATATTAAATCCTCCTTAAAGATAGCTGTTATTCTAAAGGTGTAATTATAATTTAATCTCTATTGATAATTTAGTGTCCCTTGAAAATAATCCGTAGATGGTCCTATTAACTTCTATTATGGTTCAACAAATGTGTTACAATGTTTCCATAATAATTAATGTTAATCATTCGTTTGAGGTTCGCGAACAGTCCTACAAATTTACTCATTCCCCTTGGATCATTCAAATTTATTTATTCCTCCGGGGCCAAAAAATTCAATTCTCTTTTGATCAAAAGTGTTGGAAAACCAAAAAAAAAAAAAATGGAACTAAATGTGACGTTTAAAGGATTATTCATAAATGGAGTCATTTATATTGGACCAATGGTATTAAGAAATTAATGTCTCTTGATAATTTAGTGTCCCTTAATATTAAATTCCCCTTAGTATTTGTTAGGTCCTAAAATAGTCTATATCTAAAAAGGTCCTGGAATGGGCTATGATCAACTAATTTGTGTAATTACTTCTATTCATTACCTGATTAATTTTTAAAAAAATATAGTGCATGGCATGAATGTGCCATATAGATGATTATTTTTAAATGGATTCATTTATATTAGTAAGATAACGATTTTAGTGCATGGCATGAATGGCAGGAGCATGATGGGTTCCTATATCTAAAATGGACCTGGAATAGGCTATGATCAACTAATTTGTGTAATTACTTCTATTCATTAATTGATTAATATTTAAAAAATATAGTGTATGCCATGAATATGAGTTATAAAAAAATCAATTCTCTTTTGATCAAGAGTCTTGGAAAATTATGGGACTAAATTGTGCCGTTTAAAGGATTTTTTTAAATAGAATTATTTATATTGGACCAATGGTATAAATTAAGTTCTAATTGACTTTGTAAAAGGTATGTAACCATGTATTATGAAGAAAACAATTTTAGTCCATGACATGGATGGCAAGAGCATGAAGGGTGCTATGACAAGGGTGTAGTTATAATTTAATGTGTCTTGATAATTTAGTGTCCCTTAATATTGTATTCCCCTTGATAAAGGATGCTATGACAAAGGTGTAATGATGATGGTGTCCTTAATATTAAATTATATCTGAAATGTGTTTTTAAAAATTCAACAAATGTGGGTGACTGTTGGGGGCGACAACATTAATATAATGATGATGAATTATCTGGTTACCAATACTTTTAAAAAACATGCGCCAAGTTTTTAAAGCGGAATACTAAAATTCTTGAAAAATATTGTGTTAAAAATTCCTAAATTAGCTCTAAAATATTTTTAATGTACTAACGACGTACTGTATATTGGATCATTTGTGTTTTACCATGTAATTGGTCAACTTAAATTTTTTATAAAATAGTGCATTGAAAATTTTGAAATTAGTCCTAAAATATTTTTAAATATTAATTTCTCTCATGATAGAGATATGTATAATGGAGGAGATATCATTCATTTTGTATTGATGTATCTTATAATTATAATAACAAATTAATGTGAGGTGATTATAATTAATGATAATGATGTAGCCTTTTAACTGTAGTTAATGATCATTATAATAATTTATAATTGTAATTAAAGTGATGTAATTATAATTAATGATGATGATGATGTAACTTTTTAATTATAATTATAATGATTTATAAATGTAATTAATATTATAATAATACATTAAAGAGAGGTAATTATAATTTATTATAATGATATGACGTATAAATATAATTAAAAATATAGTATGAATTTAAACCCTATCAATGTCCAATTTCATTTTCATATTACATGTAACAATGACTCTTTAATGTATAATTATAAATAATTATATAAATTTTTTGTTATCCGAGATTAGTCCTAAAATGATCAATAATATAATAGCTTCTATTTTTGT
This sequence comes from Ballota nigra, assembly GCA_947034835.1. Taxonomy (NCBI): domain Eukaryota; kingdom Viridiplantae; phylum Streptophyta; class Magnoliopsida; order Lamiales; family Lamiaceae; genus Ballota; species Ballota nigra. Next base: position 46,784,711 of record OX344722.1, read on the forward strand.
GTTTTCCAATGGTCCTATTATAAGAAAATTCGATTAACTTTTGTGTATTCCGAAATTGGTCCTAAAATTAGTCCGCATAGTTTTTGCAAAATTATTATTCTTTTGATATCAATATTCATTCACATAATTCTTGGTGTTAACTCATGATGTTTGGTCCCATATTTTTTTTTTCTTTTCTTTTCAAGTTTGGTACCATGCATTAATTTTCCCGATAAACCTTTATCATATATTATGTTTTTTAAATGTTCCTAAAATATCTACAGTATTGACTACAAATTTCTCTTAAATATATACTGGAATTTCGTCCAAGATTGTTGTCTTTTAAATTGATGCCGAATACTGTTCTATTGAATTAGCGGTCTCTTCGATATTATGTGGAAGACTAAAATTGTTAACAAATATAGTGTTAAAAATTCCAAATAGCTCTAAATTATTCCTAAAATATTTGATATTCCTAAAATGTGCGCCAATTTTTGGAACTGGACCGAAATTGGTCCTATGGGATATTCTAAAAAACATGCACCGAGTTTTTAAAGCGGAAGACTAAAATTCTTGAAAAATATTATATCAAAAATTCCTAAATTAGTTCTAAAATATTTTTAATGTTCTAACAAAGTTTTGTATTTTGGATAATTTGTGTTTTACTATGTAATTGGTCAACTTAAAATTCTTAAAAAATATTGTGTTGAAAATTTTGAAACTAGCTATCCTAAAATATTTTTGATGTAATAAATTCTCTCATTATATAGATATGTATTATGTAGGAGATAACATTAATTTTGTATTGAGGTAATTATAATAATATAATAACTTCTATTAACTTTTATGTTTTTTGAAATTGGTCTTTTAATTATAATTAATAATTATTATAATATTTTTTAATTGTAATTGATATTATAATGATACATAAAAGAGTGGTAATTATAATTAATTAGAATGATGTGACATATAATTATAACTAAAATCATAAACTTTTGTGTTATCCGAAATTAGTCCTAAAATGATCAATAATATAATAGCTTCTATTAACTTTTGTATTTTCTGAATTTGGTCCTAATACAATAACATCTACGGATTTCTAGCAATTGTTTTCTATTTATTTTTTTAGCTAATGTCTCTTCGGTATTGTGTTAAAAATCTTTAAAAATATTGTGTTAAAAAATTCAAAATTAGTCCTAGATTATTAATAAAATATAGGATATTCCTAAAATGTCCGCCGAGTTTTTAAATTAGTCCAGAATTAGTCCTATAGGATATTCCTAAAAATGCACATCGAGTTTTTAAAGCGGAAGACTAAAATTCTTAAACAAGTTGTGTTAAAAATTCTGAATTTAGTCCTAAAATCTTTATAATATAATAACTTCTCTCATTATGCTTTTGAAATATTCCTAAAATATCTTTAGGGTAATAATGCAACTTATGCATTCTTCTGGTATTTGACTATAACTATTTATGGGACCAAATTTGAAAAAATTACGGGACCTAAAATATCTTAAGAATGAATATTGTTGCATACTCTCTGTTCTCATGGGACCAAAATAAAAATTATAAGGGAAATTTTGTTATTTTAGGACACTACCTTATGATTGTTTGTAAAAATAGGACACTATCTTTGCGGCCTTGCAAAATTGAGAAAATATATTTACGAACATGCAAAAAAAATTATTTCTTTCTTATATGAGTTAATTTAGATATAAGTTATAAGATATGATATATTGTATACAATTCAATTCATAGTTATGATATTATTGGCTATAGATTAGAAACATGATTAACATCATCTTGGTATTACGTATTTTAACATTAAAATATTAGTATTGAGTGTATGTTTTGGAATTAAATTATTTCATATATGAACAACTTATAAGTATTTTTAGATACATTTTACTTTAACCAATTAATGTTCTTTAAATTAAAATTAATACTCTTCGTTACCATCAGCTAAATTGGCTGTAACGGAAAAATTGTTTATTTAGGACACTATTTTTATGACTGTTTGTTCAACTAGAATACTATTTTTGCGAGCTTGCAAGATTGATATAATATATTTACGAACTTCCAAAATTAATTAGGACAATATATTTACAAACTTGCAAAAATAAGACTCTCTTTTTTGTTTTGTCCAATTTAGTCCAAATTTTATAAAATATGGGTCGAATAAAGTTCGATTATAATATGCCAAAGAATGTTAATACATTTGCCAAAAGTAAATAATTAATAATTAGATAACCAAATTAATAAAAATATATTTATATATTTTTAAAAATAAAATCTAATAATTTTTTGTCGAAACCCACGAAGTTCGCGGGGATTGTACTAGTTTAGTATGATGATTATGTCAGGAGAGTAGTATGATTAGGTTAGGTAAGTGTATTAATTTTAGTTTAATATTTTAAATAATATTATAAGTTTTAATATTTTAGTTTAGTAGTTTTAATTTAGTATTATTAAATGTTGTTACTAATGAGTGGACAAGGCAGTGCCAGTGGCAGTCAGCCCCCGATGGATCAGGGAACGGCTCGAGGAGGGAGGAGATGACGAACTGCACTCAGACCCGAGGTTGTGCCGGTTGTCTAGCCGAGGTCTCTATCACGGGCCTCTTCACAGCCTGGTGAGGGCTCCTCCTCCTTACAACAGGCTCCTCCTCCTCACAACAGGCTCATGAGGGCTCATCCTCCTCCTGCCAGCATCAGGTTATTCACAACCAGAAGACCGTTCAGTGCCACGGTTCAACATAAATTTTAATATTTTATACTCAATTTTTTATTAAAAACTAATTATATTTACTAACTTTGAAGTTTTAATTTTACAGTTGGATTTCGGGTCACGAGGCTGGTGCTCAGTTGCTGGGGCGGGTTCAGAATTTGATATTGGGGTGGGCTATAAACTCTAAAATTGTACCTTATGAGACTTCAAAACATATTCCTCTATTTCAAGAAGATAGTCCATATTTCTTTTTGGGATTGTACCAAATTATAGTCATTTTTATATTTAAAATGCGTAAAATATTCAAAATACCCCTATTTATTTTATCATTATTGTTTCTGTATTCAATCAAGAATTTACAAGTAAAATAAAAAAATTCAAAGTCAAACATAATAAAAATTTTTTTTATTGAATTATGTAAAATTCTAAATATGATTATCTTTGTAGGATATAGGGAGTAAAATATATCTATAATTGAGTCTATGTCTATATATTTAACAAATCTCCCTAGCCTAATAACTTCAAATTTTATGACCTACTTAATATAATTGAATTACTAATTTACTAATTAAAAAGATTTTTTTTAATTTGAATAAACAAGGTACAAATACTAATAATATCTTCAACGAGTAATATATCAATAAAATAATAAATAAGCAGAAAAAATTAAGTAATTCTAAGAAATTCATAACCTTGAATAAAGTAATGAGAAATTTTTAGAGATTTCACAGTTGAAAGAAAGTTGCTCCTTATTGATGAATAAAGTAATGTGTTCTCACCTTTCAATATTTTATACTCCCTCGTCTTCATTATAAATAATATTTTGAGTATTCATTTAATTTGCAAATTAAATGACGTCTCATACTTTTCAATATAAATTATTGATTTTTTTCTAAACTACCTTTAAAATTATTAAAATATTAAGATAAATGTGATACTCTATTGAAAAAGAAAAAATATTCATTAAGAGTATAATATTTTTTTAAATATAGGTGCATTAATCTATAATTAGATGGGAGTACTTTTATTTTGAAAAAGGAAAAAATATTGAGAGTGGAGTCAAGACGCAGCAATGAGCAGCACCAATCATAATTCGAATCGATGAAGAAGAGTGGATACATGTCTTGATTTCTTTGCCCATTGTGTGCCATGAGTTTTATTCCAATGGGCTTTCATAACTTTATTTTAGGGTGGGCTTAGTTTACCAAATTACCTTAAGGCATATATGTACATAGGTAACTATTTTGGGTTTGCACTGGTCTTAAGCCCAGTGTTGCTCTAAGGTAAATACGCCCCTGCTCAGTTGTTCAAGGCCCAGTGGATTTGAGCCCACCGATTTCAACTGGATGATAGTGCCTGAGCTGAGAAAACAGGTCTACTTTGAGAAATTTAAGGTATTAACTAATTAGTTATTTACATAATTATTAATATCAACTATATAAACTAACATTTACATTTAAATATAATTGCAGAAATAATGTGACTGCGCAACGGAGCATGGTGATCAGATTTGGAGGAACTTTTGTAACACCCCGTCCCGTTCTGTACCATTTTTCTTTATTAGAAACCTTATTTTATTTTCTTATCTTTGTTTCTTTTAATTTTATTATTTTGTGTATTATAGTGTAATTTAAATATATACACTTTTATAAATTCCCCAATTCGAAGAAAGGAATCGAATATTTCAAAACGGATAAGGGACTACGAGAAATTAAATAATCAAGTTTAAGTTAAGGATTTCGATCCGTATAATTTATTGATAAAAATATATAAGTATAATTAAAATACAATAAAATATTAATCTCAAAACTGTATTAATTTCCAATTTCAAATTAAGTGAGAAACAAACAGCCCTTGATAGGATTCTTAGCTAGTAAAATTAAATCCCATGAAAATCTTCTCTCTTTAATTATCAGCCGTTAGTTTCTTTTCTTTAAATTAATTAATTAATTTTAGTAAATATCCATATAAGATACGGATTTCAACTCCAGAGAAATTAGTTATCAGTTTTCACAAATCCGTCTTCTCTCTTCCCTTAAGCGCGTACGCAGTAATACCTCTTCTCAATCAATTATTTTTCCCCCAACATTTTTCTCTCTCTACTAAGGATATGAAAATCCTCCCCCTTCTCTCTAGAAAACCACCGCCTCCAGCTTCTCCCTTCGCCGATCGACGCCGCCGCGATCAGACGCAACCGCCGCCCTCTGATCGTCCGCCTCCCCTTCCTCTTTCGCGTTGCACCACCGAGCAGCACACAGCCGCCGTGGTCTTCTTCAGACAAGCGCTGCCTCGCGCTGCTTGACGCCATTCGACGTCGATCACCAGCGCCGCCGCCTGGTCTCGCCCCTCTCTCAGCCAGAGCACCGCCGCTTGCCCGTCCCTCTCTCTCGATCGGAGCAGCACCGCCGTCCTCTCCCTTCGACGCCGCTTCACTACTCAGCGCCGTCGTCGCTCCTCTTCCGCCGTCGAACGCCACCGCCGTCCGCCTTTACTCCTTGAAGATGTCGCCCTTTCCGTCCTTTTCCATTGAAGCTCGGAGGATGAGACACTGCCCGTAATTTTCGAAAAATCCAGAACGACGCCGTTAGACCGCCCGCTTAACCGAACGAATCCTTACACGCGCCGTTAGGCTGCCTGTTTACCTCCTCAAACTAGGACTCGTAAGATTACAAGTCTTTTTCTCCCTATTTCTTTCGTAATTTCCGGTTTGGGAATAAGACTATTTTGGTTAATCTTGTAAGAAGGAATTAGAGGTATACTGATTTTGGTTTGTTGATGTAAAACTTCCACGGTAGGTTTTAGTCCAAAGCAGTGGACATGGTTTTGTATTGATGGTATAGTCTTTTAGTGTTATTGAATTTATTGTTTAGTATTGGTTGGTTTAGCTGGTTAGTATTATTGGTCTAGTTGTATGGTATTATTAGCGAGATGAATTAGTTTTGTTGGATTACCTGATGTTATGGTGATATTGAGAAGATTAATTAGTTTGGTTTGGTTTCCCCTGCTACTGTTCGAATTAGGAGTAAAGGGAAACTTTATTTTTCTTTAAATCATTGTTCTTGTTTCTTTAGGAAAGGACTAGTACTATTGGGTTTTAAAAGAGGTACTTTAGTTATTAAAATTATTATATTAGTTGAATCTAGAAAAAGGAACGAAAAAGATAAGTCAAGTTACATCCAAATTAGTAACAATGAAAAGAGTTATTTTTGGAAATTAATATAAGTCTTTTGTTTTAAAAGTAACACTAATCAACTTTGGAAGTATTATTAATAGTAGGAAAAGAAGAATATATTTATATATTATTTTAGTTTTATAATACAGACTTCTTCAAGTCAAAGTTTAATTAAAAAGATTAATAAAGAGGTTTTTCTTATAAAAATATAATTATACTCAAGAGTTCTTTTAAAATAAAATATAGATTTTAGAAAGAATAATATTAAACTTGAAACTTTTATTATATTAATATATTATTTAAATAAATTTCTTTTTCTTTTAATTATTTTCAAGAAAAATATTAGATGGATATACTTTTAAGTATCAAAGCCTTTAGTTATAAAAGTCTAAGATATTAAGAGATTGTTTTATAAATATCAAAATAGTCATACAACAAGGAAATTAGTAAGTACACTCCCCCAATGCACCACCCTTTTCGAAGTGGTGTATTTACCAAGATAATATGTGTTTTTAAGTAGGTCTTTTTTCAATAGGTCTATAAGATAACGACTTCCTCGATTCTCGTAACTCAAACTCTCAAGTGTTCCTATTAATTCAAAGGTCAACTTTTAATCAAATGGTTTCGTAGTAGGATTATGTGCTAATCGGAATACGCACGAGGGATCCGACCTTCTGTTTGTATGTCACTCTCGGGACGTCTCTACAACGCGAATTATCTTCCAAGGGAATTTCAAGACAATTGTAACTTAGCTATAAAGTTAACAGGTGGGTGATGATCGGTTGATTGATCTGCTAATAATAATGTTGTGCCGGTATTTCCTGAACTCGACTAAATCAATCTAAAACAATTAATCCAACATAAATGTAACACCTATTATATAACTGTTTGAATTATGTGATATGACTATATATGATATATAATGCCTGTTGTTTTGTAAATCGATCACCATTGTATGATTAACTACCTTATGTGAGCATGAATCAGTTCAGTTGTCAATCAAGTAATTTCCTCTGTAAAGTTTGATGTGTCAGTTTTATGGAAAGTCAGTAAGTACGGAGTTGGGATCGAGTTTTTAATCCAACCTCCGGGGAGCTGTCGGGGACGCCCTCGGAATGTAGGTTGTTGATTCAAACATATCTGGTCCCCGGGTCAGCCACCTACGTTGCGCACTGAGAATAAGGTCATTGATGGTTTGCTATTATTTTGAGGGTTGTTGTGGTTGGATGGAGTAAGTTTGTTGTGGTTGGAAGGAGTAAGTTTGTTGTGGTTGAAAAGAGTAAGTGTTGGAAGTGGAATGGTCGTACGAATATGGTTTGGCAGTTTGTGACAATACGTGAATATGATTTTGGGCTTTGCCCTAATGTGAACCAACTTGTGCTATCTCAATTATACTATGTGAAATGTATTAATGCGGATCAACCGTTACTTCTGTGATATATCGTAATCATGTTTATATGTGAAAATGATTAAATAGAATAAACACTTTATTAATGAGTATAACTTAATACATTTCGGATTTACCAATCTCATGACGTTGCAAATCACCCATACGTGAGAATTCAAATCTCACGCCCCATTTTTTACAACCCTTGCAGATTATGATTTAGTGGAGCAAGGACAGTAATAGAGACGACACGGAGTTCCCCGCTTAAATAAAACGTTACTGTTAATACTATGTTTTATGTACACATATATGTGTGTGAGATACTTATTAAAATTATTCTACTTATTTTTTCCGCTGCCCAATGCGTCGTGGTGAATTACGTACCACACGTGTTTTCAGTGCTAACATTGTGTTAATTTGGTTAAATCCGGTTATATTTTTATAACTTTCTCACACCTATACATATCGTAACAATATTATTCTTTTTCGATCAGAACCACCTTTAGAATGACACCAGGATGTAGACGTGGACGACCCCGCGTTAACCCTATTCCTGTACCAATGGATCCTATAGAACAGAACCCACCACCTCAGGCTGAACCTGAGCCACCTCAGCAACCCGCGCCAGGAAATGTCTGGAACTACTATGAGAATTGAGGGCCGAATTAGAAGTTTACCCCTTATGCTAAACAATCACTTAGTAGAGTCCGACCTTCACATCCTTGAGATGAAAATCTTTGACATAATCTTAGGCACTGACTGGTTAACAAAGGACAAAGCGATAATAAAATGCGCAGAATGAGAGATCGACCTCGAAACCCTTAATGGTCAACGCTTCACCTTTTGTGAAATCAAGACCAAGAAGGAAACCCGAGTAATATCAGCAATCCAAGATGCTGCAATATTAAGAAAAGAGGAATGCCAAACTTACCTCGTCCACATCTCAGCAGGAGAGAAAGACGACAAGTTACGCATCAAGGTGCCAATTGTGGATGGATATCTTGACGTGTTCCCCGAGGAATTAATCGGGTTGCCTCCGTATGGTCAGATAGAATTCTCCATCGACTTGATACCTGGGGCAGCACCAGTATCTAAAGCACTCTATTGAATGGCACCAAAGGAGTTAGAAGAACTGAAGGAACAACTGCAAGGCTTGCTTGAAAAGAAGTTCATCAGGCCTAGTGTATCACCATGGGGAGCACCGATATATTTTATTGCATGCATCATTCCATATCAGCCAATTTTCAAAAAAAAAAATCCATATCAGCCTTATATCTTGCAATTGCATACTTAACAGTTCCCTAACTTTATAAAATGTTAATGGGAATTCTTTACAGTTAAAATTATTATTTCGCTACATAGTTACTCTCAGAGAATTTCCAAGTATTTCTACGAGCACTAAACTCTGAAACCCAAGAAAAACATTTTGCAAGAAAGAGTTCGAACTTGTAGAGAGGTGTGAAATTAAATTATTTAATTATTTATACTATACCCCCTCTCACTCATGGGCCGAACTCAATTTTTCCTCTTTGGGGGAATCCAATGAGTATACAATTTAATATGGGTAGAGTTGCTTTCAGCGAGAATCGAACCCAATATTTTTATTAGAGGCGTGAGCCTTTTGGTACCACGAAAGAATTATGCCTCATCTAAAAGTCGAATTTATAGAGAGGTGTGAAATTAATCCATATAATTATTTCCCTTAACTAGAAAATTTGATTTCAACCTTGTGTTGGTAATAATTTGATACACTGAGAAGGTCAAATATTTACTTTGAAATACTCCCCCCAATTTTAAGGTATAATTAACATTTTGTCAAATCGGTAGTTCCAAGGTAGGTTTAACATTTCTATTTTAGGAAAGTTTACAATCACACAACACTTAACAACTATCCCTATTTTACACTCTCTCTCTATTTTTTTAATTTCACAATTTTACAATAAATAAAATATTTCTTAAAATCTGTGTCCAACTCCCCAAATGATAAGATCAACAATATTATTGAAGTAAGACAAGTCTGTGTTGAAAGAGAAGCACTAAATTCAGGTACCTTAAGACCTTCATCGATCTCTTGTCCGTTCTAAACCTCTACAAGCAACTACTGAATTGATCTGTCATCCGAGTCTTGTACGACACCTCCCGATCTGTCTGTGTACTCTAAGCTTGATCATCTCTTTTGCGGAACGGGACGAAAGTAGTCCAACAGACGCCTTAAAACAAACGAGCCCAAGTAGTAGGCTCCAAAAATAAGCCGATTTCTCGCATACCCATAATAACGTCACAAACTACCATCAACCACCCATCTCTAAAAATATAAGAGAAGATCGTGTTATCAAATCCCTTACTCATAGGTATATTTGCTTTTTAATTAGCAAAGTCGCATTTTGCTTTCTAAATCCTAATGCTTTCAAAATCCAATTATTTGACTTTTGTATGTATTTTAAACCATATTTGGTCGCATAACTAATACAAGAAAAATGACATTTAATTACAAATATTTTATCATAAACTTTTTCTAGTTAAAAGTCCTTAATAACAGAAAATGACCTTTAATAATACAATCATCCTACATTAAAAACAAAACACACTTCGGGAAGTAGGATGTGTTGGTATTATGGTTGATGGTAGAAAACTAGATGACAAATCTACTGGATAAAAATAGTTTTGGTCCCGTAACTTCTTTGTTTTTTGCAAACCGTAAATTTTACGGGACTAAAATGGTGTTTTTTTTTTTTTACTATTTTGGGACGACTTGCAAAAAAAGTGAAAATTAAAAAACCAAAATATTTTTAGCTATGAAATCTAGAATTTCAAAATCCTGATAAATATTGATAATATGTATTTGTATAGATATTTTAAGTTGGGTTCAATATAACATTATGTCAGTCAAGTTTGTAAGAATAGATGATGTCTTATTATTATATTATACTCCCTCCGTCCCAAGACTATCTTCACATATTGGTTTGGCACGGGTATTAAGAAAAATCTATTTTATTGAGTGTTAAACCAATAAGAGTGAATGCTTTTGCTTTTTAGTGTATAAAGTAGTTAAATATGGATATTTATATTGAGTTTTGTTTCCTTCTTAAGGGTGTGAAGATAGAGTTGGGACAAACCAAAATAGAAAGTGTGAAGATAGAGTTGGGACGGAGTGAGTATATTTTTGAGATATTTTGTGTCAATTGTGTAAGAATCACTACAAAAAAGACGGTGTTTAACGACGGAAATTTTGCGACGGCCACATATCCGTCGCAAATTTAGTGTATTTGCGACGGATTTTGGTCAGCCGTAGAAAAAAATGAAAATTTGCGACGGCTTTGTACAGCCGTCGCAAAATGTAGTGTTTTGCGACAGGCATGTCCGTCGCAAAATCTAGGCCCCACCACCTTCGTTGTACATCGGCAAAATTTGCGATGGATAAGTCGTCGCAAAGTCAAAATTGAAATTTGCGACGGTCTTTTCCGTCGCAAAATGACCCGCTTAAAAATGACCGTTCGGGAAACGGACCATTTGACTGAATTTGCGACGGAGATGTTCGTCGCAAATTTTAACTTCGAATTTGCGACGGTCCTACCCGTCGCAAAACTGACCCGGTTTTGCGTGACTTTTCGGGAAACATCACGTTTGACTGATTTGCGACGGACTGTCGGTCGCAAAATTTTAATTTACAAATTTGCGACGGATAAGCCGTCGCAAATAACAAAAAACGACGCTGTTTTGGAGTTTAACTGACGCAATTTGCGACGGACGCCTGCCCGTCGCAATTTTTTTCCCCCTTATAAAAGCACCGATGCAGACGGAGAAATAGAGAGAAGAAGAAGAGGAAAAAGAGAGGGAAATGAAGGAGAAGTCGAGTGCAGTCGCAGTAGAGTCAATCCGTCCCCACCGAGTGCTCGTTTCTTCATTAAATCGTAAGTTTTCTTCATTTTTATCGTTTAAAATTTAATTTCAAAGCATGTTTATAGTTTGTTAAGTTTAGAATTGATTTTAGTTGAATTGTTAAGTTTATATTATATTTTTAATTTTAGTTTAATAGTTTTACAAAATAATATTAGTTGATTGATTTTAATTTAGTTGAGTAGGTAGTTTGAATTATATTAGTTGTTTGATTTTAGTTTAATGATTTTTAATAATATTAGTTGCTTGATTTAAGTTTAATAATTTTACAAAATAATATTAGTTGATTGATTTTAATTTAGTTGATCGAATTTAGTTGAGTATGTAGTTTGAATTATGTATTAGTTGTTTGATTTTAGTTTAATGATTTTAAATAATATTAGTTGCTTGATTTAAGTTTAATAATTTTACAAAATAATATTAGTTGACTGATTTTAATTTTAGTTGATCGAATTTAGTTGAGTAGTTAGTTTGAATTATGTATTAGTTGTTTGATTTTAGTTTAATAATTTTAAATAATATTAGTTGCTTGATTTAAGTTTAATAATTTTACAAAATAATGTTAGTTGATTGATTTTAATTTAGTTGATCGAACTTAGTTGAGTAGGTTGTTTGAATTATGTATTAGTTGTTTGATTTTAGTTTAATGATTTTACAAAATAATATTAGTTGATTGATTTTAATTTAGTTGAGTAGGTAGTTTGAATTATGTATTAGTTGTTTGATTTTAGGTTAATGATTTTAAATAATATTAGTTGCTTGATTTAAGTTTAATAATTTTACAAAATAATATTAGTTGATTGGTTTTAATTTAGTTGATCGAATTTAGTTGAGTAGGTAGTTTGAATTATGTATTAGTTGTTTTAGTTGAGTAATTTGAATAATATTAGTTGTTTGATTTTAGTTTAGTAATATTAGTGAATAATATATAAGTATTTCGAATAATATTCGTGAATTTTGTTATAGATGAGCGGACAAGGCAGTGGCAATGACAGTCAGCAGCCTCTGAGGGATGAGGAGGCGAGTCGAGGAGGGCAATGACAGTGACAATTTTGAAATACTATTTTGTAGTATCATTCCCGATCACAAGGTTTCCGCCATTATTACAGAGATAATGAGGGATAATCTAGAGGAGAACGCAATGAAGTTCAAACTCGTCTCGTCGCAGCGGAAGCAGTACTACTTGGATGAGTTTCGGGTATATATATGCAAATATTTTTAACCAATTAGTTGGTTAAAAATATTTGCTTATATATACCCGAAACTCATCCAAGTAGTACTGCTTCCGCTGCGACGAGACGAGTTTGAACTTCATTGCGTTCTCCTCTAGATTATCCCTCATTATCTCTGTAATAATGGCGGAAACCTTGTGACCGGGAATGATACTACAAAATAGTATTTCAACAAAGATATTACTAATTCAGTGTTAATTAATTAATTACTTGTAGCAAACATATACATGATCTTAGATCATGTTGTTCTATTATTACCTCGTGAGTTTCATTTATATACCTCGTGGGTTTCATTTATATACCTCGTGAGTTTCATTTATATACCTCGTGAGTTTCATTTAAATGACCACAACATTTATAAAAACAAGTGAGAAACGAAAATGAATTAATTTGGTGAATTTTGAAAAAAAAAATGAGTCAATTTGGATACATATACAATTAATTGTGTACAAATGAACGAATTATAAATTTAAGCGGGAGTTGAAATAAATAATTTTACAGAAATAATAAAAATTAAATGGCCCCGACATTTATAAAAACAAGTTAGAAACGAAAATGAATTAATTTGGTGAATTGTGGAAAAAAACGAGTCAATTTGGATACATATACAATTAATTGCATACAAATGAACGAATTATAATTTTAAGCGGGAGTCGAAATAAATAATTTTACAGAAATAATATAAATTAAATGGCCCCAACATTTATAAAAACAAGTTAGAAACGAAAATGAATTAATTTGGTGAATTATGAAAAAAAAAACAAGTCAATTTGGATACATATACAATTAATTGCATACAAATGAACGAATTATAATTTTAAGCGGGAGTCGAAATAAATAATTTTACCAAACTAATAAAAATTAAATGGCCACAACATTTATAAAAACAAGTGAGAAACAAAAATGAATTAATTTGGTGAATTATAGAAAAAAAATGAGTCAATTTGGATACATATACAATTAATTGCGTACAAATGAACGAATTATAAAATTATGCATTGTCGAAATAAATAATTTTACAAAATAAAAAAAATAGTTGGGCAAAATATTTTAATAAACAACTTAGATACGAAAAGAACTTAATTTGGTGAATTATAAAAAAATGACTTAATTTGAATACATATACAATTAATTGCATAAAAATGAACGAAAGTAGCTTGTGCCCTAGTGGCGCGCGCCCCCTCCTCTTGCACAAGAGGTCCCGTGTTCGATTCCCCTTGGACGCAAAAATGGATTAATTGTTCAAGGCCTAATAAGACTAATATAGAAGGTGGGCCGCATATAACAAGGAATGGGCCGGGTGGCCCAGTGGTCCGCGCTCGCCCCGCCCGCCCCGGGTGCCCGGGCTCGAACCACGCGAGCGACTTTTTTTGTATAGGCTCGGTAATTTGCGACGGCCAAATTCCGTCGCAAATATTGAATTTTGCGACGGAAAACAGCCCGTCGCAAATTATAACAGATAAAAATAAAAAAATATATATATAAACATTTGCGACGGAATGTGGCCGTCGCAAATGTTGTTGACCCAATCGGGTCTAACCTGAAAGATTTGCGATGGACTACAGTTCGTCGCAAATCCTGTGCGACCCGGCCGGGTCTGACCCGCCAATTTTGCGACCGATTTATCCGTCGTTAATTTGCGACGGACGGTAAAATCCGTCGCAAAAATTAGCTACGGCTGTTTTAGGAACGGATACCTGTCCGTCGCAAATTCCGTCGTAAAACAGTGTTTTTTTTTGTAATGAATGAATAGATTTTTTAGCAGTGATTCGATGTGGTTGGATATTAAAACTCGAATTTTGAATCTCATAATAAAACAAGATGGGAAACATAAGATCGCGCAAGAAAATCCCATTACAAACATACAGATTGTGTTCACTCGTTATATTATTTTCAAAAGAGTGATACATTGGGGTCCACGCCCCCAAAATGGCTACATAATACAACATGCGGGTTTTCGTTTTCCTGATGCATGCCGGTCCAGAAAAACAAATTATTAATAATTAATACAACATGTAGATTGAAAGCATGCATCTTCTTCCGAAATTTGGAGAGTGCCAAAAATAAATTCACCAACTCTAGTGGTGGTTGTATAAATTCTCTTTTACAGCTTTTTGCTATGGCCTTAGCATGGGTAAAATATTTTTTCTGGATCATATGTAACTTTGAGGGGTGGCAAACCAAGGGCTGTAACTTTTCAAACAGGCAAAACAAAGACTCTAATTTTTTGGTCTAACAAAACAAGGACCGCAACTTTTAAAAATACCAAAACAAGGACTGTAATTTATATAAGTAGCAAGTTGAGGCCAAAATAAGTTTGGATTATACCCTCTTTTGAGCTTATTTTCCACATGAAAGTAGTGTGAGCCCCTTTTTGGGCTCAACTAATACTTGAGTTGGCGTCCAATTGACATCCAGGTGTGCGATTTGAGCCAGAAAATGGATTGGTAATCCGGGTCAATTTGGCCTCATATTGCTACTTTTAAAAAGTTATAGTCCTTGTTTTGCTACATTTCAAAGTTACGGTCCTTGTTTTGCTACTTTTAAAAGTTACAGTCCTTATTTTGCTAATTTTAAAGTTGCGGTCCTTGGTTTGCCAGTTCGAAAGTTTACGTCCTTGTTTTGCCACCACCCTAAAGTTACGGCCCTAAAACAAAATTTTACCCGCTTTAGCATCATTTGGAATTCCAAATAATCCAGACCTTGAAAATCCAAGACAGTAACCCCTCTCTCCTTTCCAAAGATTCGAAGGACTATATATAGGCATCCCATCTTTACCAAAAAGCCCTCCATCATCCTGCAATATATAGAGGGAAAGGTTCAATGTTTGGTGTTCATATTTTTCATTATTGAAAAAAGAATGGGAAAAAAAAATGATATGATGAGAAGGAAATTATTTGAAAGTTGTACCTTAAGCCATTTTAGTACTGCTGACGAATATGTTTTTTGAGTTTCTTGTTAGGAATAGATGTGTAATTATGGAGAAATAACGAGAACGAAAATAATTAAAGAACACAAAATTTGTTGATCCAAATCATCGAGAGTTGACTATGTTTGGGGGCACTATCAAGCCAAGAGATTTACTAATTTGTATGTGCATGGATTGGCTTCAATCACTCATTTTCTGATATACGATGGAGCTAGTTAAACCAAGGAAAATAAGGATCAAAATTTTGGAATAGCCTATGGCTTTGCTTAATTAATTTGGGGAATTTGGAAACAAAGAAATAACATTATTTTTAAGGATGTCAACAGTAGTGTGACTAATTGGGATTGGATTAGATATAGAGGAAGATTGAGGTTACATTATAGTTTGGCAGATTTCTTTAGGTTGAAGGCTTTGATTTTTTAGGCCGAATCTGTTTGTTTCTTTGAATTTTTCTTCTTGCAAGGGTTGAGTTGAGTAGTGGGCCAATATTTCGTAATCGGCAAAATGTGAGACTAATAACCAAGTTTTGTAACTGCTGTTTAGGTGTGAACAAAATTAAATTCATGAATAAATTTGAAATTGAATAAGGAGGGTTCTGTAGGATTTAAAAGATTCTGAAGTAGAAGATAGGATAGATTTATCAAAGTATTTTGAACTAATCGCAAACCAACTATCAAAATTTTACAAAACCGTAAAAGAAAGAGATTACACGTTGTTGAATGGCCGCCAAGATTGAGGCGAACCTTATGCAGCCGGGATCGAGGAATGAAAAACAAAATGAATTAAATCAAGTGTTGTCGGACAATGAGCTAAATATTAGTACCAAAAGAAAAATTAAAAATCAAGTGTTTCATTGCGAATATACGTACAAAAGTGGATGATAATCGTATGAGATTTTGCGTCAATGGTGTAAGAGCGGATAATTTTTTTAGAAGTGGATTGATGTGTTTGGATTTTGATTAGTCCAGTTTTAGCGTGTAATTTATGTGTTTAATTTAACTATCTTTGGAATTTTATGTCGCTATCATTTTTTAATTACTCCATTTGTAGTATCCTCATGGCTTTGATTTTATACTTTATATGAATTTCAGGTTGTTTTTCAACTTTTTAACAAAATTTGAAATGGGCCAAATTTGAATAAGCAAGTGTTTGCAAATAGATCGAGCCATTAATTTAATGATTTTTTTTGCAATTAATTTTTTTTTTTAATTATTAGTTATAAAAAGTATACAAGTTTGGCATGCCGACGGTAGACCATCAAATTTCAAATATTAATTTTTTTTAATTTTAAAATAGAACAAAACGGGAGACACAGCACTGTAATAAAAAAAAAAAAAAAAACCAACGAACATACAAATTGTGTTCTCGTTACAATATCACTTTCAAAACAGTGACACGTGGGGGTCCACTCCCCCTAAAATGGGTACATATATAATAATACAACATGTGGGGTTTTGTTTTCCTGATGCAGCCCGCGCCGGAAAAATAAATTATTATTATAACTAATACAACATGTGGATTGAAAACATAATTCTCCTTAAAAAGGTTGGAGAATTAAATTAAAAAAAAATTAACAAGTCTAGTGGTGGTTGTTTAAATTCTCTCTTTTACATCTTTTGCTATGGCTTTAGCATCATTAGAAATTCCCGATAATCCAGTCCTTGAAAATCCAACACAGTAAAGCCCCCTCTCTCCTTTCCAATGATTTGGAGGACTATTTATGGGCATCCCATCTTTACCAAAAAGCCCTCCATCATCCTGCAATATATAGGGAGAAAGGTTCGATTTTTGGTGTTCATATTTTCAAATTTTTTGAAATAAAAATGAAAAAAAGAATAAAGATTAATCGGAAGTTGTACCTTAAGCCATTTTAGTACAGTGCTTCTGTAACCGGTGGCGAATACAATTGCATCGAAGCCCTTAATCTGCCCATTGTTGAAATAAACATCATTTCCAGCAACCTTCTTGATGGATGGAAAAACCTGCCCAATATGGTATGCAAAAATGTTCATAAAATTTTATTTTACAACATATATGTATAAAATTATACAAGTATTTATTACTAGCATTTAAAAATATAAAATTTGTCTGAAAGATTCATTCAGAATAAAATTTAATTATTAGTTGATGTCTGTACGACTAAAATATCTAACGGGTGATTTAACTAGTGTCGGTGCGCCTATAGAAATTATAGTATAATGAAAAGAAAATAATTAAATTGTAAAATATGTTAATTAATTACTATTTACTACTCCCTCCAATTCATTTTAGAATGTCCGTATTATCATAAAAAGAAAGTTTTTTTTTTGTTTTCCATTTTCTCAATCTCTTTCCCAAAATGGCAAAAAATACACATATCATTTTAACTTTACCCCTTAAAAAGTTGAAATGACTCTTTTACCCTTACTTTATATACACAAAAACAACTTTATACCCATAAATACTAATAAACAACTCATTTATCAAAACTCGTGCCACTTTGAATTTGGAAAAAAAAAAAAGAATCTGAGGAAGTAATTATCAATGTGGAATAAAAACAAGTCAGTAGCTAAAGAACAAGTGTTAATAGTAATAAAGAAAATTTTCCTTTGAGAATGATATTTAATGATGGAAAATATATTAATATTTCTTTTCTTTTTGTAGGAAATCATCAATCATTTTCCTCTGACAGAAAACTTGTACGAGACCGTCTCATATATGAGACCACACAAATTAACACGCACCCTATCAAAGTGTTAATGAGTCAGTGTCCTAGTTATACATATTCTCATTGTCTCATACCATGAAACGGTCTCATACAAGAGCTAATCTTAATTTAATGATAAAAAAAAGTCAAAGTTTAATTTTCTAAAGAGATAAACATATAAGAATAGTTGATTGGATTAATAAAAAAAATTATAAACTTTAAATTAGACTGTACATGTGTGATATCATTCCTAAAAATAAGGTACAAATAAAAGGTAAAAAATTTATGGATGTATATATATCACCGTACTTTGACTTGATGCGCTCGGATTTTATCAACAGTTCCGACATCAATAGTCGGAGATCTCCCAGTTTGCTTTTTCAAATAGAAGGGTCCCTTGCTTGGTCTTATGATGCCATAACCACTAAGGTTTCCATACCTCAATTTACTCAACCCCACTACCACATTATCCACGATATTTATTGGCAAATATCGCAATAATGTCATCCCAAGTCTCACCATTTCTTTATTAACAACATGCACCTGCTCAAATAATATAATTATTCCATTAAATCAATTACTATCTCGATAATCAAACGTCAATAATTAAATATACAGTGAGAGAGAAAGTGAAATTGGTTTATACATGATATTAATTGTTTTTAATAAAGAGTATTAGTTATTTTCACGGAAGAGTATTAGTTGTTTTCATTATAGAGTCATAGTTTGTTCTTTGGTGAAAATAACGAATACCCTTCAGTAAAAAAACTAATATTCTTTAATGGTTCATGAATGAACCATTTTCATTCTATATTTTGTCAAAAAAAAATACAGGAAAGAGTTTTTATTTTTATTTTTTATCCACGGATTAGTATCCGATTCCAAAAATTAACACAGGATGGAATTAAAAATAACAATTGAAAAGAAAAAGGTTTTATATAACCATAATAGTCAATCAACGGACTTTAAAAAAATTATAATAGGATAAAATTGATAAAACTTAATAACTTACTGGACTTCGAACGACAATAGAAGTGTTAGCACCCCAATTGGACAAATCCAGGGCAATTTCCATGCCCGAATTTCCACTTCCCACAACCAAAACTCTTTTCTTGTCAAACTTATGTCCATCTTTGTACCCATTGGAATGCAGCAGCTCCCCCTTGAAGGAATCCAGGCCCGGAACCGGAGGGACATGAGGTTCGCTATTCTCCCCCGTGGCGACGACCAAAAATGGAGCAACGTACGTCTCCCTGGTCCCGGACATGATATTGTCGACCACGACGACCCAATTTCCATCCTCCTGTTCCTGTACGAACGCGGCCGATAAAACGGCACGTTGGTAGAGGGGGTTGATGTCGAGATTGTAAACGTAGTCATCGAGGTAGCGAATAAAGTCGCGTCGGGGAATGTAGGTAGGTGCATTGGAAGGATATGACAAGTGGGGTAGTTCACAGAACTGCTTCGCTAAGTGAAGCCTTAGTCTGAGGTAAGCCCTTTTTCTCCATAGCGAAGCGTGGCACTCTTCTCTCTCCAGGACAATGTTCGGAATGTTGTGCAAGTTTAGACATGCACAAGTTGCTAAACCGGCAGGGCCCGCACCAACGATTATCACTCTTGTTTCTTGCTCCATTAGATCTACTTTTAGTTTTTTGATTGATGAAAATGTTGGAATTTATAAGTGGAGAAGGATTTTAGAGCATTAAATTATAATTTCACTAACGGATCAATTTGGATATAGTTTAAATGCAACTGGAAAGTAGGGTTTATGATCGATAAAAGATAAGATCAACCAATCATATCCAATTAACTCATTGATATATATATTACCAAAAATGAAATATGATACTAGTTAGGGATCGATTTTCTATCTGTGTTTAAAAAAGAATCAAATTAAAGTGTTACGGATTATGGCATATGAATTGGTAAATTTAATTTATCGATCGATCGGTGAAGGATTTTAGATCTCATAATTCTCATTCACTATATTGGGTATATAATTGTGATTCCAAAAGAATTCTTGAATTCTCTGATTAATTGGGGACGTACGCATGCATATATTTTAATAGCAGGATCTTGTTACTAATTAACAAGGACTTGATAGAGAAGGTACCATTAAATTGGTTGTTTCAAGAATTTTAACTAGAGAAGCTACATAAGGACAAATTTTGAATAATTATTTCTTTTATTGAGAATGGGATGCACCCATGTATTGTAATTGAGCAGGGTGCTTCAAGATTTCTTTAGAGCATCAATATAATGCAAGTGAACAATTGTTGAGAAAGAGTTCGCAACATATATATTTTATTTGTTATTATACTTCTGAACAATAATATTATACTTCTGACAACAATTATTGATACTCCTTATGAGATTATTAGTATTCTTGATAAAAACTTAATACTTCTCTAAACATTTTCATGGTAAATATTATTATAAATCATATTCATAAAATATTTTGTATTGTAAATTAGTACTTTATTTTAATTGAAGATTATGTGTTAAAATTAAGAAGTTACTCCCTCCGTCCACGAGTAAGTTTCCCACTTCTTTTTGTTGAATGGTTTAAGAAAGTGTATTTGTTTATTAATATATGGTGGACCACATGTTGACTCTTGGGATAAAGTAATGAATAGTGTTGAAAAGTAAAGTGAATGAGTGACATTTTTGTAATATTGTGTGGGTTTGAAGGTTAAAGTTTATATATAATAGAGTGTTGTTATTTCCATTTATGGAATGAGAAACTTACTCGTGGACGGCCCGAAAAGGAAAGTGGGAAGTTTACTCATGGACGGAGGGAGTATTTAATAGCATTGAGTTTTGTATGAAAACATGTTCTCACATACTCCCTCCTTCTCAGAGGTATTTGCACCCTTAGAATTGCACGTGTATTAAGAAAAAAGGTAAAGTAGGATCATATGGGTAAATATGTATATATTTTTATGAGTATGCACGCAAATCAATTTTTTCGTTTTAGATAATGTGCAAATTGATGTGGGATGTCCAGATAAATAAAGTGTGAAAATTCCTCTGCAATAGAGGTAGTATCTTTTTATAATCATTTCTCATCGATTATTCAACTATTATTCAACCAGCAATCATTTATATTTTTGAAAGAATTTTATCTTATCTAAAAATTCAAACTTGTATAAAAGTGTAAATTTTTTTTTTTTTAAATATTAATTTTCTAACAGTCACCTTCACTCGTGGGTTGGATTCTTGACTGTATTCTCTAGAATGAAGCTTATCAAGTGGATAACTTAAAATGCGTAATTAGCCAAAGTCTCCTACCGTAAAAGAATTTGAAATTATCTAAAAGTGTGAATTTGTAGAGTAAAATGTGAAATTATTTCATTTATTATTAATTTCCTAACACTCCATTTAATTTATTTCAAAATTAATTATATGGAGATATAGAAAGAAAGAAAAATCCTGACCATTTTTATTGACATTAATTAGCACTCTATAGGTATTAATCTCCTCTATTAAGAGTACGTTTCTAACCTTCAAAATTATGAATTTCGTCTCTATTTGTTCTTCGTTTTTTAATTTCATTAAATAGGAAAATGGAGATATTTTCTCATCCATTCCAAGTAAATTTATGTTCTTTGAACATTAACGGATTTGCTTGTGCGCTTACCAATTTGTCCGAATCGTTCCAAAATAAACTTGAAGATAAATAAAAGATAATCACGACAAAGTTGAGGAAACAAAACCAAGAATTTGCTTTTGAAGGAGTCTAATTAAGTTGGACCAAAATAAAAATAAACCCAACTCCACATTTTTAAAGCCCAGTTTCAAATAGGCAAAAGCCGACACCCTACTATATACCTCTCTAAATTTATTAAATATTAGTGTTTCTCTCATGCGATGCACAAATTGAATATTATAAATTTTAAATGCGAAATCAAATAATGATTTATATAAAAAATTTAATTTAAATTTATATAAATTATAATCTAATTAATATGTAAATAATATATTGTATATATGTGAGCATTATAATTATTTAATACAAATTTCAATTATGTACTAAATTCACAACTAATACTAAAATTCATAAAATGATTTTAATATTTAACAAAACTTATGTAGGCTAAATAAAAATTATTTAAATTCAATTCATCATATACAGTTAAAGTCAATAAAAAAACACTTAAAAAATATTAATATTGCTTTTCTTTTTATATGTGCAGTATATATTAAATAAAAATGTTCAAAAGATAATTAATTTGATATATAGTGTATTGAAAATAAACTTAAAATTAATAACTTAAAGAATTTTGAAACTATTGATTCAAAAGAAAAAAGAAAAGAAAATGGTAAAGTTAATTCACTCTCTTTAATGGAGAGTAAGATTCACCATTGCACCACAAAGCAAGTAGGCTTCACTTACTTCAATAATGCCAACTTTTTTCTCTCTCCTCACTTCTATTTATATATATATATATATATATATATATACATTCTATTAATGTATTTATTCTATTTATCGGTGATGCAGAAATCCCTCTAGGCCCCCTAGGCGCGAGGCGGTCATCAGCCGCCCGATTTATAGTGTAATCCGCCTAAGAAGACAAGATATTCGTTATTTTATTTTTATTTTGCCTTGAAACGACGTCATTTGGAGAAATTATATTCATTTGATAAATGCTAGTGATTGTCTAGTTGTACTATTTGCATATGGAAGTTGATATTATGTTGTTAACTTGTTACTACAAAAGAAATTAGTCATATTAAAATACTATCAAATGAATTTTTACTATATTATTGATATATAGAGGGTAAAAAATTTGAATAAAACAAAAAAAAACTCCCAACGACTAGTCTCCGACTAGTCCCCGCCTAGGAGCTAGGCGTTTCAAATCCGCCCGACTAGCGATTTCCGACTTCTACAACCTTGCTATTTATCGAAAGTTAGTCAATATTTCGATAAAAATGCATTGAAGTTTTGTTGCCTCAAAATCTCAAAAATCTTCCTTCACTACAAGAATACATAAAATTGCCTCAAGGTTGAAAATATCGGTATCGATGGATATATCGGGACCTTAAATTTGTGGAAATATCGATGGATATATCGATATTGAATATCGATATCGGTAAATTTTAAAAACTATAAAATTTTAAAAACAAACTTTTAATACATAAAATTTACAATTAATAGAATTTGCCCATATTTTACATTTGTGATATTTAATAAAATTATGGATATTTTCTCGATATTTCTCGATACTTTTTCGATATTTACCGATATATTTCGATATTTACCGATATTTTACAGGTTTTATGCTCAATTTGCACAAAAATATAGTCAAAATTGATTTTATATACTGATATTTATCGACTTTTTTTTACTGATACTATGAAAATATCGTTACCCCCCAATATCGATATCGGTGACCACAAAAAATAGATATATCGGAGATATATCATGGAAATTTCTGGATATTTTCATCCTTGAATTGCCTATAGAAATTGTCAATATGGCTACAAAATTTCCAACAAAAAATTTCGTAGTGGAAATTACCTATGAATTGCCTACAAAAATTTCTAATTGTATTGGCATTTTCCTTCCCCACCTACAAAAAAAAAAATGTCTGCGGAAATTCCATAGGCAAATTGTGATGTAGGTAAATTTTTTTAGTCAAACGACTTGTAGGTGATTATACCTAGAAATATTATTTCGTAGACAAATTAATTTTGTAGGCAAAATTATTTTAGGTTGAAAAATGTAGATGCTTTCATAATTAGAAAATTTCGTAGCCAATTCTTACTACGAACTTTTTTGTTGAAAATTTTTTGTAGGCAATTCTTTATTTTCTTGTAGTTCTTGAATTAGGTTGGACAAATATTTTCAAATTTAATCAACTTTTCAATAGAAATATCAAATATATAATGAATATTGTTGTAAATCGTAAGCGTAAAATAGAGACGCATGTTTATTACCCAGTTCGTCGATAACGACTACGTTTGGGGCGTATCAAGCCAAGAGTTTTCACTAATATATCTGTCTATGCGGGTGTATACAATACTGAGTACATAGGTCTATTTATAATAGAGAAACCGTAATCTAAGTCTAAAGACTATTTAGATTATAAGTTCATTAGTAATGTCCACATCTAATCTTCTAGATTTGGTATAAATCTGTTGGATTTATAACAAATGCAATAATAAGTTTGGAGGGATATATAGTTGGGCCGCAACCATAATCTTAGATGGACGGCCCAGCCTAACTAAACAAGTTACAGGGGATCTACGTGATGCCTTTTGAATTTTAAATCAGGAGAATTAGTGAATTACAACGAATTAAGTCAAGTTTGCATCACATTAATTTAATGGTTAAATTTAAAAAAATCCGAACTTTTTAAAATTTGCAACTAAATACATAACTTGTTAACTTTTTGCAGTTGCACCCTACGACTATTTTTCTGGCAATTTAGGCTGATTTTGACCGTCGGAAAGTTTTTGAAAAATTACAAATAAATTCATGACATTTTGTTATTACTCCCGCCGTTTCTATTTATATGCCACATTTTATTTAATCACATAAATTAACTATCTCGGTCTCTTTTTAGATTGCTCAAATTAGAGAAAATTTATTTTATCCTCTAAAATTAAACACTTACAAACATCTCTTATTTACACCTCATGTCACTTCATTTTGCAATATATTACTCCCTTCATACTCAAACACTTTGGACGCTTTCTTTTTTCGTTTGTCCCTAAACGCTTTGCACACCCTATAAATGGAATTTCCTACTTAGTTTTATTTTCACAATATTCACATATTTACACAAAATATTATTACTTTTTTACACCTACTCCACACAATTTCATTACTTTAACAATAAAACTTTACACATCACTTTTAATACTTTATTCATTACACATTTTTCTTAAAAAGTGTGTCCCCAAAAATGTGAAGAGTCATTGGAGACAGAGGGAGTATTATACAATAAACTAAACTCTCCTAAATAGAGTAGAAATGACCTATATATATTTAAGGGCCAACCACATGCCACTACAAAATATTGTCTCTACGAACATATAGTAACAAAAAAAAATTGGAGTATGAAATAACTACAAAAGTACACTTCAATTGAATTTTTTACTTTATGTCACTTCTGATGTGACATAAAGTTACTTTTGGCGATATATATTATATTGTACTATAGTGTATTTACGTGTACTATACTACATTTATATTTACTATAGTTAATTGTTGTATACCGTAACTATTATTCCTATTTTTCAAAAATATTGTTATATTCAATATTTATTATTTACCATATATATTATCAATTTTACCAATAATATCAATTTTTAGAAGAAAAAAAAACTGAAATTTTTCACTTTGAAATTTCATTTATCAAAATCACTCCACCTCAATGTACCATAATTGTATTCAGTGTACTATAGTTATATATAGTATGTCATACTAAGTGTACTAGAGTTTTATATAGTATACCATATTTAGTGTACCAATCAAATTATAATTAGGTTAGTATAGAAGAATTCAATATAGTCATATTAGACAAAGTAAAATAGCAATTTCATATACAATTGATTCAATACTTGTCATTTAATAGCCATTTCATATACAACTAATCCAATACTTGTCATTTCCACCATTTTAATCCCACTCAATGAAAAAAAAAATTACTATTCATATATACTAAGAAGCTGCAATCAGCTTTCAGCTTTACCTAGAGGATTCGGGAGGTTAATTAATCTTCGCCATCTAGAACTTAACATTTTTTTACCAATTACAGTCCATGCCTACAGGGATGAGGAATTTAATTAATCTCCAAACGTTACGGGTATCCTTCTTGTCCAATCTCCAAATTTCCACAAAAAATCATGTCCAATCTCCACAAAAAATAATTCTTCTGTTTTTCCCTTTCCTTCACAAAAATTAGAAATTTAACACATTTTACAGCATCAATTCATCAAAAATCACAAAACAGGGGTGTACAATTAAAAAATTACTCACCTCTCCAAATTTGTAGTAATCCGCAACAATGGCGAAAGGGATAGTGATAAAGAGAACACAAAGCTTTGTCCCCAGCCAAACCTCAGTAGACGAAGATGACTTAATGCAAGACACAGACTAATACGAAAGTCGAGGCACAAGTTTAACAAGCTCTCCGTAAGACGATATTGCCCCGTACCCAGGTGCAATACGGTTCCATGGCAGTCGCCCCCAAGATACAACGACTTTAGAGTCTTCCGCCCGCTGCACTACGTAACGGAAGCTATCGGCGAACGGACTCGGGTATCCGGAACTTTCTTGACACGACTCTAATGCAAGACTACTAACAATAGTATGCATATGCACTTGTATGATATTGACTTCGAATGAATAAAAATAACTTTTCGAATGAATGTATATCATTTCGAACTGAATGCAAATGACAAATGTGAGGGGGTCTATTTATAGATTTCCAAGGGTTGTTAGGTAATAGTTGCGACTCTTCACTATAACTCTTATTTTCCAAAAGTTATAACTCTTTAAAGTTCACAACTATTCACCAAAAGTTATATCTCTTAAAGACACAACCTTTGAAATAGTTTTATCAAAAGACATGACACTTCATGCCTATAAGTCGCAATCCTTCACTATTACCTTTATAAATGCATTCATCAATGTATTTATCCACATATTAAATGACATTAATTCTCATTCACCCTAAATTTGGTTTTGAGAAATCAAACCAACCAAATCCATTTTGCAAAATGGATAATTAAATCGTCACTTAATATTTAATAAAATATGGTCAAAACCAATATTTTCCAATAATCCCCCACATAAATGAAATTAATGCATGTGACTGACATCCTAAGAAAGTTCCGACGAACCGTTACTGCATCGGGATAGGTAGCTTCAGGCTTTGAACCTTCCCTAGTGAGATGCCATCGGATTTACTCGCCACTCAGTGAACACGATGTTTTGAACTGGTCGGTTATTTGTGTAAACCATGACAATGACATTCACACAATAACGACTCTAATACCTTTTTGGTTCTCACGTTGTTGTCCATTTTGACCCTGGACCATATCTTAGATTCATAAGCGTGTACTGAATTTCTCTCAGTCAGAAGCGGCCCCACTTCAACGCTTATATAGGTGATCTCCTATCAAGAGTAACCTGCAATACTCCACCCTTGGGATATAAGAATCATTAAAAGATGTTAAGCTTAACCTTACCACACGTCAGCAGGTTTTATGCACCTGAAGAGGTACATGTTTGCACTTGAAGGGATTCGAGAATAGGTTGCAAAAGTTTTTCAAGTGCACATTTGAGTGCTTCATAACTTAGTTGTCTCGTTGAACCAAGTTCTTGGGATCCTCCAGTCATCATGGACGAGTTTCCGCTATGAACACCCTTTTATGTGTGGGTTTTAACCTTATTCACCATACCCGTAATCCTCTAAAACATCTCAATTTTAACCGGCCGGGTTTTTTTTTCTCTCAATGCAATCATTATTGCATATTTTTTAGAGGATTTTCATGACACTACTCTCCCCACATTTCAAATGATGGGCATGGAGTATGTGTCAAAATATCCAGTTCACTTTTTGTGTATCCTTCCAACACATTTGGATATTTAAAAAATTCCACGCAGGAATTTACCGATTTGTTCAACTAACATCGATAAACACACTACCAGTGCTTTAATTTTTAAAGTCACCCCTACACTTGGAGATAATTATAGGATCACTTTATCCTCACATTTTACGCAAATTTATCTCCTTGTGTGGTGACTTTTCACGAATGAGATTGAACAAATCCACATGTGGAATTTTTTTCCATTAAGATGACTTAATGCAAGACATAGACTAATACGAAAGTCGCGGCACGAGTTTAACTCGCTCTCCGTAAGACGATATTGCCCCGTACCCAGGTGCAATACGGTTCCATGGCAATCGCCCCCAAGATACAACGACTTTAGAGCCTTCCGCCCGCTGCACTACGTAACGGAAGCTATCGGCGAACGGACTCGGGTATCCGGAACTTTATTGACACGACTCTAATGCAAGACTACTAACAATAGTATGCATACACTTGTATGATATTGACTTCGAATGAATAAAAATAACTTTTCGAATGAATGTATATCATTTCAAACTGAATGCAAATGACAAATGTGGGGGGTCTATTTATAGATTTCCAAGGGTTGTTAGGTAATAGTTGCGACTCTTCATTATAACTCTTATTTTCCAAAAGTTATAACTCTTGAAAGTTCACAACTATTCACCAAAAGTTAAATCTCTTAAAGACATGACACTTCATGCCTATAAGTCGCAATCCTTCACTATTACCTTTATAAATACATTCATCAATGTATTTATCCACATATTAAATTACATTAATTTCTCATTCACCCTAAATTTGATTTTGAGAAATCGAACCAACCAAATCCATTTCGTAAAATGGATAATAAAATCGTCACTTAATATTTAATAAAATATGGTCAAAACCAATATTTTCCAACACAGACGAGCAACTGTAGTCAGGATATTATCTTGGTAAGGATTAGGCCGAACAACTTCCCTTAGACAAGCAGCTTTGGGCCACCGTTTCGTCTTCCCAAGATCTGGGAGTCGTCCAATGATGATGTGGGCGGCATGATTATGCGCTGCTCATGCGTGATCAAGCTCGAGGCCACGCGCCCCTATAATTCCATGTAGGCCCTTTAACACTAGAATTTGCTCGAAAATGATCTCGTTTTTTGTCATTTTGACCCCTGGAATAATAAGAAATAATGGGTTTTACCCCGTTTTCTACCTAGGTATAAAAACGAGTGGGAAATGAAAATGTTCTCACTCCTCATCCTATGCTACAGAAACTTCCGGAAAAAAACTCCATTTCCGGCTATCTTCAAGCTTTTCCGGCGAATTCTTTCATATTTCCAAGCTATTTAATTCATTTTATTACTTGTTTACTTCTTCTTATTATTTTTCTTTCCATTTTTCCTTTGAAACTTGCCCCAACACCACCATGATAATTCTTGCCGCCGTGATTTTTGAAGTTTTCTTACCGAAAATTATTAACTCTTCCTAGTATTTTCGAAATTAAACCCTTATTCCTCCAAAACCCATGTCCTCTCACTCGAGTAACCACGAATCTGTGGAAAACTTGGATCCCCTCTTCCCCATCGTGGCATACACAAACCAACCCCCCTTTGAGGTTTCATCGGCAACTCCTCCCGAAGTTGGTTCAGTAATTTGATCAGTAGAGGATACTGGTGCTCGCCCGTCTGGTGAGGGGGTTGTGGTGGTGGGGAACAGGGATTCAAACGAAGAGTCCTCTTCAAGTTCAGAATCTGAAGAAGACTTGGATCTCGAGTTTGACGAACTGACCCGAGAATTCTTGGAGGGGATAGACTTTCCAAACCCCAAAATGCTTGAGAATGAGATCCCTTCCGGAGTTGCTCGCCCATTTGAATGGCGAGCATATGTTGATGAGTTTGCGAACAGATTTCCTCCCCTTAAACGACAAGTGATGGATTTGGTGAGTACTGAATACCAGGCGAGCAGGATTAGGAGTGTTGTTCACAAGGATGATCTCGCCTTAATTCGAGAGATGTATCAGATCCCGTTCGATATTCGTATGTGGGCTCCAAAAAAGAAAGAGAGAGTTGATCGCCCTCCACCGGGATGCACGGTGATCAAAATTGATACCTTGATCGCCGGATTGAGGTTGTCACTGCCCCCAGTTGTTGGTTGTTTTCTTGAGGCGACCAACCTTGTCATTACCCAAATTACTCCTATCGGGTGGATGAACCTGCTCGGCGTCATGGGCTTGTTCGCCTTGGAAGGATATGTTGACTGTATCACTGTTGAAGAGGTCAACTATCTCATGACGATCACAAAATGTCATGTGGGCGAAGAAGGATATTATTACTTGAAGGCCCGGACTAGACTTAAAATTATCGTGGGAGTGTCGAACAAGATTAGAAACTGGATGGAGCACTTCTTCTTCATAGGGGGGACTGGCGAGCATTTTCTAGCCCATACGGTGGTGTTGGGCGCATAAATTCCCCTGCCTCATATAGAAAAATTAAATGTATGCTTGCTTTTGTACGTCTTTGAATTAGATTGTTCTAATTTAGCTCTTTTTGTTTGCTCACAGGTCCCCGGTTGCTCAAGTGGAATACTGAAGAGAAAGAAATCGGCTCAGAGTTCCACTTCACTTCGTGTTTGGTCGCCCTCCGGAACAAGGCAGATAGGACCATTCAACACGTGAACGAGGAAAGGTGCAAAAAAGCTGCTCGCCTCTTCACGTATTCACATCATCTTGAAGCCCAAGCCGAGGTGCCCCCAGGTACACAAAAATTCTAACTCTTCAAAGAAAACTTGTTCGTCAAAATTTTTTATTTCAATACTTGCTCGTCTAACATGCTCTTTTTTATAGCCGAGCAAGTCACTGTAGCAGTCCCTCCCTGCTTTGGTCTTCTAGAGCAGAGAGTCCACGAAATACCACCCCCCAAGGGAAGGAAGGTTAAAGGAGACCCGCCCTCCAAAGTCCTGGCGATGACGAACAAGCCTTCAGGGGCCTCTGTTGTTCGGCAAACTGCCCCTTTTCCAAGTGCCACACCTCCATCTCCCCCGGCATCATCCCCCAGTGGGGCCAAATGATTAAAAATGGGAGATGGGACCCTTGTAGCCCAGGCTGCCCCTACTGGTGATAAGGGTAAAGATAAGGTGGGAAAGGGTTCTTCCCGTGCCCAAACCATTGAAGTTGCTCGCCACACTTCAACCGAGCCAACAGAAAAGGCGAGTAAGCCTGGCAAGGATAGGCAGACTCCCCCAAGAGGGCCGGAGGATATTATATATCTTAGCTGGGATGCCAAGAAATTTGCCGAGTAAGTTTGTGCCATAACTTGGTATTTAGGTCTTTGCAAATTCATATTTTTAGAAAATTTCTAAGTGTTATTTATATCTTTGTTCGCAGATACCGGCCGGACAACCATCCTGGGCGAGCAAGTCATGTTCATCAATATGCATGCTCCAAGACCCCCATCAATATAAGGGAGATTCTGGGCGAGCGTGTTCGTCGGGCCACAGAGTTGATCGCCCGGTCATGGACAAGGCTGCTGGACAAATCCATTTCTGTACAAGAAGTGGCGGACAATTTTCATTTTTCAATGATGCAGGCCGCCAACTCCCTTGTAACTGCCCACAAGGGGATGGCCCAGCTAGCCGAGCCGGAGGATGCTGCTCGGCATTATTCAAATACTGCTCGGCAGCTCACTGAGGAGAAGGATGGACTGGTCAGCCAGTATGATGCCCGAATTGCTCTCTTGAACAATCAACTAAAGCTTGCCGACGATATTGAGAAAAAATATATTGAAGATTATCAAGTGTTGTCGGTCGAGCTCAAGAGTAAGGATGTTGAGCTCGAAAAGCAGAAGAAGAGAGGGTCTGCTGCCGAGCAAAAGCTGGCTGAGGCCGAGGCTAAAAATGCTGGCCTCAAGGAGATAATGGAGGGGATGTATACTCTGGAGCAGTTCGAAGCCGAGCTACAAGTCCGAACTGGTCCTTCTTCAAATTTGGGATACATCTGTGC
Organism: Ballota nigra; assembly: GCA_947034835.1. Lineage (NCBI taxonomy): Eukaryota > Viridiplantae > Streptophyta > Magnoliopsida > Lamiales > Lamiaceae > Ballota > Ballota nigra. The sequence goes on from OX344722.1 coordinate 46,816,292, forward strand.
TTACGCTGATTGCATTTGTGCAGTCAGTTGCTATGATAGACCCAATATTGTCGAAGACATCGGAAAGGATCTTACTGAGTTTGTCGAGCATTATCCCCCTCCCAACGGGATAGAACTCCAGCTCGGAGACATGGAGGATTATGGGATCAAGATTGACAAACTTGATCCCAGCATCATTATTACCCGTCCTCCAGTTCCTATTGACGATGGCGAGCAAGCTGCGGATGCCGAGCAAAATGTTGTCGAGCAAGAGAAGAAAGCGGCCGAAGACATGATCAACGATATGATTGTCGATCCTTCAGTTGATCAGCCTCAAGATCCTCCCCATGGCGAGCAAAGACAGGAGTAGGACTTAGGATTTCTATATATTCTCCTTGTACTAGTTGCTCATCATTTTTTTTTGTAGTACTCTTCTTCCAGAACCTTTGTACTATTTTTTTAAGCTTTAAGCCTTTTTATTAATGAAAGTGTTTTTTGTTCGCTCATCTTCTTTTTATATGTTAATTGCCTTTACATTATTGTCTAATGCTTTTGCAATTATAATATACAGTATTGGGCTTTGTTCGATTTGAACTTTGCCTTAAATAGAATATGGGTTTAGCCTTAGGTTCTGCTCATCTTAAAAGATGAACAACCTTTAAATGACCGTGATCCTTAAAAGTGGACTTATACCTCGAGCTTTGACTCATCATTAAACGAACAACTATATTTACATCATGAAGATTTACAAGTGTTTTAAAATTGTTCATCATTAACATATACAATCTGACGAACAACTTTGACTACTTATGCAAAATAGTTTCTCGCTTATAATATTTTTGTCGACTAGGCAAGTTTTTGGTTCACTTTGCCCCCACAGACTTCTGCTCGCCCATTAGTTGAATTTGTTTGCCCTGTTAATAGTACTTCTTAAGATGTACGGCATTCCAGGAGTATTGGGCCGGGTTGCCTTCCATGTCCTCAGTATCGTACACACCATTAAGGAATTTGTCTATTATACGATACGGGCCCTCCCAAGTCGGTCCCAATACACCTGGAGGTTGAGCGAGCAACTTTCTTAAAACCAAATCTCCAACTCTGAATTCCCTAATTTTGACAAGGGAATTATAATAACGTTCTACTCATTATTTATATGTAGCATTTTTTAGCTCGACATTTAATCTTTTTTCTTCAAACAAGTCTATTTCAGCAGCCATAGCAAAGTTGCTCGCTTGTTCATCAAAGTTGGTCGTCCTGATTGTATTGGTCTTTAACTCAATCGGGATAACAGCTTCTATTCCAAAAGCCATTGCGAAGGGTGTTTCTCCGGTGCTGGACCTGGGAGAAACCCTGTATGCCCATAAGACTTCCGGGAGTTCTTCAGACCAATTTTCTTTGCTCTCCGTCTATCGTATTTTTAAAGAATATTTGATAATCTTGTTGACGGCTTCGACTTGTCCATTGGACTGGGGATGATAAGGAGTAGAATAATATTTTCTAATCCCCCACTTTGTACAGAAATCTCTCAACTCTTTCCCATCAAACTGTGGACCATTGTCTGTCACGATTGTTTGTGGAACCCCAAAATGGCAGACAATATTCTTCCATATAAAGTTGATCATCTTCTGTTGTGTAATCCTAACCATAGCTTCTGTCTCTGCCCATTTTGTATAATAATCGACTGCCACAACGGCAAATCAAACATTTCCGACTCAGGCTGGGAAAGGGCCAATAATGTACATCCCTCATCTTGCAAATGGCCAGGGGCTGTAAACCGAAACGAGTCCTTGACCCGGGGTGTGAATATTCGGGGCAAAAATTTGGCACTGATGATAAGTTTTCGCCATTTTGATCGCATCCTGCTGCAGAGTTGGCCAATAATATCCTTGCCTGATAGTTCTATATGCCAAGGCTTGCCCCCCCAGTGTAATTTTCACATACTCCGGCATGTATTTCTTCAAGTATTGCTCGTCCTTGTTCCCTAGGCAAACATTTGAGGAGTTGGATTGATATTCCTCTTTTGAAAAGCTGCTCGCCTACCAGAGTATATCTGGCAGCTCGTTTGACTAGCTTAGCTGCTTCAAAAGAGTTGTTTGATTTTCCCCACTCTTCAAATATTTGACTATTTCTATTCTCCAGTCTTCATCTTCGGTTTGCTCGTCTAGTTGATTTACATTGTAATTTGTTGTTGATGGGTTGTTCATCTTTGTGATAACAATATCTGCTAATTATGTTGGGCCTTTGCTTGTTGCTAGTCGAGCTAGTGCATCTGCCTGAGTGTTGCTCGTCCTTGGAATTTGTTCAATAAAGACTTGATCTAACAAGGACATCAGGTGAGCAACTATTCGTTGGTATTCGATCATTTGATCATCCTTTGCCTCGTATTCACCTCGGACTTAGTTCACGATCAATTGTGAATTGCCAAATATTTGTAAACGTCTAACACCTACTGCTAGAGATAGGTGGAGACCAGCGATAAGGGCCTCATACTCAGCTTCGTTGCTGGTTGCCATGAACCCGAATTTGATAGTTCAGGTGAAAACTTGCCTGTCGGGGCTAATGAGTACTACACCTGCCCCCGAGGCCATGTTGGTAGATGACCCATCAACGTAGAGATGTCATGGGTGATCAAGTCCTCTCGTCGAATCTTAGGGGAAAGTTAGTTCGACGATAAAGTCGGCTAATTCTTTCCCCTTGATCGTAGTTCGAGGAGCATAGGTCACTCCAAATTGGCTAATCTCCAGTGACCATCTTAAAAGACGACCAACTGTGTTTGGGCGATGAAGAATTTGTCTAAGTGGGAAAGTTGTTAATACTTCGACTTGAAGATCAAAGAAGTATGGTCTTAACTTCCTTACACTCATGACAAGGGCGTACGCCAACTTTTCGGTTGGTGAATACTTGATTTCCGCTTCATGCAAAGCTTGGCTGACGTAATAGATTGGTTGATGAAATTTACCATCCGGTCGCACCAATACAGAGCTGATCGCCACTTCAGATGCTGCCAGATATAAATAGAGCTTTTCTCCTGAGATGGGTTTTGATAAAATCTTTACATCTCCCAGGTAATCTTTAAGTTGTTCGAATGCTCTCTGGCAGTTGCTCGTCCATGTGAACTTTCCTTTTTTGATAGCTTCGAAGAATGGACGACACTTGTCTCCCGATCGTGATATGAACCTGTTCAGAGCTGCTAGGCAACCTGTTAGTCTTTGAACTTCTTTTATTGAACGAGGTGGCTGCATATCTAAGATTTTTTTTACCTTTGATGGGTCGGCCTCAATACCACACTGGCTAACAAGATGGCCCAAGAATTTTCCTGAATGCACTCCAAAACTACTTTTCTTTGGATTCAGTTTCATGTTGTAGTATCGGAGGACATCAAATACCTGGGCTAAGTGTTGAAGATGATTCGGGATCTGTAAGGCTCTGGGAGCTCAAATCCTATGTATAATTCTAGATCCTCATTTTCGGGATTAACTTTAAAGGCTTCCAGTTCTTCGACTGGAGTTGCTCGTCGTTTCTGTCCTTTCCAACAAGGATCTACTATTGGTCTCTCAAGGTCGATATTATTTTCTATGTTTATTGGGTCTGCATCCAAATGGAGTTCAAGATCATATGTCTGTCTTGGCTCATTATTGTTTGCCGGGTTATGGCCCTCCAGGCCATTGGTGGCAAGTTGCTCGTCACCACCCGAATATTGCTCGTCTAGTGAAAGTTTCTCCTTGGTGGCAATGAGTTGCTCGCCCAAATGTTGTTCGTCAGTGGGAAAGAGTTGCTCATCCAGATCCATATGATCCTCCCCCGCCTCCATCACATCTTTTAGTACTGGTGGTTCATCATTTGGGTAACTGGTGGTGGCTTCCATCATGGATACTCGTTCTTCCTTTGATTGCATTTGTAGGAGACACTCACGAGCTTTTCTTTGGTGTCCCTTGATCGAACCGACCCCACTTGTTGTTGGAAACTTTGTGCAATAATAGTAGTTAGAACATGCAGGTTTGAATTTATTCAAAAGGGCCGACCAAGGAATCCATTATAAGTTGACTCTTGATCCACAACCAAGAAATCTACCATTCTTGTTATATTTTTCTCGGGTTCCTCGGTCGTTACAAGTTGTACAGAAAACCTAATTTCTCCCAAAGGGACTGTTACAACATTTCCAAAGCCTAGTATACGATGATTTGAATCTTGGATATAGCTCGAATAATCTCTCAGTTGATCAAGCGTCTTTTTTAAAAGAATGTTGGTGTAAGCTCCAGTGTCCACCAATAATCAATGCACCCTAGTTCCCATAATCTTGACACAAATTACGAGAGAGTCATTATGAGGGGTTAATATTCCTTCCAAGTCTTTTTCTGTAAAGGTTAACTCCGATGTTTCTAGGACGGATGGATTAACCCTCATTTCTTGTACGTGATCAATTGCCCGTAATTCTGCCTTTCTTTTACGATTTGACATTGGTGGTCGCCCATCAGAACATCCTCCAGCAGGTCCTGTGGATTCCATCATATACACATCTTCCACTGGGCGAGCAACTACGGCGGGGGCTGGTCGTCCAGGTCTGTTGTTCTTTGGAGGTTGGTCATCTATCTCATCCCATGAGCTGCTCTCTCGGCCTCTCTTCCCAGGTTGCCTCTTGATAAAGTCAGAGAGCTTTCCCTCCTCACTCGTAAAGTATCCCACACTTTGGTAGTAGGCACAGTATTTATTTGGATTGAGTTTGCCAGTCTCTTGACGAATTTTTCGAGGAGGGAAGAGCAACTCTTTCTCCTTTACATTGTTGTATATAGTATCAATAGATACTGTTAGCACCTGATTTTTCAGGACTCGGTAGCTTGTTCCGCCGGGTTTCTTGTTGTTCTCTTTCTGATCAGCTTTGTTGTCCTATTTGCAAAGCCTCGTGCATGGAGACAAATATGCCGGCTTGATTTTTGAACTCGGTATAGCTCTTTGGGCACTTTAGACGTACTTCTTTCCACAAATCTGATCCTTGACGACTACAATCTTTGTATCTTCACAAACCGGTTCCCCTTCCAACAACACTTTGTCGAATCTTTCCATGAAAGCCCGATTCGATTCGTCATCGTTTTGCTTCAAATCTAATAGTCGGTGCTTCTGGGAAAGATACGATCCTGCAGTTGAAAAGTGAGAGAGGAACTCTCGGTCCAGCTGGGCGAATGAGTGTATGGATGCAGGTGGCATGGCAGAAAACCACTTATGAACCCTGTCCCCCAATGTCAAGGGAAAATTCTGACACTGCGTGGCATCACTGGCTCCCATGGAAATCATATAATCTGAATACTTTGTTAAATGAACTCAGGGATTAGCAATGCCTTCATATTGTATGCTTGCCGGAAACTGTATTTTCTTCTGAATTGGGGCCTTCAAAATGATTGAAGATAGTGGTGAGGATGGCATGTTGGTCGCCCCAATTCCTCTTTGAAGGTCAAGCTGCCCTTGCATGCTCTCCACAGCTTTTCTCAAGCTTGCTAACTCCTCAAGATATGTCCCTGACTTGGAGGTTGTTCGGCGAGCAAGGACGCATGTCCTTCTGCTCGTCGCAGTCCCTCACTTGGAGGGGGTACCTCTTGAGGCTGCCTCCTAGGGTTGCTCGCCGCATTAGGTCTTAGGCGCCCAAAGGCAGACCTGGTCAGTCTTTCGTATACTGACAAGCGTGCTTGCTCGCAAGTTGCTAGCCCTTGTCCTGGTCCCGGACGAGCAACTTCTGGTTGAAGTTGTGGTCGGCCCAATCTGTCCTGTGCACTGGAATGCGACATCCCATGACTAGACATTGTTTTTCGCCCATGGGCAGATTTAGCCTAACCTTCCATGTGGTCCACCATCTTAGCTTTGCCTTTGTCCCCTCGATCTTGGGCGTGTTAACCTCATGTTGCTCGCCTCGAGCAGACCTTGTTCTCACTACTTCCAGCTGTCGAGACCTAGACCTTGCTTGTGAAGGTCTAAGTTGTCCTTGTTGTTTCTGAATTGCCTGGAGAGCAACTATCATTTTGGCCAATTCATGGGGGTTTCTAGCCAATGCCTCCAAATCTGGAGGCATTATGTGAGTTGTTACCGAAGGTTGACCCTTGTTCACATGATGCGGATTATGGTCCCAATGATCCGTGGATGAGACTCGGGTTGGGGAAACCCCCATCGAGGGATGTGAAACCCGAGTTTCCTTGGATTGAGGCATTCTAATTTGAGTTATCTTCTCAATCTTTAAATCTTCAAATCTGAATTTGAAGAACACCAATAACACTTTTGTTTGAATCTTCAAGAATTTCTTGAGGGTTTCTTTAAATCTTCAAGTTTTAAACTTGAAGTTCTTGATAATCACACTTAAATGGAGGTTCGGACCCTCCTTCTAGCGCCAATTTGTTGGTGATCAGTTATAATCGTATGGATTAGTGGTTGTTTTTAACCGGTTTTAGAGTCACCAAACAAGAACGTTTGATTGACTACCACCGTATATGGTAAATTCGATAGTTCGGGTTATAGAATCGTAAATATGACTTGAAGCGAATTACACTAACTTCTACTAGTCGCTTCCCCGTAAGCGGACGGGTTCACTATAGTAAGAGTAAGTATAATGGCCAAGTATTATGGAACCCACGAGATGGGGTGTATGCGAACAGATCCCTGAAAATCTACGCGTCGTAGCTAATATGAGTGTATTGTTTTTGGATTTTCTGAAGAATTAATTATGAACTAAAATAAACTAATTATACTAACGAACTAAATAAGACGGATTAACTACGGGTTGTTTTCAAGTAAGAGATGGTGATGCTTAGGATAGAAATCCCTACGTATACTAACGGAGCGGGTACATAATCAAAATAACTGTGACGCGCGAGAAATAACCTGAGTAAAAGAATGCAAGGTGAAAGCTCAAGATTCTAAACCCTAATACTTTACCCTAACACTCGACTTCACTAATCTACTAACAAGTTAATAGATTGTGCTTAATTAATAAGACCCTGATTTAACTAAGGTGATGCGGTCGTCCTCCCTCGCTAAACTGGTAGATGAATTAACCCTTCCTAAACCTTCTAGTTAAGTCTACTCGTTGTTAAAGAGTGATACGGTCGTCCTCTCTCTAACACCTTTCGAACGAAATTCAAAAGTAAAGTCTAGATTAATTTTAAGAATTCATTAACCAAGAGAATTAAAACGTAACGTCACAAGTTACTCTAATTACGTACCCACAACCTACTTCTACGAGTTCATCCTACCCCAAGCATGCAAGGGTTTTAGCTAGACATAGGTTAACGTAAACTAAAGCAATTAAATAAGTAACGAACATGAACATAATATTTAAGACGAAGAAGAGATCAAACATAAACTAGGGTTTTACGAAATAAAAGAATAACTGAAATTAACTCAAGAAAATAAGTCTCAACGTGTTCAAGAACAGAAATCTAAAGAAACGAAACTAAAAACAAGATCGTAGTATGAATTCGTTATGAAAACCTCAAAAAAACGTAATCGTAAACTTGCTCGTCTCTTCTCCTCTTCCTCTCTCTCAAAACTCAGTCTCCAAACGTAGTATGGTATCCAGTGGTTGTAAAAAACGTGTTCGGAAGGGGTATATATAAGCAACGGGTCGAATCGGGAGTTAATAGGCCAAAAACGCGACAGGTCGTGCACTTACTCGTGCACTAGTGCACGAGTAGTGTGTGGTCGAGCACTCCGAAACCAACAGAACCCCAAAAGTGCTCGAGTAGTCGAGCTCGTGCACTAGTGCACGACTTGATTCAGCTCGAGCACTATGCACGACTTACTCGTGCACTCAGTGCACGACCCACTTCAGCTCGAGCACTATGTACGACCAACTCGAGCACAATGTGCACGAGTTCTTCAAGCTTGTGCACTCCAATGATACTTTTGCTCCCTCGAACTAGTACTTTTCGTATTTCTTCGATATCTTCTCATCCGGACGTCCGTTTGAGTCGATTCAAAGTCCTACGAACTCCTCTTTTCGCCCTCTATCCATCTATGAGCATCAAAGAGACAAATTCATTAGTTTATGAAAATGATACTCAAATGACTCTAAATACTCACAAAATCAACCAAAACTAGGGCATTTCGAGTGACGAATCATGACAATTTCACGCCTAATCAACCCCCCCAAACTTACCATGTTGCTTGTCCTCAAGCAACGAAATAATAAGTCAAGTGAAATTGTTAGGAATGAGTCAAAGAATCAAATCATGCAAGTATATGAACTCGAGCTTCAACGATCGATCACACATATACTCACTCACTTTCCTTCATCATACTCATGCAACAATAACAAGAAACACCAAGATCAAGCATGGACGTGCACTCAACGATGTGTTTCGCTCCCTCACAAGTGTATATCAATGATCAAGGGACTCACTCAAACAATCAATCACTCAATTTGGCAGCCATAGGCTTGTAAGTGCCTTTTAACTTCGACCGTACTCTAGAAATCAATGCCGAATCAAAAAGGACTTTTCTCAAGGTTGTAACGTAGGCTCTTTGGACAGGTGGGATAACAATATAGGGTAAAGTGACTAAAGTGAACGGAGAATAGAAAATCAAATTTTGGTACTTCGAGATTAGGAACAGAATACTTCAAACATTTTCTATCAACACACTTTCAATTCCATACTCTCAACACTTCAATATTTTTTCTAACTCTTTTCACTTTTTTTTTTCAATCACTTCACTCTTTTTTTTTCTTTTTCGCACACACACATGAACTCATTTTTTTTTCTTTTGCTCATTCTCAATTTTTCTTCTTTTTCCCACATCTAAAAACGTCATCACACCTTCTTCTCATATTCACTCAACAAACAACATTTTCCTTTTTCAACTCAATTCAATCCCTTCACATTCACACTTTTCCTATTCTCCACTCAATTTGAGGCAAAAAGGCTTAGGAACTTGGAATAGTGTTTAAAATGTGCTAGCAAATAAAATAGGCTTTAGGCTCAAAGGGGCTAACAAGGGATAAATATCAATGGTAAGGAAAATTTTGGTTAAGTGACTCAATAAAATCAAAGATGGCCTAAGATCCTATTCGGCATATCAAACTAGACACAGTCAAGAAGCAAGAGCACATACAAGTTCTAGCATCCTCTAAGGTGACGATCCACTCACAAACAAAGAGATTAATTCATGCATCAAAATCTCATAAGGCTCAAATCTCACGGCTTTCACATCCATGCTAGTCCTAGTGAATTCTCACTCTCATCACACAAGTACTCAAAATAAAAATTCACAAGCATACAAATTCTATCTCAAATCCACTCTCATTCAAACACTTACACAAACGAGTCCCTAACTCAAATCCACAAATCTACTCTACTCATCACTTCATACTCAAGAATGACAACTAACAAGTAGAAGGGGTCAATAAGCACGAAATAAACAATAGCGACTCAGATCAAAATCACCCCAAGGAGCATCTCAAGACACCAAATGATCAAACACACTAAAAAATAAGGGGTTCTCCGGTGCAATGTAACAAGAAACATAAAAAAACTCCACCCCCCAAACTTCGACCTTGAGAAGAGGTCTAAGTTTGGGGTTGTGGGTTACCTCAACCAAACAATTCAGTTTCTCTCAACAGCGTTGCACACTCCCTTGCTTTAGTTCCTCCCTTTCGAGTACTCCATGATTCCTCTATTCTCCCGAGACAAGCCTACAAAATAAACTCTCGAGTACGAGGTTAAAACTTACGATTCAACAACACCCTAATAACATAATAAGACACTAAAAACAAATGAAAGCAAATAGAAATAGGTTGCCTCCCATTCAGCGTTATTTTTAAGGTCCTCATGTCGGACCAAGCTCAAAGGAGCTTATGGGACATCATACTCAAATTTACCTCCCTTACTCTCATAACAGTGGTGGTTGCATTCCTTTCCTTGATGCCCTTCCATCATGAACTTTTTTGCTTCCTTCTCATCCCCAAGTGTTATGGGTCTCAACTCCTTCTCACCTTTATCTGGAGGCGTCTTACCAAACAGGTTCTTGAATTTGGACTTTTTCTTATTAACTCCTCCTTTTCCTTCCAACTGGATCACGTCCACACTTTTCACCTCTTCATCCTTCAACTTCTTCACTTTGTCCCTATCAACATAATCAAGAACATAATGCTCATGGGTTAAATTATCAAGTGAAGAATTATAAAATTCATGAATATGAGAAGGATTAGGGATAGGAGGTGTGTCTTCAACACTAGGATCAATGGCATCCATGCAATACAAACTCTCATCCTCCTTTGGGTGCTTCATGGCTTCATATAGAGAAATCTTCACTTCTTGATCATCAACCTTCAATGTAATCTTCTCATTTGCCACGTCTAGCACCATCCCCGCCGTAGCTAAGAACGGTCTTCCCAAGATCAGGGGCACATGCTCATCTTCCTCCATCTCTAGCACTACAAAGTCGGCTGGAAAAATGTGATCTCCAACTCTCACTAGGACGTCTTCAACCACACCTTGGGGTCGAGTAATAGACCGATCGGCAAGTTGAAGCGTCATCATTGTGGGTTGAAGTTCACCACCTTCCAACTTCTTAAAAAGCGACAACGGCATCAAATTAATGCTCGCTCCGAGGTCACACAACGCTCCCTTCTTGATCCCGTTCCCGATATCACAAAGAATGGTGAAGCTCCCGGGATCCTTCAGCTTTGGAGGAAGCGCCTTGTGCACTAATGCACTCACCTCGTGGTTCAACTGCACCAACTTCGGCTCATCCACTCGCCGCCTTTTCGCGATCAAGTCCTTCAAAAACTTTGCATAGTTGGGCATCTGTTCCAAAGCATCATAAAAAGGGATATTAATATGCAATTGTTTAAACACATCAAGGAACTTAGCGAACTTTTCATCAAGCATCTTTTTCATGAAGCGTTGTGGATACGGGACGGGTATCACAGATTTGGGTACCCCCCATTCATCTTTCTCGGTCTCTTTCACTTTCTCCCTTGCTTCCTTTGCCTTCTTCCACTTAGGAACTCTCTCTTCCTTCTCAATGCCTTCCTCTTCAAGCTCTTTGCTCGCTTGAGTGCTTTCACCCTCAACCTTCTTCTCAATCCCTTCACTTTCAATCTCATCTCTATCTTGGGGCGTCTCAGAATCAGCAGGCATCTGAGGACCTTCATAGTTGGTTCCACTTCTTAGCTGGATCGTCTTGCAATGCTCTTTATGGGTTTCCCTCCGGCATGGAAGGATACTTACCCGGCTCTCTATTCAACGACTTTGCAATCTGGCTCATCTGGAACTCTATAGAAGTGAACCGCCTATTGTTCTCTTGTTGAGTTCTAGTCCACTCAACGTTCATCTTCTGGAGCTCTTGATCACGTTGATCACCCTTTTTATGCAACTCTTTCACATCGTACTCCAAGGATGACAACCTCTTACTTCCTTCCTCCACCTTCTGTAGAATTGCTCTCAACATCTCCTCAGTTGAGGAACCGCCTTCTCCACCCGGAGGCTTTGAACCTGGGTCAACACCCGGAGGAACTGTAATACCCGCCTTCGGGTTAGCATATGAGATGTTCTCATTCTTCCTCCATGTGTTTTGAGGAGGCTGCTGGCCTCCTTGAAATCCTTGTGTGTTCCTCCATTGATTTTGAGGTGGCTGTGGCCCTGGAGGTACAAATGGCTGGCCATAAGGAGGCCTTCCATACTGATTTCCTCCTTAGTAGCCATTCTGATTGTAATACGGACCTCCCATGTAATTGGCTACCTCTTGCTGTCCACTTGGCTGGTCTACTCTCTCATTCTCTGCTGCATGCTCTCCAACCAAATTTTTCCCCAACTCGAGGTTGTTGATCTTCTCTATCATGGCCATCAACAGCCTTCTCGTTCCTTCACCCTCTTCAACCTGATGCACTCTCTGGAAGTCTACATCCACACTCCAAGCACCGGCATTCGTGACAATGTTGTCCACGATCTCTCTACACCTCTCTATTCCTTGATTCAGGAATGAGCCACTAGCACATGCGTCTAGATGGTTTTGCCCCAGCCTTGTTGGCACCACTGTAGAAGAATGTCATCACATCTCCCTCATTATACCCGTGCTGCGGGCACTCTATCAGCATGTTTGAGTATCTCTCCCACGCTTGACGTAGGTCCTCTCCTTGCTTCTGGCGGAAGGAAGAGATCTCAATCCTTTCTTTGATCGTTCTGGATGGAGGGTAGAACCGCTCGAGGAACAGACGCTCGAGCTCGGCCCAAGTGGTAATACCTCCCCGTGGAAGCGTATTATCGTACCACTCTTTAGCTATTCCCGTCAGTGAGAATGAGAACAGCCTAAGCCTCTTGGCATCTTCAGACATGCCATTATATTTGAATGTGGAGGCTATCATGAGAAAACTCCTCAGATGTGTGTGAGGATTCTCCTTCCCGATCACCCCCTTGAACTGATTCTCTATAAGCAACTTTAAAATTCCCGGGGAAATAGAGAAATTATTTGCCTCGACAGGAGGCAATGCCACTCCATCATAGTACCATTGTGGCTGCGCTGCAAACCTCCCTCGAATAGCCAGATTTTGATCTACGTTCTGCGGAACGTGTTGAGGATTAGCAGCTGGTACGGGTACTTGTTGGGGTGGTGGTGGTTGGTAAACAGGTGGTTGATTGTAAACTGGAGGTGGAGGATACGGGTATGGTGGGTAAGGATACGGTGGGTAAGGGTAGGGTGGATAGGGTAAGTTGTTTTGTGGTATGTTAGGATTTGGGTAAGCAGGGTTGTTATGAGGATTTTGGACCATGTTATGAGCTGGGCTATTTTGGTTCTGAGTACCCGGGTTTTGGCTCTGGCTCTCTCCTAACGGATCTTGATTCTTGCTGGTATTGCCATCAGTGTCGTCAACCCGGTTCAACCCCTGGTTAAACTCATTCTCGGCATCTTCCAACTCATTCGTGATGTCCATCGGTTCTTTCCCTAAACTGGCAGCGTTCATCCTTCGTAAAAAGGCTCGATTTCTTCGTGCTATCGTCTCAGGATCTGACTGCAATCTCTCTTCACTCGTATTTCCTTGCGAGCGTGTTCTTATAAACCTGAAACACTAACAGAAGAATCAAAATGCAACTGCCAAATGAATAAAAATAAAAATAAAAACAGAAAATAAGCACTCACTACTAACCACTAAGCTATCTACAAGTCCTATTCAAAAAGCACACAACGCCATCCCCGGCAACGGCGCCATTGACTTGAAGCGAATTACACTAACTTCTACTAGTTGCTTCCCCGCAAGCGGATGGGTTCACTATAGTAAGAGTAAGTATAATGACCAAGTATTATCGAACCCACGAGATGGGGTGTATGCGAACAGATCCCTGAAGATCTACGCGTCGTAGCTAATATGAGTGTATTGTTTTTGGATTTTCTGAAGAATTAATTATGAACTAAAATAAACTAATTATACTAACGAACTAAAGAAGACGAATTAACTACGGGTTGTTTTCAAGTAAGAGATGGTGATGCTTAGGATAGAAATCCCTACGTATACTAACGGAGCGGGTACATAATCAAAATAACTGTGACGCGCGAGAAATAACCTAAGTAAAAGAATGCAAGGTGAAAGCTCAAGATTCTAAACCCTAATACTTTACCCTAACACTCGACTTCACTAATCTACTAACAAGTTAATAGATTGTGCTTAATTAATGAGGCCCTGATTTAACTAAGGTGATGCGGTCGTCCTCCCTCGCTAAACTGGTAGATGAATTAACCCTTCCTAAACCTTCTAGTTAAGTCTACTCGTTGTTAAAGAGTGATACGGTCGTCCTCTCTCTAACACCTTTCGAACGAAATTCAAAAGTAAAGTCTAGATTAATTTTAAGAATTCATTAACCAAGAGAATTAAAACCTAACGTCACAAGTTACTCTAATTACGTACCCACAACCTACTTCTATTAGTTCATCCTACCCCAAGCATGCAATGGTTTTAGCTAGACATAGGTTTAACGTAAACTAAAGCAATTAAATAAGTAACGAATATGAACATAATATTTAAGACGAAGAAGAGATCAAACATAAACTAGGTTTTACGAAATAAAAGAATAACTGAAATTAACTCAAGAAAATAAGTCTCAACGTGCTCAAGAACAGAAATCTAAAGAAACGAAACTAAAAACAAGATCGTAGTATGAATTCGTTATGAAAACCTCAAAAAAACGTAATCGTAAACTTGCTCGTTTCTTCTCCTCTTCCTCTCTCTCAAAACTCAGTCTCCAAACGTAGTATGGTATCCAGTGGTTGTAAAAAACGTGTTCGGAAGGGGTATATATAATCAACGGATCGAATCGGGAGTTAATAGGCCAAAAACGCGACAGGTCGTGCACTTACTCGTGCACTAGTGCACGAGTAGTGTGTGGTCGAGCACTCCGAAACCAACAGAACCCCAAAAGTGCTCGAGTAGTCGAGCTCGTGCACTAGTGCACGACTTGATTCAGCTCGAGCACTATGCACGACTGACTCGTGCACTCAGTGCACGACCCACTTCAGCTCGAGCACTATGCACGACCAACTCGAGCACAACGTGCACGAGTTCTTCAAGCTTGTGCACTCCAATGATACTTTTGCTCCCTCGAACTAGTACTTTTCGTATTTCTTCGATATCTTCTCATCCGGACGTCCGTTTGAGTCGATTCAAAGTCCTACGAAGTCCTCTTTTCGCCCTCTATCCATCTATGAGCATCAAAGAGACAAATTCATTAGTTTATGAAAATGATACTCAAATGACTCTAAATACTCACAAAATCAACCAAAACTAGGGCATTTCGAGTGACGAATCATGACAATTTCACGCCTAATCAAAAACGAGAGTTGAATTTGTATTTATTTCGTGTGTGTGTGTGTTTAGGTGTATGAATGTGGGTGAATTTGAACTTATTTTTATAGCTGGAGAACAACTTATTTATACTAACCACCAAGTAGGAGGTGTACATGACTCTTGGACTACCAAGCTTGCATGCTTGACATGTGTCCTTTTGACCACATTTGACCTTATCTAAGCTGAAACTTAGTTACAAAGCCTTGTATTTGGTCTTATCACGGATCTATTATTGTTCGCCGTTATTTGCTTGAAGGCTTCACTTGTGACTTATGTCTTTGTTGCTCGCTCCTTGATTATATGGTTCATAAATTGTTCGCCTGTGTGTTTTAATGTTGATGAGCCTCTGGATCTTTAATTCTTGTTCGTCAATAATCAGGTTGACCTAATAGGCTAATTTGCGTCATACACTCTATGAGCTGGTAAGTGCACCTTATTTTGGTGATGTTGCTCGTCACCTAGGACTTGCCATGGTGATCATACCTGGCCACGGGTGTTGGACCTGTTCACCAATATGTTGTTCGTCAAGATAGTTGCTCGTCATTTAATACACTTTCCGGATTGATTTATGCACTCCCATTTTGATTTTCCTTGTTAGTCATCTCTGGTTTGGGTATTTTGCTTCATAATCTCTGTTTAGGCCTTAATAGAAAAAATATGCATCATCTAAAATCGACAAATAACTTGCAAATTTAAGAACAACATTGAACATATCTATATGTGTTGAGAAGTTAATACTCATTATCTACAAAAGATCACTTCAAAACGAAATTTAAGTTCAAAATTATGTTCATCTCGTTCAAAATTCGTAAGTTCAAAAACTTCTTGTAAAGTTCAATATAACATCAGTAAAGTTTAAAAATTTAATATTAAAGTTCAAAAAATTATCGTTAAAGTTCAATTATACAATTACCTATAAGTTCAAAATATTTTCACCCAAAAAAAAACACAACATACTCTTCCATCCCAATAAAAAAATCCAATTCACCGAAAGGAAATTCACCCAATTCATATATTTTCATCCCAGAAAAAATTCAAACAAGGAAATTCAATTCAAAACAAAGGAAAGAGAGAGGATGCACCGGCGCTTTGTTTGCATCCACCGGAAGCTTCAACCACCACCGGAATTTGTTCGATGCCTTTGCACGGCCGCCGCCGCCCCCAGCCACCGCTCATCGTAGCGGCAGCAGTTATAAAAAGGGAACCAAGGGAGATGTTTCTGCATCAAAGCACTACTCCGATTTTCAGAAATCTTAAAGGTGCTTCATAAAGGAAATCAAGGGAACTCCAAGATAGCGGTGGTGCGATGAGCGGTGGCTGGGGGCCTAATTCCATCTCTGTACCTCACCCTAATTTTGGTAAGAAGCCCAACTTCTCGGACCCCCCAAAACCCCTACTTTTTTCCTACCAAGATTGGCCTCAAGCCCTACCTACCCACCGTCGGATGATGGTCGCCGTGGGTAAAAAACCACACGGTGGCTTTGAGGAAGCAAGGGGAAAATACAACAAAAAAAGAGAGAGGGAGTAATTGTGGGGAAAATAAAATTGGAGAGAGAAGGGGTGATTGGGGGAAGTAAATGGAAAGGAGGAATAAAAAGGGGGAGATGGAGTGCAGAGTCGTGCGTGGGGGTGGGGGGGGGGGGGGGGGGGGGTAGCTATGGAAGCTAGTGAATAAACTCATAAATCTTGTGGAAAGTAACTATTTTTTATGTGCTCATCTATAAGGAAGTTGGCTTGAGGTGTTGTAGTGGAAAGGCAATTTCCCATTTAACTTACCGTTTTTATCACTTTTTTAATTTTTTTTTTTCATTAAAAATTGCACAATTTTATATAAGCAATCTAAAAAATAAGGACGGAGGACTTATTAGAGGTATTTTTGTTAATAAAAAAAAAGAGATAAATTTATATTGGTATAGTGAAAATAAAAAAAAAAAACATTTTAGATAAAATGAAACAACTAAATAAAAACTGCAAAAGTATTTCAATTTACCACAATTTTTTTGTTATTATTTCAATTTAATCTATACCTTCCAACTTTTTACATTTTTATACGTGTCTATACCTTCCAACTTTTTACATTTTTATACGTGCCAATTTTATACATTGACGCTGATACTTTTTACATTCTTATTCGTGTCTATTTTATACATTGACACATTAGGAGTACATTATAAAATAATCCATCAAAATGCAAATTTTAAAAACATAGGAGTATATTATAATCGAAATAGCATGAAAATACTGTGGTGGCTTTTTATTTTTTTTACAATTAACCCTTAAGGTAATCCAATCTTTTATGATATACACCATTTAATTTAATTATATTTCTTACTCAACAATTTTGTAACTACACATCAAAGTTTCTCATGATAGTTCAAAGATGCTCCTGCTGAGATAGTCAGATCCTGAGCAAGACATAAAAAGATAAAACAACAAAATATAATGTCCCATAAACACAACCAACCAACCATCTCATTTCAGTTCCAACTCTGCAAAAGATGCAGAGAAGTCATAGTTGAAAGCAAAAACAAAGTTATATATACACAAACAGCATCAAACTCAAACTCAGTGAGCAAGAGCATGCGTTGCACGGTGTGCCTGAACGGCGCAAGCGCAGTGGACGGACGTCAAGTTGAGGCAGCCGCTGATGATGAGGGAATGCCGGCCGGGGCACGTGTGAAGGGCAGGAAAAGAGTCGCACAATGCTTGAACGGCAGGGGGCGTAAGGGCCGTGCACTGGCTGATATTGAGGTTTGTCAGTCCTTCCTCCTCGTATCTCGTCTTCACGGATGCCCAAACTTGTTTCTTCACTCGGCTCTGTGCTAGCGAGTAAATCGCCCTGTCCGTGATGTTTTGACAGTAGTAGAGACCAAGGGACTTCAGGTGAAGGCAGTTGTTCGCCAATGCGACTACGCTTTCGTCTGACAACATTGGTAAATTACCGTTAATGCAAAGGATAAAGCAAATCGAACAAAATATGAGGTTCCGCTTTTCATATTCTTTGGCCTATTGAACGATACCCTTGCATCTGCTTGTTTTATTTGGACTCTCGATAACGATTCAATTTAATTTAGTGATTGTGAGATATTGTTAAATAGTAGAAGTGGCAAGTGTTCCCAAAATTTGTAAAAAAAATAGAAGTTGGGTGATTTGTAATATGTAAAATGTAAAGTCTTTTATAAACAAGTTTTACCATACATCGACAAGGAACGCGAAACCAATGATAAAAACAAGTTTTACCATACAATTAATCTCATTTATGCCTATTTCTAACAATATTAGTTGTTTCAATAAAATGTATTAGTTTGTTAGTATTAGTTTTGACTTTTTTCATAAGAAAGTTGTGACTTTTGTACGACAAAATTGTTTTACATATGACCAACTCGATCAAAGTAGAAGCATACCCTTCTTGGCTTCTAAAAGTGATTAATTTAAATGAGTTTATGCGATTGAATCTGGGGGCAGAATCACATTTTCTTAAAGCTCCGCTTTTGAATTTTAGAAGTGATTCTCATTGTTGACAAGTGACTGCAAACACCCCCAATTAGAAACATTCATTGTGAAAATACTAAAATTAGCTTTTACAAAGCAGAAGCTGATTAAATTCTCAACTTAAAGCTGTTGCAAACACCCCCAAATATAAAATCACAAAATATGAAGAGTACGTGCGCATATGTTTAAATAAGAAAGCCGAAGATAGAACCATATCACCGATACCTGTAATAAGAACACATCCACACAAGTCCAGGGCTCTAAGATCAGGGCAACCATATGCTAAACTCTTCACACCTTCATCACCAACACGATCACACCACCCAAGGTTCAATGACTGCATTTGATGGCAGTTGTACCCGATTGCCTAGTGAAAAAGAC
This sequence comes from Ballota nigra, assembly GCA_947034835.1. Classification (NCBI taxonomy): domain Eukaryota; kingdom Viridiplantae; phylum Streptophyta; class Magnoliopsida; order Lamiales; family Lamiaceae; genus Ballota; species Ballota nigra. The sequence continues at coordinate 46,834,959 of OX344722.1, forward strand.
TCGATTAGACGAGCATAAAATAGTGAAAACATCCTGCGAACTATACAGTTATTTGGGGAAGATCAAAATTAGACGGGTATATACCTTGAGCGCCCTATCCGTTGCACCCCTCACGCACCCGCAAAGATTCAAGAATTTCAGTTTTGGGCAAAACCCGGTCAAATACCCCACAGCAGAATCGCTGAAGGCCGAACAACCACTAATATTCAGCTTCACGAGTTCCGTGCAGCCATGTGCTAAGGCATATAGAGAGCGATCGGTGAGTCTAAAGCTCTTACTGAGGTCCAACTCTCGTAGATCGTGACAGTAGGCTGCGATTTTTTCAACAGCGTCGTCCTGGAGTTGAGGCGTGTCTTGCCTCAAAATTAGAACATTCAGTTTTGTGAACTTGGGAACGACCGAAACAGACAGATTGTTCAGGTTCTTCTTGCACCTACGACAAACATGTGAAGCTAATCAAATCGAGGATCAAATGAATTTGCATTTATATCATTCCCCTTGCAACATACAATATCATATCAGAAATCAAAACCATCTGGCATTCTTGCCATATTGTTGTTTTCACAAATAAATATGAATCAAGTCCATCTGTTCTAAGTTGAACTAAAAAAGATCCAGTCCACATATTTGAGATCCGTGACCTCCATTATCCTTCCCAACAAACTCAAAATTGACTCTATATACAAGTTTTTGTTGGACCAATTTTGTAAATTGGTAAAACAACGGAATGGAGCGTGAACCAAGTTCCCGGTAGAAACTCCACCCCAGATAAACAGTAAAAAAATCACAGGTAATCAAAAATACAGATTCATCAAAACCTAAACAGATCAACTACCTCACATACAAGATACAAACAATCACAAAATCCTCAAAGGTCATGGGTTCGAGTTACAACTTTACCGATTAAAAAAATATAACAATCACAAAATCCCCAATACATCAACGATCACAAGTAATCAAGAAAATCGAGCACAATAGGACAAGAACTGAAACAGAGATTGATAAAAGTGAAAGAGGATTATCCATGAAATCCCACACCAAACACCTCAATCTTCAACCATTATTTTCAAACTACATAAAAGATTACAAGGACTCTTCACTATTCTCAAAGTAATTATCAATCAAACGAAAAGTAATCAAGGTCTTATAAAGAAATAATCTTGTACATCACTTTAGAACAGAAAATCTCGCATAACCCACAAACAAAATACAAAATATAAACCATAATTAAGGAAGAGTGAGAATAGAAGCATATACCAAGAGAGAGAAAGACGAGTTAGGCCCCAAGAAATCGAATCCCTCCATCCATGGCAAACCCCAGAAGCCACAACCACCGTCCGATCATCCACCAGAGACAAAATCCTCATCAGCAACTCCACTGGAATATCTTTCCACTCAGTTATTCTCACCCCCCTTTGATTCATTAGCTCACCCCCACCAAAAACCATTAGCTTCTCAAAACTCAAATTCAAACCATCTGTTTCTTTCATACCTCAATCTCTCCTACACCAATATCCCACACGGACAACCTAGAAAAGTTGCAGTCTTTATAATCTGAAAACCAAATTTCAAGTTAATTGAAAGGGTAAATATCAATTACCAATGCAAGAAAGTGCTGTAAAGAGCTCAACAGGTGTCCGCAACATAAAGGGCGTTTTACAGAGCGCCAATTTCTAGAGAACTCACTTTCTTTTTTAATGTAATCTAATTTTTTTTCTTGAAATAATTAAAAGAATTAACCTTTGTGTTTCTTTGTTTCCAGAAAATACTGAAAAGGGGCCTTTTTTTCTGGGGTCCTGATTTTCAAGAGAAACGTTTGATTATATAACTTGTAGAGATGGATGATCACCCATTATTGAGTTAATAATTAAAGGGAATAGATGATCTAAATTGAGACGCAGAGGGAGATGACTGTACCTTAGGGGGAAACGAGTCAGAGGAAATGAGGTTTTCTTTTTCCTTCTAACTTCTAAGAGACATTAAGCAGACGTTTTAAAAAAACATTAGGGAGAGGAGAGAGGAGTTGAAGACAAAAAAAATTGGTCCACGTATGCGAAGCCACGTGTCATATGAATAGGCATGTGTGTGATCACAAGGCAAATTTCTTGAGAGATAAATCTTAAATTGATAATGTTTAATAATAGTAGTATTAAAATGTTTTAGACCAGTTTATTTTTGACAAATATTTGGGTGAGACGTGACATAATATGAGACCGATCAAACTAAAAAAAATGATATGATTATAATAAAGGGTGATAATGTTTTTAAAGAAAAATAATGTGTCGCTTTTTTTTAAAACATTATCATTTTTCGTTAAAACGTTATCACTTTTAATATTTTTATTAATAAGTTACACATTTAAAGTTAAATGTGAGTCAAATAGTATCGGTCTCATGCTATAAGACGGTCTCACATAAGATTTACTTTTACAAAATCTTGTGTGAGACCGTCTCATAGTATAAGTGTTTATAGGCGAGCAACTGAGTAAGAAGATTAAGGCAAAGAAAGAATACTTACAATAATTAAACCAAGGAGTCGAGCAGCTGAGCAATTAAGTAACTGGTCAATTAATGAAAAGGCGAGCAATTGGTCAAAGTGTCAATCACTCAAACGAGCAACTGGTCAAGATTCAAGAACACTTGAAGTGAGCAGCTAAGAAAGAGAAGGTTCAAGTACCCACCATGTAGGCATACAGGCGAGCAATTGAACATCACGAAAAGCTGCCGCAAATCCCACTAATTAAACATTGTATTAGAAGTAGACAGATGTCTTAACACTTGTCAATGTATAAAATACAATAGTTTAGAGATAAACAAGTGTCCTAACACTTGTCAATGTGTAAATTAGAGTGGCTAAGAAGATAACACCTCCTACTTGCTTAGGTGCCTATAAATACTCCCTTGTATGAAGAAAAATATAAGTTCCATATATTAAAAAATTGATCAAACTCTTGCAATTTCATCTCTTGATCCTTATTTATCCAAATTCATCATTTGTAACCTTGTTTGATGACCTTCACAAGCCTAAACAACCACTAAATCATCAATTAGATATAAGGTCATCAACAATAAGACCGACCAAATTAAAAATAAGAGATAAGATTATAATAAAACTAGATAAGTGTCCGCGTAATACGCGGAATTTTCGTAAAAATTAATTATATATGTATTATGTATACTTAAATAAATTTGTTCACTGTAAAATAATATAATTATATTATATGATGAATATATTCAATTATAATTTTGATTTTATGTGTTTTCTAGACAATAAGACTTGTCAATTGAATGTTAAAATTTAAGATAGTTAAATTTTAAAAAAAAATTAATAATTTAATCGACATAATAAGTCAAATTTATTTAATATATTTAAATTCTATTTTTTTTTAATTTTTCACAAATTAAGATTCACTAAAAGGAAATCTTCAAATACAGAGAGACAACGAAAATAATTCAATTGAACATTAAAGTTTCACATAATTAGATTTTAAAAAAAAATTTAACTAATCAATTTAGTAATAATATGTAGAGTTAAGTATACATAAGTTACTTGTTTGAATTATCAACACATTATTTTTTTTTAAAATATATCATGGTATCCTAATATATAGTTAAATAAAATATAAATTGGTATAATTATAATATAATTTATAATATTATTTTATAGACTCAAGTTATATACGATAGAACTATAACTTCATTGAGATTTATAGCATAGCTTAATTGGTAATCATATTAAACTTTAATCATGAGGTATATGGTTCAATTCCATATGGATACATTTTTTTATTAGACTACCTATTATATAAAGCCACATAGATGACATGACACATAAGACTCATGCATGCCACATAGATCACACATAAGACTCAAGTATTGACATGTATAGCTTCCACAATTATGCCACATAAGCGAAATTAACCACAAAATGACACGTAAGTGAAACTAATTTAAAGACGACACATAAGCATAGCAAACTCCCTATTAGTATAATAGGGGATGTGACAATGTTTTTAAAGAAAAATATAAGTCACTTTTTCAAAAATATTATCACTTTTTAAAAGTGTTAACTTTTGTATTAATAAGTAATACATTTTAAGTTAAAAGTGAGTTAAATAGTATCGGTCTCATACTATAAGATAGTCTCACATAAAACTTACTTTGACAAAAACTTGTATGAGACTATCTCATAGTATAAGAACGACCAAGTTAAAAAAAAATAAGATTATAATAAAATGTGACAATATTTTTTTTAAAATGTAAGTCACATTTTTCAAAAATATTATCATTTTTCGTTAAAATGTTATGACTTTTTTAAAAGTTATAATCTTTTAATTAATATAAATGACACATTTTAAATTAAATATGAGTCAAATAGTATCAGTCTCATACTATGAGAGTTTCACATAGAACTTACTATGACCTTTTAATTTATTGAAAGGTGCATTTAATAAGGATAATTTTTCAATGATAATATGAGTAGCTTTTCAGTAATAGTAAAAGTAACTTTTTAAAATACACTTGAATTGTACGGTGCATTTGATGCACAAGAGGTTTGCTCAATCAAGAATACTCTGTTGGTACCCTTAAATTCGTAAGTAGGTTATTGTTTCAATAAATCCGTTTATTAGTTTTAGAAGTTGCAATCAACTAATTTTATCATCATACGTTTATTTGTATATGAATTAGATAAATTTAGACAAACTTGGTTGAAACTTTTACCAGTAAGATTAGTAATGTAAATGGGATAAGTCCCAAGTCCAAATCCACAATCATTTTCGAGATTTCAGTCGTTTTAATCGTATTTTGTTATGTAAATAGATATGTCGGTTCTTGAATGAACCAAAGAGTTTATAAGCAAAGGTGATAAGATCTAAATGTGGTGGTTTTGTTTCGGTGTCTAATATTGGAAGATGTAGCTCGTCTGATAGAAGTCGTAGAAGTTTTAATTTAGGTAAGATGTTGGGTTGATGGGTAGACATTTGTAAATTGTATGAATATGGGAGGGTTGAATATGGAAAATGAAGTAATTAGAATAGTGGGGGATGGGATTGATACGTCTTTTTTGTTGGATGCGTGGGACGGGTCAAATTATTTTAAGAGTAGATGTATTCATTTCTTTAGAATTAGAGAACATGGGGAGGCAGAGGTGAATTAGATGAGTGTTTGGGGTTCAAACGGGTGGGAGTGAAAGTTGAAGTGGAGTAGAGGGTTTAGAGGGAGAGGGTTGTCTATTTTAACAAGTTGCTTTCTTGTTTAAACATATGCTGATAGAACACAGCAATCAATGAGCGTCAATTATGTAAACAAGAACAATATCCTCGAGGTGAGGATCCACAAGGAGAAACCCTTGCCACAAGCCAAAGGCTGCAAAAGAATAATTCTCGATATCCCCCTAGGGCAGGACGCCCAAAACATAAATAGTCTGATGTTCAACAAAGATGCCCATGGGCCAGCAGTAATTAAAAAACATAAATAAGACTCTGACTTACGAATAGAAATAAAAACTGCAAACTTAAAGGACAACTGACAGAAATAGAAATAACTTCAACTCTTTAACTCTGTTGCTTCTTTTTCCTTCGCTGATACACGATGATTGGGGACGTGCTATCAATTGCCCCCCGCCCGAAACAGCCTTGACCTCAAGGCTGAAATCTGGGAATTGACCCTTGACATCCGCTGCGTCCAACCAAGTGTCATCCTCACTTGACATATTCTTCCAGCGAATCAAAACCTGATCCACCAGCACACCATTACGGGAAATTTGGCGCTCCGCCACTACAAAGTCCGGCAAATACGGAGGGTCGACTTCCAAAAGATCTTCCTTCAGGCAAGGTCGGAGAAGCCACCACTGACCTAATAGCTGGTTTCAGCAGCGAGACATGGAAAACCGGATGGATGCGGGAGCCCGGCGGAAGTGTCAACCGATAAGCAGACTTCCCCATACGCGCCTCTATTACAAATGGCCCGAAGAAACGAGGCGCCAGTTTCGCCGTACCCGCTGCAAAAAGGGAACGCTGGCGATACGGCCGGAATTTCAAGTAAACTGAATCACCCACCGCGAATTCCAACGGACGGCGATGCTTATTTGCCTCCCTCACCATTCGTTGCTGAGCCCGTTCCAAGTGTACCCGAAGATCCCGGAGTATCACATCACGCTCACGGAGGTTATCCGCAAGCACCCGAACCCGGATTTCCCCAGGAAGAAAAGGTGCGATCGGGGGAGGAGGACGACCATACACCACCTCGAACGGAGTTGTACCCGCGGCAGACTGAAAACCCGTGTTATAGCAAAATTCGGCCCATGCTAACCACTTACCCCACTGCTTGGGACAATCCGAAGCGAAACAACGCAAATAAGTTTCCACACAACGATTAAGCACCTCCGTTTGGCCATCCGTTTCCGGATGATATGCGGAGCTCATTTTCAACTTGGTCCCCAACGTGCGAAAGAGTTCACGCCAAAAAGAGCTCAGAAATAATGGATCCCGATCCGAAACAATGGTGCTCGGTACCCCATGCAGCTTTACTATCTCCCGCATGAACACATCAGCCACCGTCTTGGCCGTGAACGGGTGGCGTAGACCGAGAAAGTGGCCGTACTTGGAGAAACGGTCTACTAATACCAGAATGCAGTCAACCCCGCCCGAACGAGGTAAGCCCGTGATGAAATCCATACTTATGTCTTCCCATACCTGGGTCGGAATGGGTAGCGGATTGAGCAGGCCTGCTGGAGATTTGGTCTCATACTTATTGCGCTGACAAACATCGCATTCCGCTACAAACTTTATCACCGCCCGAATCATTCCCTGCCAATAGAAGAATGCTGCCAACCGTTTGTATGTTCGGAGGGCCCCGGCGTGACCCCCTCCCGGTGTGGTGTGGAACTCGTGCAGCAACATTGCAACCCACTGGGACGACTTCGGGATAACCAACCTTCCTTTATACCATAACATGTTGCGTACCCAACTAAAATGCTTCGGCGCCGGTCTACCCATCTCCAAATCTGCAATTATCCGTGCCAAACCCACATCAGCCCGAACTTCGGCCAGCAGCGTTGGCCAATCTAACCACTGTGGAATAGACAAGGCCGACAATTCCCCGTCCTCATTCCGGCGAGATAAAGCATCCGCAGCCCGGTTATTCACTCCCTCTTTATACACCACATCAAAATCGTACCCCAAGAGCTTAGCAGCCCAATTCTGCTGTGCCGGAGTGGTCAATGGTTGCGTCAATAAGTGTCTCAAGCTCCGTTGGTCGGTACGAACAGTGAAACGACGCCCGAGCAAGTAAGGCCGCCAATGTTGCACAGCCAAAACCAACGCCATTAACTCGCGCTCATAGGCCGAGCGGTTCAACGTACGTCCCGTGAGTTGTTTACTGAAATATGCGATGGGTTGTTGCTCTTGCATTAGGACAGCTCCCAAGCCGCACCCCGATGCATCACATTCAATAATAAACCCCTTCGAAAAATTCGGCATCCTGAGAACAGGGGCAGATGTCAAGGCTGATTTCAACTCTTGGAATGCTGTCTCCGCCTCCGGCGGCCACTGAAACTTCGCTACTCCATCTTTCTTAAGTAAAGATGTAAGGGGGCTTGCAAGCTTACCATAGTCCCGAATGAATCGCCGATAATACCCCGTTAATCCCAGAAAACCGCACACCCCTTTCAATGATTGGGGTCGGGGCCACTCGATAACCGCGGCGACTTTAACTGGGTCCATCCGGACCCCGTTCAATGAGACGACATGGCCCAAATACTCCACCTGTAGGCTGCCCAGAGTGTACTTTTTCGGGTTAACTACCAATGAGTGAGTCAATAGAGTATGAAACGTCTGACGGAGGTGGCGTACGTGGGATTCCCAACATGGGCTGTATATGAGAATGTCGTCGAAAAATACTAACACAAAACGGCGGAGGCACGGACGGAATATGTCGTTCATAAGGCTCTGAAAAGTTGCAGGTGCATTTGTAAGACCGAACGGCATAACCAGAAATTCGTAGTAGCCAGAGTGTGTGCGAAAAGCGGTCTTCGGAATGTCTTCCGGTGCCACCCGGATTTGGTGATACCCGGCGCGTAAATCGAGCTTGCTGAAATAGCGCGCACCATGCAACTCATCCAATAACTCCTGAATTACCGGAATAGGGTATTTATCCGGTACCGTAACTTTATTCAGTGCTCGGTAATCCACACAAAAACGCCAAGAGCCGTCTTTCTTTCGGACCAACAAAACCGGGCTAGAATACGGACTCGAACTTGGCTGAATCAAACCCGCGATCAGCATCTCTTCCACCAATTTTTCCATCTCATCCTTCTGGGCATGGTTGTAGCGGTAGGGGCGCACCGATACCGGGCTGGCTCCGGGCTGTAACACGATGCGATGGTCGTACGAACGACTAGGTGGTAAGCCCGTAAGGGGTTGCATAACCGCTGTGAATTCCGACAGCAAACCGTTCAAATCGCTCTGTTGTGTGGCGGACAACGACACATCAAAGCCGAACACAGGTTGGGTTGGGGCCGAGGTAATTGCCCACAAAACCCAAGCCTAGTCGGACGCCTCCAGGGAGTTTAGGTCATTGGCTGTGCACGCACGCCGAGTGAGGGATGGATCCCCAAAAAGCTGCACCGAAACGCCTCCTATGGTGAAACGCATGGTGAGTTTCGACCAGTTCGTCGTGATGTCGCCCAAGGTAGAAAGCCACGAAACCCCGAGTACTTAATCGATGCCACGGAGGGGAAACACATGACAGTCAATGAGAAACGTGTGGCGATCGAGTGTAAGGGGTACATTCTTACACAACCCTTGCATATTAACCCTGGATCCGTCCCCCAACACCACCTGAGTATCTTTCGTTTCGATAATGGGTAAGCCCAACTTCGCAGCCACCGTCGCCGAAATAAAGCAATGACTAGCACCGCTATCAATCATAGTAGCCAAGCGATAATCCCCCACACGGCTAAACAATTTCATAGTAGTTACCCCATCAAACCCGTTTGAAGACAAATTAGACAATTGGAATTGTGCAAACTCCGTGTCAACAGTCGCCAAGGGAGGCTTATTGGCCTCAAACTCAGACTCCTCATCCTGACTTTCTGGGTCATCCTCCGTGGCCTCGATTAGGACATTCAAAAACTTGGCCTCACACCTGTGCAGGGGCCCGTATGGTTGGCTACAACGGTAACATTTTCCCTTGGCGCGATACTCACGGGCTTCCTCGGCCGAAAGATGGCGCGTATTTCTGTTCTGGCGAGGTCCTGTAGTGCTCCCAGACGAAGCCTGTGACCCCTGTGGTACAGACCCGTGCGAGCCCGGTGTGGGCGTCGCACTTGCCGAGGTTCCACCCTTTAAGGTCAAAGGTGAACGATTAACAGTGCTCTGAAATGCCGGTTTGGAGAATTGGTTGGAAAATACGGACGAGCGAGTCACTCGTCGGGCAGCCCGAATGGCCGAATGGACATCACCCGTTTCAGCATCAGAAATCCTATCCCGAACAGAGGGTTTCAAGCCACCCAAAAACATACCCAAATACTGGGCAGCCGGTAGGTTTGGCAGTTGTGCCACTCGCTCTTCAAATAACGCAAGGTAATCCTCAAGCGACCCAGTCTGGCGCGTAGCGTGCATAGCCTCATACGCGTTTATGGCGGAGCTATCACCAAAACGCTCCACTAACTCTCGTGAAAACTGTTCCCATATGATCCCGGGGCAACGACGCATGGCCCACTGGGCCCAAAACATCGCCCGGCCAGACATGGCGATTAGGGCAAGTTTAACCCGATCACCAGCCGCCGTACCGTGCACCAGAAAGTATTGCTCTGCTTGCGCCAACCAAGCAAGGGGTTCGGATCCATCGAAAAGCGGCAACTCCTTACTCTTAACCGCAATATAACCAGGAGGAAACGGGTGTCCGGGGATGGTAGACCCGGCGCCACCAGGGGCAGAGGACACCGAACGCGACGAGGGGTCTCCATCCTGGCGTCCCGCCATCATGGCCATGATCTGGTCGAACTTCCCAGACAATTCCGCCTGAGAGTGGTCGAATCGCTTTGACAATTTGGCATGAGAGGCGGTTTGGGCCGTGATGTGCTCGGAAACGGTGAATTGCAATTCACTCAGTGAACGCTCCACTGATTCGAGACGCTCCTTCTCAGTCCCAGAACGTGTATTAGTCATGACGTCGGATCCGGTAGGTCGGACCAAATTGATAGAACACAGCAATCAATGAGCGTCAATTATGTAAACAAGAACAATATCCTCGAGGTGAGGATCCACAAGGAGAAACCCTTGCCACAAGCCAAAGGCTGCAAAAGAATAATTCTCGATATCCCCCTAGGGCAGGACGCCCAAAACATAAATAGTCTGATGTTCAACAAAGATGCCCATGGGCCAGCAGTAATTAAAAAACATAAATAAGACTCTGACTTACGAATAGAAATAAAAACTGCAAACTTAAAGGACAACTGACAGAAATAGAAATAACTTCAACTCTTTAACTCTGTTGCTTCTTCTTCCTTCGCTGATACACGATGATTGGGGACGTGCTATCATATGCAAAATTCAATAGGACAGGGATGATTTTTGGAGATGGATACACTCAACAAGTGGGTCGTTCTCGACATCGGCTGCATACAAGAAACTCTCCAAAGAAGCTTCAGTTGCTGCCCCAGGTCATCAACAATATGAAAATACATAAAAAAAATTATGGAAAGGTCTAGCTCCTAGAAGAATGCAACTGATCGTGTGGAAGGTACTAAGACAAGGATGCCTATAAGGGACAAGTTTAAGGAAATGGGGATCTTCTCAAATGTTGGTGATATTTCTTGCATCTTGCGGGAGAGAAGACGGAGGATATTCGACACTTATTCTTCAATTGCAGATTCGGATATTAAATACAGTCACATTTCTATGGTTGCCTGAATTTGGTAATGGAGACTCATAGAGTTCCAATTCTTCGTTTCATTCAACACTGTGTCATCATTGCCTCCTTGGGTCAGGTAAAGTAAAGAGAAATGTTGCATCTTTTTGAATTGGTGTTATTTGGTATATTTTGAAGTGTAGAAATGAACTTGTTTTTTAGAGTATTATACCAAATGTGGATAGGGTGATAGCTGAACTTAAGACTAATTTATGGTCGTCGATAACCACAAAATCCCCATTTATTAGATTGTGTTCTTTTTCGAATTGGTGTTTTAATGCCTAGAGATTGTTGTGGTCCTATGGTAGTTGAATTTGCTCAATAGTTTGTCCAAGTGAATGTATTTTTCATGTAAAACTTTGAGATGGTGTAAGTGTTGAAGTATCGCTTATGCTCCAATTGAGAACATTTTCTCTTTTCCTGCTAAGGGAAAAAAAATCCAAAACCACAGTTCTCCACCCAAGTCATAAACAAATAAGTGACATCTAATGATTTTTATATTCATGTAAGACTCAACTCTTGGCCCACAACATATTCTGTATTTTTTATTTTTCTACTTTAAACTACTATTTTTCTTAGAATACAACTTTAAATATTATTATATAATGGTACTTTTAGTTTTTTTTTTCTTTCAAAATATAATGGGTTCCAAGGTCCTTCTAGTTGGGGCTAAATTGCAGCAAATCTTCTAATATTGTTGTGACAGGTTTATATATCTGATTTTATCAGACCTATTATATACGCATTCTATCATTCACATATATATTACATAATGCATTTGGGTTTCCCTACTGTTTTTATTCGTTCTTTCTTTCTTGGACTAATAACTAGGTTTTTATTTGTAATACCTTTTGGGAGCATAAATACTTCTAAAATAAAAGTGTTTTTACTAGTTTTCAAATTCTTTTAATTTGATTTTAAAAAGCCATTTTAAAGTATTATTACTTCTAATTGATTGTACTTTCAAATTTAAGTAATTCTTCTAAAATGTTGACGAGACATTTTTTCCTTTTTATCAAACTCTACTTATAAATCTCTAAAAAAAATCATTTAAATCTTTTTCCAAGTAAAATCAATTACAAGTGCTCTTTAAATTAGGTATGGTTGGTTTTTTAGTTGGATGTGATGTGTTGCGTTAAAATTATTAGAGATTTGAAGGGTCCCATGACTCGTATTTAATATTTTTATTATCAAAACTAAGTCAAATAAATTAAACAGTGAACACGCACCATCCAAAATAAAAAAGAGTAGGTTGTTTTAGTGACTCCTTAATAAAAATGTATTTTTAAAGAGTGTATAGGATGAAATTGGTTCATACATACATTATTAAAGGGTATTAGTTGTTTTAGTGAATAATATTAATTATTTTCACTGAAAATTATTAGTTTGTTTTCACTATACAACTAATATCCTTCAATGAAAACAACTAATATCCTTCATTGAAAATAACTAATACTCTTTAGTGAAAACAACTAGAGTGGTTTTAGGGTGCAACACTATGCACTTGGATTTTGCACCCCAATTAGAAATCAATTTTGACTGAAATTTAAAAACTCGCTGGTCGGCCAACCCGACTAAAACTCGTGGGTCAACTAAACCAAAGTCAAAAACCAGCAGCAAACCACAAATAAAAAAACATTCAAAATCAAACAAACCAAAATCGATCTAAAAAATAGTAGTGGAATCGTGCTGCTGTGAAGAAGAGATCAAAACAAATGAAATTAAAAAATTCATCGCAAAACTCATCGCTCATTCAACGCGCAAAAAACTAAAATCAAACATGGAATACTCTGAAGAATACGATGAATCGAGTATTTGACCTAATTTCATAACTTTTTGCGATTTAACAGATTTATGAGGTGCATTGCATAACTCTGTGAAAGAAATGAAATAGGTGAAAATCTACACTCGATTCAAATACTACCAGTTGAAGGAGAAGAAATATATGATTGCACAATAATTGATGAAAAAAATCTTCAAAATGATGATGAGATGTTAGAACCAGTAACAACTAAAGAACTTTCGGTGATAGTAAACAAAGGTACAAAAAATAACCAGGTGGCTTAGCCCACCTGGCCACCGGGTTCCTCACTCTAGTGAGTGACATGGGTTCGATTCCCTTTGGGAACGAATTATGGGAGTTATAAGGTGGACTTGGAGATTTCTTGGAGTATTTGGGGACTTGGTGAACTAATCTAACTGCTAACAACTAACATCTACCGATAAAAAAAAATAAAGGTACAAAAATATTCTTCGGGTATTACTATTTTGATCTTGGGGTATTGTTGATTAATAGCTTGGGGTATTGCTGCTTTGGTCTTGGGGTATTGCTAATTAATAGCTTGGGGTATTGTTGATTTAGTCTTGGAGAATTGCTGTTTTGTTCTTGGGGTATTTTTTATGAATACATTTGGGTATTGCTAACTTATTCTTGGGGTATTATTGATTAATATCTTGGGGTATTGTTGATTTAGTCTTGGAGTATTATTGATTTTGTCTTGGGGTATTGCTAATTAAATATTCTATTCTATTGTACTAGTTATATTATACATATATATGTGTTTAAATCAGATGATAATGCTAACTTGATATAAGAGATTCTTTGGTCGGCATGGAACAAGACACAGTAGAAAAGATGTATTCCTTATACTGTAAACATGCACGTTGTTTGGGATTCAGTGTTTGTAAATCAACAAATAAATTTTTTTCGAACTGATAAATCTATACTTTTGAGCAAGTTGTTTGTGTGCTCGTGTACTGGAATAAGAAGAAAAAATGAGAATAGTTCAACTCCTGGAACATCTGTAAAAAAAAAGGATTGGTATAACAAGCAGACTGTAAGGCAAGAATGTTGGTGATAAAGACTAAAGAGGGGAATTATGCAATTGTGTAACACGAGACAGAGCACAATCATGAGCTAACTAGAACAGAATGGAACCATATGCACCGTTCGGAAAAATAAATCACTACAGACAAGAGTAAAGTTGTAGAGGATATGGTATCTTCAGGGATGAGAACAATAGACTCGTATCGCTATATGACGAATGAAGTTGGAAGGGAGGAAAACTTAGGACACACAATCAAGGACCATTATAACTTGGTAAACAAGTTTAAAATGGAAGCAGTTAAAGGAGGTGATGCAAGCAACCTGATCGACATGATGGAAGCAGAAGAAGCTAGAGATAAAATTTTCTTTTACAAGCTTAGGCTCAATGAAGATGGGAGATTGTCAAGTATTTTTTAGAGGGATTCGTTGATGATGGAAGATCATGAAATCTACGGTGATGTAATGGTTTTTGATACGACGTACTGAACAAACAAGTACAACTTGATTTGTGCACATTTTATTGGCATAAACAACCACTGGAAGAACGTAATGTTCGGTTGTGCATTCATATCTGATGAGAAAATAGAAACGTTCGAGTGGCTTTTCCAGATGTTCAAAAAATCAATGTAGGAGAAAGTACCTAAGACAATGTTCACAGACCAAGACTTAGCAATAACAAATGCAATAGTGAAGGTAAAAAAAAAATTAATATTGTATACATTATTTAATACTTGAGAAGGACTTATGTTTTATATTTGATTAAGTTATGTTATTGCTATTTATAGCATTGGGTATTGCTATTTAATGCTTCGGGTATTTGTATTTTCTACTTCGGTTATTACTATTTAATGCTTCGGGTATTGGTATTTTTTGCTTCGGGTATTGGTGGAAATATCTTGGGGTATTGGTTATTGAATATTGTTTTACAGGAATTCCCTGAAGCAAGACACAGATTGTGTCTTTGGCACCTATACCAAAATGCAATTGAAGATTTGGAGAATTAAAGAAAGACGGACCTTTTAAAAATGCATTCAACAATTGTCTATCTGGATGTATGGATGAGAATGACTTCGAAAGAAGTTGGAAGAACATGATATCAACATACGGGCTCGAAAAAAATACTTGGTTTAACAGACTATACAGATTAAAAGAAAAATGGTGTACGACATTGAGCAAGGACATATTTTCTGTCAGAATAAGGTCATCCCAAAGAAGTGAAAGCACAAATCATGCAATAGATTTCAGAGCAAACAAGCAGATAAATTTGACAGAAATTTTACGAGATATTCAAGAACACAGTAAATCAATGGAGAAGGACTAAAAAAACGAATTCAATTGCTCAAGGATGATACCTGAATCGCATCTGGGAATGAAAGAAAATGCTCAAACATGCTGCTGAGATATACACACTCATCATATTCAGACGTTTTGAAGAGGAGTTCGTAAAGTCCATATTCGCCTGTTAGACTGTCATTCAAGTCTACGATACTAGTTTGATTTATGAGGTTAAGAATAATGATATTGGGCACAGCAATAGAGTGGTATATGATACTGACATGAACCTAATCACCTGTGATTGTAAGAAGTTCGAAGAATTAGGCATATTGTGTTATCACTGCTTGAGAATATTGAACGGTCATTCAGTACAAAGAATACCCGATAACTATATATTGAAAAGATGATGTAAACTTGCAAAAGCACATGTGTGGGACAAGAAGCAAAATGATATTAACAACAAAGAAATGTACAGTTTGTGTATTTGCTTAATATTATTTTACTATTCTCTTTAAAATTGATGAGAACTAACTAATGTTACTATTCAAATTATGTAAAAACAGGAACAATGATAAGGTTGCAACCAATATCCCATGGAGACATACTATCATAAGGAAGTATTATAACATAGTCTTGATGAGTGAAGAAAGTGAAGAAATGAGAGAACTTATTGAAGAAGGATGTGAAAGATATTAGAAAATACTTAAACAAAAACAATCTGCACAAAATGGAGGAAGTGAAGCTCATTTTGAAACATCCAACAAAATTCTAGATCCAAAAAATCAGTAACAAAGGAAAGAAGTCAAAGAATTAAGAGTGGTCTCCATCAAAGAAGAAGAAGGCAACATCACAATCATCACAAATGAGGGAATATGGTTCCACTACACCAAATCCACATATTATTTAACTGAGCATTGTAATTCTCTTTTTTCAAATTATTCAAGATTTAACTGATAAATGTTTGAGATATTATTGCAAGTACTTTATGTTTTTTTATTGATTAAGTTCTGTTGTTCATATTTATAGCATGGGGTATTGCTATTTAATGCTTCGGGTATTGCTATTAAATATTTCAAATGATAAACTTTGAAAATATATACTTCAACTCGAAATTATAATAATGTATAAGTAGTATTACCCGTAGTTATAGTTTGCAATGCCCCAAGTTATACACAACAATACCCGAGGATATATTTGTCAATACCCTAAGAAAATAGTTGAAAATACCCAAAGTTATAGTTTAGAAATACCCCAAAATAAAAATTACAAATAACCGAAGTTAAAGTTTGGCAATACCCGAAGTTATAGTTTGTTAATATCCCCAATTAATAATGATACAATTACTAATACCCTTAGTTATAGTTAGCAATACACCAAGTTATAAACAACAATACCCGATGATATATTAGCCAATACCCAAAGTTATAGTTTGACAATACCCGAAGTTATAGACAGCAATACCCGAAGATATATTTAGTAATACAAAAAAGACATAGATTGAAAATACTATAACATATAACAAACAATACACAAAAATTTAAAAAAAACATATAAAAACATAAAATGATTAGACATTTAAAACCACATCAGTTAAAGTGTACTACTGCAAATTTCAAAAGCATATACATATTCAACTAAATAAAACCACTAAATATTCAACTAAAATGTATCATCGAACATTTTTCCTTTTTCCCCTCCCTAAATCATCACCCATTTTTTTCAAAGCTTCAACTGCCCGTTTTTTCTTCTCCTCGACAGCTTTCTCATCTTTTTCTTTCTTCTTCAAAGCAGTATTCTTGATTAAATTGGGTTTTTGCTTATAAAAACTGTAAACCTTCTCAATAACATCAGACCTAAATGAATTAAAGTTTGAAAGAACTAGGATTGCACAAATTTCTATCATGATTGCTATACTAATATCCTCCTATAAAAAAAATTAAAAGTCAATAAAAAATAAGATAAGAATCTAAGTAAATAACAAAAAAATATGAAAAATGAAAGAAAACAATTACCCGAGTCAAGTCTGGATAAGAATATGAAGTATCATTGAATTGTTTGATGTGATGCATCATATATACACCACAATCCTTATCGGGCTTTCCAGTTTGTCACTTTAAAGACAAGTTTTCAAATTGATATCCCAAAGTTTCAGCAGCCTTAGGATTTTTCTTCTTCTAAAAAAACCTAGATATCAGTTTGACCTAAACAAAGTAAAAAAAAACATATAAATTCAAAGGTGTAATTCAAAATATAAAATGATTAGAAACAAATATATGTAGAATTTTTACCAATACATCAGCAGACTTTGTGTAATCATTATTTTCCTCAACATGCTTCAAATTGTCCAATAATTGCAACTTTGAATCAACAAAGTTAATTGCAACGACAACATAATGGTCATGGATACAAAAAATAATAAAAATCTGGAAAAAGAAAAAGAAGAATTATTAAACTTTAGTAAAACCAAAATAATTAAAAATACACAAAACAATAACAATTCAACTAACCATTTCTGCAGACATGAAACAACCTTCATACATAGAAATCCATTCGTCCCACGCACAGAAAAAGTTATCAACCATTTTTTTAACATCAACTCCCTTCCTTACGACCTCACCCAAGAAAAACTACATACATAAAAGCATAAAACAATAAATAATAAATAGAAAAACAAAGGACAAAATCATCAATAATAAATAATAACCTAAGAGTTACAAAGCAATACCCCAAGATATAGTCAGCAATACCCCAAGAGTAAAACAGTAATACTTTAAGAGTTACACAACAATACCAAAAGATATACACAACAATACTCCAAGAGTAAAATAGTAATACCCTAAGAGTTACACAACAATACCCCAAGAGTAAAACAGTAATAGCCTAAGAGTTACACAACAATACCCCAAGATATACACAGCAATACCCCAAGAGTAAAACAATAATACCCCAAGAGTTACACAGTAATACCCCAAGATATACTCAACAATATCCAAAGAGATAATCACCAATACCCAAAAGAGATACTCACCAATACCCAAAGCGATAATCACCAATACCCAAAGCATTAATCACCAATACACAAACAATAACTATACAAAACTTACACTGTGATTAAGATTGAAAACAAATCTGCCCCGTCTACCATTCGTAAACACATCACCATTAACCTCCAAGAACCTCGCAGAAACAACAACAACATCGATCTCTTGATTAGGAAACAACGACTTAATTTCAGCATTGTACAGTCTGAGACCATCCCCATAACTATAATAAGAATCTCTAATCAAAAAATAAAAATGTACATATAAGTACGCACACATATAACAACTAAATTTTAAAAAAAAATTAAATGCTTACACTTCAACACATTGATCACCATCGTAGAAACAAAAGTTAACAACTTCCATATGAGGTTGTGGAATAGTACGACAACACTTCTTGTTAAACTTCACCAATTTTGAAACATACTCAACTTCATAATTAATCAACCAAAATAGACTTGAAACATCCTTACCAACTCTCTTCGCAGTAAATCAAACTTCAGAGCTTCGCCAGCCAACTCTTTCATCATAGTTGTTGGAGTTATACGTGAAAGTATGTTTTTACTTTGTATAACTCATATATTAAACACTTGTTTTATGAGAATAATTCTTTTATCACATTTGCTTTAGATATGAATGAATGCTAAATATTTATTGCAACCCGTTCTATTTATAGTATGTGACATTGTAGTTAATGTGGTGATACCAGATCACATTAACGAGTTCCTTGTAACTAAACGTATAAATTCACGGCCCAGATGAAATTGAACAATCCACCGCGAAAGGTCGATGTGTATATCTCAAATTAGTCTGTCTTGACCAATAGATTGCACTAGCACATTTAGTATGTGTTGAAGAGGACCTACAACAAGGACAAATTCTTCTATTCTGAAATGTGAAGAATTAGACCTCAATGGTTAATAATTTTTTAATCTTCGTCACTTAAATAGGACCGTGTGTGGTTAATAGTTATTGTTTTGATTCATGTTGGGTGAGAATCATCGTGACTTCGAACCTTGTGTTTTGGGCAGTAATATTAATCATACGACGGTTGTTAAGGTTTAATACGGAGTAACGTGTGCGAGTACGATTCGTGTGATTTGTCCCCTTGGTGGGCTCAAAAGTTTTATCGTACCAAATCTTACAAGTGAAGAATTAGTTTCTTCGGTACGGATAATAATGTTGGGCTGTCTTTACTTCAAGGTAAAAGATATTAGTTAATTTAGAGATGTTCAGAAGCTCAATTAATTAATAGACTAAATAATCTTAAACACGGGAAATAATTATCGGGAGCCCATATTATCGTAATATGAATTAAGATGGATAGTGCAATATTAATTTATTAGTGGTATTAATTAATATTAATGGGCTGAATAATATTGAGGCTCAACGTTGTCATTCAGTAGCCCATTGGAGGTCCAATCTTAATTCTCCTAAAGTCCCCTAAAGTAGCCCAATAGTAATAAGGTAATTAAAAAAAAAAATTGCTGATTTTATCCTTAATTTTTTTAAATATTAGTTTAAGAGAGAGAAAAGATTTTGTTGATTTTCTTGGAAAGATACTATGGAAGATATGTATTCTTGGAATATAAGATTATCTCATAAATTCAAGAAGATCCAAATCTTGTAATTCAATCTCCTAATTTTTTAAAATTGCATATAAATAAGGAGGGTGAGATTTTTGTGGAATATTTTATTATGGAGAAAATAATATATGGGATATATTCAAGAGATCTTGGAGGCCAAGAAAAGACTTATCCCTATCTCACTAGGCCAATAATTCGGCCATTACATCTATAAAAAGGGGGTGAATATTTTTCATCCCCATACTTGCAAAATTTCATGAGTTGGAAAAATCAAGAGCAATAAATATTTTATTTCTTCCTTGTTATTTTAAATTGTTCGTGAGCGCTTCCTACCGGTGAACGAATAAGGCGAAGAGAGAATACTTGAGAAGGTTTTTACGGTTGATAGGATCGTCACGCTTGTCATGTTTATCTCAGTTGGACGTCGCTTCAAGAGGTACATATTCACATAAATTCTTAGTTTTTCCGCCGTAGAATTTTATGTGAGAATATTAATATGCATGTTATTTCGTTGTTGGATTAATTATTATTTGAATTAATTTAGGATAATGCTAGTAATAATTAGATTTAAATTCGTATTTAAATTTCATCCCGAATAGATTCGGACACCCCGATTTCCCCAACAACTAGTATCAGAGCCACGTTTTCGGGCTCTGATCTTTAAATTGGAATTTAAATTGATAAACATTGAATTGAAATTGGATAGTAGAATTGCTAGATCTTTTTTGCAGGTATCCAATTGTCATGGTTTTTAATATTTTTTTATTTTCATGCGTATAAATGTTTTGTTTTTAATTTGATTCATTCGAATTCGTTTTTCTCGTGAGAAAATCCACAAGTAGATTAATTATTTTTTATTTATTTGATTCGATCAATGTAATAGACTAGTCTAGATCTAGGTTTATTTATTTTTTGTAAATAAATTGGAATCGGATCGGAACGAAGATGGAGACGGTGAATTAAGAACTGCATACCCGGATAATACATGCATGTGTGGCACATGCATGGGGGTGAAAATAAGCATGGACGGCATGGCCCCAACACACGGCGTGCGCAAGACGCATACTGCCCGTGTACAACGGGTGTGACACGGTGCATCGGGCGCGACCAGTCCTGGGGGCGCCACTCACCCGCGTGGGTACCAAGAGGCGTGCGGCCCACCTCCGTGGGTCGAATCTCGGCACATGCGCTTGTGTTTTTCATGCTTATTTTTTCTTTTGTAGGATGCCGAACGTCGTTCCGACCCCAAACAAATGACCTTTTTGACGAATTATTATTGTTCGAGTGGGAGTTTGTTGAGATGAACGATGAAAGCAACGAGGACGATTTCTCCATCAAGACGTGAAGAAAATTAAACCGTAACAATTGGATTTGAGTGCTCCAATATATTTTAATATTTTGTTTTGGTGGATGTTTAATTTTTGTGCATTTATTATGTGATAATATGTGTTTGCATGAATTTTAATTGTCCAAGAAAAACCTTACTTTCGAAAATTACTAAGTATGTATTCTTTTAATCACGATTTTATTCTAGATAATAACTTTGGATTAATTTTGACCTCCATAATTTATTTTTTGTGAAGTCTTTTTGGAATACATTTCCCCCTCAGATCAGCCAAAAAGACAGATTTCACATGAATAAATTTCGAAAGGATGATTGTGGGTTATTACTAGTGGTGGTATTGACCCTCACCACGAGTGGCTTGCTCAAAACGAAATAATAATCCTGTATTGAATTATGGTTATTACTTAGGTATAAGAATTTGATATTAACTTACTCCCCTCGGAGTTCTTGTCAATTTTTATGTAGTCAACGTTTACATTAAAGGTTTGTAACTATACATGTTTGGAACCTGCTTGAATGCATTTAAATGCATAGACCACCCCCTCGTAGCACATTTAAACTATTTCGAGATGTCGTCTGATGCATGATTATATTGTTTTAAGGTTTCAATATAATTGATGTGATCGAATTATGTGATAATTTCGTGTTTTTCTAGATATTAATGCGAATGTATGTTTTATTCTCTTTTTATCATGTCGCAGCCTTTTAATCCATTGTTTAGTATACTTTTAGTTAACAAACTTTTTGGAGAAAATTATGTCGATTGAAAATGTAATTTAAACTTTGTCCTTGCTGCTAAAAAACACAAGTGGATTATTCACGTTAATTAACCCGACAAGCCTAATGTTTAGTCAAGCAATGGGGAAAAGGCAGTTTATGATGATTAGAAGTGTGACAATGAACATATGAAGCGCATCATCTTGACATCTCTGTCTGAGGATTTGTGGCGTATTCAAGAAGACGTTGTATCCGCTGTTGAAATCATGGAAAGCCTTGAAGAGATGTTTTACATCAAAACCCCATGACTAAGCAGTTTACCAAATATGACTCGGTCAAGTTGGAAATGGTGGAGGGAATGTTGGAGTTACACGTGAAAGTATGCTTTTACTTTGTATAACTCGTGTATCAAACACTTGTTTATGAGAATAATTCTTTTATCGCATATGCTTTAGATATGATTGAATGTTGAATATTTATTGCAAACAGTTCATAATAGTACTAGTTACATTGTAGTTAATGTGGTGATACCCGATCACAGAAGATCACATTAACAGTTTCCTTGTAACTAAACGTACATTTTCACGACCTAGGTGGAATTGAACAATCCGCTGTGAAAGGTCGATGTGTAAGTCTCAGATTGGTCTGTCTTGACTAAGAGATTGCACTAGCACATTTAGTATGTGTTGAAGAGGACCTACAACGAGGATAAATTATTCTGTTCTGAAATGTGAAGAATTATACCTCAGTGGTTGTTGATTTCTTAATCTCCGTCACTTAAATAGGACCGTGTGTGCTTAATGGTTACTGCTTTGATTCATGTTGGGTGAGAATCATCGTGACTTCGAACCTTGTGCTTTGGGCAGTAATATTAATCATACGACGGTTGCTAAGATTTAATACGGAAAAACGCGTGCGAGTACGGCTCGTGTGATTAGTCCCCTTGGTGGGCTCAGAAGTTTTATCGTACCAAATCTTGCAAGTGAAGAATTAGTTTCTTCGGTACGGATAATAATGTTGAGCTGTCTTTACTCCAAGGTGAAATATATTAATTAATTTAGAGCTATTCAGAAGCTTAATTAATTAATGGACTTGATAATCTTAAACGCGGGAAATAATAACCGGGAGCCCATATTATCGTAATATTGATTAAGATGGATAGTGCAATATTAATTTATTAGTGGTAATAATTAATATTAATGGATTGAATTATATCGGGGCTCAATATTGAAATTCAGAAGTCCATTAGGAGGTCCAATCTTAATTCTCCTTAAAGGCCCCTCAAGTAGCCCAATAATGATAAGGTGATTAAAATAAAAAGAAAATAATATGCTGATTTTGTCCTAGAATTTTCGAAAATTGCAATACTAGGAGAGAAAAGATTTTGTTGATTTTCTTGGAAAGATATTATGGAAGATAAGTATTCTTGGAATACAAGATTATCTCATATATTCAAGAAGATCCAAATCTTGGATTCTTTTCCTAAGATTTTCGAGAATTACAAGTTTTATTAGGAGGGTGAGATTTTTGTGGAATATTTTATTTTGGAGAAAAGAATATATGAGATATATTCAAGATATCTTAGAGTCTAAGAAAAGATTTTCTCTAAATAGGGGATGATTATTTCATCCCCAAGTACATAATTTCATGTGTTGGAAAAATCAAGAGCATAGATATTTTTCCTTTTCCTTAGTTATTTAAATTACTTGAAAGCATCTCCCACCGGTGATCAAGTAAGGCGAAAGGGAAATACTTGAGAAGGTTTTTGGGTTGATAAAGCGTGATCATGATTGTCCCGTTTATTCAAAGGCCAATTCTACAAGAGGTACGCAAGTCACATAAATTCTTGTTTATTCCGCCTAGATTTATGTGAATTAATTCAACATGCATGATGTTAAATTTGTCGTTGGAATTATTATTTGAATTAATTAGGATTAATTCATGCTAGTAATAATTGAATTTAAATTCGTATTTAAATTTCATCCCGAATAGATTCCGGGCATCCCTATTTTCCCAACAGGGAACGCCCATGAGGGAGCATGTTCTCGAGATAATGACATACCTTAACAAGTTGGAAGTACTTGGTGCCGATTTTGATGTCCTTCTCAGGTCGATTTCATACTCTATTCTCTACCGAAAATCTTTGAGTATTTTCAACTGATTTGTCAGATGAATGAACGGACAAGTCGTTTGCCCGAGCTCTTGTAAGCTTTAGTTTCGGTGGAGGCGATAATAGGGCACAGTCTACTGCTATGGTAGCTAATGATCGGCCTACCTCTTCTGGTCCCAAGGGGGGGAAGAAGAGGACCAAAGGCCGAACCCAAGCGAATCCAATTGTTGTAAAAGGCAAAGCCAACGCTAGCATCAAAGGGGAAGTGTTTTAACTGCGGTAAGAGAGGACATTGGAGGTCTGCCTGTTCCAAGCCTAAGAGGCTAGGAAAGAGAGGTAATTCACATGCCCTAGTTGTCAAAATATGTGAAGTGGCGTATGATATCCATTCGTGGATAGTGGATATGAGAGCCACTTGTTGATAGGCGAACAACCATACTAATTGGGCGAATAGGTATTAAGGATTAAGTAAGGATTACGAAGCAAAGTATCTGCATCGGAAATGACTAGAAAAAATAATCAAGGGGGATGCGCAAACCAATAGAGGTGGTGTATTCCATGACTAACAACGGGTCTGACGAACATCGAATAGGCGAACAGGTCCTTGGGACCGGGGGCAAATATGGACATCTCGCCAAGTCATTGATGACGAACAACTATCATCAAAGGTGGTGTAATAACCAATTTAAGGAGTGTATGATGCCTACTTGATTATGATGACGAACAGGATTCTGACAAACAACACCGAATATAAAGATTCAGAGGCTACCCCATGAAGAATAAACAGGCGAACAACTTATAAGCCATCTACCCAGAAGGCGAACAACAAATACAGAAGATATGCAAATGTAGGATTACCTCGTAGACAATGGCGAACAACTTTAAAGACGTGATAAGATAAAAAAAGAAGACTTTTTAACTAAGATTCAACTTAGATAAGTTGAAATATAATCAAAAGGACACATGTCAAGCATGCAAGCTTGGTAGTCCACCTACTTGGTGGTTAGTATAAATAAGATGCTCTCCTTCAATAAAAACAAGTTCAAATTCACAAACACTCCAATACACACACTCATACACCTAAAAATGCACACACACAAAATAAATACGAATTCAATACTCATATTTACAATTTCATAACCCAGTCTTTCGTATTTACTATAAACGATAGTAATCAATCACACGACCTTGTTTGGTGGTCCAAAAAACCGGTTAAAAATAGCCACTAATCCACGTGATTAGAACCAATCACCAACACCACTGATCACATTTTCTTTATTTTGTATGGGTTCAAGCTAACCCGGTGACTTAGCGGAAGTGAGATCCCCATCACACCGGGTAATGCTACGAAAGTGACAGCTAAAGCAGTGGGAGAAGTGTGCCTATCTTTTGAAGATAGAGTTTTGGTCTTGAGAGACGTTCTTTATGTTCTTAGTATTAGAAAGAACTCAACCTTCAGTTTCTAAACTGTTTTGAATAGATACTCAATTTCTTTTAATAAGGGTGTTATTATTTCCTGAAATGATGAGTTTATCTGTTACGGAACATTATTGGATGATCTTTATACAATTAATTGGGTACATCACTCACAAATTGAATATAATATCACGTTGGCTATTTCGAGTAATAAAAGGAAGAGTTCTTTCTGATATGAATGAAACACTTCTATGACATCTTAGATTAGGTCATATTAATCTAATGCAGATACAAAGATTGGTGAAAGACTGATCCTTGAAGTCTCTTCAAGTTGAGCTGTTTCCAACTTGTGAATCCTGTTTAGAGGGTAAGATAACCTAGAGGGCATTAGGAGCCAAAGGGAATAGAGCCACTAAAGTTTTAGAACTTGTTCATACTTATATGTGTGGTCCAATGACGATCAAAGCAAGAAGGGGGTATGAGTATTTTGTCACTTGCGTTGATGATTACTCGAGATATGGATACATCTATCTTATGATGCATAGGGAAAAGAGTATCAAGTTTCCATGATCTGATCGTGGAGGCGAATACCTCAGTGTTGAATTCTTGAACTACCTATCGGACGAAGAGATTGTATCTCAGTTGACCGCACCGGGAATCCCTCAACAGAACAGTGTAGCGGAACGAAGGAACCAGACTCTTTTAGAAATGGTCAGATACATGATGAGTTATTCAAGTTTATCCAAGTCATTTTGGGGTAATGCCTTGGAAACGACGGCTTACATTCTAAACATGGTGTCATCCAAATTGGTACATAAAACCCCAACATAATTGTGGACTGGGCGAAAGCCCATTTTGAGACACATGAGAATCTAGGGGTGTCCGATATACATGCTAGACAAGGAAGCCGGTAAATTGGATCCACATTAAAAATTAAGGTTGTTTATAGGATATCCCATGGGAACGAAAGGGTGTATGTTCTATAGTCCCAAAAATCAAAAGAGCATGATTAGCACACACTTTAAATTCTTGGAAGAAGACTATATGAGCAATAGAAAGCCCAGAAGTGAGATTACCTTATAAGAATTGAGAGGGCAAACCTCGATACCAAATATACAAGATGATATGTGTGGGTCCTGAAACGAGCAAACAGGTGTATGGGGGGGAATACACATGAGGTTATAAATTTAAACTTCTTAAAACTTATCAGGTTACTTAAGACAGTAACTCGTCAGTGGACTTGAAGTCTGCTGAGAAATTACTGGTGAAAGCTTACTGAGATAATAACTCCACTGAAAGCTCAAGACTTTCAGTTGAACTACTATCTAATTAGCTTTCAGATGCGGATTAGTGAGCCCTTATGAAAACCTCGTTTTGCTTTGATAAACTTTGAATGAACAACACACACTTAGGAAATAGCAGAATGTAAATACACAAGATATAAAGTGGTTCAGAGATGAATCTCCTACGTCCACTTTCCTGATTAAACAGGAGAATTCCTTTCACTTGGAATTCCTTGTGTTATAGTGTCAAGGTGCACTGATCAAATAATCCTCTCTTAGGATGATTGATCACTAGGATAATTCTAGGTCCTAGTTCCCAAAACAAACCAGCTTTCAGACTGATATAAACAATCAGCTTACTAACACCACTTAACACTAACTCTCAACCTAACAACTGAGTGGGGTTTTGAGTAGGGTTTGGTTCTAACTGTTGTGAGATAATCCTTATAGTTTAGCTCAAGGCTTAGGATGGATTATCTCTTTCTAAGGTTTGGATATAACTTTAAGCTCGATTACAGAAGGCTTGGTATGCTCTCTACAAATGTGAAACACTTGGGAAACAAAGGTAATTTCGAGTGCTTCTTAAATAGTTATGAATGTAGAGATAGCTTTGATCTTGTGAGTTTCCCATGCATAGAAATGAGCACGTCCTTCTGTATTTATAGACCTTCTTGAAAATCTTCCCGTTGGAGTTTGAATCTTCTCAAGTAAGCCTTCTTGTATCTGATTGGTTCAAACGGCTCTTTTTTAAGCTTTAAGTCTTGTCAAGAAACGGCTGAAAGACCATGCCTGTTCACCAACTTTCTGTAGAAGGCTAGGGAAAAACTTTTGGTACTTGTCAGTCTGTGACAGGTCGGCTGTTAGTAGAGTACACCTACGTATCATCTTCTCATTGGGCTGTTCAGTCTGCTTGCTCAGAATCTTGTCTTGATTTAAGGTGGAACTCCTCTGAGAGAACCTTCTAATTCCTTCATTTATTGTAAGCTTCACTGAAATTCGTTTTGCCTTGTTCCAACCAGATTAACTAACAGCCATTAATGTGTTTAGCATTGAATGTGCTTTGTTAGTTCACATCAGTGGACCTTGGTCCTCTCCTGATGGTTTTAGTCTTAGTGTGAATGTACTTAGAAAACATTCAAGACTTAAACTATTTCTCAGATCAGTTTATCTTCAGCGGACTTCATTCTTCAGCGGACTTCATTCTTCAATACACTCCAGTAATTACTAACTGTACTCCAGTTCCTTAACATTTGAACTGACTATCTGAACTCTAACTCTACTGAACACTTTTCTTACAAAATGACTTAGGGGGAATTCTTTTGGCATTCTAATCAAAACTTAAGTCTATACATTTTCCCAACAATTTCCCCTTTTTTTATTATGCCGAAACCTATCTTATTACATATTCTCTTTCAGATGAGGTTATTCAGTTGACATAACTTTTCAAGGATTTTTGTAAGTAAAGGCATTCAAGTACATAAGCCTAAATGATAATGAGATATTATCTTGGGTAAAAAGACAGTAAAGTTTCATTTCATGAAAAATGGGATGAGTACAATTACATGAAGTCTACTGTTTAAACAAAAACAACTGGGACTTATAAACAATTGCCCAGTACAAACACTTATTCTTCTTAGATAGATTCAAACAAAGGTTCAAGTCCATATTGCTTGAAAACTCGGATCTTTAGTTCATTCTTTCTTTCCATCACTTCTTTTGAATGTCCCTTGAGTCCCAAATGCTCACAAAAGGATACCCATTCATCTGTGATCCTTTCTCTGTCCATTGCACATGTTGCATCTTGTGGAGGCCAGTAGATAATAGGTTCAGAAGCTTTCAAGGCAAGGTCTGGAAATTTGACATTCCAAGCTTCATTAATGTCAGGGTAGAGTTTTGGGTAAGACTCAAAGAGCCAATCGTTGAATAAGTCCTGAGCATTCTCTTTACCCAATTCTCCACTGATATAATAAGAGTACACAAATTCCCTCTTGGCAGTTTCCCAAGCATCATTCAGCTTCTTGGGAACCCAAGTATCAATATGGGGGAATTTGGCCTTCGCAAGTGCAACCTTGCCCTTCTTCAGCTTTGCAGGCCACTTTTGATAGTCATTCCTGAACTTCTTAGAAGTGGTCTTGTCAAAGGTAGCCAGCCTCTCTTTCCTCTTCCTTTCTGCTAACTCTGCAATGGACTCCATCTTTCCAACAACTTTATCTCTTCTTTCTTGCTGTTGAGCAGTTAGCCTTTGAGCTCTCTCATTCATGCCTCCAGCTTCTTTGATTAGCTCTGTGAGCTTAGGGACCTTTGCAGGTGCAGTCTTGGGGGCTTCAGAAGAGATAGGTTCAGGATTGAGAGTTGGAAGTACCTCTACTGAGTCTGTTGACTTTGCAGCCAACCTTCCTGAGGATCTTGTTCTCTTTGCCACCTCTGCTGAGAGAACATCAGTAGCTTTTCTCTTTGTTGTTTCCCCCTTCTGAGCAACTCTCTCTTTCTTCTCCTTCTCAGCTGCTTCTTTGAAAACAATTAACTCTTTCTCCACTGGAACTTTCTTCCCCTTCCTTGCAACAACAGCTTGTTGTGCTTCAAGATTGACTTTCTTCAGGGTATTCTTGATTTGTTGGCCTCTTTCAAATTCAGGAGTCTCAAGAATCAGTTGCATCTTGTTCTTGGGATCCTTCTTCATGTCTTTGGCGCTTACCCTCTTTTCCCCCTTTTCGGCATTAATCATGTACTCAGCAATAGTGATGTTCAACTTCATCTGATCATGACCAACAGCCTTCAGTTGGGTTGAGCAGTAATCAACCTCATCCTCAAGTCTTTCCAGTACAGCACCAGAAGTATGTCCAAATTGTACAAATTGAGCAAGTTTCTCATCAATGAGAACATTCGTTTTCTCCTGAGTAGGGAAGTCCTCAGCAGCCTTCTCCAGCACCTCTCCCAGCTTAGCTCCTAGCTCTTCGTGCTTGGCCTCGAATTCCATCAGCTTCTTGTTCCATAACCCTTCAACCTTCCCTAACAGGTCCGTTGAGAA
Organism: Ballota nigra; assembly: GCA_947034835.1. NCBI lineage: Eukaryota > Viridiplantae > Streptophyta > Magnoliopsida > Lamiales > Lamiaceae > Ballota > Ballota nigra. Next base: position 46,864,500 of record OX344722.1, read on the forward strand.
AGCCTCTACAGAGGACTTTAGGTTGATGGAGACATTCTCCACCTAGTCTTTTAGAAATTGAGTTCTGGCCTCTATCACCAGCACACTCTGGCCTTCCACTACATCTATCACCATCTGCTGAGAGTCTTCCACTTTAAGGGTCAGGTTCTGAAGAGAAGTGGTGGTAGATTCCATGAGCTCATCAACATGGTTTGAGAGAATGACCATCTCATCTACTTCTTCTTGGACAATCTCTTGTACATCTCTCAGCTGAGCTTGGAGAGATGGAAGCTTAATATCTTCAAGGTTTTGAATTGCCTCCTCAGTGGACTTAGATGAAATTGAACTTGGGGTACTTCAGTAGATGTAGCACTTGCAACAGATATAATGTTAGCACCTTCCCCCTCAAACTCACCACCTACTCCAGCTTTCTCATCTATCTCCATTTGAACTCCCTCTTCTTCCCTCTTCCCACTCTCTCTTTCACTCTCTTTTTCGACTATATTTTTTTCAGCCAATTCATCCTTTACAGGAATGATTGCTATTATCTCTCCGCTCACAACTCCTGTGATCTCGACCTCTTTTTCTTTTTCTTGCCCTTTTTCAACTCCTTCCTGTCCAGACACCTCAGCTGACTCCTTAGTCACTGCTGAGGGCTGTTGTGGGGGAGCTTCAGTAGACTCCTCTACTGAGCTTCCCTTTGGCAAACTTTGAGCCTCAGTATCCTTTGCCGGGGATACATCCTTGGCTACTTCACCACCACCTGGCTATGGTGAAGTACCTTTCTCTTGTTGGGACTCCTCCTCCTTTTCCTTTTCTCCTTCTTTTTCTTTCTCCCCCTCTTGCACTTTCTCAACCTCTGCTCCAACTACCTTCTCTCCCTCAGGTGCCATTTCTCCTTCAGCTCCCTTCTGTGCTTCAGCAATTTTGTCCATCACCAGGCTTTGGAAGATCTTCTCATCACAGAGAAGCCTGGTTTTGATCATCCCAGCAAACTCCAGTACCTCCCTCTCCTCCTTCTTCCATTCCTCAGCATTACTTCCTCCAACCGCCATGAGGATTTCACCAATCTCCTATCCTTTAGCTGGACAAGCAGCCTTACTCTAAAAAATATTGCCTTCAGGGTGGGATACCCATCAAGCTCTGGATATTTGGATTCCAACGAGTAAGCCACTTCATCTTTAAGAGTATCCAAGAAGGAGTACTCTTCTTCATCATCTGATGGAAGGGAAGGGGTAGGGGATCTGATATATGTGGGCTCCTCTGGAATTGTTTCTAAGTGAGAAGTATGGGTTTCAGGAGGGTTGGGCTCATATGAGGTTTGGGTTTCAGACGGGGTTGGGTTTTGTTCAGTGGGGGTTGAGAGAGTGAGTTCAGAAGGATTTGAGGATGCCTCAACAGATGCCTCAGAATGAGTGTCATTTGGGGAAGCACTTTCAGGCAGTTGAGAGCTTTTAGTGGGGGTTTTGGAGATTTTGGAAATACGCTTGGTTTTGACAGGGGTACGAGGTTTGGTTTTGGGTTTGATGGGGTTAGGAGCAGGAACATCTGAGTCAGACTCAGTAGATATAACGTTTGGAGAGGAATCAGGATTACCTGAGGATGACTCATCAGTAGAGTTTGTAGTTCTGACTTTCTTTGAGGCCCCTTCCTTCATGGCCTCAGATGATCTCTTCTTCTTCTTCTTTGAGGCCTTCTCTGCCTTCTCCTCCTTGTGTAAAGCCATTTTATCACTTAGCTTTACCAGTCTCCTCTTCAGTTTGGTCTTTTTCTCCACAGCAGGGTTTGCTTCCTCCGTCTCCTCTGCTGCTTCTGGGCTTTCCTCCGCCATACTCAACTTCCTTGTCTCCAAAGATTTACCAGATTTGAAGAGAGTCTTCAAATTACTCCATTTTCTATCCTCTTTCTAGTCCACTCCCACATCAACATTTTCAATCAGGTAGGAGATCATGGTGGCAAAGTTCAGCTTACTTGCCAACTGGGGAGTTTTTTCAGGCTGGAATTTCAATTTTTCCTTATTCAACGCTCTCAAGAAAAATTGTTGCCAATTAAAGCTCTTCTCCTTGCTGTCCACAATGGCCTTCACCAACCTCAGTTTGGGCTTGCTCACCTGCTCTGTCCTTCCTTGATTTCCCATAATGCATTTTCCAACAATCTCACAGAGAACATTGTACACTGGAAGGAGTACATTTCTGTTCATCGTGACTGTACTTCATCTTCTTCTGCATAATGGTGTACACCCAGTCCTCCTCCTTATCCGCAATACAAGTATCCAGATTTGGGCCTTTAGATGGAAGCCCAAAGAGTTCTTTGAGATCATCACCTTCCAGCTTGATCTCATTCCTTACTTTCTGGTGTTCGATGATTTCTGTATCATCCCTCATCAGTTTCTTCTTTCTCTTCAAGAACAAACAGGACCTAATCCTGGTATCAGTGTTGGCAACACTGAAGAAGAATTCAAGTACTTGTCTATCAAAGCAATTTTGAGGGTGGATAGACAAGAACTTTTCTAAACTGGCCTCCTTGACCATGTCCAGGGCCTCTTTAATGTGCCTGAACTCTGGTCTGTTTAGGATTTCAGGGTTGTCAAAGACAACAATAGGTTCGTACCAAAAGTTATCTTTGTTGGTAAGGAAACCTATATTGACTCTTGCCATGTTTGATTTGAAAAGATTGAGGATTGAGAAAATTTTGCAGAGTGTATTTGGGGAGATAGAGAGTATTTGCTTGGAAGAGTGTTCGAAAAGGTTCTCAACTCTGATTTTGGGGGTTTTTATATGAGGAATGAATGGTGAGATTGAAAGTTTAATCAATGGCTGGGGTTGAGTCAGATGAGGTCGTGGATAGTTGAAAGGTTTGTGGGGACTTATTGAGAGATCTTGACGGTTAGGAAAGAACCACCTAAAATGGAAGGTGGGGATTGAAAGAGTTGGTCGCCAGAAGGTCACATCATCCGGCTTTTGGGGCGCGTGAGATAGGAAACTAAAAAAAGTAAGGCTGACTTGTACAGCGCGCATTAAATGCCCGCCTTATCAAAATCTTTTCGAAACAGTGTAAAAAGATTTAAATTTTCAGAAAGCACTCATTAATAAGATTTTGAAAACACATTTATATTTAAAAACTAAGATGCTTTCAGATTTGAAAGATAACATAAGTATAAAGTATTGACCTCCTCTGAGGTTTAACCTTTTCTGAGAAATGAAGCTCTTCTGGGATCAGTGACTTCTCTGAGGTTGATCCTCTTCTGAGGTTGGACCTCCACTGATTCGAAAACATCTCTTCTGAGATTTGAAAAAGGGCCTCATCTTTACTCTCCTGGATTTAGAAGTCCAAGCTCGACTGATAGTTCTTGAAACCTTGCTTCAGCCAAAGGTTTAGTAAATATATCTGCCTTTTGCTTGTCAGTGTGAATCTTGAGCATTTTGATGTCCTTCTTTTCTACATGATCTCTGATGAAATGATGCCTTATATCCACATGCTTGCATCTTGTGTGGAGAACTGGATTTTCTGAAATAGCAATTGCAATATTATTGTCACAGAAAATAGGAACTTCATTACCAAAGATGTTGTCGTCTCTTAGTTATTGTCTTAGCCATAGAATTTGAGCACAACAACTTCCAGCTGCCATATATTCAGCCTCAGTAGTGCTTGTGGCTACTGAATTTTGTTTCTTGGAAAACCAAGAGATCAGCTTACTTCCCAAGAATTGACAAGTGCCTGAGGTTGATTTCCTATCAATCCTGCATCCTCCATAGTCTGCATCTGAGTATCCTGTGAGTTCTAGATTGTCATCTGAGGGATACCATAATCCCATATTCATAGTACCCTTAAGATATTTGAGAATTCTTTTAGCAGCTTCCAGATGACTTTTCTTTGGGTTGGCTTGATATCTTGCACAAATACCAACAACAAATGTGATATCGGGCCTGCTTGCTGTGAGATATAGTAGAGATCTAATGATTGCTCTGTAGTGAGTTTGGTCTACTGACTCACCATCTTCATCAGGTTTCATCTTGGTGTTGGTGTTGAGTGGAACTCTTGCAACCTTACTGGTCTGATATCCAAATTTGTTGATCAGCTCCCTTGTATATTTGGCTTAGTTGATGAAGATTCCTTCAGAGGACTGCTTGACTTGAAGTCCAAGGAAGAAGTTCATTTCTCCCATCATTGACATTTCAAACTTTCCTTTCATCAGGTGAGAGAACTTTTCACAGAGGACTTGGTTTGGTGAACCAAATATGATATCATCCACATAGATTTGAACTAGCAGGGTGTCCTCTCATTTTGTGATTCGAAATAGAGTTCTATCAACTCTTCCTTTGATAAAGCCATGATCCAACAAGAACTGAGATAGAGTAGCATACCATGCTCTTGGAGCCTGTTTCAGTCCATATAGAGCTTTCCTCAGTCTATATACTTTGTGGCTTTCTTCAAAACCTGGGGGCTGCTCCACATATACTTCTTCATTAAGTACTCCATTCAAGAAAGCACTCTTGACATCCATTTGATACACCTTGATTTTCTTGTGAGCAGCATATGCAAGGAATAACCTTATTGCTTCCAATCTGGCCACCGGGGCAAAGGTTTCATCATAGTCAAAACCTTCAACTTGAGAATAGCCCCTTTGCTACTAGCCTGGCCTTGTTTCTGACTATGACATCATTTTCATCCTTCTTATTCTTGAATACTCACTTGGTTCCAATCACATTGCAATGATATGGTCTGTCAACCAGCTCCCATACTTGATTCCTTGTGAATTGGTTGAGCTCTTCTTGCATAGCAATGATCCAATTTGAATCTTGAAGTGCTTCTTCAATGGAACCTGGTTCCTGGTTAGATAAGAAACAACAAAACAAAGCACTTTCTCCATGAAAACTTCTAGTTTTGACTCCCGAGGTAGGATCGCCTAGGATTTGCTCAACAGGATGGTCTGAGAGCCATGTCCTCTTAGGCTGATGCCCTTTAGTAGAGTTTAACTCTTCTGAAGTTGAGTCACTAGATATAGGAATAAATTCAAATTCAGGAAATAAAACAGAGGGTTGAAGTCCCGAGTCATCATTCAAGGTATTTTCATTCTCAATGGTAGTATCATTGGTTCCCCCTTGAATGATGGACTCATTAGATGTCTCAGCTGTGACCACATCTTCATCGACATTACTAACCTCTTGAACTGGGATGGTGTTCATCAGTTCAGTTGACTGGTCAGGAAAGTTCTCAGTTGAGTTGTCAGAAATGTTCTTTTTTTTAGTGTCCTCTTTGAATTGTTGATCATTGAGATTATCCCAGGTTGGGATGTATGCATCAACACAATTCTCAGGATAGCCTTTTGACTTGATACTCAGTCTAGTTAGTCTTTTGCTTATCACTTCCTCATTCTCCTTACTCCTGGACTCAAAGGTAGATTCATCAAAGACCACATGAGGTGTTTCTTCCACAACAAGAGTTACAATTGTAAACTCTGAAGGCTCTACTGATTTGGGAATATCCTAAGAAGATTCCTTCATCAGCTTTGCTATCAAAAGCTTTCAGTTGAGTTTTCCCATTGTTGTGAATGAAACACTTGCAACCAAAGATATGAAAGTAAGATACCTGAGGCTTTCTGCCATTCCATAACTCATATGGAGTTTTTCCTTGATGTTTGGTTACCATGGATCTATTCTGAGTGTGGCAGACAGTATTAATAGCTTCAGCCCAAAATCTTTTAGGAACTTGAGCTTCTGCAAGCATTGTCCTTGCTGCCTCCTTAAGAGTCTTATTTCTTCTTTCAGCTACTCCATTTTGTTAAGGAGTTCTTGCAGCTGAGGTCTCATGGGCAATACCTAACTCTTTGCAGAAGTCAGAAATTATTGAATTAATGAATTCAATGCCCTTATCTGACCTTATCTTTACAATGTTCAGGCTCTTTTCATTGCTAACTTTCTTCAGAAGTTCTGGTAGCCTGAGTTGAGTCTCTTTTTTGCTTGCAAGAAATACCACCCATGTGTACCTGGAGAAATCATCAATAACAACAAGAGTATATTTTCTCCCATTTATACTTATAGGGGTTACATGACCAAAGAGATCCATGTGTAACAATTGAAGTTGTAACGCCCCTAAAAATATCAAGTTTTATTATTTATTTTGAAAATACTTTGAAATTTTCATGTTTGAATAAAGGGAGCGTGTTCATGTGATATATATGCAGATGTTATTATTATTATTATTATTATTATTATTATTATTACTAATACTACTACAATTATTTTCAAAAGTAAAAGGTTTTAAATATGTATATATATGCATATGTATATATAAATATATTGGTATATATATATTTTTAAAGGTCACGCATGTATTTATTATTTGGTTAATTAATATTAATTAGTAAATAAAAAGCTATCTTTTGTTTAGCCTCATTTCTCTCAAAAACTAGTTAATAGAATTTATGAATAACTTTATTAATATGTTGTCAAAATTCTCTCTTAACTATTAGAAGAATTATCACAATTTCTTCATGGTTGTTTTTTTTTTTTTTATCATATTTCACACATCTTTAAAACCTAGTGTATTTAATATTGGCTCTAATTTTAATTCTCATTATTGTTATTAATTCTTATTTAATTCTCATAATTATTATTCATATTCTTAATAATTGTTATTAATGTTTTTATTTAATTCCCATAATTGCTATTAAAAATTTCATTGTATTTAAGGTCTTGAATGGTTGAAAGAAATTCATTTTCCATTACCTCTCACGTTCATTTCTCTCCATTGAAACCCGCGTACAACATAAATTTATTATACTTCACTCAAATTTGAGAAAAATATTATGACAAAGAACCATTATATTTCCTCTTTTCAAAGAAGGCCATATTCGAGATACTCCTCAATATTTCTTTTAAGCAAGCTTATACTATAAGGGCCATGATTTAAAGATTTCTCTTTTGTATCTGCATACACGATATTAATTTCAGGTGGGGATTTCTATCTTTTAAATTTGTCACTATTAAATGTGATTTATAATTTTATTATGTTCATGTGAAATATGTATGAGGATAGGTCTTCTGACCTTTATAAACGAGGTGATGACATTGAAATGCATATTTACGTGATTGATTAATTTAAATTATTTATTATATTTAGTTTTGACAAGCTTATCCCCACTGAGCTGTGGTTTCGCTCACCCTATTCATTTTAACATTTTTCAGATTGTGGAGCTGGTGGCAAGGAGAGGCGATGGATGACATTGAATTAAATTATTTCATGATAAAAATCTTGCAAATTAGTTAATTTATTTATCAAGTTTTCTTTTTATGAGGTTCTTCTAGGATAATTATTTTGTAACAATTTGTATTTTAAATTTATTTTTAAAAGTTATTAAATCTTTAAGTCTTCCGTTGTTGTCAAAGTAATTTCTATGTTGAAATTTTTAATTCATACCTCTTATTGTAAATCAATCATGGGTTTTACGTAAAAAATTAATATTATAAAAATTGGGGCGTGACAGAGTGGTATCAGAGCAGGTCTACGTTTCTATAGACTTGTTAAAATAAATTTTTATTTTAAGAGTCAAAATTATTTACAGTGTACTCTTTTAATGAGGAAAAATTATAAGTAAAAGTTGTCCATCACTGCCTCCCGCTTCGGCTCTCAAAGGTACATGCATTACATAAATTATTTCATGTTTCAATTAAAAGTTATATTATGTCAAGATCATTATACAAAGTACATTTTTACATGAAATTTTCATTGCATGCATGCATACATCATCAATATATTTTTTTAAATTTTGAGGACAAAAAGTTTTTCTAAGAGGGCTAGGATGTAGCACCCCTAATTTTCTAGTAAAGTATTTCGAGATACATGCACCATGCAACATTGCAAGTTTAATTCAAAGTTATTTTATGTTGTAAAATTATGCCATCAAATTATTAGAAAGTCATGATATGTTACGACCTCGATTAAATTTTTTTAAAGGTACGACCACGATTACATTGACATGACTATTTTAAATTTCAACGCATGCATACATCACTTTAGTACTGATTTTCGAGGACGAAGATATTTTTAAGATGGGTTGAATGTAACACCCCTAAAAATATCAAGTTTTATTATTTATTTAGAAAATACTTTGAAATTTTCATATTTGAATAAAGGGAGCGTGTTCATGTGATATATATGCAGATGTTATTATTATTATTATTATTATTATTATTATTATTATTATTATTATTATTATTATTACTAATACTACTACAATTATTTTCAAAAGTAAAAGGTTTTAAATATGTATATATATATATATATATGCATATGTATATATAAATATATTGGTATATATATATTTTTAAAGGTCACACATGTATTTATTACTTGGTTAATTAATATTAATTAGTAAATAAAAAGCTATCTTTTGTTTAGCCTCATTTCTCTCAAAAACTAGTTAATAGAATTTATGAATAACTTTATTAATATGTTGTCAAAATTCTCTCTTAATTATTAGAAGAATCATCACAATTTCTTCATGGTTGTTTTTTTTTATCATATTTCACACATCTTTAAAACCTAGTGTATTTAATATTGGCTCTAATTTTAATTCTCATTATTGTTATTAATTCTTATTTAATTCTCATAATTATTATTACTATTCTTATAATTTTTATTAATATTTTTATTTAATTCCCATAATTGCTATTAAAAATTTCATTGTATTTAAGGTCTTGAATGGTTGAAAGAAATTCATTTTCCATTACCACTCACGTTCATTTCCCTCCATTGAAACCCGCGTACAACATAAATTTATTATACTTCACTCAAATTTGAGAAAAATATTATAACAAAGAACCATTATATTTCCTCTTTTCAAAGAAGGCCATAATCGAGATACTCCTCAATATTTCTTTTAAGCAAGCTTATAATATAAGGGCCATGATTTAAAGATTTCTCTTTTGTATCTGCATACACGATATTAATTCCAGGTGGGGATTTCTATCTTTTAAGTTTGTCACTATTAAATGTGATTTATAATTTTATTATGTTCATGTGAAATATGTATGAGGATAGGTCTTATGACCTTTATAAACGAGGTGATGACATTGAAATGCATATTTACGTGATTGATTAATTTAAATTATTTATTATATTTAGTTTTGACAAGCTTGTCCCCACTGAGCTGTGGTTTCGCTCACCCTATTCATTTTAACATTTTTCAGATTGTGGATCTGGTGGCGAGGAAAGGCGATGGATGACATTGAATTAAATTATTTCATGATAAAAATCTTGCAAATTAGTTAATTTATTTATCAAGTTTTCTTTTTATGAGGTTCTTCTAGGATAATTATTTTGTAACAATTTGTATTTTAAATTTATTTTTAAAAGTTATTAAATCTTTAAGTCTTCCGTTGTTGTCAAAGTAATTTCTATGTTGAATTTTTTAATTCATGCCTCTTATTGTAAATCAATCATGGGTTTTACGTAAAAAAGTAATATTATAAAAATTGGGGCGTGACAGAAGTACTCTGTATGTAGAGGTTGCTACTTTGCTTTTAAAAGATGCTTTCACTTGCTTTCCCTCCTGACAGGCTTTGCAAATATGTTCTTTGTTGTATACTTCATTTGGCATTCCTTCCACCAGTCCATGTCTTGCTATTCTGTTCATCATCTTGAAGTTCAGATGACTTAGTCTTTTGTGCCACAGCCAATTTGTATCAGTTGAGCTCTTTGCAATAAGACATGCATTTGGTGTGCAAGACTTCTAATCTGCAAGATAGACATTTCCTTTCCTTTACCTGTTGTGAAGATATATTCTTGACAAAACATAGGTTACATGAAAATTCAACAATGTATCCTTTATCACAAAACTGACTTATGGACAGAAGATTGTGCTTAAGTCCACTGACAAAGGATACATTGCTTACTCTTACTGAGCCAATTATTAAAGTACCATAACCTTTAGTGGCTCCTTGTGAATTGTCACCAAAAGTAACTTGTGGACCTTCTTTCTCAACAAATTCTTTCAGGAGACTTTTATTGCCAGTCATATGCCTGGAACATCCACTGTCCAAGTACCAGACTGAAGATTTGAGAGCTTCTCCTTTGTTGAGGTCCACTGAGCCCTGTAGTCAAAATCAAGCTTTAGGTACCCATTTGGTGTTGGGTCCTACCAGGTTAGCTGTACCTTTAGGAATCCAAATTTGCCTCACGGTTCTAATCACTTTAGAATGGCTAATTTGTCTTCCATAAATATCTACATAGATAGTTATCTCCCTAGGTGCCTTAGGAGTAAACTTTCTACGGGTGTCAGCCTTTGAAGGAACAAAAACCTTCTTAACATTCTTCCTTTTAGACTTGGGTGCACATGGCCTTAGTTTTTGTTGATAAAGGTATGAAGGACCTTTTCATTTAGGCATAAAAGGAATAGGTCTTCTATATGAGTCATTCCTTGAGGAATGCTCATGCCTGGGTGCTCTCAGCTGAGGTTGCTTCATTTGTGAAGACCTCGGCTGATATTACCTCTACTGAGATCTGGTCTTGTTAGTCAACTGAGCCTTTCCATTTGGTTTTGGCTGAGTTTGACTTCTCTTTTGTTGGACCTCAGCTGGTCTTTTTCCTTTATCTAAAATCTGTGGTTGAAAGGTCACAGACTTAACAAAAACTCTCTTTGTGCCACTTGAAGTAGCAACACTCAGAGGACCTTCTGAAGTTTTTGGAATATAACCTATCCCACACTTGTTATTAGGATTGATTTGAAATTTTTGAATCTCCTCTATGGCAAGAGAGGGTTTGTTAAGAGCATCAATCCTTTTTAACAAGGTCTCTTCAGATTTTTGTAAGACATCAATTTTCAGGAGAGAATCCTTTATTTGGCTTACCAATTTTAAGTTCTCTTCAGTTAACTTTGTCTTAGATTCAGTAATATCTTTTATCAGTTGATCTTTGCCATTTTCTTGACTCTTGAGGGTTTCCACCTCTTTTGTCAATTCAATGGTAGACTTAGCTGAGTTAAGATCTGCCTGATTCCCAGATTCCCAGATTCAATTAACTTGGAGTTTTCACTCAAGAGATTTTTGTTTTCATCTTGGAGACAGAAACTTGCTTCTTGCAACCTTGAGAAATCAATCATCAATTGTTCCAAAGCGGACTGAAGATTGAGGTCCTCTGTTGACTCTGAGCTGAGCTCAGGTGAGTGTCCTAAAGAATTGGATGGTTTAGATTGTACCTCTGGTTCTTCTCTTGCCATGAGGCACATGTCATCATCACTGCTGTCAGAGAACAGTCCATCAGATGACTCCAGATCTTCATCAACATCCTCAGCCACCATGGCTTTTCTTTCTCCATATCTTCTGTCTCTCTTGGCTTGGCTTGCCTTTCCTTTCTTTCCTTTGTGCTCAGTTGAGGACAATCATACTGAAAGTGCCCAACTTTCTTGCATTGAAAACATATGTTGGTATCATCATTCTTTTCTTCAGTAGACTCTCTAGCCTTTGATGATGATCCTTCATCTCTTGTATAGTTCTTGTATTCTTTCTTCTTCTCCAGCTCAGTGGAGCTTTTCTCTCCTTCTCTGGTGTCTTTTTGTGGATAACTTCTCATTTCCCTGTTATCCCTGTAAAATCTCTTATACTTGCCGAAACGACTGTTAAGTTGTTCAAACCTTCTAGCCATTAGGCTGAGTTCCTCTTGCATCTCAGCATTGCTTTAAGATTTGCTTGCCTTTGTACTCTTCTGTGGCCTTGAGGATTTGGGCTCAGTCTCCTTAGCTTTGAAGGCAACTCCCTTCTCAGCTGAGGTCTCATCAGGAGCCCTTTTCGTGTTAAGATCAAACTCATAAGCTTTGAGTTCAAAGAATACCTGTTGCATAGATATGCTAGATAGATCCTTGGTATTCTACATCATCACAGAGTACACATCCCATCTTGAGGTTAAACCTCTCAGGATCTTTAAGGCAACCTCTCTTTTGGTGTAGACTTTTCCCAGAGAGTTTATCTCATTCATGATGTCAGTGAACCTCCCATCAAGCTGGACAATAGTCTCAGTAGGCTCCATGGTGAACTGCTCATATTTTTTAACAGCTACTGAAAGCTTGTTCTCTTTAATCTTGTCAGTTCCTTCACACATGAGAGCTAGAGTGTCCCAAAGTTCCTTTGCAGTCTGGCAATGGATCACTATTCCCATAACTAGGTCTGGAATGGTAATGTAAAGAATATTCATGGCTATGAAGTTGAGGTTGTGTCTCCTCCTTTCATCTGCAGTGAAATTATCCTCATCCTTGGATCATTCTTCTCTAGGATCTGCAATAGTGTCAGCTGTGGTTCTAGGGTTATGGGTCATAAAAATAAATGGACCTTTAGTAATCACCCTCAGCATTTCATCATGCACACAGGCAAGATGAGCTCTCATTCTGATCTTCCAAAAGTCATAATTTTCCACTGAGAACTGTGGAAGCTTGTGATGGGACATATGGTTCAGGGGATTGACTCTCATGTTGTTCTCTGCTGGTGGTGCTACCCTAGCTGCATTGTCAGCCATAATATTTAAACAAGTTTATCAAAAGATCAATTCAGTTGACCAAAAAGAAAATACCCTTTTAGCACAAGGTAACTTAGAACAATAGTATTTTGAACCAAGGCTCTGATACCAATTGTTGGTCCCGAAACGAGTAAACAGGTGTATGGGGGGGAATACACCTGAGGTTATAAATTTAAACTTCTTAAAACTTATCAGGTTACTTAAGACAGTAACTCGTCAGTAGACTTGAAGTCTGCTGAGAAATTACTTGTGAAAGCTTACAGAGATAATAACTCCACTGAAAGCTCAAGACTTTCAGTTGAACTACTATCTAATTAGCTTTCAGATGCGGATTAGTGAGCCCTTATGAAAACCTCATTTTTCTTTGATAAACTTTGAATGAACAACACATACTTAGAAAATAGCAGAATGTAAATACACAAGATATAAAGTGGTTCAGAGATGAATCTCCTACGTCCATTGTCCTGATTAAACAGGAGAATTCATTTCACTTGGAATTCCTTGTGTTATAGTGCCAAGGTGCACTGATCAAATAATCCTCTCTTAGGATGATTGATCACTAGGATAATTCCAGGTCCTAGTTACCAAAATAAACCAGCTTTCAGATTGATATAAACAATCAGCTTACTAACATCACTTAACACTAACTCTCAACCTAACAACTGAGTGGGGTTTTGAGTAGGGTTTGGTTCCAACTGTTGTGAGATAATCCTTACAGTTTGGCTCAATGCTTAGGATGGATTATCTCTTTCTAAGGTTTGGATATAGTTTTAAGCTCGATTACAGAAGGCTTGGTATGCTCTCTACAAATGTGAAACACTTGGGAAATAAAGGTAATTTTGAGTGCTTCTTAAATAGTTATGAATGTAGAGATAGCTTTGATCTTGTGAGTTTCCCGTGCATAGAAATGAGCACGTCCTTCTATATTTATAGACCTTCTTGAAAATCTTCCCGTTGGAGTTTGAATCTTCTCAAGTAAGTCTTCTTGTATCTGATTGGTTCAAACGGCTCTTTTTGAAGCTTTAAGTCTTGTCAAGAAACGGCTGAAAGACCATGCCTGTTCACCAACTTTCGGTAGAAGGTTAGGGAAAGACTTTTGGTACTTGTCAGTCTGTGACAGGTCGGCTGTCAGTAGAGTACACCTACGTGTCATCTTCTCATTGGGTCGTTCAGTGTGCTTGCTCAGAATCCTGTCATGATTTAAGGTGGAACTCCTCTGAGAGAACCTTCTAATTCCTTCATTTATTGTAAGCTTCACTGAAATTTATTTTGCCTTGTTCCAACCAGATTAACTAACAGCTATTAATGTGTTTAGCATTGAATGTGCTTTGTTAGTTCACATCAGTGGACCTTGGTCCTCTCCTGATGGTTTTAGTCTTAGTGTGAATCTGCTTAGAAAATATTCAAGACTTAGACTATTTCTCAGATCAGTTTGTCTTCAGCGGACTTCATTCTTCAGCGGACTTCATTCTTCAATACACTCCAGTAATTACTAACTGTACTCCAGTTCCTAAACATTTGAACTGACTATCTGAACTCTAACTCTACTGAACATTTTTCTTACAAAATGACTTAGGGGGAATTCTTTTGGCATTCTAATCAAAACTTAAGTCTATACATTTTCCCAACAATATGTCAATCGTCACACCTACACAACCGGAACCCCATCGTAGTGGTAGGTTTGTTAGACAACCCGAGAGATTCATGGGAATAGGAGAATCTTCAGATTTGATTCCTGGAGATGAATCAGACCCATGGACATACAACGAGGCAATTCAAGACAAAGACATGGAATCTTGGCAAACGGCAATGGAAGCCGAAATAGGTTCAATGGATCATAATCAAGTGTTGGAGCTGGTCGAACCACCCAGTGGGGTAGAACCCATTGGATGCAAGTGGGTATACAAGAAGAAAATAAGATCGGACGGAAGGGTTGAAACCTTCAAGGCTAGGCTAGTGGCAAAAGGATATACTCAGAAAGAAGGGATCGATTATGAGGTCTGTAGCTATGCTTAAGTCCATCCATATTCTCTTGTTGATCACGGCGTATCTAGATTATGAGATCTGGTAAATGGATGTCAATACAACTTTCCTTAATGGAAGTCTTGACAGATCGGATATCTATATGCGACAACCTGAAAGTTTTATTGCGAAAGGCCAAGAGCATCTCATATGCAAGCTCAAGAGGTCTATTTATGGACTTAAGCAAGCATCACGTACTTGAAACCAGTGTTTTGATCAAGTTATTAAGTCTTATGGGTTTGATCAAAACGTGTTCGAAAGTTGTGTGTATAAAAATTGTGACAGAACTGCAGTGGCATTCTTAGTATTATACGTAGACGATATTCTGCTCATTGAAAATAATGTAAAGGTATTGTCAGACGTAAGGGTATGACTGTCAAATCAGTTTGATATGAAGGACTTAGGGGAAGCCGGTCACATCCTTGGGATCTAGATTACTCGAGATCACAAGAAAATGATGTTGGGCTTATCACAGGCTTCATACAAAGACACTGCTTTGAAGCATTTCAGCATGCAAGATTCCAAGAAAGATTTTGTACCTTTTAGGCACGGAATCCATCTATCGAAAGAAATATGCCCTAAGACGCAAGTGGTGATAGATGACATGAAAGTCGTTTCATACTTTTCGGGCGTAGGAAACCTTATGTATGTAAATATTGTATACGAGACCGGATATCTACTTTGTCGTGGGCATGGTGGCAAGATATCAAAGTAACCCCGGGAAAAATAATTGGACTGCAGATAAATGCCTTCTGTAGTTTCTGAAAAGAGCTCGCGATAGAATGCTGATTTACCGTCAAACAGTCTAATTCCCATGGGATACACAGACTCGAATTTCCAATCAGACATAGATTCTAGAAGATCTACCTCGGGTAGTGTGTCTTGCATGGGGGAAGGAGCCATGACATGGAGAAGCGATATGCAGAAATGCATCACAGATTCGACCATGGAAGCCAAATAAGTAGCCGATTATGAAGCAGTGAAAGAAGCGGTTTGGCCCAAGAACTTTTTAGTGGACTTGGATGTTGTTCCGAATTTGCCCAACACAATCACTGTCTATTGTGATAATGCCGAAGCAATTGCAAATTCAAAGGAACCGAGAGCCCACAAGGCCAGCACACACATTGAAAGAAAACAACATCTTATATGAGAAATCGTTAAGAGAGGAGATAAAGAGGTAGCGAAGATAAACGTCGGAGGACAACCTAGTAGATCTAATCACAAAGAGTCTGCCTCATAATACATTCAAGAGACATGTGAATGGAATGGGTGTCAAGACTATTGTCAATCTACTTTAAGTATAAGTGGGAGGAATTATTAGGTTAGTGTAGGTTCACATGAGATGTCACGTAGAACTACACTAGACAAACATAATGTATACTAAAAAGCAAACTTTAAGTATAAGTGGGAGATTGTTGGAGTTATACGTGAAAATATACTTTTACTTTGTATAACTCATATATTAAACACTTGTTTTATGAGAATAATTCTTTTATCACATTTGCTTTAGATATGAATGAATGTTAAATATTTATTGCAACTCGTTCTATTTATAGTATGTGTTACATTGTAGTTAATGTGGCAGATCACAAAAGATCACATTAACGAGTTCCTTGTAACTAAACGTACAAATTCACGGTCCAGGTGGAATTGAACAATCCACCACGAAATGTCGATGTGTATATCTCAGATTGGCATGTCTTGACCAAGAGATTGCACTAGCACATTTAGTATGTGTTCAAGAGAATTAGACCTCAGTGGTTATTAATTTATTAATCTTCGTCATTTAAATAGAACCGTGTGTGGTTAATAGTTATTGCTTTGATTCATGTTGGGTGAGAATCATCGTAACTTCGAACCTTGTGTTTTGGGCAGTAATATTAATCATACGACGGTTGCTAATGTGTGCGAGTACGGCTCGTGTGATTTGTCCCCTTGGTGGGCTCAGAAGTTTTATCTACCAAATCTTGCAAGTGAAGAATTAGTTTCTTCAGTACGGATAATAATGTTGAGCTGTCTTTACTCCAAGGTAAAAAATATTAGTTAATTTAGAGTTGTTCATAAGCTCAATTAATCAATAGGCTAAATAATCTTAAACACGGGAAATAATAACCGGAAGTCCATATTATCGTAATATGGATTAAGATGGATAGTGCAATATTGATTAATTAGCGGTATTAATTAATATTAATGGGCTGAATAATATTGGAGCTCAATATTGTAATTCAGTGGCCCATTGGAGGTGAAATCTTAATTTTTCTAAAGGCCCTTCAAGTAGCCCAATAGTAATAAGGTGATTAAAATAAAAGAAAAATATTATTACTGATTTTATCCTTAATTTTCTAAAATATTAGTTTAAGAGAGATAAAAAAAATTGTTGATTTTCTTGGAAAAATATTATGAAAGATATGTATTCTTGGAATACAAGATTATCTCATAAATTAATGAAGATCCAAATCTTGTAATTCAATCTCTTAATTTTTGAAAATTGCATATAGATAAGGAGGGTGGGAATTTTGTGGAATATTTTATTAAGGAGAAAAGAAAATATGAGATATATTCAAGATTTCTTGGAGGCTAAAAAAAGATTTCTCCCTATCTCACTAGGTCAATAATTCGGCCACTACATTTATAAAAAGGCGGTGAATATTTTTCATCCCCATACTTACACAATTTCATGAGTTAAAAAACTCAAGAGCAATAAATATTTTCTTTCTTCCTTGTTATTTTAATTGTTCGTGAGCGCTTCCCACCGGCGAACGAATAAGCCGAAGAGGGAATACTTGAAAAAGTTTTTACGATTGATAGGATCGTCACGCTTGTCCCGTTTATCTCAGTTGGACGTCACTTCAAGAGGTACGTATTCACATAAATTCTTAGTTTTTCCGCCGTAGAATTTTATATGAGAATATTCATATGCATGTTATTTTGTTGTTGGATTAATTATTATTTGAATTAATTTAGAATTAGTTCATGCTAGTAATAATTATATTTAAATTTCATCCCGATTAGATCCGGGCACCCCGATTTCCCCAATAATAGTATTTAACAAATTTATCAACGTATCTATGAAGCTTCGGGTTCATAAAGAACTTCTGAGTATTCGACAGATCGGATTCAGGAGTGGATTGTGAGGAAGAAGAGGATTAAATACCATCCACAAGTTTCTGAATCTTAAGCATAAAAGGTCCAGAAAATTTCCTAGCCTCTGACTGGATAGACAACAAAATCTTCTTAATCTCCCGCAATAAAATAAAGAACAAAAATAACATAAGTAAAAAAAAGTGCTATGGAAAATTCAATAAAACATTGTATACCTGATACTCACTATCCTCACTTTCTTTACCAGTTATGGAAGACTTCAACACACCATTGACAGTCACATGGTACACACCACCAACCAAATCACCAGAACCATAAAGACCTGCACTACACTCTTGATAGCACCTCTTCTTCATCTTTTCATCATTCCAAACACCCCTCCACTTCAGCCTATGCAAGTATAGTGTTTGTAACAAAGAACACAGCCACTAACATTCTTCACCCCATCATTCTGATACGCTAACACAAAATTTGATAACTTCTTCAAAACAAAACTACACCAATCCAACTTAGGTATATCTTCTACAACCTCAAGAGACTTAAAATAAATACTATTAACAGACCGATTCGACGAAGGACACAAAAAGGAACAGAGACAATACAAAATAAAAGCCCGATTAAAGTCATTACCCCCTTCACTTAACTTCTCAAGCATCAAAATAGGTAAATTCCAAATCACGGTCTTAGCAGCTATACCATATTTCTTACTAAAGGAATCAAACACAGACATATCATTAGAACGTGAATAACAAACTAAATCTCTCCCCTCATTCCTAAGTATCATAAAAACATCATAAACATCATCAAAAGTAATAGAAAATTGCCTAAACTTATCTACAGACAACATACGACTACTGCTATTAAAGTGTTCCACCAACCACTTCAACATATCCTGACTAAAACACTTACTTAAGTTCAACTTCAAAAGACACCAAACCCAATGCTAGCAACATCTTCTTTTTGCTTAGCATTTAAAGACAAAACCAACTTAAACAACCCAAGAGGACGACACTGTGTCAAAAAAGTGTTGCATATACAAAGAAATAGAAATAAGAACAAGAATGATAAACAAAAACTAGACAGAAATAATTAATCAATAATACTCCAAAGATACCAATACCCCAAGTTATTATAACCAATACCCCAAGGTATAATAACCAATACCCCAAAAAATAATCACCAATACCCCAAAGATATAATCACCAATACCTCAAGTTATAATCACCAATACCCCAAGTTATAATCACCAATACCCCAAACTATAATCACAAATACCCCAAGTTGTAATAACCAATACCCCAAGATATAATCACCAATACCGCAAAGATATAATCACCAATACCCCAAGTTATAATCACCAATACCCCAAGTTATAATCTCCAATACCTCAAGCTATAATCACCAATACCCCAAATTGTAATAACCAATACCCCAAGATATAATCACTAATACCTCAAGTTATAATAAACAATACCCCAAGATATAATCACCAATACCCCAAGATATAATCATCAATACCCTCAAGATATAATCATTAGTACCCCACAGAATACCCACCAATACCCCAAGATATAAAAACCAATACCCCACGATATAATCATCAATACCCCAATTAATAATTACCAATACCCCAATTTAAAATTATCAATATAACACACAAGTTCTTAACAGTACCCAAAGCATTAAACAGTAATACCTAAAGACTAAAAAACAATACCCAAATGAAGAAAGTACCAACTAGCAGTCTCCTCCATTCGAAAAACTTTTTTCTTCTTAACACCAGAAGATTTAGCAGCAGATTCTTTCTAAAAAAAACTCTTTCTCTTCCAGATTTATCATCAGCATCCTCCTTTACTCCACAATCACCTTCAACATTAACTTCTTCTCCTTTCCTTAGTAGACTCTTCCCTTCGCACACCCCTGTTCTTCTTAACACCAGAGGATTTAGAAGAAGATTTCTTCTTAGAAATTCTTTCACCAGACCTCCCACCATCATCCTTCACTGTATCTTCAACATTAACTTTATCTTGATCCTTACTTTCATCATCAACACACTGTTTTTTTTTTTTTTTTTTTTTTTGCAGATTTAACATCTCCAGATTCATTTATTTCCTTCTTCCTCTTGGAACGACGATAAACAACAATCGGAGCAGACAAATCATCAAAATCATCACTGTCTACATTAATGGAAACTTTTGATGAAACATTATCTCGAGATCTTTTTGCAGCAATTTCAAGTTTCCTATTCAAATTGGACCTTGTCCTACTAGCAACAAGTTCCTTCCTCTTCGTAGGACCACTTCCTTTAACAACTCAATACTTAGTCCTCACCATTTAGAACAAAAACTGAAAAAGAACAAGTAAAAATGATTAAGAAATTAAACGTGCAAAAGCAAAATAAAAATCGTCAAAATATTGAACACTAAAAGAGAAAAACAACAAAATCCAGAAAAGAAACATGAAGAATCGAAGAAATACAGAAGGATTTTGAAGAAATACTTTCTTCATATGTTACGAGTTTCAGAAATAGACGAGTTTCACCACAATAGCTTCAATCGTACAAATTGAACTCCAAGTACAACAACAACAAGCTTCGATCGTTCTTCGGAGAAGGAAATACTTCGAAAATAAAAGACTAGGAAAAAAACTATGAATCGAGCAAAATATAGACGGTTTACAAGTTCAAAAAAGAAAAAAACTAACTAAAAACTGAAGAAAAACTAACGAATTCGAAAGAGAAACCGTCTAGAAAAGTATTGAAATCGAAAAGAAAGAAGAAAATCGAAGGAATGAGGGGTATTGCTCAAGGGTATTGTTCAGAGACAAAGAAGCACGAAAAAACAGAGAAAGAAAGAGAGAACTTTTGATATACGTGACCCGTTCAGCGACCCGATATAACCCGCCCTTAACCCCCCCTCCCCCCCCCCAGGGACCCGCCCTGGACCTACGAGAATTGGTCAAAATTGATTTTGAAATCAATACAAAATCCAAGTGTATGCTATATATGCATTTGGATGCACTCTAAAAACCCGCCCATAACCTGCCCTGGACCCATGAGAATTGGTCAAAATTGATTTTGAAATTAATACAAAATCCAAGTGTATGCTATGCATTTGGATGCATTCTAAAATTTGTCAAACAATTAATATTTTTTATTAATTCATATATGAATCATTTTCACTCTATATTTTATTGTTTTTAAATAGTAATATTGTTTTCACTTAAAAAGATAGTAGTATTTGTTTTACTTGCACGAGTTAGTAAAAATAAATACATTTTTCAATTAAAAATAAAAATATATTTAAATTATACCATATACACCGCGCATACAAGATATTGTCAAAGAAATAAAGAAGAATAAAGTCTTCCCAAGAAAATGAATTTCTATGGACAAAATCCACATGGTTAGGCTCAACTCAATCCCGTGGGGTCCATGCCTCATACTGTTTCCTCTTTTTAATTCATTTGATTTGATTTGATGCAAGTTATGACCTTGAGGATAGAGCGAGAGTATTTGATGGCCCCTCCAGCAAAATAGTTATTTCAGACGCAATGTAACATCATGACCCCAATTTCAATGGACACAAATCAAACTCTAGAAAGTTCTAGTTTTTTTTTTTTTTGTGTGTAAAATCGAAGCCGTGTGGTAAGGTAGTGGAATTTTTTGTTCTAATCTTGAATGTAAAGGTTCCTCTCACTTTACCTTTAGCTTTTTCCTACATAAGATTTTTTAGCATAAGGGATAATTATTCGTTCAATTTCTTTTGTGTTTCATGACTCATTGAATTGACCACATAATACGTTTATATTTTAAATTATGTAAAGTATCAAGTTTAAATACCATCTTTAATTGTAACCTAAGAAAATAAAAACAAAAGTATATGGTGGATCGGTTTAATCGTAAAACTAATTTACGATATTAGATATTTTATTAAAAAGTATTCATTTTAGACAAAGTATAGAGCGAAAAAGTTTTACCATGAACAAGTTTAAAGGGTATTAGTTGTTTCACTAAATGATATTAGTTATCCTCATTAAAGAATATTAGTTGAAAATCAGTTTTATGGTGAAATTTGTTAATATCATACATACTCTTTATTTTATAGTAAAACTGTTTATTTTAAATCAATTGATATCGCTTAAGAAGGCATGAAATTAGAAAAATGGTACTATATGAAATTTATGGACCAAATGAATAAAAAAGGTTTTTTTTTTTTGGGTGCGGGTCTCAAATCAATATTCTGTTTGATCAAAATGAAACTTGAATGATTGTGACTTGTGAGATCAATTTGTTACTCGCGTTCCAATTTTATTTTTGCGTTTGACTTTATACAAAATTTAATGTAAAAGTTGAATTGTAGTAGTTAAATTAAAATAAATAAAATAGTGTTTTGTGATGTGAAGTTTAAAAAGGTAACTCCACTATATTTCTACTTTAGGAAATAAGAAAATAAAATTGGGACGAACCTTTTTTACAAATAGAAAAATAAAACTGGAACGGAGGAAGTATTATGTGATGGTAAAACTTTAATTGAATTACTAACTAATCCAGGATTACAGTTAAATAAAGAATAAAAAATTGAATATGATACATGCATTAACACTTTAAAAAAAATGAGTGTTAATTTATACTGATTTGTAAATCGTCTCACCCAAAATTTTGTGTAGAACTAATTGTCAAACTTGCCTATTAAATTAGCTAGCAAATAAATTTAAGTTCTAATGAAGAAACTAAAACGTAACTGAATAAAATATCTAATACTAAACATTCTAAAAAAAATCATTCACTATTTGTTTTATCTTTTTAATAAAAGGTCAACAATTTTTTTAGAAAGAAAGTCAAAACAAGTTATGTAGGACGAAAAGTTCAACTACATTATTTATTCGTACTCTTCTTTCCTCAACATTTCTATATACTATTAAGTAATGGAATTATTATGCGTGCACTTATAGACTTCTAAGTTGTAACGTTGAAAGAATAAATTCGCATTTCGCTTCCAATGGAGTGTTCTTATACTTCCTCTATATATGAAGCAACCTGCAAATTAAAGCACTTAATCTTGCTTCCAAATGATACTAAGATATCACTTTAATTTAATCTTAGTTTTTATTTTCTATATTAACTCGGATCCCATGCCATTAACAAAAAATCAAGGTATTAAATTAATTTGATATGTTGTTTCAAAGTAAAATCATTTTTTCTTTAAATTATTCTCTAATCAGAACCGAATTCCACCGCCCATCCCAACTGTATTTCTTTAAAATATTATATTTGTTTTCTATTCTTTAAATCTTAAATTGATTGTTAATACTTAAAACTCCTCCGTCAGTTATAATAATTACTAAAGTAACAAAAAACAGTTTTTTTTTTCCCATGAAATAGTATTTGAATATAATATTACACCCATAAAAAAAAAAGAAAGAATTTCGAGAAGGTCGTCAATACCCTAGCCCATAACATATAGTAGTACATATAATTTAATAAAAAGAAATCCAAAATTATAAATGGTGGGCCCAAAATGTCATTCTAATCAATTATCTGATGTATTTGGTCCATAGACATAGCCATTATCCATCCTTCTGCTGGACTTTATTAGGATGCTAGCCCATCCACATTTTCTTGTCTTGATGCTTTTTCCCTAACTATACTAGCCATCTTTAAATCATAAATTAAATTTTGTTCTCCAATAACAAAATATTAATACAAAATGCAATTGAATGTGGGCATGATTCTAGTCCAGATGCATTTTTTAACCCAAACAATCATTGATAAGAATAATTCATTAGTACGTAATAAGATGAGAATTATTAATTGATATCTGTTGATAACATAGATTAATTTATTGACTGTTGCATGTGCATGGGAGATCACTTTTTAAATTTATGCAGATGAGAAAGTATATTTAAGTGTTTTAGGACAATTTGGATGATTTTTAGGCGTTTAGCATAATGAAGAATTTTTTTTTTTTCAATCATTAAAAAGGACAATGTGGATTTTATGTTCTAAAATGGTGTTCGATTTTTCTTTGATTGTGTTTATATTTACCACTACAAAAGAAAATGGTATATGTATTTTATATCAGTATTTTTGCATCAACGTAAGAGACCAAAAAAAATCAACATGTCACAAAAGAACATGATACTGGTGATGGGTTTTTTTTTTTTTTTTTATTTGGTCGCAACTTGCAAATAAGAAATACTGCAACTTATAATCCGTTTTTTATTTTTTATTTATTTTAAGAAGTATTTTTGTATGTATTATATTTCATGTAAGTGATTGAAAAAATTGACACAAGCTATAATCTGGAAGTTGCCATCAAAATGTTTGTCATGGACAATTCCGTCGTCATTATTTCTTTTGGGCAGACCAAATTTTGTCATGTTCTGTTTTTCTTTCTTTTTACAATGCCCAAAGTATTTGGGCAAACCAAATTTTGCCCTTGTTCTATTTTTCTTTCTTCCTCCACAGGGAGCAAAATATCGAAATTCAAGAAGTTCATAAGGGCATAATTGATATTTAAGCATGGGAGCATCCAATTTATAAAGCTTTTCAAATGTTGATGCAAAACTATTTAAAAAAAAAATAAAAATGTTGATGCAAAACACTCTCAACTTTTACTATTCCCTTTTAAGCAATTTTTTAACCTCACTCAATTTAATCCCTGATGCATAAGTACAATTTTTTACAAGCATCCCCATATTTTTATCACTTTAAATTGTGGCTCTGTTTCTCAGAAGACCACAATGTGGGTGTGCAAGTGCAACACATGGCCAAGGTTATATCTCATATTTTGTTAATACACTCCACTAAAAAAATCCAAAAAATGTAATAATTTTTGAAAAAAAAAAATCGAAATTGCATATATTTAGTGTTTCTCTTTTTGTATTTTCAATTTTTTATTTTTTAAATTGTCAAAATTTTGGGATTTTTTAGGTGGAATGTATTGACAAAATATATGACTGTATATAAGCTAAGCCTCCAAATAGAGGTGTGCAAAACACACACATATATATATATGAAAAGAATTGCAACACTTCGGTTTTTAAAAAATCGTTCGGCATGAAATCGAAATATTTTGATTCATTTTTTCGATTTCGGAATATAGAGTATACATATATTTTTCTCTAATTCCTGTACGGGTTTGAGCATCAGTATGCATACACAACCCTTTACACTATGTTGTACAGGTGAGGGGAAGAAGGGGCAGGGTATGGACATATATGAATGGTGATATGGATTTTTATTAAGTGTTAGGGTGCAATATGGTAAGAATGCGTCTATTTTTTTTTTAAATATATAACACCTATTAAATATAAGAAACAACAATTCAAACTATCGTCAACTCGGTTAAGCATGTCTGTAAAATTCTCCTTCTGAATACCTTCGTGGATATTAGGTAAGATAAGTAAGGTAAATTATTGATTTTAGATTAGATCATTTAAGGTATGAACTTTTTAAAAATTGTAAAAAATATGCAATTTTTTTTTTAAATTCAAATTTTACCTGTGTTCCCTCCTCCTGCACCGGATACCATATCCTGCTACTCGGATACGCGAGTCCTCTTTTTCTCTTTTCTCTTTTTGCACGGATTAGCCACGTGGCGAATCCCATTCGAATTCCTTCCACGCAAATTGCACCCGTATCCATGCAGTATCCGATATCACATACCAGTAAATTTTGAAGAATATGTGCATCATTTGTACATTATTTAAAAAAAAAAACTTCGATAGTTAAGCAACATTGTTATGGCTTCAAGACATCATAAACAATAAATAAAATTTGAATATGTCTTGTATAAGACCGTCTCATGGTATAAGACAATGAAAATGGGTGTAACTAGGGCATTGACTCATTAACACTTTGGTAGGGGTAGGTGTTAATTTGTGTGTCTCATACAAATTTTTGCCATAAAATTTATAATTTCTAAGAGTGAGGAGTTTTAATTTCTAATTCTACAATTTTGTAATATGAAAGTAAATAATGCAAAAATTTAATAATTAAAAATTATATTCTAGTATTAATTTTGTTGGAAAATATTGATTTTAACTATATTTTAATTACAAATTAAGTGACAATTTAGTTATTCATATTGCGTAAATGAATTTGGTTGATTCGATTCTCAAAAACCAAAATAAGGTGAATTATAAATTAATGTCATTTAATATGTGGATAAATACATTAGAGAATGTATTTATTGTGGTAATAGTTAAGTGTTATGACTAATAAACATAAAATATCATGTCTTTTGGTGAAAAAATTTATACTCTAAAAGATTGTGTCCTTAGATTGATTAAAGATATAACCTTTGGTGCTTAACTATCAATTTCTTAAGGTTGCAACTTTTATGAAGAGTTACAACTATTACCCATAACTCTTAGAAGTTTATAAATAAACCCCCTGTTGGAGTTATACGTGAAAGTATGTTTTTACTTTATATAACTCATGTATTAAACACTTGTTTATGAGAATAAATCTTTTATCGCATTTGCTTTAGATATAATTGAATGTTGAATATTTATTGCAACCAGTTCATTATAAGTAGTATGTGTTACATTGTAGTTAATGTGATGATACCAGATCACGGAAGATCACATTAACGGTTTCCTTGTAACTAAACGTACAAATTCACGACCTAGGTGGAATTGAACAATCCACCGTGAAAGGTCGATGTGTATATCTCAGATTGGTCTGTCTTGACTAAGAGATTGCACTAGCACATTTAGTATGTGTTGAAGAGGACCTACAGCGAGGATAAATTCTTTTGTTCTGAAATGTGAAGAATTAGACCTTAGTGATTATTGATTTCTTATTCTTCGTCACTTTAATAGGACCGTTTGTGCTTAATGGTTACTGTTTTGATTCATGTTGGGTGAGAATCATCGTGACTTCGAACCTTGTGCTTTGGACAGTAATATTAATCATATGACGGTTGCTAAGATTTAATACGGAGAAACGCGTGCGGGTACGACTCGTGTAATTTGTCCCCTTGGTGGGCTCAGAATTTTTATCGTGCCAAATCTTGCAAGTGAAGAATTGGTTTCTTCGGTACGGATAATAATGTTGAGTTGTCTTTACTCTAAGGTGAAAGATGTTAATTAATTTAGAGCTATTCAGAAGCTTAAGTAATTAATGGACTTGATAATCTTAAACGCGGGAAATAATAACCGGGAGCCCATATTATCGTAATATGAATTAAGATGGATAATGCAATATTAATTTATTAGTGGTACTAATTAATATTAATGGGCTGAATTATATTGGGACTCAATATTAAAATTCAGAAGCCCATTGGAGGTTCAATCTTAATTCTCCTAAAGGCCCCTCAAGTAACCCATTAAGTAGTCCAATAATGATAAGGTGATTAAAATAAAAGAAAATATAATTTGCTGATTTTTCATTATTATTTTCGAAAATTAGATATTTAGGAGAGAAAAGATTTTGTTGATTTTCTTGGAAAGATATTATGGAAGATAAGTATTATTGGAATACAAGATTATCTCATATATTCAAGAAGATCCAAATCTTGTGCTTTAATCCCAATATTTTCGAAAATAAGCCTATAATAAGGAGGGTGAGATTTTTGTGGAATATTTTATTATAGAGAAAATAATATATGTGATATATTCAAGATTTCTTAGAGGCTTAGAAAAGATTTTCTCCACCCCTAAAATATATCAAAATTTCGGTCTCTCACTATTATAAATAGGGGTTGATTAGTTCATCCCGAAGTACATAATTCCATGTATTGGAAAAATCAAGAGCAAAAATATTTTTCTTTTTCCTTAGTTATTTAATTGCTTGAAAGCACTTCCCACCGGTGATCAAGCGAGGCGAAAGGGAAATACTTGAGAAAGTTTTTTGGTTGGTAGTGTTGACGATCAGTTCTAATTTCGAAGATTAATGGCTGTTTTTGGTGGTTAATCGATCATCAAACAATTACGTGTGATTGATCACTAACGTAATTAGTGAATACGAATTTTCGGGCTTAGACGGGTTAGAATCGTTTGAAAGCTTACGTGTTTAAGTTCGATTATAAGTTAATCGAGCTGCTTTAGATTCGTAATCGAAGTTTGGACGTGTATAATAATTTGTGCTTGTTTTATTTGCTGAAAAAATCTAAGTATTTATAGACTTTTGCCCAGCAGGAGGTGGCACGACCTTTGGCCGACCAAGCCTGCATGCTCGACACCTGTCTTTTGACTAATTTGACCTTATCTTAACTAAATTCTATCCTTATCTACTGGACATGCTCGCAGTCAGGAGCTGTTCGTCATGTTGGACTTGTCCTTGAGGAGTCTTTAGTCTGATTCTGGTGGTCTTTCATCTTAATTGTTATTTTGGCACTGTGGTTGGATTTGGTCGGCGGGATGCCGATTGAGCTCGTCATGTGGCTTTTGATCTGGTTTTGTTCGCCTATGTGTCTTGATCGCATGCAGGTTTTGCTCGCCGGTTATCTTGGGTGAATCATGTGTCAATCCTACTTTAATTCTTGTGTGATTTGCGCTAATCCTGGTCGCCCAAATGTTGTTCCTGCTCGCCTATCAACAATTGCCCCCTTGCCGATCAGTAAATTGTGAAGATGGTGAATGAGCACTTTTTGGGTTGGCAACTTTTTAAGTGTCACTAGTGCGAGCAAGAATGTCGCGGGGGCGAGCAGCTTTTCACGGGCGGACAACATTGGTCGAGCAGACTCGGGTCGGGGACGGTTGGGATCCCAAGGTCTGGGCACGGCTCGAGGTGTGACGTGGGCGGAATGATTGTTGCCGCCCACGCGCACACGATCCCGAGATGACGCGCCTTCCCGTTTTGTCGGACAGGTGCTGCACGCGCCCAAAATTTGCAATTTGGTCCTTCTACTTTCAACTTTGTTCGCCCGGTACCCCGTTTTTCCAGAAGTATATAAGGAAAAAAATTCATTTTTTTCATTTTCACACTGTTTCTTAAGCGCGAGTTCCTCTTTCTTCCTTCTTTCAAACTTCCAGCGATCATTTCCAGTTTCCGGCGATCTTCAAACAACGTCAAGGTAGTTTCTTCTCTGCTTTTTCCTTCTCTTTCTTCTTTTCTTGCGTTGTGTGTGTTCTAGACTCGCCCAAAATCCCTACTCCGCCGTGGACAATTCTGAACCGCCGTGTTTTTCCCTTGCCGGAATCTGCAAAACACTAATCTCTTTCCCTTAACTTATCGGATGGCGTCGCACTCTGAGACCGGTTCATTTTCTCCCCGGAATCCTGAAAAACGGCCCGTCGAAGAAAATCTTCCTATAGTCAACCTGGAATCCGATCCCGAGGCGGCTTCGGTTGCACACTCGGTTAATTCTGGAGCTCGTCCCTCTAGAGAGAGAGAAGAGCGAGCAAATCCTGCTCGCCAGCTCTTGGAGGAAACGAGTTTGGATCTCCACGAGGACGAGGACGAAGAGGTCTAGGTACTTCAACCGGTGAACCTTGACGAACTAACATGGGCTTATCTAAAAGACATCAACTTCCCTGCGCCCAGAATGATCGAGCATCGGGTTCCAATCGCGGTTGCTCGCCGTGTGAATTGGAATGAGTACGAAAAGGAGCACTCCAATCGCTTCGTCATTCCTGCTCGCGGAGTACGGAAGCTAAAGGCGACCGAGTTCGCAGCGAGCTGTATCGTGTCCACCATCACCGAGGAGAACTTGACCGAGATTCGGAGGGATTACAAGATTCCCTTTGATATCCCAATGTATGCTCCTTTGGCGGACGACAGAGCTGATCGCCCACCACGCGGATTGACGGCGATCAATCTCGCCACCCTGAATGCTGGAGTTTCTTTGCCGTTGCATCCTTTGGTCGGCCAATTCCTACATGACGTGAACTTGGCTATCACCCAACTTACTCCCGTTGGGTGGATAAATCTAATGGCTATGATGGTGATGTTCGCCCTGGAGGGGTATCCCAATAGGCTGTCCGCCGAGGAAGTTGGCTACCTGATGACGATGACCGGCTGCACTGGGAAAGAGGCGGGCTGGTACTATCTGAAGGCGCGACCAGGCCAAAAACTAGTCGAGGACATCCCTGGAAAGGTGCGAGATTGGAAGCATGACTGGTTCTGGATCGGAGGCGACTGGCGTGCTTCTGCTCGCTCTTCAGGGGGTTCTGAACGAATCGAGACCCCGGCGGAGTTTAGGGAA
Source organism: Ballota nigra (assembly GCA_947034835.1). Classification (NCBI taxonomy): domain Eukaryota; kingdom Viridiplantae; phylum Streptophyta; class Magnoliopsida; order Lamiales; family Lamiaceae; genus Ballota; species Ballota nigra. The sequence continues at coordinate 46,894,265 of OX344722.1, forward strand.
TTAAAGCGTGAGTCTTACCTCTTCTATATCTTTGAAGTGGTTGGACTAATTTTAATTCTTTTTTTCCTTTGTTTCAGGTCCCAAGAACTTGGGGTGGCGAACTGTGAAGAATAGCATAAGCGATCAATTCCTGTTCGTTGCGTGTTTGATCGCCCTTCGTCGCCGAGAGGATCGGAGCATTGACCATCTCTTCTCCGAGGATACACTGCGAGTTGCTCAACTCACGACTTACCCTCACCATCTCGAGGCTCTAGCTTGTATCCCAGAGGGTAAGTATCTTCATGTTGGGCGAACAGATCTGGTCGGCCTTACACTTAGTATTAATTTGTTTTTCATGTCCTTTACAGATCAGCTCGCCACAGTTGCGCTTCACCCTTCCTTCCTAGAGCTCGATAACCGTGTTTGGGAGATGCCGACTAAAAAAGGACGCAAGAAGTCGGATCCCCTCTCGAAGATCATCGCCCTTGCGGCCAAGGGTGGGAAATGCGACCCTAGGCATGCCGGAGGGTCGAGCTCGGCACAGCCTCCTGCCCCAGTGGCGAGTCCGCCCAAGACACTGGTCCCGAGGCCGAAGAGACTTCTTCGCGGAGATGGCACTCCCGTCTCTGAGGCTGAAAAGGCAGCCAAACGAGCAAAGAGTGCTCAAGAAAAAGTAACCGTGGCTGTCCGACCATCCGAAGGTGACAGCGAGCAAACTCCTTCTGTGGAACGCCCCGGCGAGCAAGCTTTGGTCATCGCTGCCCGTGAAGGTTCTGGCCCTTCATCCGACCCCACCTACCTCGGCTGGGATAAAGGTCGTATTGACAGGTACAACCCTGCCCGCCCAGGACACTTAGCATTTTTTCTCATATCTCATTTTCACTAACTGAATATTTCTTTTCAGCTACTCGCCCGAGCAGTACCCAGGGCGATCTAACTTGGTGCATCGTTTTGCCTGCTCGAAGGTGCCGACCAACCTTCGTGAGATCCCGGACTCTTTTGTCCGCCGCGCCTCCGAGGTCGTTGCTCGTAGCTGGACCAAGGAGCTAAACGAGACCGTCAAGACACAGGCGCCTCACGACAATGGCCGTCTATGTCTTGTTGAGGCAGGCAACACCCTGGCGGCCGTGCAGCGCTTGGTCGACCAGGTTGAGGACCTTGAGAAGGACTCACGTCAGCATGCGGCCACCGTCAGCCGTATTGCCAAAGAGCGCGATGACGCTAAGGCTGAGGCGAAGAAGACTATCGCCGACCTCGAGAACAAAGCCAAAGCTCATCAAATAAGCGAGCAACGTGCTCTGGACCTGCACGTCAAAGTCTCCGAAGAGCTGAAGGTCAAGATGGCCGAGGTCGAGCAAATGCGGGCAGAACTTGCCTGCGCTCAGCAACAGAGGGAGGTCGCCGAGAAATTCGCGACTGAGGCGATAGCCAAAATTGCGGACCTTGAAATCCAGCTCGCCAACTCCATTACCCAAGAGGAACTTATTCCTAAGATGGAGGTAAGCTCGATTCTTGGTTACGTAACTGGTTATGCGGAGAGCATCCGTATTGCACATGAGTTTAAAGCTGCCGCAGTCGTTGAAGAGATCGGCAAAGAGTTGTGCAATTTTGTTGAATCTAACCCTCCTGCTCCTGGCACAACTCTCCAGATTGGCGACCTGCCTGAATATGGGGTCAAGCTTGACTTCATTGGTCCGGAGATAATTATCACAAGTCCTCCAGAGGACGAGGAAGATGAGGAGGGCCATGCTGCCGAGGGCGAGCAAATCCTGCCGGCTGGTCAAACTGAAAGAGCTCTCAAAGAGCAGGCTGACACCGAGGGTTTATTCGCCGAGCTAACCCAAGTGGTCCCAGTCGACCCTGCCCTCGAAGGTTCTCCTCTGGAAGATCCCAAAGATGACAACATTTCTCCTCCTGCCGGGCAAGGATCTTAGCGGACAGGATTAGCTAGGGACTTGTATTTTTCTTTTCTTTTTCTTGTTGTAGTTGCTCGTCTTTATTGTAATTTTTGGGCGATTAAGCCTTATCTTCAATGAATATACTTTGCTCAATTTCTCGTCTTTTATCTTACATTAATTGTTCTTTGCATCTTTTTCTGTGCTTCAACAATCTTAATGTAGTTGGGCCTTGTTCCTTAAGAACTTTTTTTGGCCTTAGGATTTAATGGGCTTTTAGCCTTAGGCTATGTTCATTTAAAAATGAACAGCCTTCAATGGGCTTGGTTGTATAATCAACTTGCGCCTTGAGCTTATATTTTTGCTTAAATGAACAACTTAACATTGAAAAGATCTTAAAAAATTACAAGTGTTGAAAGCGACCAAAAACATAATCCTGTACTAGCTAGGTTGGATCTGCTCGACCAAGATAATGTTAAGCCTCCAACCAATAAAAAAATATTATTTACACCAGGAGTCAAAGTTGCTCGACTACTATACAATTTGTCAAGGCACCCTTTAGACTTCTTAAGAAGAGATAAAACCATACAAGATATTGGCCTCCTAGCCCGCGACCAGACTTGACTCAATTCAACTCTGTTCGACCACTTATACTTGGTGAAAATTTTCAAAAAATTAGGCAAGTTTTTGGACCCATCTTGTATCTTTGCCATTCCAGTTCGCCCAGTGGACTTAGTAGCTCGCCCATCTCAACTTCATTCTCTCATGAGGCAGAACTGGTCGCCTACTGAAAGTATTTTCTTAGATTAGCTGCATTCCAGGAATATTGGGCCGAGTTGCCATCTAAGTCCTCTATGTCATATGCTTCATTGGGTAACCTGTCTGTTACCCTATATGGGCCCTCTCAAGTCGGGCCCAATATGCCTGGAGGTGGGGCAAGCTTCTTTCTTAGAACGAGGTCACCAACTTCGAATTTTCTTATCTTGACTTGGGAATTATAGTAACGCTCTGCTCTTTGCTTGTACGTGGCATTCTTTAGCTCAGCATGTAATCTTCTTTCTTCGAGCAAATATGCTTCTGTGGCTAAGGCAGAATGATTTGCTTGTTCATCAAAGTTGGTCGTCCTGACTGTGTTAGTCTTTAATTCAATTGGTATCACCGTCTCCATCCCGAAAGCCATTGCAAAAGGTGTTTCTCCGGTGCTTGACCTGGGAGAAACCCTATATGCCCACAGGACTTCCGGGAGTTTTTCTGACCAGCTACTTTTACTTTCTGCCAGACGTATTTTCAATGTATGCTTGATGATCTTATTTACAGCTTCAACTTGCCCGTTTGACTGGGGATGATAGGGAGTCGAATAGTATTTCCTGACCCCCCATTTTGCACAGAAGTCTCTCAACTCCTTTCCGTCAAACTGTGGGACATTATCTATCACAATTGTTCGTGGAATTCCAAAGCAGCAGATGATGTTCTGCCATATGAAGTTGATCATGTTCTGCTGTGTAATTTTCACCATGGCCTTCGCTTCTGCCCACTTTGTATAATAGTCGACTGCTATGACGGCAAATCGAACATTTCCCACTCCTACCGGGAAAGGACCAATAATGTCAATTCCCCATCTTGCAAATGGCCATGGGCTGTAAACCGATACAAGTTCCTGGGGCGGGGCATGAATACTTGGAGCAAAAACCTGGCACTGGCGGCAAACTTTGGCTAACTGGATTGCATCTTTCCGTAAGGTTAGCCAATAATAACCTTGCCGTACAGTTTTGTAGGCCAAAGCTTGCCCCCCAGTGTGATTTCCACAAACTCGGGGCATGAATACTTGGAGCAAAAACCTGGCACTGGCGGCAAACTTTGGCTAACTGGATTGCATCTTTCCGTAAGGTTGGCCAATAATAACCTTGCCTTACAGTTTTGTAGGCCAAAGCTTGCCCCCCAGTGTGATTTCCACAAACTCCAGAATGTATATCCTCCAGGACTGTCCTTCCTTGCCCCCTAGTCAAACACTTGAGTAGCGGGAGTGAAAAGCCTCTTTTGTAAAGTTGTTCATCTACCAGGGTATATCTGGTTGCTTGTTTTTTGATTCTTTCAGCTTCAAACGAGTTGCTTGGTAACTCCCCATCTTTCAAGTATTTGGCTATAGGAGTTCTCCAATCTTCATCGTTGTTGTGTTCGACTACTTGATTTACCTCGTAGTCCATTGTTGATGGTTGGAGTTTTCTGGTGATGACAATGTCCGTCAGATCTGCTGGCCCATCGCTTGTTGCTAATCTTGCTAGGGCGTCAGCTTGTGTGTTGCTCGTTCGTGGTATCTGCTGGATAAATACTTGGTCTAACAGAGATACCAAGTGAGCAACTATTCGTTGATACTCGATCATTTGCTCGTCTCTGGCCTCATATTCACCTCGTACTTGGCTTACAATGAGTTGGGAGTCTCCGAAAATCTGGAGTTGTCTTACTCCAACAGCTAGTGACAAGTGACGACCTGCAATGAGGGCCTCGTACTCAGCTTCATTGTTGGTGGCCATAAATTCAAATCTGACAGCTGAAGTGAATACTTGCCGATTGGGACTGATGAGCACTATTCCTGCCCCCGAGGCTAGATTCGTTGACGAACCATCCACATAAAGATGCCATGGGTGATCCAGCCCTCTCGTTGGATTTTGAGGAAAGGTTAGTTCAACTATAAAGTCGGCTAACGCTTGTCCCTTAATCGCGGTTCGAGGTGAATAAGTCACGCCAAACTGGCTGATCTCTATGGACCATTTCAAAAGACAGCCAGCGGTGTCGGGTCGATGTAATATTTGTCTGAGTGGGAAAGTTGTCAGGACTTCGACTTGATGATCGAAAAAGTATGGTCTTAATTTCCTGACACTCATGACAAGAGCATATGCCAGCTTTTCAGTTGGTGAGTACTTCACCTCTGCATCATGTAGGGCCTGGCTGACATAGTAGATTGGCAGGTGAAACTTGCCATCCGCCCGAACTAGCACCGAACTTATGGTCGTGTCAGACGCTGCTAGATACAAATATAACTTCTCACCGGGAATCGGTTTTGACAAAATTTTTACATCTCCCAGATATTCTTTCAATTGATCAAATGCCTTCTGGCAGTTTTCTGTCCAGGCAAAGTTGCCCTTTTTTATGGCTTCAAAAAATGGACGGCACTTGTCTCCTGATCGTTATATGAACCTGTTTAAAGCTGCTAGGCAACCGGTCAATCTTTGCACTTCTTTAACAGAGTGTGGTGGTTTCATATCGACGATCGCCTTCACTTTTGCTGGATTAGCTTCGATTCCGCTTTTGCTGACCAGATGGCCCAAGAAATTCCCAGAATGTACTCCAAAACTACTTTTCTTCGAATTTAGCTTCATGTTGTATTTTCGGAGTATGTCGAATACTTGGGAAAGATGATGGAGGTGATCTTCCTTCTGTGTACTCTTGACGACTATGTCGTCGACGTACACTTCCACTGTTTCCCCTATAAGTTCGTCAAACATCTTGTTGACCAGCCTCTGGTAGGTTGCTCCAGCATTGATTAGACCAAACGGCATCCTCTTCCAGCATAACAGATTTTTATTTGTATAAAAGGCCGTATTTTCTTGGTCGTCTGGGTGCATTGGAATCTGGTGGTATCCTACGAAAGCATCCATGAATGTGAACATTTCGTGACCGGCAGTACTGTCCACCAGTTGATCGATGTGCGGGAGCAGAAAGTTATCCTTCGGGCATGCTGCATTAAGATCTGTAAAATCTATGCATAGCCTCCAGGTTCCATTCGGCTTCCGTACCAGGACAGGATTTGCAACCCATTGTGGACATAACGCTTGTTTAATTAGATCGTTGTCCAACAACTTTTTGACTTTTTCGTTTAAAGCTTGATACTTGTCTGGTCCATATTTTCGCCGTTTCTGGTGGACAGGTTTTCGGACTGGGTTGATATTCAACCTGTGACAGGCATCCTTCGGGCTGATTCCCACCATATCAGCATGGGACCATGCAAAGACGTCCAAGTTAGCCTTCAGAAAGTCCGTCATGCGCGTCCTGTAAGGCTCAGGGAGTTCAGACCCGATGTAAAGTTCAAGACTGTCACGCTTAGGATCAATCTTGATGGCCTCCAATTCTTCAACGGGAGTTGCCCGTCGTTTTTGCCCTTTCCATCGAGGCTCAATTATTGGTCCTTCCGGACTTAGCTCATCCTCGATGTCCGTGGGTTCAACACCCAACCGGGGGTCAAAATCGTCCGCGGGCTCTGGGTGAGACTCGGCCACCAAGGTTGGACTCCCCTGGTTATCATTTGGGCACAAACAGTCGGCCACGGGGGGTAACATTACTTTTGGCAGGTTTTGCTCGTCGCCTTGCTGTGCCTGGTCGCCCGTGGGCGAAGGTTGGTCGTCAATGTCCATCTTATCGTTTTGAGCTCCAAGAATGTCCTCCAAGATTGAGGGTTCATTTTCGAGCTGACTAGTTGACTCCTCCATCGTAGATATTTGTCCCTGTCTTGACTGGATTTGCAGAAGACGTTCTCGAGCTTTTCTCTAGTCTCCTTTCACCGTGCCAACTCCACTTGCTGTTGGAAATTTTATGCAATAATGGTAAGTTGAACACGCGGTCCTGAATTCGTTTAAGAAAGGTCGACCCAGGAATCCGTTGTATGATGACTCTTGATCGACGACCAAGAAATCCACCATTCTTGCGATATTCTTCTCAGGCTCTTTGACCGTCACAAGTTGCATAGCGAAAGTTACTATTCCCAACGGGATTGTCACAGCATTTCCGAATCCCAGGATACGGTGATTTGTGTCTCTGATGTAGCCTGCATAATCTCCCATTTGATCAAGCGTCTTTTTGAAAAGGACATTAGTGTAGGCTCCAGTATCCACCAGCAATCTATGCACCCTTGTTTCCATAATCTTGGCACATATCACAAGCGAATCGTTGTGTGGGGTCAGTACTCCTTCCAAATCTCTGTCGGTAAAAGTTAATTCTGGTGTTTGCATGGTAGGTGGAATGACCCTCATTTCTTGTACATGTCCGATCGCTCGTAATTCTGCCTTTCTTTTCCGATTAGAAATTGGTGGTCGTCCATCAGAATAACCACCTATGGGTCCTGCAGGTTCCATCATCTGGATGTCTGGTACTGGTCCCCCGGCAGGCGCCTGAGCTGGTCGCCCAGCTCGATTCTGATTAGGTGCCTGTTCCTGGTCTTCTTCATCAGAATCTTCTCTCTGTTTCTTTTGCCGGGCTGTCTTTTAACGAAATCGGATAGCTTTCCCTCTTCATAAAAATGCCATAACTGCTTCAGCAAGTCACGACATTCGCTTGTAAAGTGTCCCACGCTCTGGTGGTAGGCACAATATTTATTTTGGTTCAACTTGCTCGTATCCTGACGTATCTTACGGGGAGGTGTTAGCAATTCTCTATCTCGGACACTATTGTAAACTGTATCGATTGATACGGTAAGAATATGGTTCAGTTTGTCCTTCAGCTCCGTCCCTTCAGTAAATGCTTTCATGTTCTTGGGAGCTCGATAACCAGTTCCAGGCTTCTTCGCACCCTCTTTCTGCTCTCCTTTGTCTCCCATATCCTTTTGCAGGGCTTCATGCATGGAGACAAAAATGCCTGCCCGATCCCAAAACTCGGCATATGTCTTCGGGCATCTTAGGTGCACATCTTTCCAGAGTTCAGTACCCTTCTTGAGCCCAGCCAAGACGGCTACAATCTTGGTGTCTTCACTGACGGATTCTCCCTCTAACAAGACCTTGTCGAATCTTTCCAAATACGATCGGTCCGACTCATCGTCAGTTTGTTTCAAGTCGGATAACCGATGTCTTTGGGATAGATAAGACCCGGCCGTAGAGAAATGGGATAAGAACTCTTTGCCCAGCTGGGCAAACGAATGAATTAAAGCTGGTGGCAAGGCCGAAAACCACTTATGGACCCGATCCCCGAGAGTTAAAGGAAAGTTTCGACATTGCGTTGCGTCACTTGCCCCCATTGATACCATATAATTGGTATACTTCATCAGATGCACTCGGGGATCCGTCGTGCTATCATATTGGATACTCGCTGGAAACTGGATCTTTTGTTGAATTGGAGCCTTCAGAATCACCACAGATAAGGGTGAGATCGGAAGAGTCGTGTTCCCGTATCCTCTTTATTGATCAAGCTGGCCCTGCATGCTTTCGATGGCCTTTCTCATGGAGGCGAGCTCTTCTAAGGATCCCCCCTGACTCTGAGGCTGTCCGGCGAGTAGAGGCGCACAGCCGTCTGTTCGCTCCAGTACCTCATTGGGAACGGGAACCCCCTGGATTGGCCTCCTAGGATTGGGCTCTGCATTTGGGCCAAGGCGACCAAAAGCTGACCTGGTCAGCCTGTCATGGACTGATTGGCGAGCAGGTGCTACGGTTGGGCGAGCTGCTCCTGCAGTGGGCTGGATTTCCATGACTCCTCGGCCACGACGACCCAATCTTTCAAGAGCGCTTTGGTGTGTGCCCTGACTTCCTATCATGGCCGGATTCTGAGTTGAACCTCCCTGACTGGCAGCTTCGACATGTTTTTCTTTGCCCTTGGCCTTACGAGCTTGGGCGCTATCAGCCTCGTTCAAATGATCCCCCCTAGCCTTATCATGTTCGCGAGTCTTTGTGGGGCTACCCCTTGCTCGCACATATGATGGGCCAGGTTGGGCTTGTTGTCTTTGTAAAGCCTGGAGCATGGCAATTGTGCGCGCCAATTCGCCGGGGTTGCGGTCAATGGCGTCCAACTCTGGTGGTATTAACTGGCGAGCAACATTAGTTTGATTTTCTTGGTTGTTTCTGCTCGCCCCTGCTCGCCCCTGCTCGCCCACCAGCTTGGGACATTCGGGAGTGTGAATCTCGGGTTATATGTTGAGAACGTTGTGTCTCTCGTGATTGAGGCATGTTCACGGAAGATATCAGGTGTTGTTCTTAGTGTTCTTGAGTTTTTTCTTCAAAAACTCAAACTTGTTCTTCAATTCTGGGGTAATCTTCTCGTACTCAATGATTCGGAGGTTCGGACCCTTCTTCTAGCGCCAATTTGTTGACGATCAGTTCTAATTTCGAAGATTAATGGCTGTTTTTGGTGGTTAATCGATCATCAAACAATTACGTGTGATTGATCACTAACGTAATTAGTGAATACGAATTTTCGGGTTTAGACGGGTTAGAATCGTTTGAAAGCTTACGTGTTTAAGTTCGATTATAAGTTAATCGAGCTGCTTTAGATTCGTAATCGAAGTTTGGACGTGTATAATAATTTGTGCTTGTTTTATTTGCTGAAAAAATCTAAGTATTTATAGACTTTTGCCCAGTAGGAGGTGGCACGACCTTTGGCCGACCAAGCCTGCATGCTCGACACCTATCTTTTGACTAATTAGACCTTATCTTAACTAAATTCTATCCTTATCTACTGGACTTGCTCGCAGTCAGGAGCTGTTCGTCATGTTGGACTTGTCCTTGAGGAGTCTTTAGTCTGATTCTGGTGGTCTTTCATCTTAATTGTTATTTTGGCACTGTGGTTGGATTTGGTCGGCGGGATGCCGATTGAGCTCGTCATGTGGCTTTTGATCTGGTTTTGTTCGCCTATGTGTCTTGATCGCATGCAGGTTTTGCTCGCCGGTTATCTTGGGTGAATCATGTGTCAATCCTACTTTAATTCTTGTGTGATTTGTGCTAATCCTGGTCGCCCAAATGTTGTTCCTGCTCGCCTATCAACAGGTAGCACGTCCCGTGATAATCAAAAGCTATATCTACGAGAGGTACGTAATCACATAATTTCCTTGTTATTCCGCCATAGGTTTTATGTGAATTAATTCAACATGCATGATGATAAAAATGTTGTTGGAATTATTATTTGAATTAATTAGGATTAATTCATGCTAGTAATAATTGTATTTAAATTTCATCCCAAATAGTTTCCGGGCAACTCTATTTTCCCAACAACTGGTATCAGAGCCATGATTTTCGGGCTCTGATCTTTAAATTGGAATTTAAATTGTTTAACATTAAATTGCAATTGGATAGTAAAATTGCTAGATCTTTTTTGCAGGTATCCAATTGTCATGATTTTAATGTTTATTTTTTTCATGCGTGTGAATTATTTATTTTTAATTTGATTCGTTCGAATTCGTTTTTCTCGTGAGAAAATCCACGAATAGATTAGTTGGTTTTATTTTGATTTGATCATTGTAATAGACCAGTCTAGATCTAGTTTTTATTTATTTTTTGTAAATAAATTGTAACCGGATCGAGACAAAGACGGAAACGAAGAATTAAAGACGATGTACCCGGATGACGCATGCATGCGTGGCGCGTGCATGGACGTGGGATTATGCACGGGGTGGAAAACGAGGACAAATGGCGAAACCCAAAGCACGACGTGCGTGAGACGCACGTCGCCGTGCACGACGGGTGTCGGGCCCTACGCGCGGCGCGCGCGGGGGGGCTCTGCCCATCGGCGCTCGGTGCTCGACCTCGGCTACCGTGGCGCGCGGCCCACCTCCGTGGGCCGACGCGTGCCGGATCTCAGGCCGTGGAATTTTTTTTCTCGTTCTTATTTTTTTGTGTAATTCCAAACGTCGTCCCGAACCCCAAACAAAGTTGTTTTTGATAAAGTGTTGTTGTTCGAGTGGGAGCTTGTCGAGACGAACGATGAAAAACAACAAGGACGATTTCTCGCATCAAGACGTGAAGAAAATTAAACCGTGACAATTGGATTTTAGTGCTCCAATGTATTTTAATTTTTGTTTTGATGGATGTTTTATTTTGTGAACTTATTATTATTTGTTAATATGTGTTTGCATGATTTTAATTGTCCAAGAAAAACCTTACTTTTGAAAATTACTAAGTATGTTTCTTTAATCGCAATTTTATTCCGGAAACTAAAATTGGATTAATTTGGCCTCCAAAATTTATTTATTTGCGAAATCTTTTTGGAATACATTTTTCCCTCGGATCGGCCAAAAAGACGGATTTCACATGAATAAATTCTGAAATGATGATTATGGATTATTACTAGTGGCGGTATTGACCCTCACCACGAGTAGCCTGCTCAAAGCGAAATAATAATCATGTATTGAATTATGGTTATTACTTAGGCATAAGAAATTGATACTAACGTACTCCCCTCGGAGTCCCTGTCAATTTTTATGTGGTCAAAGTGGGAGCCAACTATTAATTTTGAATTAAGGATTTGTAACTTTCAAGTTTGTGATCCGCTTGAATGTGTTTAAATGTATAGACCATCCCTCGTGGCACATTTAAATTGTTTCGAGATGTTGGCTGATGCATGATTATATTGTTTTAAGGTTTCAATATAATTTACGTGATCGAATTATGTGGTAATTTCGTATTTTTCTAGATATTAATATGAATGTATATTTTATTCTCATTTCATCATGTCGCAACCTTTTAATCCACTGTTTAGTATACTTTAAGTTAACAAACTTTTTGGAGAGAATTATATAATTGGAAATGTAAATTTAAACTTTGTCCTTACTGCAAAAAAATACAATTGAGTTATTCACGTTAATATTGTAACACCCAAAATTATTATATAAATTAGTATTATGTTATTATTAGAAGTATTTGATTTTGATGTTAAAATGAGCAATATTTTCGGGTTATTATTTTTTAATTATAATAATATGAATAAATATATGTGTATTGTGTACAATATGGATATATATATGTATATAATGATATAATTATAGTTATACAAATAAATAGAGGAATATAATTTGATTGGTAAGTAACTTAATTTACTATTCGGATAACTATCTATATTTATTTATACTTAATAATAAAAGGGAACTCGCAGATATATACTGTAAAAAGGAAGATCATATTTATCCTCTAGAAAAACTTGACTCGAAAGATTTCGGATAACAGGTAACTTTCCTTTTCTTTCTTTTATTTTTATTTTTTTCTTTTCATCCCGCCGTGCTCGGTCGCCGGAGTTTATCGGAATTGTTTGTACAATATACCGAAATGATCGTAATAACTCGTAGATTCCAAGAATGAAGTCATTTTGTTGATTCGGCGCTTGTACCGTCGTGAATTTGTTGTTGAAAGTCCAAAAATTCGAAATATTTTCATATTTTCCTCCGGCCGCCGCCGTCGTTCCGGTGAACGATAGGTGACGGGCTTTATACCGTTTTGAAACCTGTAATGCGTAGATTATAGTTATGTCTTCAATTTGTAAAATCACTGTAGGAATCGTTTGGAATTTGAGTTGGAAATTGATGTTTTAAACTTATTTTCATTGTAAATTTTGGAATTCTATCTTCGTATGAAATTGAAGAGTTTGTTGTTGGAATTGGGTGTAGTGGAAGGTATAGGCTTGATTTTTTGTTGTAAATGGTGAGAAATAGGCGAAACAACCATGAATTTACAGAGTTGAAGCTTCGGTTGTTGCAGCCATGGCGGTTGCCGGTCGACGACGCTTTCCGGTGTCCAATTGTTTCATATTTTTAGTGGAAAATGTAGCCGAGATCGTAAGGATTCCAACGGTGTTTTCGGTTTTGCGATCGAAGGTGTGAAACTCCGAATAGGACCTATTTGTATAAAAGGTTATAAGTTTAGGGGATGCCAAAGAAAATTAGATTAAGTCCAGGGACCACTTTGCAAATAATAAAGTTTTGGTCAAGTTTGATCGGTCAACTGGTCAGGTCAACTTTATTAAAATTACAATTTTGCCACTCATTTTCAAATGCTCGTAAAATCTTCGTTTTTCATCCGATTCGATCCAAACCAGTGCCAAAATGTTCTAAATTCAAAACCCTACAATTTAGTATTAAATTTGGGTGAGACAAAACCTGGTAAAATGACTATTTTACCCCTGAGTCCTAAATTCTCGTTTTAATTCCAAATTCTTCGTTTTAAGTCCGTTTTAGCTCTAACGAGTTTCATTGTACTTCCAGTAAGTCTCTTAACCAATAAGAGCCCTCGAATATACCTTTTGACGAACAGACGAATAAAATAAAATTTAGAAAAGACTAGTACACCCTTTAGTCTAAAATGAAACCTAATAACCCTAAAACTCTATAATACACCTGTTATCGTTATAATAAGTTAATTATTATATAAAATAGCTCTACTGAGAATTCTAAGCATCCAGTATAATATTTTTTGTAGGGCCAGAGGAGGGTTGCGAACCATAGAAAAGTGTTGTGCTCCAACACAAGATACTCCACACTGAGGTGGGATGATTTCCACTCTTAACTGAGTCTAACATTCTATGTTATGATTGTTATGTTAAAATGTGATATGTGAGTGATATATGTCATGATTGTGCAACAAATGTGAAATTTGTATTCAAGTCGGGTAATGGCCCGTAATGTATTCAATCCGAGTAATGGCCCGTACTATGTGCAATCCGGGTAATGACCCGTACTATGTGAGCATGAGTTACATTTTCATGTTATGTATATTTGCATATGCCTTTTAACAGTGCAATCATTGAGATTGTTCCACTGAGTGTATTTGAGACACTCACCCCCCCTCCCCTATTCATTGTTTCAGATGTCGAGTCTGGTGTGGAAGGATGATGAAGATGCAGTACTGTTTTCTGTTGAAACATTGTGAAATAAATAAATATTCTTAGTTTTTGCTACTCGGATAAAGGCCAGTCGTGTTTATGTATAATTAGAAGTATATTGGTTGAATATGTTGTAACAAACATCGTATTTTTCTCCACCACTTCCTATGTATAATTATCACCTGTGAGCGAAGTTTCTTAGTTCATTTTTCTTACATAGGTATCCTTAATTTCTGGTTGCTTTAGGGGTATTTTTTTCAAACTATTTATAGCTTCCGCTTACAAAATATAGATTTGGTTTCGCTAACTCTGGATTTGAGTCCAATGATGGTATTTAGTAGCGCCTCAGCCCTAAAGCATCATTATTCGAAAAATTGTAACGCCCCGATATTTAGCTTTTCGAATAATGATGCTTTAGGGCTGAGGCGCTACTAAATACCATCATTGAACTCAAATCCAGAGTTAGCGAAACCAAATCTATATTTTGTAAGCGGAAGCTATAGATAGTTTGAAAAACAATACCCCTAAAGCAACAAAAAATTAAGGATACCTATGTAAGAAAAACGAACTAAGAAACTTCGCTCACAGGCGATAATTGTACATGGGAAGTGGTAGAGCAAAATACGATGTTTGTTACAACATATTCAACCAATATACTTCTAATTATACATAAACACGACTGGCCTTTATCCGAGTAGCAAAAACTAAGAACATTTATTTATTTCACAATGTTTCAATAGAAAATAGTACTGCATCTTCATCATCCTTCCACACCAGACTCGACATCTGAAACAATGAATATGGGAGGGGGTGAGTGTCTCAAATACACTCAGTGGAACAATCTCAATGATTGCACTGTTAAAAGGCATATGCAAATAACACATAACATGAAAATGTAACTCATGCTCACATAGTACGGGCCATTACCAGGATTGCATATAGTACCGGCCATTACCCGGATTGAATACATTATGGTCCATTACCCGGCTTGAATACATCACGGGCCATTACCCGGCTTGAATACAAATTTTACATTTGTTGCACAGTCTTGACATATATCACTCACATATCACATTTTAACATAACAATCATAACATAGAATGTTAAACTCAGTTAAGAGTGAAAATCATCTCACCTCAGTGTGGAGTATCTTGTGTTGGAGCACAACACTTTTCTATGGTTCGCAGCCCTCCTCTGGCCCTACAAAGAATATTACATTGGATGCTTAGAATTCTCAGTAGAGCTATTTTTTATATAATAATTAACTTATTATAACGATAACAGGTGTATTCTAGAGTTTCAGGGTTATTAGGTTTCATTTTAGACTAAAGGGTATACTAGTCTTTTCTAAAATTTGTTTGATTCGACTGTTAGTCAAAAGGTATATTCGAGGGCTCTTATTGGTTAAAAGACTTACTGGAAGTACAATGAAACTCGTTAGAGCTAAAACGGACTTAAAACGAAGAATTTAGAATTAAAACGAGAATTTAGGACTCAGGGGTAAAATAGTCATTTTACCAGGTTTTGTCTCACCCAAATTTAATACTAAATTGTAGGGTTTTGAATTTAGAACATTTTGGCACTGGTTTGGATCGAATCGGATGAAAAACGAAGATTTTACGAGCATTTGAAAATGAGTGGCAAAACTGTAATTTTAATAAAGTTGACCTTTGACCAGTTGACAGGTCAAACTTGACCAAAACTTTATTATTTACAAAATGGTCCCTGGACTTAATCTAATTCTCTTTCGCATCCCCTAAACTTATAACCTTTTATACAAATAGGTCCTATTCGGAGTTTTACACCTTCGATCGCAAAACCGAAAACACCGTTGGAATCCTTACGATCTCGGCTACCTTTTCTACTAAAAATACGAAATAATTGGACACCGAAAACCGCCGTCGACCGACAACCGCCATGGCTGCAATAACCGAAGCTTCAACTCTGTAAATTCATGGCCGTTTCGCCTATTTCTCACCATTTACAACAAAAAATCAAACCTATACCTTCCACTACACCCAATTCCAACAACAAACTCTTCGATTTCATACGAAGATAGAATTCCAAAATTTACAATGAAAATAAGTTTAAAACGTCAATTTCCAAACGATTCCTACAGTGATTTTACAAATTGAAGACATAACTATAATCTACGCATTACATGCTTTAAAACGGTATAAGGCTCGTCACCTATCGTTCACCGGAACGGTGACGACGGCCAGAGGAAAATATGAAAATATTTCGAATTTTCGGACTTTCAACAACAAATTCACGATGCTACAAGGGTCGAATCAACAAAATAACTTCATTCTTGGAATCTACGAGTTACTACAATCATTTCGGTATATTGTACGAACAATTCCGATAAACGCCGGCGACCGAGCACGGCGGGGATGAAAAGAAAAAAATAAAAATAAAAGAAAGAAAAAGGAAAATTACCTGTTATCCGAAATCTTCCGAGTCAAGTTTTTCTAGGGGATAAATATAATCTTCCTCTTTACAGTATATATCTGCGAGTTCCCTTTTATTATTAAGTATAAATAAATATAGATAGTTATCCGAATAGTCACTTAAGTTACTTACCAATCAAATTATATTCCTCTATTTATTTGTACAACTATAATTATATCATTATATACATAATACACATATATTTATTCATATTATTATAATTAAAATATAATAATCCAAAAATATTACTCATTTTAACATCAAAATCAAATACTTCTAATAATAACATAATACTAATTTATATAATAATTTTGGGTGTTACACTCCACCCACCTTAATAAAAATTTCGTCCTCGAAATTACTTACCAAACCAAGACGGATTGTGATATTTCTCTCGGACTTTGTCTTCTCGTTCCTAGGTTGCCTCTTCTTGACCATGTCTATTCCATTGTACCTTAACTAAGGTAATCCCTTTATTTCTTAACTTGTGAATTTTTCGGTCGAGAATAGCTACTGGAAATTCCTCGTATGACAAGTTGTTGTCAATATCTATCACCTCATGATTGACTATATGGCTTGGATCAAATACATATCTTCGCAGCATTGACACGTGAAAAATATACCCGGCAAACCTAATGATAAGTCAAGCAATGTGAAAAGGCAGTTTATGATTGGAAGCGTGACAATGAACACATGAAGTGCATCATCTTGACATCTCTGTCTGAGGATTTGAGGCGCATTCATGAAGACATTGTATCCGCTGTCGAAATCATGGAAAGCCTTGAAGAGATATTTTCACATCAGAAACCCATGACTAATCAGTTCACCTAACATGACTCGGTCAAGTTGGAAATTGTGGAGGGAACGCCCGTGAGGGAGTACGTTCTCGAGATTATGGCATACCTTAACAAGTTGGAAGTACTTGGTGCGGATTTTGATGTACCTTCTAGGGTCAATTTCACACTCCATTCTCTATCGAAAAGCTTTGAGCAGTTTCATCTGAACTGTCAGATGAATGAACGGACAAGTCGTTTGCCCGAGCTCTTGCAAGCTTTAGTTTTGGCGGAGGTGATAATGGGGCACCAGTCCACTGCTATGGTGGCTAATGGTCCATCTTCCTCTTCTGGTCCCAAGGGAGGAAAGAAGAGGAAGAGAACCAATGGCCAGACCCAAGCAAATCCAATTGTTGCGATAGGCAAAGCCAAGGCTAGCATCGAAGAGGAAGTATTTTAACTGCGGTAAGAGAGGACATTGGAAATCTGCATATTCTAAGCCTAAGAGGCTAGGAAAGTTAGGTAATTCACACGCCTTAATCATCGAAACTTGTGAAGTGGCGTATGCTATCCATTTGTGGATAGTGGATACGAGAGCCGCTGATCACATTTGTTTTATTTTGCATGGGTTCAAGCTAACCCGACGACTTAGCGGAGGTGAGATCCCCATTGCACCAGGCAATGCTACGAGAAGTGGCAGCTGAAGCAGTGGGAGAAGTGCGCCTATCTTTTGAAGATAGATTTATGGTCTTGAGAGACGTTCTTCATGTTCCTAGTTTAGAAAGAACTCAACCTTCAGTTTCTAAATTGTTTTGAATAGATACTCAGTTTCTTTTAATAAGGATGTTATTATTTCTTGAAATGATGAGTTTATCTGTTCCGGAACATTGTTGGATGATCTTTATACCATTAATTGGCACACCACTCAAAATTGAATCTAATAACACATCGATTATTTCAAGTTATAAAAAGAAGCGTTCTTTCTGATATGAACGAAACACTTCTATGACATCTTAGATTAGGTTATATTAATCTAATGCGAATACAAAGATTGGTGAAAGACGGATCCTTGGAGTTTCTTCAAGTTGAGCCGTTTCCAACTTGCGAATTCTGTTTAGAGGGTAAAATGACTAAGAGGGCGTTTAGAGCCAAGGGGAAAGGAGCCACGGAAGTGTTGGAACTTGTTCATACCGATATGTGTGGTCCAATGACGATCATAGCTTGAAGGGGGTATGAGTATTTTGTGACTTTTGCGGACGATTACTTGGAATATGGATACATCAACCTTAGTTGCATAGGGAATGAAGTATCAAGTTTCTACGATCCGATTGTGGAGGCGAATACCTCAGCAATGAATTCTTGAACTACCTATCGGACGAAGGGATCGTATCCCAGTTAACCGCATCGGGAACCCCTCAACAGAGCGGTGTGGCGGAACGAAGAAACTGGACTCTTTTAGAAATGGTCAGATCTATGATGAGTTATTCAGATTTACCCAAATCATTTTGGGGTAACGCCTTGGAAACATCGGCTTATATTCTAAACTTGGTGCCATCCAAATCGCTTCCTAAAACCCCGATAAAATTGTGGACCGGGCGCAAGCCCAGTCTGAGACACATTCGGATATAGGGGTGTCCGACATACATGCTAGTCAAGGAAGCCGGTAAATTGGATCCGCGTTCGGAATTAAGACTGTTTATAGGATACCCTGCGGGAATGAAAGGGTGTATGTTCTATAGTCCCAAGGATTAAAAGACTGTATTTTGCACACACTTTAAATTCTTAGAGGAAGACTATATGAACAAAAGAAAGCCCAGAAGTGAGATTACCTTAGACCAATCATCACACCTTCACAGCCGGAACCCCGTCGTAGTGGGAGGGTTGTCAGACAACCCGAGAGATTCATTAGAATAGAAGAATCTTCGGATTGGATTCCCGGTGATGAATCAGACCCATGGACTTACGGCGAGGCAATCCAAGATAAAGACGCAGATTCATGGCAAACCGCAATGGAAGCCGAGATGGGTTCGATGGATCATAATCAAGTGTGGGAGTTGGTCGAACCACCCAATAGGGTAGAACCCATTGGATGCAAGTGGGTATACAAGAGGAAAAGAGGACCGGACGGAGGGGTTGAGACCTTCAAGGTAAGGCTAGTGGCAAAAGGGTACACTCAGAAAGAAGGGATTGATTATGAGGAGACCTTTTCGCCTGTAGTTATGCTTAAGTCCATCCGTATTCTCTTGTCGATCGCTGCGCACCTAGATTACGAGATTTGACAAATGGATGTCAAGACGGTTTTCCTTAACGGAAGTCTTGACGGGTTAGATATCTATATGCAACAACCCAAAGGTTTCATTGAAAAAGGCCAAGAACACCTCGTATGCAAGCTTAAGAGATCCGTTTATGGACTTAAGCAAGTATCACGTACTTGGAACCAATGTTTTGATCAAGTTATTAAGTCTTATGGGTTATTGATCAAAACGAGTTCGAGAGTTGTGTGTATAAAAGGTGTGACAGAACTGCGGTGGTATTATTAGTATTATACGTAGACGATATTCTGCTCATTGGAAACAATGTAAAGGTATTGTCAGACGTAAGGGTAAGACTGTCAAATCAGTTTGATATGAAGAACTTAGGGAAAGCCGGTCACATCCTTGGGATCACGATCACTCGAGATCGCAAGAGAAGGATGTTGGGCTTGTCGCAAGTTTCATACAAAACCATTGTTTTGAAGTGTTCCAGCATGCAAGATTCCAAGAAAAGTTGTGTACCTTTTAGGCACGGAATCCATCTATCAAAAGAAATAGGCCCTAAGACGCATAGGAGATAGATGACATTAAAGACGTTCCATACGTTTTGGGCATAGGAAGCCTTATGTATGCAATGTTGAGTACGAGACCGGATATCTGCTTTTGCCTCGGGCATGATGGCAAGATATCAAAGTAACCCCGGGAAAGCTTATTGGACTGCAATTAAATGCATTATGTAGTTTCTGAAAAGAACTAGCGATGGAGTGCTGATTTAACAGTCAGACAGTCTAATTCCCATGGGATGCACAGACTCAAATTTCCAATCAGATATAGAATCCAGAATATCTACCTCGGGTAGTGTGTTTTGCATAGGAGAAAAAACCATGACATGGAGAAGCGATTAGCAGAAATGCATCGCCGATTCAACCATGAAAGCCGAATAAGTAACTGCTTGTGAAGCAGCAAAAGAAGCAGTTTGGCTCAAGTACTTCTTAGTGGACTTGGACGTTGTTTCGAATTTGCCCAGCATAATCACTATCCATTGTGATAATGCTGGAGAAGTTGCAAATTCAAGGGAACCGAGAGCCCATAAGGCCAGCAAACACATTGAAAGAAAATATCATTTTATACGAAAAATCGTTAAGAGATGAGATAAAGAGGTGGCAAAGATAAACGTCGGAGGACAACCTAATATATCCATTCACAAAGGGTCTGGCTCAGAGTACATTCGAGAGACATGTGGATGGAATGGGAGTCAAGACTATTGTCAATCTGCTTTAAGTATAAGTGGGAGAAATTATTAGGTTAGTGTAGGTTGACATGAGAGTTACTACACTAGACATGCATGATGTATACTAAAAAGCAGACTTTAAGTATAAGTGGGAGATTGTTGGAGTTATACGTGAAAGTATGTTTTTACTTTGTATAACTCGTGTATTAAACACTTGTTTATGAGAATAAATCTTTTATCGCATTTGCTTTAGGTATAATTGAATGTTGAATATTTATTGCAACCAGTTCATTATAAGTAGTTTGTGTTACATTGTAGTTAATGTGGTGATACCAGATCACAGAAGATCACATTAACGGTTTCCTTGTAACTAAACGTACAAATTCACGACCTGGGTGGAATTGAACAATCCGTCGTGAAAGGTTGATGTGTATATCTCAGATTGGTCTGTCTTGACTAAGAGATTGCACTAGTACATTTAGTATGTGTTGAAGAGGACCTACAGCGAGGATAAATTCTTCTGTTCTGAAATGTGAAGAATTAGACCTCAGTGGTTATTGATTTCTTAATCTCCGTCACTTAAATAGGACTGTGTGTGCTTAATGGTTACTGCTTTGATTCATGTTGGGTGAGAATCATCGTGACTTCGAACCTTGTGCTTTGGACAGTAATATTAATCATACGACGGTTGATAAGATTTAATACGGAGAAACGCGTGCGAGTACGACTCGTGTGATTTGTCCCCTTGGTGGGCTCAGAAGTTTTATCGTACCAAATCTTACAAGTGAAGAATTAGTTTCTTCGGTACTGATAATAATGTTGAGTTGTCTTTACTCCAAGGTGAAAGATGTTAATTAATTTAGAGCTATTCAAAAGCTTAATTAATTAATGGACTTGATAATCTTAAACGCGGGAAATAATAACCGGGAGCCCATGTTATCGTAATATGGATTAAGATGGATAGTGCAATATTAATTTATTAGTGATACTAATTAATATTAATGAGTTGAATTATATTGGGGCTCAATATTGAAATTCAGAAGCCCATTGGAGGTACAATCTTAATTCTCCTAAAGGCCCCTCAAGTAGCCCATTAAGTAGTCCAATAATGATAAGATGATTAAAATAAAAGAAAATATAATTTGCTGATTTTTCATTATTATTTTCGAAAATTAGATATTTAGGAGAGAAAAGATTTTGTTGATTTTCTTGGCAATATATTATGGAAGATAAGTATTCTTGGAATACAAGATTATCTCATATATTCAAGAAGATCCAAATCTTGTGCTTTGATCCTAATATTTTCGAAAATAAGTCTATAATAAAGAGGGTGAGATTTTTGTGGAATATTTTATTATGGAGAAAAGAATATATGGGATAATTTCTTAGAGGCTAAGAAAAGATTTTCTCCACCCCTAAAATATATCAAAATTTCGGCCCCTCACTATTATAAATAGGGGTTGATTAGTTCATCCCAAAATACATAATTCCATGTGTTGGAAAAATCAAGAGCAAAAATATTTTTCTTTTTCCTTAGTTACTTAATTGCTTGAAAGCACTTCCCACCGGTGATCAAGCGATGCGAAAGGGAAATACTTAAGAAGGTCTTTTGGTTGGTAGCACGTCCCGTGATAATCAAAGGTCATATCGAGAGATACGTAATCACATAAATTCCTTGTTATTCCGCAATAGGTTTTATATGAACTAATTCAACATGCATGATGATAAAATTGTTAGAATTATTATTTGAATTAATTAGAATTAATTCATGCTAGTAATAATTGTATTTAAATTCGTATTTAAATTTCATCCAAAATAGTTTCCGTGCAACCCCATTTTCCCAACACCCCCTGCATTTCATTGATTCGAATTACTATGCAAATTACATTTTAGAAACTTTAACGCTTGCATTAGAGTCGTGTTAAAAAGATTTCGGATACCGAGTCCAATTTGGTTTCAATTTGATTGGTTTTTTCTGTTCAAACTGTTTTTGCACACACCATACTTCCAATCAAAGCTAACAACAAATTCTGATATACATTGTACAGCTTTTTATTACAAATTTCTCCTTCATTTGTACAGTTCAATGCAATTGAGCAAGTCATCATATATAGAAGCTTGTACAAAGCTGTGAAAAGATAATCAACAGAGACACAAGTACACATAATCATTCAACTTCTTGCACAAACTCAAGGCAAGAACTTCTCCAGTAAACTTCCAAAGAAGAAGCTTGTCTTCGCCCAACCACTCGATTCGAGTGCTTTATTATCCATCGGGGCCTTTTCCACGTTTACCCTCATCGTATGCCCGATTTCTTTGCGTAATTCTTCAATAGTCTTAGCATCCACGGGTTTACCAGAAGCATCACTCACGTAGAATACGTTCATGGCTTGCTCTCCAACAGTCGTCACGCCTGCTCTAGTCACTGACAGTCCGTTTTCTCGTAGGACTCGTGTGACTTCCGAGAGCAGTCCTACTCGGTCTTTTGCGCATAGTTCCAAGCTTAGACCCTGATGACATTGAACATGAAATCTACATTAATTAGTTGTATTTTTTATTTTGATCAATTTGAGCAGATTATAGATTCTTGTATATCATATATATGCAGTTGGTCTCCTGTGCAACTAGTGTACAGCTGTCACTTTTCAGTGGGACAACTAATGCTAACAAACTAAGAGGACGTTTGGTTCATAATTTTCAAATGGGAATGAGGATATAAATAAATATAGGGTATGTAGTGATTAATGACCTTCATCATACTTCGTGGCAGGTTATAAGACTCCAAATAAGTTAATCACTACCTATTTGATTAATCCCCTCTTCTCTATAATCGTCTCTCGTCAATCATTTCACTATTCATCAACAACCAATCATTTTTTGTCCCAACTTATTACAAGATTAGAGCAATACACTAATAATGTAACCATCACTCTCATCATTATTCGTTATTCGAATTTGAACCAAGCGCCCCCTAATACTAAATAAAGAGAAAATACCCACTAGTTATACGATGCAACTGATGTATACAAATTTTTGTCTATATATAAAGGTGAAGCATCTCCATTACCTCACTTGTTCGTCGTCTAATTGCTGCTTCAAGACACTTGATGACCTTTTCTTTCTCTGCTAGTTGTTTTTCTAGAGTGCATCCATCCATATGACGTATGTAATATTCCTATAAGAAGAAACACCCTCAATTAATAGAGACTGATTATGCAAATCAACAGATAGAAAGAGAGTGCAGCTACCTGAGTGGCGTAGGGGCCATCAGACGAGATGGTGGCATGGAAAACGACATACTGCATGTCCGTGAGGGTGCACACAATGTCAAACATAAGTTTTGGTCGATCTTTGCACCTAACAGTGACCACCAAATAATCTTTCTCTTCACATCGTTCAATCGTGACCTTTGGTTTCACAGACTCAGTTTCCAAACCACCACCTTCATAGTCCCGGTCAGCAAATAACAGCTGGTGGAGACGTCTATCAATGTGGGTGGACCCCACGGATAAACTAGTACGAGCTACATTATCATCATCGTCAACCCCACATCCCCGAAGAATGTTTTTAAGCTGCTCTTCCATAGCAGATAAACGGGAGGCATCATCAACTGCACAGTTAGTAGTGTCATCATTGACATAAAGAACGCATGCTATACGTCGGTTGTGGGTCCAGACTTCAGCAGCAGCAACGTTTATGTGGAGATTAGCGAGTACAGCAGTGATTTCAGACAAGAGACCTGGGCGGTCCCGCCCTATGAGCTCGACAGCGGTGCAATCTCCCACCGAATTTAGCCCCGCCCTCTTTCCAGAAGATTTCAATATACCGGATGTGTTTCCCTTTGGTCCTAAAGCCTAATGTTATGTGAAAATAAGAGAAATCAAATTGTAGATATTTATCACATTTTTATTGAAGTTAACTGTAAGCCTTGTACAAATTACACCATATCCCTTTTGAGTTACAGAAACTATATGTGGACTTTTTTGTAACATAAAAAGGTCATGAAGAATAAAGAGAGGAATTTTTATGAAGTGTTAAATACATCCACTATATGGTCAAATCTGCTAAAACATCAAATATAACTCCCAAATGATTTTTTTTTGACGGGTAAAACATCGGACTTTATTGATTAACGATTAGAAGGCTCTCGCCTAACATCTTCGATGAGAAAATGATTACAAATATCAAGAGCTTTTCCAAACCACACTTGTTCAAAGCCATCAAAAGTACCAAAATGAGCAAGTGTATGAGCTACTCTGTTTGCTTCTCTCCTATTAAACAAAAAGCCAAGACATTGGACCAGAGTCGCCAAGGATTGAATGTCTTCAGCAATGAACATAACATAGGCCTCATCCTCTGAAACTCTTGCCAAAGTGCTCCAAATGATTTTTATATCTTAAAATATGCTCATATTCTTTCTAAATGTTACATCTACAAATTAAGCCCCCTCTTTTATTTTCTAATTCAATCTTGGAAATGCTATCATGATCTAGGTTTATTTATTCAATTTTCAAATCGAAAATTAAACAGAAAGAAAAAAAAAAAATAACATGTTCGAAATGAAAGATAATTACCTTTTGTTCTAAGGATATAAAGTCATTGTGGGGAATCTTTTACTTTATGAACATGTATGACCAAGTAGTGGTTGTAGTTAGCAAATTTGGAGTTTAAATAGACCCATTTCTTATTTTTACACAACACAACCTAATTGTGTTTCATCATATTTTCTAGAGCCAACCTTAGGTTAGTATATGGCTGTGCATTCTTTTATATCGAATAAACATGATGTTTATTCAATAGGAAAACTAGGAACAGAAGAAAAGTAAAACAGTACCTTTTCTATGTATTCAATGGTCCTGTTGTCGCTAATCTTTTGCCCGTGCTGATCAGTGACATGAAATACTGTCAAGAAAGAGCATATGACAAAAAAAAAGTTTTTTAGCTATGAAAGCAACCTTCAAAAAGCTCGTTGTTTTATAAAATTCTTGCATGAACCTAACGATAATTGTTCAATACTGAGATGTACTAAAATTTTAAATGCGCCAACTTTGATAAGCAAACATCAAGCGATCAACAGTTTAGACTGTTTAGTGATTTAATCTTTAAACTAAAATATATAGTTTTCACAAGCTACAATGCTTAAATAAAAACAGATCCTTTTTTCTAGAGCTATTTTTTTAGATAAATATTAAAAAGAAAAGCATGCTTACCATCCATAAACCAACCGCCATCAGAAGAGATGTAGGCTTTAGTAATTGTAAGATCAAGATCAGTAAGGATTTGGACCACCTCCAGCAGTATCCCATGTTTGTTCATGCTGTCAACCTGAACAAATCCAAAAATGATGGTCCCGTTATTTTACCACAATCATATTCAATTATCATCTTTATACAGGAAATTTTTAACCAGGACATGTGCTTTTCTGTCTCATTGTAAGAAAAATAAATAGCAAATTACGGTGTGGCCACTGACCCACATTCTCGAGAACATTCCACTTTATATTGACATTTCTCACGAGAAAGTATCAGAAAAATATTCATGTTTGCTCCAATTGAATAGGATTATCTTCATGAAATGCGGAAACTCTTGTCCTCTATAATACTTCATTTTTCAAATAATTCGCAGGACACTGTTTAAGCATTCTATATTATTGATAAAAATTGGAAATTCTAGCTACCCCAAGGATAGGTTGATTGTCAATGTCCTGAAGTAAAATAAATTATTGTAGAGGGTTACCTTGACCAGAGTACAATCCTTGCAACTAGTGTTGTCCACAGAAACCCTGAAACAGGTGAATCGAGATAATTAAATAGCAAATAACTAAATCAAACATGATCATATGGCCAAACTTAAATTTTACTTTTTGAATATTAAAAACTTGTGCAGATAGATTTTCCAAAATTGCAGCAGATGATCTGACCATCACAAGAGACAGAAGATATAGAGATCTTTCGAAACTTAACTGTGGAGGATTTATTCTTATACTCAATGTCTCGTACTCAGGATCGAAGTATGCCCAGGAACCCATGTTCTCTTCACTGCATAAAGCCAGGCGATCGTTACTGAGAAAATGTAAAGGGCATTTCAACAGATATTTAATTATAAAGCTACTAAAGTGAGGAATCTGTTTAGAGGAAGCAAAACATATATTTATATATAGCTTTACTGTCTAGTATATGATTAAGCAAGCCATATATAGAAATATGATTGCATAATTCATCATCGTGGTATTGTATAATCTTGACTATCATTTTTTTAATAGAAAATCCATAGTGTTCTTTTAGTTACAATATACCATGATTCAAGAACATAGTTAGCAACAAAAGAAATATTATCAGCTCCCCAAATTCAATCTTAAACCGGACCTCTTTTGTACTAAATGTATAAACCCTTTTCGCGTGAGGGAAACAATAAGTAAAAGAACATCTCCTATTATTTCTGAGTGAACATAACAAGACTACCTTGGGTAACGAAAATTGTAGAGCTTCTGTGCTTGAAGATAAGTTCCTTTCCAGAAGCTCAACTTTTACTGGAAAACACCTTTACATTGTGACAACCACACCTAAAGAAAAAATGATAATACTTTTTCAATCGAAGCAATGACAATATCTTGGGTAAACTCAGGCTCGAATATTGTATAACAAGCTTCTACTTATTTATTGGGTGTTCTGTGTCAAATTCGAATGATCATAAACACTTATCCACACACAATTGGCACATTCATAACTTAGAAAATATGTGTACATGAGAGTAAGTAAACCATTACCACATAAACTATCTGAATTAGCCAGTAATTGTACTCCTAATGCCCGTTTATACACCATTTGGATTATATATTTTTGTTTATACAAAGAAGAAACTGTACAACGAAAACATAACATGGTCAAGAAACGCGATTTCAAGTCGAATTACTAATAACACCCCCAAATTCTCTGCTTCTGCCATTCTCCAAAATCAATAAAATAGAGTTGTTCTAGTTTAAAACCATCAGTACAGCTTTACTAAACAGTGTTACTTCACAATTGTCAAGATTATAGATTTCTAAACTAAACACACCTCCCAAACAGCCCCCAAAATTAGAATTCACAAAATCAGTAAGTCCTTAATAAAAAAACACGATTATGCACAGAAACAGCAACCAATTTACACTAAGAACAAGGTAAATCAACCAATTGACACTTGATAAAATTCTCGGTACCATCGGTAAATCAGCGACACACAGACGGTAATTCACTACCCTGCTTTTAAAAACAGGAAAATAGCTCGCAGAGTTTGCAGTTGACAGTTGGCTTCACGTGAAAATGATGTGTATATGAGTGTGCCTAAATTTAGAGGTAAAAAGAAAAAAAGAAAAATTAATGGCGACTTTCGACGTCGGAAGAGCACTAGTCCCACTATATCAACGAGCAATACAACACACCCCCTTTCTCTCTCTGGTTGTTTCTCTCTCTAAATAGTAGGGGGAAGAGAGAGATGGAATATGTATTGTTGTTTAAAAAAAATGAAGGTGGAGAAGCAGGGGAAGGGGATGCATGGATGAATAATGGCAGCGCGAGTACAGATTTCACAGAGAGAGAAAAGGCGCGTGTTGGTAATTAAATAAAATTTGCCATATTTAAAATATGGAATATTTTAATTTAAATAAATATTTATAAGTGAGCGTATCGGACAAAGTACACAGCGATACTGTATTAAAATAATGACGCGGCGACCACACAGTGGATTCATATGAGGCACCACCACCGTCGTGAAGAGCGCGTGAGGAGCACGACCGGCTCTCGTCTCTGTTCGATGAAATTACGGTTGTGCCCCCGTTGAGTTTCTAGCTAATGATGTTTGGCTGACACACTTCTCTTTGCTCCATTTGTCTATGTTTATTAATTTTCTACTTTTATAGAATTTTTATTTATTTTGTAAAGATGATATTTTCTTTTGGAACTACTTTTAAAATTGAAATTTTCTTTTGTAAATTTCCGTTTCATAATTAATTCACTGCTAATTTTGGCTAACAATTATGTAATCTGTCGTTAGGATAATTAATGTACGTAATACTACTAATTAAGGTTATTTTGACTGAATGATTCTTTATATATATTATGTCTTTTTATTTAAACGAAATATATAATGTATCTTAAAAAATACTATTAATTCTAATTAAGATAATTTTAACTCAACAATTCTTAGGTGTAGTTCGAACAAATTTTATCATGAAACTGATTTTAAACTAATACTCTTTATTGAGAATAATTAACACAGTTTAATAAAACAATTAATATCTTTCAGCGAATATTTTTTAGTAAAAAATTAATTTTTTTTTAGTAAAATCAACTAATATTTTTGTTTAGTGAAACAATTATTACTCTATAAATTTGTTCACTCTATACGTTATCGTTATTCTATTGTATTTGAAAAACAAAAACAAAAATCGAGAGTAATGTTAATTAACTTAATTTTGACTAACCAATCTTTTAAATATAGAGATGAATCACATGTGCACTAATTGCAAGAGCAATTATTGTGTAATTATTATTTTTTTTAACAAAATAATTAATATTTCTTTATAAAATATCTAATACTAACAAATTATTTTTAGTGGAATATTTAATATTTTTTAAAACACACCAATTGCAATAATTGATGTGTACAAATTTTTGTCTTAAAAATATAATTTGCTTAAAAAAATTATGGTAGATTTTTTATTATACTTTCACGATAGTATGTATTAAATTATATTGGTTCGTACATGAATCATTGAAGGGTATTAATTATTTTTACTAAAAAAAATATTAATTATATTTACGGAAAAGTTTTAATTTACTTTCATTGAACAATTAATAATTATTTAGTAAAAATAACTAATACTCTTCTAGGGTTCATATGAAACATTTTCATTATATAATTTGTCCTTTTAGGAAGTTAGGATTTTCATTACTCTACTTAGTAACTCTTCATTACTTAATATAATACCCATCAAATTACATACTCTCTCCATTTCATATTTATTTGTTAATTTACTATTTACACAAATTTTTAAAAAATAATTATTTATTAATATTTAAAGTAATAAAGTAGATGTTTTGATTAGGGTGTGTTTCGAGAATATAATATTAAATTTATATATATATATATATATATATATATATATATATATTTCTGTTATCGATGAGGTTATTCGAGTACACACTGTCAGATAATATTTCTGTATATTCTCTAAAAAAATAAAATAGTGTTAAGCATATGTGTATTAATCAAGCAAGATTCCCTTCATCCATACGTGTGGTTGTATTTCCTGTTCCATTATTCCTTGGTAAAAAACTACATCCCAAAATTAATATTTAAGTTTTTAGTGGGATCCCTCCATTATCCCAGCACCTTGTTATCAAATTTCCCTTTTCGTCACATTAAAAATTCAGAATCATAATTATCAACCATTTAGTATAGTTAATAGACACTTTGACACGGATTCCAACCAGGATCAACCGACTATGATAGTGATGCGTCCCATTTTATTTTTTTTTCATCTTTTTCATCAAATACGATATTAATTCGATGTTCAAGTCAAATCAGAGCTTCTTGGACGATAACTTTTACTCCCCCCGTCCCAGTATTTTTTCATACAAAAGAGGGTACACATATTAAAAAATTTGTATTTTTTTAATAAAATAGTGGTATTGGATAAATATGTGTGTATATTATTGTGAGTGTACACACAAATCAATGTTTTCTTTTTTGAAGTGTGCAAATAATTTTGGGACGGATGAATAGGAAAGTGTGCAAATAATAATTGGACGAAGGAAGTATAATATATAATGTATAGAATATGCATAAAGATGAGTGTTAATGTGTAACGATGAATTTTATGATATGCCTTAAAATTTAAAAGAGTGAGGTATTTATGTAAATCACATATTTGAGAATATTAAGGCCATTTCGGGTGTTATAAGGACACCCTTGAAGTTGGGCGTGTCGCGAACACACTATTAATTTTTTTGTTTGGACTTGAACCACCTACAACAATTTATTTAGGGTGGTCTAGAGACTCATTTCTGAAATTATTAGAGTTATAGTATACTAATAGGTATTAAGTTCCCACCATGTATATAATGAGAGAATATGTATAGAGTGAAATTGGTTCATGCATAATTTATTAAAAAATATAAATTATTTTTACTGAGAAGTTTTAATTTTTTTCAATTAAACAATTAATATTTTTCAATGAAAACAACTAATAACTTTCAGTGTAAATTACTAATCTCCTTCAATGGTTTATATATGAATAATTTTGTGTATGGGACGAATTAAGTATATCACTCACTTATTAAATTTTGGACTGCGATATAGGTTTTTTAAAATAATATAAGTATACATATATATAGTGATGCATAAGAGTGATATCATCTCAAATTTGGAACAATTGGTTAGAACCATAAGAAATGGAATCATATTCGAGACAAAAGCAAACAAATTGAAGTTTGATTACTAAAATATGCTTTCAGCTCTATCTGTCGATCTATTCGGGGAGAACGATGAATCAGGATCACCCACCACACTTTTTTCTCCCTGGATTTTTGGCTTCTGATTCTTCATATTTCTCATTTGAATCCTATCCTAACAAACTACCCCTTTTTCTAATGATGATGTTTCTTAAAAAAAAAAAAAAAAAAAGGAAAATGGTAATCCTCTGTGTTCTCTTCATATCATTCTGGGAAAAGTTTGAAAGTTTTTTAAATAACCAATTTAAAATTAAAATGAATTTTTTCTATTGAACCCGTCAATATGAGTCTGAAAGATAGAAACAAGTATATGACTCCCATGTTTTACATCGCAGTTACTTCTTATATTTATTAATGTACATAATTACTCTCTTCATTTCTATTTTCTTTTTTTTATATATATATATATATATATATATATATATAGTTTCTATTAATATAAAATTAATATTCCCTTCGTCCTTTCCTTGACTTCACAGTTCTCATTTATCAATTTTGGGTGTTCCATCCAAAATATCTCATATCTTTTAGTAATTGGTAAGTGGAGTTCATATCTCTCTTTATTTCTCACAACCTTTTACACATTTAAGGGTGTTTGGTTGGAGAAAGAAGAATAGGTAAAAAAAGTAGAATGGATCAAAATCATCTTCCCAATACTTAGAGGTACAGAGATTCATCAAAAGTGAGAAATCAAATCATTATTTTCATTCACACCTCTTCACCAAATAGTATTTTTTTTTAATTTCATTCTTTTCCTTCATCTCCATACTCTTCAACCAAATACCTCCGTAATACTATATTCTCTAATATTTGTGCAAAGAGTAAATTTTTAATATTTTGAAATTGTGATTTATAAAAATATTATTGGATAACGAGAAAGTACTACATATCCGTCCTATAATTTCTTTCATACTTGTAAATGACTCATTTAAAAAAAAAATGCGGTTGAATAAAACAAGACATTTTAATATTTTATACATTTTTGTGAGTATGAGTTGTTTTCTTTTCTTGGAGTGAAAGTAATTGTGGAGCATTTAAATAAAACAAGTGTGAAAATTAAGAGGGGACGAAGGAAGTATATATTACTCCCCCGTCCCAATTTTATTTTTCCATTTGACTTTACACGGAGTTTAATGCGAGAGTTGAAATGTAGTATTTAAATTAATAAAGTAGTTTTGAGAATGGTGAATAAAGTAATATTTAAATGAATAAAATAAGTGAATTGTAGGGCTGAAGGTTTAAAAAGGTTAATCACTTTATTTCTATTTTAGGGTTGAAAAAATAAAATTGGGACAACCCTTTTTTTTTTAATGGAAAAACAAAAGTATTAATCTGTTAATGTTATTCATTGATGTATACATCTCTCTCACACGCGCACCTGCAGAGTAGACCTCCACCGGATGACATTGATCCCAAATGATTCACCTGGAAGATGCAAACCACTTGCCAATGGACAATTCATATATTTGTTTGTAATGCAACGATTAATTTTGTCCATCTTTATAAAATAGAATTGTGCACACCAGTACAAAAAGTGACAGAAAAATATTAATTTATATAAATAAAAATACTATAATAAAAAATACTAATGTTATACTTTATCTTTTCTTTATTAAGCTACCCATTTTATTAAAATGGGTGTCCTAAATCCTAACCAAGGCTACTCATTTCTTTTTTAACAAATCGTGTCTCCCAACTTCTCTTTTTCTCTATCTTTACATATCCCTATAACTTTAAAACTTGTGTCTTTCTAAACTTACCCGAACTTATAGGCTCACCCTCAAAGTATTTAATAAAAAAAAAAAATTTAACAACTTATAAAATAAAAAACATAAGCTTTTTATAGCTTATAAATTGTAAAAAAGTTGAATTTTTCCAACTTATTTTCTAAATTTGAACCACTCATATCCACCCGACCTATCTCATCCCTTCCACGCCTTCACCTACAACAACTTCAACATAAAAAATAAAATTTTATATTAAAATTTAAAAATATTCCATATAAATTATCAAATTTTTTATAAGTTGTATTAACTAATCACTTTAGCAACGTATAAACTATTTAAAAATTCCATGTAAGATATTAAAACCAAATAAATTTTGCCAAATAAAATGCTTAAAACAGTATATGTAAGATATTAAAAGCTTATAAAATGCGTCAAATAAAAATAGCCAAACGAATATTAATAAAACAGAGGGAGGCAATAATACAAAATATTCTATTTTATATGAATTAATATTTTCATAAAGAATAAAATTAAGTCAATCTATATAAAATGTACCATACACCCCAAATATACCAAGTTTTGGTGTGTGTATATAATATTTGAAACATTATCCCTTTCACAATTACAAAGGGCATAAAGGTAGGTGGGCCTCGATCCCAACCATTCATATTCACCACAAGTCAGTGGCACAAGTTGGCCATATGTATGTATTGTATATGCCACCTCAATTAATTTCTTGATTCATCAAAATTACCTCCTCATTCCCTATTTATATATATATATATATATATATCAATTGGCAACCAAGTTGTACAATTTTTATATGGGATGATCTTGCATGAAACCGCACACATACCTTATGTGAGATGGGATCATACTTTCATAAATTTTGTGATATTCAAGAGCATCGTGTCTCAAAAATATAACAAAATTAATATCACGTGAAATGCATGAGAATGTATATATCTCATACAAATTTTCGTTTTTTTAATAGTGTATATTAGTCAATTTTGTTATCAACTAGTGGTTTGATTAGCTTGTTTCGTGACTTGTCTGATAACAAATCTAGTGTATCTAACAAATTCCAATTAAAATTTGTTTTTATGTATATAATTAGACACCATGTCGATTTTGTAATCAATTAGTGGTTTGATTAGCTTGTTTCAGACAGTGAATCTAGACATTTGTTAAATACCAATTGAAATAATTAACCATATGATACATGACACAATTAAACGTCTAGTCTATTTATTTTGTAAGAATTGGAAAAGAAGTACAAATATATTAAATTGACAATTGTTCAACAATGAGTTATGATTCGTATAACTAACTACTTGCTCTCAATTGGAGCGCTCTGTACCATTTCTAATTAATGCAAATATTCCTCAATGAATGGAACAACGATCTATCTAAAATATTTTTGATGGGACACATATATTAATGAGAATCAATTATCAATATTAATTATTCAGGAATATTGACATATATGAAAACAAATTTTATTAGCCATAAAAACGTTATCGTCATTAGGACCATATGATCGCTAGATAGTAGAGTTTGAACTTTTGATAATGATTAAAGAGGGACCTAGCCTCTCCATGATTGCTTTGCTTCAATATATATATATTTCAACTTGTTAAGACAATACAAAAAAGATGTGTAAGAACATGTCTTGTTACAGTTATACTTCATACACCACGATTTTAACTATACTGATTTCAACTTGAGGCATGTATAGATATGGTGGCTAAGTGACAATACTATTTAATAAAGCGTATCAAAATAATAAATTAAAATTCGACCTACGTTGACATTATCCAATTTCATATATAAACCATTCCAATCTTTTAACATATATTTTATTGTTTGTAGTTTAATTTATACATCACATATATTTTAATTGCAAAAGTTAGATATGTCATGCGTTATGATTATATACCTCCCCTTACATATATTATTGAATCTTTCAAGCTTATATGTCAACATCAAAATGCACATATTTTTTTATCCTAAGCATACATGACACTATAACATTCTTCTATTCAAATTTTAAATTCTTTAGAAATTCTGTATTTTAGCCAAATAAAAAATCTAACCGAGTGGATAAAAGCTTTTGTGAATCCGAGTTCATGTGAATTCGATTTTTTCAAATATAATTGTTATTGTTGTAAATCTAGAAGATTTAGGGGGTGTTTGGTTAACAACTCTTCAATGGTAATGAGAATGAGAATGAAATTGCAAATTAGTGTAATTAGTATGATTCGTGAGAACAAAATCACTACCTCTCCTCCTAAATAAGGTAATCACTACTCCATTTTGATTACCATATTCTCTTCCTACAATCATCCTCCTCAATCACTCCCATATTCCTCCACCAACAACCATTTGTTGTCCACTTCTATTCCAAAATTGGGGCATGACACTAGCAATGGAATCACTATTAGAACACTTCTTCACCTAACATATCATTTTTATTATGAGGGCATAGATGGAAATATATTTTCATTCTCATTGTCATTGAAGAATTGCTAACCAAACGCCCTCTTATTATTCCAAATCTAGAAGATTTGATGTGGACATTACTAATGGACCAATAACCCAATGAGCTTCATATCTTAGACTAGGGTTTTACTCTTATAAATATACTATTGTACTCAGAATTGTAAATACTCATACACAGGAACATTAGTGAAACTCCTGGCTTGGCTCGCCCCCAGACGTAGTCGTTCTCGACAAATTGGGTGAACAAATCTCGCCTTTTATTTTACGCACTCAATTACAACACGTTATCAGCACGAGACTCTGCCCGAGACTAACCGCTATTAGGATTGGGCTATTTCCTCTGGCATGATGGATGCAGATAGTGATTTATGTTTGGTAGATAGCGCCACCACACATACAATCTTAAGAGATAGGAAATATTTTCATAACTTGGTAGAACGTAAGGGGAGTATAACTACAATAGCCAATGATAGTTTGTTGATAGTGGGCTCCGGAAGAGCTTCCATTGTCCTCCCCATGGGTACCGAACTCATAATCGATAATGCCTTATTATTTCCACAATCTAAGTGTGCCCTGCTCAATTTTGGAGATATTAGAACAAATGGCTATCACATTGAAACTGAAACTGAGAATAATAACGAATACCTTTTGATGACTATTACTCGAGGTAGCCGTAAACAAGTTATAGAAAAACTTCCTTCCTTCTCCTCCGGATTGTACTATTCCTACATCCGTCCATATAATCTCCATCTAGCTATGAGCATGAAATTTCATGACCTGAATTCTTTTAAATTGTGGCATCAGCGGTTAGGTCATCCAGGACAAACTATGATATGTAGGATTCTATCTAATTCAATTGATCATAATATTTCGAATAATAGAATCCCTCCTGTTGATGAATTTATTTGTGATGCATGTTCTAAGGGTGAGTTAATAGTACGTCTGTCGCGCACTAAGGTTGGACTAGAGTCTCCAGTTTTCTTTGAGCGAATTCAAGGAGATATTTGCGGACCGATTCACCCAGCATCAGGACCATTTCGGTATTTCATGGTCCTTATTGATGCCTCCACTAGGTGGACATATGCTTGTTTGTTGTCCACCTGTAATCAAGCTTTTGCGAAGCTCATTGCGAAAACTATCGAGCTTAGAGCTCAATTCCCGGATCATCCAATTAAGTCGATTCGTATGGATAATGCTGCTGAGTTCAGCTCAACGGCCTTTACAGATTACTGTATGGCCCTGGGAATTAAAGTGGAGCATTCGGTCCCCTACGTCCATATCCAAAATGGTCTTGCTGAGGCGCTAATAAAACATATCAAACTTATCGCTAGACCATTGCTTACGAACTCCAAACTACCCACTTCATGCTGG
Organism: Ballota nigra; assembly: GCA_947034835.1. Lineage (NCBI taxonomy): Eukaryota > Viridiplantae > Streptophyta > Magnoliopsida > Lamiales > Lamiaceae > Ballota > Ballota nigra. The sequence goes on from OX344722.1 coordinate 46,930,498, forward strand.
GGGCATGCAATCCTACATGCATCGCACTTAATACAAATCCATCCAACTGCATATAATGATCATTCCCCCCTACAGTTAGTGCGTGGGAAAGAGCCTAGCATTTCCCATCTGCTAATTTTCGGATGTGCGGTATATGTCCCGATAACATTACCAAAGCGGACCTCTATGGGCCCACAAAGGAAACTCGGTATTTACGTCGGATTTGACTCTCCATCCATCGTGAAATACCTCGAGCCTTTGTCCGATGATCAATTAACGGTCCGGTTCACTGATTGCACGTTCGATGAAGACTACTTCCCGGCATTATGGGGAGATCCGAATTCAAAATTGAATGAATGCCGGGAGCTTACGTGGAACGTAAGTAATCTTCAGTATCTAGATCCACTCATTAGTTAATCTAAACTAGAAGTTCAGAAGATCATTAACTTGCAAAATTTAGCAAACAATCTGTCAGACGCGTTCACTGACCATAGAGGTGTAACTAAATCGCATATACCTGCAGTAAATGCTCCCCAAAGGGTTGAGGTCCCAAGCAAAACAAGTACTCATGCCTCCACACGCCAGAAGCGTAAAGAACCCTCAAGAGATACTAGTACACCTAAACGAAAAGCTAGCAAAACTGTTCAGCCAAATGTAAAATCTCTAGAAGAGATTCGTCTAGATAACTCAAAGTCTCTAGGAGACGAGCGTCCTAGTGATGAAGCACATGCACAAAATATTCAAAGCACTAGAACCGCGGAACGACTAGATCCAGATAGACTGGGAAATGAGGAAGGTCCGGTTGACGTAAACGTCGAAGTCTCTATGAATTTTATTGATACGGGAGAAACATATAATAGAAATATTACTATCGTCGACGATACATTTGCAGCGACAATTGCTCTTTCCATTATAAATAATGATCTAGATCCAGAACCCAAAACCATCGCTGAGTGTCGGAAGTGCTCCGATTGGGTTAAATGGAAAGAGACAATTGAAGTAGAGCTCACATCGCTTAACAAAAGATAAGTATTTGGCTCTATCATTCATACACTCGCGCGCGCTATCCCTGTAGGATATAAATGGGTATTTGTACGAAAACAAAATGAGAACAATATTGTAGAGAGATATAAAGCGAGGCTTGTAGCTCAAGGATTTTCGCAGAGACCCGGGATTGATTTCGATCAAACCTATTCTCCCGTCATGGACTCAATAACGTCCCGCTACTTGATATCATTGTCAGTTAAAATGAATCTCCAGATGAGATTAACGGACGTAGTAACCGCATACTTATACGGATCACTAAATGCCGATATTTATATGAAAATTCCCGATGGATTTGACATTTCTCATATGAGAGATGGTGAAAATCGTAGTATGTATAGCATAAAACTGCAGAAGTCGTTGTATGGCCAGAAGTAATCGGGCCTCATGTGGTACAACCGACTTAGTTAATTCTTTCAGAAGAAGGAATGCACATTCGATAAAGCTTTCTCATGCGTATTCACGAAGAAATCGCAAAATGGTTTTTGCATCATATCCGTCTATGTTGATGACCTGAACATAATCGGAATATGTAAAGAGATTGAAGAAGCCAATTCAATCTTGAAAGCCGAATTCGAAATGAAAGCCTTGGGTAAAACCAAGTACTGCCTCGGCCTGCAGATCAAGCATCTCCCAAAAGGAATTTTTATACATCAGTCGACCTACATGAAGAAGGTATTTGAGAGATTTCACATGGATAAATCTCATCCACTTAGCACCCCTATGGTTGTCCGATCTCTCGAAGTGGATAAGGACTCATTTAGGCCAAAAGAAGATTCAGAAGAAATTTTGGGGCCAAAAGTTCCTTATCTTAGTGCTGTTGGAGCATTGCTCTATCTCGCAAATTGCACTCGACTGGATATTGCATTTGCTATCAATTTGCTTGCGAGACATAGCGCTTCTCCTACAAGGAAACATTGGAATGATGTTAAACATGTTCTACGGTACCTCCAAGGGTCTCAAGATCTTGGACTGTTTTACCGTAAGAACCAAGACAAGACCTTGGTAGGTTGTGCGGATGCTGGCTATTTGTCTGATCCCCACAACGCCATATCCCAGACTGGTTACGTTTTTCCCTATGGTGGTACCACGATCTCATGGAAATCGGTTAAACAAACCATGGTTACCACGTCTTCAAACCACTCAGAGATAATAACTTTATTTGAAGCCGCACGAGAATGTGTTTGGTTAAGGTCCTTGGTAAAACACATTGGTGACTCGTGTGGTATCGCTAAAGGCGATACACCTCCCACCGTTATATTTGAAGATAACGCAGCTTGCATCGCACAAATGAGTAATGGGTACGTCAAGGGAAACCTGACGAAACATATTTCACCTAAGTTTTTCTACCCATGCAAACTCCAGAAGGGTGACGTGATTATCATTCAAAAGGTGCAATCTAGTGACAATCTAGCATATCTGTTCACTAAGTCCTTACCTACGTCTACGTATGTTCGTGGTATTGGGATGCAAAGGCTCAAAGTGTTATTGTCTTCAGGGGGAGCGGCAACCCCGAAATAAATCTAGAAGATTTGATCTGGAAGATCAAATACATTCCTCCCTAACTTATTATTTGGCCGATAACTAGCACGTGGAGTTTTTATGACAAGACATTTATGTTATGTCGTAATGTCCAAGGGGGAGTGTTGTAAATCTAGAAGATTTATTATTCCAAATCTAGAAGATTTGATGTGGACATTACTAATGGACCAATAACCCAATGGGCTTCATATCTTAAACTAGGATTTTACTCTTATAAATATACTATTGTACTCAGAATGGTAATTACTCATACGCAAGAATATTAGTGAAACTCCTGGCTTGGCTCGCCCCCAGACGTAGTCGTTCTCGACGAACTAGGTGAACAAATCTCGTTTTTTATTTTACGCACTCAATTACAACAATTATGTGTACACATTATCATTGTGATTGAATTCACATGAACTCGATTTCACAACAAACCTACCCAATAAGAAAATTATTTTAAAAAATTAAAAAAATTAATTAATTGCACATCTCTCTACGAGGGTGTATTGGATTAAGATTTTAAAGGCTTTTTTTAGCTGAAAAAAAGTCATGCGGATTTTAAAGACTTTGCAGAATTTTTATGACTTTTAAAATTTTGTAGAATTTCGCAAGACTTTTTAAATCAGGATTTTAATCGATTTTATAGGACTTTGTGGACTTTGCAGAATTTCATGGATTTATGACATAAAAAAAGTTCAAGGTATTTTTTCATACATTTCGAATTTAAAAATAGTCAAAGACAAGGATAAAAAATAAAATAAAAAATTCTCCGTAATATTATATCCTCCTAAATAGCATTCATTCACATATCGCTCTTGCTCTTGGGTTTGAATAATTGGCTCAAAGTTATGTGTTCGAATAATAGGCTCACACAAATATATTATTTATATCTTAAAATTTTATAATTTTTTTTGTAGGAAAAGTTTCATTAATTTGAAATGTTATAGTCCACAATATATGTATATTTTATGATATGTACATGTGTATATATGTGTGTTAATTTGTAATTGATATTATATTAAAAAATTTATTCTCAATAAAAAAATTGGGGATAAATTATATGTAAAATTTTATTCCAACTACTCAACCCACTAATTCAAAGATTAAAAATCACACATATAGAACTAAAGATCTGGGTAGCATATATGCTAATTTCCTAGTGTTAAAGAAGTTGCATCCTAATTCGTGCACCACAATTAATCTATCTAATGGTTCAGTGCACTTGATTCGGTTATTGATGTTAACTATAATCTTAACTACTTTGCACGACATGAAGTATTGATATAATTGTTGTTTGGCCATCATTTTAAACAATCTGCCAAATTTTTCATTAATGTTGTCGTATTGAGGTAAATACACATAAAGTGTTTTCACTAATCCAAACAAAATATAGAAAAATTATGCATCAAAATAATTCACAAATATAAAAAATCAAGTCTACCCGACAATTTGACAATGAAATCATATTCAAATGTGAAGAGACAAAAGTGGAGGAATCACTTCAACAGTCACTTTAAAATTCGGATGAAGAGGCTATAATGATGGAACTAAAAAGTGGGAGTTGAGGATGGCTGGGTGCTTCAACTATTATTATCACCTTGTGGAACTATGGAGTGTGGGTTAAGAGAATGCAATGTGTAATAGAAGATAGATGAATAGAACTGGTGAAATTTTTTTAGATTGTATTGAGAGTAGTTGTAGGGTATTTCTTATACCTAGAATTGTTGGTTGAAATTTTATTTTATTTTACTAATAAAAAAAAAGCCCTCTAAAATTTTATGAGTTTGGATAGGATTGTTGGTATTTATAAATACCACTAAAAAGTCATTCAAAATCCATCTATCACAACAATCCTTTAAAATTCTTATATTTTTTTAATACTAATAGATTATTTTTAAATAGTAAAATGTCTTGAATGAATACCGATAAATTTGAATGGACTCTTAAAAAAATCTTAAAATTCCAGAATGAATAACACTTGATTGTTTTTAAGTGACATAAAAAATTTTGATTGAATATCAGCGGACTTTATAAAAAAAAAGTCTTTTAAAATTATGTAAAATGCTAAACCAATACACCAACCTACAAGTTTAGATTTTTAGATAAAATGAAACTATTTCCTAAACTATGCATCAATCAATTTCAATCAACCAATAATTTTACATTTTATATATGTGCAATATGTTTAATGTTATTTTTTTTAGAATTGAATTAACAAATTTAATTTAATTAAGGGAATAATTAATCTCAGTTATCAAAATTACAACATAGAGAGATTAATTATTTGCAGACGACAAGCGTATCATGACTCATGTGAAGCATTAGGCTATCAAACTTGCAGGATTATCATATACGATTAAGAAAGATTAGATGGGAAAATGTTAATTTTAATTTTAAAATGTCAGTTGTCATATTTTTAAAACTTTAAATTAATAGACGATAATAAAAATTAGAAATATTCATTATATTAATAAAAAAATAATTTTTTAATTTATTTATGACGAATGTTTCTAAATTTTTTTATTATTTTTCATATATAATGAATTTAATTTAAAAATAATTATTTGTTGGGTCTTGAATTGAGACACAAAAATCTAAAACAAGCCTTAAATTGAGAAAAAAAGTAATAATTGAGACTTAAATTGAAACATTTTTAAAATGAATACTTATATTCAAACATAAACTAAAATTTGGGTCTTAATATGAAATTCATCTTTCAAGAATTTTATCGAAACATGCATTTTTGTTAAAAGAAAAATAAAATCAAGACAAAATCATGTTTTAATTGTCACATCTAGACTTCCTCTAACTCTTGTTCCCCAGCCCCTACGTATTTTAGTTTCTTGTTTGATTTCAATATTCTAATTATTTGAAATAAAGAGTATGACATGTCCATATTAACACTAAGAGAACCACGTTCAAATTCAATTCGAGTACATGTAATATACACAATGAAATTGATTCATATCTGAATCACTAAAGAGTATTAGTTATTTTTATTTATTTGAGTAGGTATTGTATGAGACGGTCTCATGGCATGAGACAATGAAAATGGGTGTAACTAGAACATTGACTCTTTAACACTTTGGTAGAGGTAGGCGTTAATTTGTGTGGTCTCATGCCATGAGACGGTCTCATACAAGTTTTTGCCTATTTGTTTTCACTAAAGAATATTAGTTTGTGTTCTGTAAACAACTAATGCTATTTAGTGAAAACAATTACTCCCTTCGTCCCTTATTATCTGTCTCATTTTATCCATTCACACAAACCAATTTTCTCATTTATTAGGGTATCAAAAGACACTTATACCCTTATTTATTATTCATATTTATTACAAAATGATAAATATCCTTACATTTAATTAGGGGTATTGTTGAAAAAAGTAGGTAAAAGATGCATTGATATATGTGGAGTGACAATTAAAAAGGGACACCAATTTGGATAAAATGGGACAATTAAAAAGGGACGGAAGGAGTAATACTCTTCCATGGTACATGTATGAACCATTTTTATTCTATACCCAACTAATATTCTTTAGTTAAGCAATTAATATTTTTCGTACCTTCAATTAATATCCTTTAATGAAAGCAATATGTATTTTTTTTAGTGAAAATAACTAATATATCTCAAATAGTTTATATATGAATCATTTTCTTTCCATATTTTTTAATCAAAAACAATATTTTGCAGTTGACTAAAAGAATATGCAATCATCGCGTTATCGATTAAAAAAAAATGAAACGCTTTGCAAGCCATATCAATACCAATAAAAGTGTAGGTCTAACCATCTCATGCCATGAGATAGGAAAATAGGGTATAAAATTTAACATTATATTAATACTTTTGTTGGAGTGAGTGTTAGTTTGTATTTTCCCACGCGATGAGACAGTCTCACGCAAATTTTTGTCAAAGATAAATATATATTATTATAGTCATTTTAGTGTTTCACTCTATATTACACAATTTAAATGTATGACATATAAAATATTAAAAAATAATCAAAATTATTGGTCCACGTGTTAAAATTACCCAACTAGTACAACATTTTGTATAACAAGATATTACAACCAAGATATAAATAAAACTTGGACAGCTTAAAACACATCGTTTAGAAAACTATTTTGTGAATAGTAACTAAATATATAGAGTAAGTATTACATGCAATAGGTACCCAGTATAATTTAAATGTATTTACTAATTATTACTAAAAAGTTATTTTTGTTATTATTGAAATGTTGCTTTTTATTAAATGCACTTTTCAATAATAGTAGGAATAACTTTTTAGATTTTAGTAATAATAAGAATAATTTTTAAAAGTGCACTTGAATTGCACGGTGTACCTAGTGCATACAAGACTATACCAAATATATATTAGGACATTATTTATAAATTTAACCAAGGGAGATCAAAATAACAATTTAAACATCTGACTAAATTCCCTTCGGCTTTTATTAATTATCTGATTATACATAGAGCAACAAGTGTTGCAAATTAAAATTCTGCTTTGATTCAAACAAGTTTGTGCACACACTATAATAAACCATACGAAAACAAAACTCCCCCACATAGTATAACAAACAAAACCTGGATCAAGACACTTCAAAATGAAAACGAAGGATGAACACTAGCTGCACGGGTGGCGTAGAGCGCTCCACGCACGTCTAGTTATTTATAATGAGGTATAAATTGCTCCGTCAAGTGGTTAAAATGCTCGTTTTCTCCTTCAAGAAGCCTCAATACCTGCATAAAGATTCATGATCAAATGGTAGCATGAATTTGACAGGTTTATTCAGGATGAAAATAGGTATATATACTGAAAATGGAAGATAGGAGGCACTTGGTTCAAATTTTTCAAAAGGAATGATAATCATAATCACTTTTCCCTCTACGCCAACTTAATGAAAGGGATATATTAGAGGAAGATTTGTCTCAATAGTGGTTACATTGTTAGTATTTTGCTCTAATTTTGGAATAAAAAAGTCAAAAAAATGATTGTTGGTTAAGGAATAGTGGATTGAGGAGAAATGATTATAGAAAAGGTAACTAATTAAAATGGGATAATGATTAATTTATTTTGATTTGATCATCATATATTCTCATTAGCCATCACAGATTCACAATTTCCCCATCCATGTTCATTGCCATTACCATTCCCAATGAGGAATTTTGAATCAAGTGGCCCCTTAATAGTGCATGATGAAAGAGAATGATAAGATAATAATATGAGGGGAAAAACATCGTGAGTTTTGCAAGAAGTGAAAACCGGGTAAAATTAACAAAAGAAGTCTGCTTTTCATTGTTCATCAAGGACAAGACTAAATAATATGTAATCAAGAGGAAACAAAGAGTAAAACTGCATTAGAGTGCACAAAAAATTACCTCTGCCATTGATGGTCGATTCTCGGGTTCAGTTTGGACACATAAATATGCTGCTTTAGCCATGTTGTACAGTTCGTATGTGTTGTATGATTCTCCAAGACGGGGATCAACAAGCTCATGTAATGCAAGGTCTCCAATCAGGGATAAAGCCTGAAATACGATGATCCCTTTGAGAGAATAACATGCTATATAACTGAAGAAAAGTGGCAGTGATGACTATGCCAATTTTCTGGAAATGAGAAAAGAAAGACCGAACAACATACCCACTGTCTAAGAGATGATTGTTGGCCTTCCCTTTTGGAATCCACTGCCTTTCGTCCAGATATGAGTTGTATCAGAACAATGCCAAATGAGTAAACATCTGTTCGTACCGAAACAATACCGTTCTCTGTATACTCTGGCGCGAGATATCTAAAAAACACGAGAAACCTCAAGCTCAAGTGTTGTGTGGATGTATATATATAAAAGGGAAAATAAGAACCCACAGATTTGATACTAGTATAGTTCATATACTCACCCAAGAGTGCCAAGAATTCTTGTTTGTATTTCATCCTGGTCAGTAGTCGTCCACTTGGCAAGGCCAAAGTCTCCCAGCTATTTATGAAGAATAGCAGCAAAAATTTGAGACTATAGATAATTTAACCTCAGCATTATATCCAATAATGATGTTTCATTTGGAAGAGCTAATACAATTAAATCTCATATAATGGCAACCAAAAAGAAAAAAAGAAGATATTAATCTATGAGAAGTTTGTGTAAGATTGGTTAGCAACACGATAGATTCAAGAGAGGCTGATAGTATTCTAGGCAGTAAAAAGAAAGTAAACTTAAGATTCTAATCATCTTGATGTAGAATAAACACCTTCTTAAGCTAGTATATTTTTAATATTTTTAAGCCTATAAAGAAATTGGCATAAATTTTTGGAGTACCACTATGGATTTTCAGCCAAACATGAGTATAGATGTTTTATTGTCTATTATAACTTTAAGCATTCAGGATTAAGTCTAATTTATGCTTATCTCATAGTCAACTGATGTAGATTATACAGTGGGGCTGATAAATGAAGGCCAAGCAACTAATATACAGGATCCAAGAACAAGTAGCTATAAAGTCATGCTATGGGCACTTTAGATCGCTTTTTTATCAATCATCCGTCTGCAGCTACAATTAGAAAATGCCGATCCAGATTTGTAGGTCTAATTACTGACATCTATAATAGTTTCTAGTGGAGCTACTATATGCAGTAAAAGACACGGTCAGCTATCCTATATAGGATCATATATCAAAAAGAAGTATAAAAAGTCTTTTAGTAATTTGACCCAAACTGTTAGTTTTAACTAATTTGAATCCAGTTTGTCTTGAGAACTTAAATATCAGAAAAAATGAAAGGGGAAATAAAAATGCACATTAGCTTTTCAAGTGAATTACTGGAATTGAAGTAATTTTATTCACAAAATTGATCTAGTTGAGGAAAGTGTGGAACTCTAGATAAAAAGATAACAACATTTCCTTCTTTAACATATAAGCTTATTCCCTCCCTAGAAGACTGTTGTATACTAATTATACATTTGACTACAGAGGATAAAGACATAGGGTCTAAAGATTTACCATAGGAACAAAATCATGTGTCAGCAATATATTACTAGGTCGCATGTCCCGATGAATGATAGGACTTCCCCGACACTCTTCATGTAAAAAACGCAGTCCTTTTGCAGTTCCAATGGCAATAGCATGTCTTCGGTGCCATTCAAGAACATAATCGGGATTATCTGCCAATAAAATCATGGACATGGATGAGGGTAGAGACAAAAGAGATATAGAAAGATAAGTACGAATATTCTCATTTACTAAATTTACTCACCAAATAAATGCCATTCAAGTGATTTATTGCATATGTACTCATACACTAAGATATTGAGGTTTTCCTTGCAACAATAACCAAGAAGCATCACAATGTTCTTGTGGCGTGCAAAGCTTAGGACATATATTTCAGAATGGAATTCTGCAAATCCTTGCGTACTTTCTTCCTTACGCACCTTTGCTGCAATAAGCTGCCCATCCTTAAGTTTACCTTTATATACAAGACCATATCCACCTTCTCCTAGTAAATTATCCGATAAAAAATCATCTGTTGCAAGCTTGATTTCAGAATAACTATATTTCATTGAGTTGAGCTCTGTCTTCAATCCACAACCAATGCAGAGATCAGGTACATCAGAGTGTATATTCTTACTGGACTTTCTTCGCTGCTTTTGAAACATTAGGGGAGAAGCACAATATTTAACATTTCTTCTAGCATTACCTGTGGATATCATTTATTACAATCATAAGAACATGAAATCTTAAGCATATATGCATCATGTGCTGTTTACACCATGAAGTTATATATGCAGTTAATAGTTTAAGTATAATATGAGGAAAGGACCAACATCTTTTCTAGTTAAAGGGAATGGATGACCAAAAAGAGATCAGCCTAAACTTCAAAACCAGAAACACCAAGGCTTTATTATTCGGTTTCAAACTAGAAGCATGGAACTCCATGACCATTTTTCTTCAGATTATGATGAACCAACTATTATAGAAAAACTAGCTCCTCCTCTTACCAAGAAAAAGAAAGAAAACTTTGTAATGTGGGACTAATCATAACAAAAAGCACAACAATTAGAAGATGGTTTAGCTAAGAATTATTTTTTAAACACAGATTTTCTTGCCTGATTCCTCTTGGCTGGGATCCTCGCCAAATTCATCTTGTGATACAATATTGTGCTCCTTGGAGCTGGATGTGAATGATGATATTAAGCTTCTTATGGCCATATCAGAGTTTTCCATGGAGAACATAGATCCATAGTGGCTCATAGTAACGACTGACTGCTCGCTGCTCTCATTATCACTAACTTGCGGTAGTGGAACAGTTTTGGAAAGACAGTAAAACTCGTTGTCAAAATGATCCATAGTTTCCATTTTGAAATCATCATGTCTCACAATTTCCAGAGAAAAGTTGTCTTGAACGAGTGCAACCTTGCAAGGAATGTGTTTAAGGTAGTACCTGAACTCCCTCCTTAGATGCCTGTTTTTATAATATTATCAGCTATATTGTACAAATAAAAAAGTAACTGTAAAAGACTGGTATACAATCTTGACATAGGGACATATTCATACAACCATACATAAAAGCTGAGAATAACTTGAAAAACGAAAGAAATAATATATTTTCCCTCCATAAAAATGGCATATTGATGAAAATTTTGTCAAAGTATATCTCATAAATCAGCATCAAATGCTACCTGTCAAATATAACCCATGATGCATTAGAAGTTGCTACTTCCTGTATGACAACCTTCCTTACTGGAGTTCCAGCTGTGATCTTAACTTCAATATCAACCTGCACAAAGAAACATTAAAGAGAGATCATGCTGCTCTCACCAAAATGTGGGAGATAATCTGAGCGTAAAACAGCAAGATGTGTTATCACACAGTATTTATCAATGGTATAATTAATTGTACTAATTTCTATCTATCCAATATATTGCACATAGACTTTAACTAGCACATAATTATACCGCTCCGAGAGCTAAACAAACTCTTATAATGGTAACATTACTGTATGTAACAAAAAGCATGTAGTAAGCAAAAAAAAAAACATCACTATATAAAAACTGTCTATCCAAAAAGAAGGAAAAATGGTAACATTCCTGGTAATTTCTTGTATATTAAAAGGGAAACATAAAGTTTATAAATTACCTCTTCTTCTTCACATTCTTCAGCACTGTACTGGAGCAAGCCCAGATACATATCAACCTTTTTCGAGACTTCTTCTTGCATCGCACGAAAATGTGTTGCGCCGAGGAAATTCTCTGGAGCCACTCCCATTTGATATCCCACTGCTCAGTAACAATGATACATAAGTTAAGAATTACACTCATGATACAAGACTAATCAAATTAACTGAAAACAGAAGATGCTGATTTCTGCAAATGTCTGACCGATCATATTCCTAGATTTTTTTTGCAACACCTTTTCAATGTATAACCTTAAAATTTTAATATAAGTATCGGGAATGATACGAAAATCTTGAAATGAAAGTACCAACCCAGGTATCACTCCTACTTGTTTGCAATAAAATTCATTGAGGCAGTAACTAGATTAACATAAAGAATACGTGATTGACTAGGCTAATATTTATTAGGAGAATAGCTTTGTGTTGGCCATCAGATAAAAATCTAGCTGCTATCAATGAAAGAGACTTTTTAAGCAAAGTATATTATAAATCAAGAACAGAAAAATGAAGTCCGATTTCCAAATATCATATCTGAAAAGAGAGAGATAGAATTGCTTGAAAAAATAACCCAAAATTAACAAAGCTTACTGGGATGCAAGACTTTATGAAGAACCCCAAACACAACCACCGTATCCCCAGGATGAATGATTCCACCGCGCATCCGGATGTTATGAATCGTGCGTCTAAACTCATGATAACTTCGATCTTTAGTGGCATCGCACACAATCAAAATACGTGAACAAGTGAGAGGACTATCCCTATCCCTATCCTTATTTTTACTGCTTCCCATATCTGAGGGCATATCGATTCAGATGAGCAAATATATTGGAAGCGATTCAAACGGGCAAAACGCAGGGATTGGGTTGGGTGTGAAGGTCTAACCAATCCACGATTGATTTCAGTTGTAAATCCTCCGCAATGGAGAAAATTAGAAAAAAAAATGAGAATATTTGGGTATAATTCTACGAAATATACTGAGAATATCCATTGAAATATGGCGGGAAGCGGAGCCGATTGACAGAAGAGACGATTGCAAGAATTCAACGACTTACAATTTCGTTGGAATCTCCGCTTTGCTTTTCTCCCAATCATCCGTACTCCATATTTGCCCTCTTCCAACGGATTTCGGTATCATCTGCCTTTTTTGGCATTTTTTCAAGCATTTGGTGCCTACGATTCATCATCCGATTAATTGGATTAACAGTTTTGAGGTTTGGCGTTTCCAGGAATTTCAGAATGTGGATGCCGGCGTCCATGCAGCACGCCGATATCAGTCTCAGTTACGGCGCCGCCGGAGAATCTCAACATTATGATTTATTATGTGAAAATATACAAAAGTGTCCAAAATTTAGGGGGCACTTGATTTTTGTCCCCTTTTTTACAAAAGATGTATTTTGCCCATTTTGGACCTAAATTGTCCACACTACCCTTACTCATTCATTTTGCAAATTCAGAAAATAATTCATATTTCAATATTATTGAATCCCTGCATCCAAACAATAACCCATTCAATATCCAAAATCTGAAATTTTTTAAGAACAAATTGGAGAAAGAAAAACCACCGACTGGAAGTAGCAGTCGCCGGTCAATCGAAGTTCCGGTTATACTGAGATAAGCAGTCCACATTTGGCTGTCGTTGGTCGATCGTTAGAGTCTCATGTATCAAATCCTAAAACAAATCCTAAAAACCGACGGGAAGTAGCCCACATTTTTTCCCAATGTATAAGCATATTTTTGCTTCAATATAGTTTTAGAGACCAATTTCATTCATATAACACCCATTCAAGAAATCAAACACCAATTTTAGGTTGGATAAGGTACGAAAATTCACTCCTTTGATCATTTATTTTGTATTGCGGTGTTCATGAAACATGAATTACTCAAAAAAATTCATTCATGTAAATGTCCACCAAGTGTTTGACAAAAGTCCTAAATGAAAGAATATGATATGTTTGTGTGTTAAATTCACTCATTTGACTATATATCTTGTATTGTGGTGATAAGGTATGGAATTACTCAAAACATTTGTTAAGTAAAATTTCTTTCATGTAGATGCCCACCAAGTGTTTGACAAAAGTCCTAAATGAAAGAATATGATATGTTTGTGTGTTAAATTCACTCATTTGACCATTTATCTTGTATTATGGTGATAAGGTATGAAATTACTCAAAACATTTGTTAAGTAAAATTTCTTTCATGTAGATGTCCACCAAGTGTTTGACAAAAGTCCTAAATGAAAGAATATGATATGTTTGCGTGTTAAATTCACTAATTTGACCATTTATCTTGTATTGTGGTGATAAGGTATGAAATTACTCAAAACATTTGTTAAGTAAAATTTCTTTCATGTAGATTCCCACCAAGTGTTTGACAAAAGTCCTAAATGAAAGAACATGATATGTTTGTGTGTTAAATTCACTCATTTGGCCATTTATTTTGTAGTATGGTGAGAATGAAGCATGAATTTCTCTAAATGTTCAGTTATGATATATCTTTTGAGTGTGATGTTTATAAATTGAAGGGAATTTGTGCTAACGAAGCTTGCCAACCGCTTGCCAACTTATTGCCAACAATTTGCCAACTGCAACAGCACATTTGATGAAAGTTATGAATGCGTATGGTCTTATTTTCTGTGATTTTATTAGTTTATACTCTAACCCGTACCTTTTTGTCTAGTTCCTAGATGAGTGAACGAAGATTTTTTGTGATCATTTTAACGAAAAATGGGATGGCACTTCTTACGTGGGTGGTATTTCTCGTGGTAAAGTTATCCACGATGAACATATCAACCTATCAAGTCTTAGAAGTTTGGTTAATAGTATTTTGAAAGATGCTAAGACGACTGCAAATGATTATCACTTGAAGTTGCTAACGTTAAGGGAGATTCGGTTATTGTTAATATAGATACTGATGACGACGTTGAGTCATTATTTTGCAGAACACATTCGCCTGTCATTTATGTGTCCCGTCTAGGTACACAACCGGAAATAATTGAACCCTTCATTAATGGAGTTGTCGGTAGCTGTTCTTCTTTCACACAACCGGGGGACTTTTTGCAGATGATAGATACATTTAATGCCTTGAAGGATGCCCATCTATTTAATGATCCTTCGCAAAATATTCCAAAATTGAGTGAAGACAACCCCACATTCGATGATGATATTGGTATAGAAGTTGATCATTCTTCTGATGAGTCTTATGATGATTATGAGTTCTTTGAGGATCTCACCGAGATTCATCCAGAAATTCTTCCCGAATGTGCTCGTCCATGATCCATTCCGTATATGCCTTCAACTTTTCCTCCTCCTCCTGTGGATGTTCCAAATGTGAACTTCACTCCCGGGGTACTCAAAATAGACGACATATTTGTTAGCAAAAAAGAGATGTGTACTTATGTTTTCATGTTTGTTAGCAAAAGATAGACGACATATTTGTTAGCAAAAAAGAGATGTGTACTCACGATATTTCAATTTCAAAAGTAGGACAACTTAGGTTGGTTTGCATCCTCATTTGGTCCACATTGTCAGTTTATCGTGCAGTAGATCTAGTTTGTTTTAGGTAAGTTATTGTGTATGATGTTGCATGTTTATTTCAATTCAATTAAGCAACCCTTTAAGTTTGCCATTTATTGTCGTTTTGAGCCTCAATTGATACTATAAATATGGTTGTACACATTTTACTCTGTGTGGCTAACACTTGACCCCGTATGATTATTTATCATGTTGGAAAATGAGTTGGCATAGGGTTGACACAAGTGTTGGCATATGATTAAAATGAATAGTTGACACACCAATGATTGTTTTATTCTTTCACCAGGTCATTTAACAATAAATTACTAAAATAAAAAAATCAAACAACCATCAATATTCCAAATTGCAAAAAATAAGTGAAAAAAATAAAAGTCAACTATTAGTTTATCGTCTCACATATCGAGTGAAATTGGAATATTTAATGGTTGTCATCTATATGTTTCCATATACATCTTTTGGGGATAATAAGCAACAAAACAAGTATATAAATCACTTTGTACTTCAACGTTCAAACTCGTAAATTGTTAAAATAAGCCTGCAAAAGAAAGATAATTTGTTAAAATTAGTACATTGAGAAAATAACCAATATAGAGCTTCAAACATTAGTATAAAGAGCATGACATATTCTTTATTAATCATGTGGAAATCTCAAAGCTTACTGATCCTACTCTAATATTTTCTTTCCAACATAAATAGTGTTGTGAGAGTTGGCAAACAATTGGCATGTAGTTGAATATAGTTGGCAAAAAATTGTGAACCATATATGAATGTACTAATATAAAATTATTGATGATTATATCAAGCCCTAACTATTGTGATTAATATGAGATGTCAATTATTGCAAAAATATATGAGCAAAGAAGTGAATTAGCACATCAAGTTATTATGCTCTTTCATTTAGGAATTTTAGCAAACACTTGGTGGGCATTTACATGAATGAAATTTTTTGAATTTTATTGTGAGTAATTCATGTTTAATTAAGCCCATAATACAAAACAAATGATCAAAAGAGTGGATTTTCATACCTTCTTGACATAAATTGAATTAGCACATCAAGTTATTATACTCTTTTCATTTAGGAATTTTGTCAAACACTTGGTGGGCATAGTGATAAATGAAATTTTTTCAGAATTTTTTTTAGTAATTCATATTTCATTAACACCATAATACAACATAAATGATCAAAAGAGTGAATTTTCAGATCATATAGACATAAATTGAATTTACAGATCAACAAAAAATGGATCGAGATTTTGGAAGAACCCGTGAGTTGAATATAGTTGGCCAAAAATTGTGAACCATATATGAAGGTACTAATATTAAATTATTGAACGTTATATCAAGCCCTAACTATTGTGGTTAATATGAGATGACATTTATTGCAAAAATACATGACCAAGACAATGAATTAGCAAATGAAATTATTATGCTCTTTCATTCAGGAATTTTGTCAAACACTTGGTGGGCATTACATGAATGAATTTTTTTCAGAATTTTTTTGAGTGATTCATGTATCATTAACACCATAGTACAAAATAAACAATCAAAAGAGTGAATTTTCATACCACATAGACATAAATTGAATGACATGAACTGTAATCTTACTCCCTTCAACAAAAATTCGGACTTGGACTGCTGCTACGAAATTTCCTCATACTCCCGTCGGTACTCCCGTCGGACTTGGACTGCTGCTACGAAGTTGGAAGAACCCGTCCCAATTTTGGAAGGAGCCGTGTGATTTTGGAAGAAAGGTGCGATTATGGAGGATGGGATTTTGGAAGAACCAGTCGAGGGTTCTCCCAAAAACTGCTTCTTCAATTTTCTTTTTTTTTTTTTTTTCAGAATTTTTACTTTTTAGATTGATTAGTGTTTGGGGGCAAGGAAATCCTAATATTGAAATAAGAAAAAGAAATCTGAAATACAAAATGGATGAGTAGGGGTAGTGTGGAGAATTTAGGCTCAAAATGGGCAAAATACATCTTTTGTAAAAAAAGGGGCAAAAAACAAGTGTCCCCTTAAATTTTGGGCTTTTTTGCTTTCCTCCCATTTATTATTTCAACTTGGTACAGACGTTTCCAAATTCAGGATTAGTCTTTATTTCTAAAGAGAAGCAGTGTTTATGCGATGTATCAGTTTTAAAATTCTGCACTCCGGCGATGTTAAGCTTTCAAATAATCTCGGGGCCGGGTTGGCTTTTTCAGGTTTTAGGGACTTGCCTATTTATGCGCATTCGTTGGTTATGTTTATCAGAAAAACTGAAAATCAAATATTAAAAAAGGTTCATGACAAATAAACTTATGAATTTTATTATTTACAATTTTTTTTTCTTTGCAACTTAATGCACCAACTTTTTAAATTTTGCAATTTAAAATATCTGAAAATTTTCGAAATAATTAAATGAGGCTGCTGTTGGAAAAATGTCACATATCTATCTACGTAGACGATAACAAACAAATTTTAAAAAAATCTCTAAATATATTTTTAAGTTATGTCTTCAAAGTTAAAAACATATTTTAAGGAGGTTAATCTCATTATAAAAAAATATATAATTTATTTGTTGACATTTAGGCAGACTATATATGGTATATTTAACAATCATGTTATTTAATTATTGACGAAAATTATCAATATTTTAAATTACAAAACTTAAAAAGTTGGTGTATTAAATTGCAAAGAAAAAAAATTCATCTTATAATTAATAAAAATTATAAAGTTCGTGATTTTTTTTTTAATTAATCCTATCAAAAAAATATAAAATTAACAAAATAAATCGAAATTCTTGGTTCGGTTCCATTTTTTACAAAAAAAAAAAAAAAAAAAAAAAACTGAAAATTTTATGAGTGCTTTATTTTTTTTACATTGTTTATCATATGCGTTTAGCAATTATTAATATTAAAACTCAATCATATTAAATCAACAACCATATAAACTTAATAATATGTTTTAGTTCATTAGTAATTATTTTTTCAAGTGGGAGAGATGGCTGAATGGACTAAAGTCACATATATAAACTTATATATAATCAAAAGATTTTTTAACATATATTAAAATTTGGATGAGTTGTTGGTTTGTTGCCTCTTGGGATGGGCAACTAATTTAGTATTTATATAATTTAGTTATATAATTAAAGAACAAGGTTATACACAGTTCTAAATTTTGTAAATACACACCAAACAAAAAGTAAAAAAAATTCGAAAAATATACTCCCTCCGTCCTAAACTTAAGTTCCCGTTTGCCAAAAAGGTCCGTCTCATACTCATTTGCTACATCTATTTTTGGCAAAAAAGTAACAATACTTTTTAATATTATATTCTCCATACACTAATAACCAAAACATCTACTTTATCATCACTTTATCATTTTAAATACTAATAAACAATTATTTTCTTAATAACCGTGCAAACAGTAAACGGGAACTTAAGTTTGGGACGGAGGGAGTAATATTTTTGGGAAAATTTTCCGAAAATGCATATATTTAGTTTTTGTTTTTTGCTTTTTCGTGAAAAAAAAAATCCGAAATTTTTCCAATTCTTTTTTCCAACTTTTTTTTTTTTTTTTTTTTGGTGGATTGCGTTTACAAAAGATAGTATTGTATCCTATATCTGTGCTTCTTCACTTTGGGCTTCAGCCCATTTGTTTCAATGGCCGGTATTTGGATGAGCTCAGGTTAAATAGGATACATTTTTATCTTTTGTTAATATACTTACACCTAAAAAGTGTTGGGAGAATAAATCCGAAAAAGTTGATAAACTTTTGGGAAAAAATTTTTAAAATACCAAAAAACACACACTAAACATATGATTTTTTTTAATTTTCTTCTAAATTTTTTTTGGGTGGAGTATATTAACAAAAAGTGGTAGGATGGTATATAACCTGGGCATTTGGATGCTTTTGGATTGAGCTGTTTAGCTTTTATGCTTTTTTGCTTAGGTCACTTCGGTCCCATGCTATTTTCATAATCACCCAAATTACGCATGACAAACATAATATAAAGTTACGAACAACATTACTTGATTCAACATTTAATTAATTAAACCCACTTAAAAAAAACATTTATACATGTGCATTCCAGACTTAAAAGTTGAAATGATGGTCGTTTGCTTGGGTTTTAGTGGAGTTTTCGACTTTCAATTTTATTTTTTTCCCGAATAATAGGCTGATTATTGATGGTTTTGTGTTAGTAAGGGGAGGGGGAGGGGGAGGGGGAGGGGGAGGGGGAGTGCATTGTAGTTTTCACATTTCATGTGTTTGGTTTAACAAAGAAAATCAGATGATGGTCCAATATTTAGCAATTATTTCAATGCAAAATACTTGGCGGTAGCTTGCAGCATCATTTAAACCCATGATGTAATCCTACAAATATTTTCGAATGTACATTTATAAAGGCACAAAGCCTTTACAGCTTCCTCTTAGGCCCATTCTGTAATCCTACAAATACAATGAAATACTCCATCCGTATCCTCTTAAATCTTCACCTTTACTTTTTTATGATGTTTTAACAAGCGATTTTTTTTATTAATATTTAAAATAATAAAATAATTATTAAAGTATTTTTTAATAGAGGAGAGACATATTTATAATACTCCTTCTTAAAAATCCCTTCATCATTTCAAATACTAATAAACAACTCGTTCGTTAAAACACGAGAATAAAAGTAGTGTGAAAATTATCAGAAAATTATTAGGGGATGAAGGTAGTACTGCATTAAAATATGTTGGTATCTTTTTTAGAAAAAGAAAAGTGTTTAATCGCCTTATAAAATGAGAACAAAAAATGATCAATTACACTACGTCTCTTCCAAATAAAATAATTGTTATTTATTTTAGTTAACTTTTTCCCTTCTTACAATTGTTTCTCCTTAATTATTCCATTCCAACTTAACCAACAACCTTATTTTGTCTTATTTTTTGCAAAATTGGAGTACAATGATAATAATGTAACCACTATTGAGTATTGAGTATGGAAACAATCCTTCCTTCAACATATCTTGGCGTAAAGAGAAAAAAAAAAATTCATTGTCATTACTGTTGAAGAGCTTGAAATAAGCTCCACCAAAATTCATTTCAGGGAATGCAATTAAAAAGTGATTTTATATTAATTTGATCCATAATATGAACAACTATTGGATTTTGATACTTTTAAACAAATTCTTAGTATTAATTTTTTTTAAATTTGATAATTTAAACTTAAATGCTATAATATTGTATTTTTTGTATTACATATGAATAATTTAAGTGATTGAAAAAATTAATTGTTGATATTTCTATGCAGTAATATGATACCCTTTGCACTTGAAACTTTTTCAAATAATTTCCTGATAAACATTATTATAAATAATGTTCATATAAAAATTTGCCGCAATTAATAACCAAGATTTTTGGAGGGACGATTCACCCTTATCGATGTAGTCCTTTAATGGTATAAAAACTGTGTAACTATATAATTTAATAAAGTATTACTCTCAACTATATAACAACATTATATATACCATTAAAAATGGTATATAATAGTTATACATACCATCATTAAAATGATCAAAATATTGGAGAGTTATGGCCCTTCTTTAATTACAGGAAGGCTCAGGTGTGGCCGTAGGGATACATTTCATTCTCAAATTGTACACCAAATATCACCATTATCTTATATGAAAAGCAAATGCAATCATAAATACAAAAAATCCTCAATTTCCATTAAAAATCAGTAAACATCTGCAGCAAAGAGAAGGTTTTCTCCAATGAGTGCATTTGAGTTTGATGCAGTAGCTGCAAGTAAACATACAAAAAAAACAATTACAAATATATTAGTTAAGGAAGAGAGGAACTAACATCATAGGATAATTGTTTCACCTGAGGTTAGTCTTTGTTCACATTACTAGGATGAGGCATATTTTTCTCTGCTACAATGTTTGGATGCTTGTTTTTGCCCTCAAGAATGAGCAACACCTGATACAACCACAATATTGAGCGAATGTCACAAGAAAAAAATTGCAATCTTGACGATGATAGAGAGTTGGCCTCAAATTGCACGGTACAACTGTCACTTTTTAGTAAGACAATTAATATTGTTTAATAAAACAACTAATACCGGTGAACTAACACTTTTTTAAAGTAACATTTGTTACCTCTCCCATTGTTGGGCGCATGGAAGGTTTAGCCTGAGTACACATGTAAGCTACTTTAGCCATCAGGTACAATTCATACGTGCTATACGAGTCCCCAAGGCGAGGATCGACGAGCTCCTCCAGTGCAAGCGTTTCAATCAATGGCATTGCCTGAAACATGAATACGTGCATTTAGTAGAAACAAATGAAGACCGTATATCATACCGACACATGTTAATGATCCAAATGACCAAATATGAAAATTGGCACAGAGGAATCGAAACATACCCACTGTCTGAGGGACAGGTGGTGGTCGTCCCTCGTCGAATCAACTTTCTTGAGTCCAGATACCAGTTGTATCAGAATAATTCCAAAGGCGAAGACATCCGTTTTCATAGAGTAAACTCCGTCTTCTGC
The DNA here is from genome assembly GCA_947034835.1 of Ballota nigra. Classification (NCBI taxonomy): domain Eukaryota; kingdom Viridiplantae; phylum Streptophyta; class Magnoliopsida; order Lamiales; family Lamiaceae; genus Ballota; species Ballota nigra. Next base: position 46,952,253 of record OX344722.1, read on the forward strand.
AAACTCCGGTGCAAGAGTGTCGAGAATCTTCGTCTGTCTTCGTGTTCAATTTAGCGAGCCCACAGTCATCGAGCAAGGGAATGAACTCACGCGTGAGGAACACATTGCTTAGCCTCATGTTGCGGTGAATGATAGGACACCCCCGACACTCTTCATGTAGAAAACGAACCCCCTTGGCAATTCCAACGGCTATAGCATGCCTTCTGTGCCATTCAAGAACATGATCTCGATTATCTGCAACAAAGTCATTACACGTGATGCCACAATCAAATTAGTATATATATCAACGTTGCTTACCAAATAAATGCCACTCTAGTGATATATTCGTAGACCAAGATGGTTACGTTTATCTTAGTCCAACTATAACCAAGAAGCATCACGATGTGCTTGTGACAAGCTAAACTTAGGGCATTGTGAAGATCATTCACTTCCTTTACCACTTTAACAGCAATGAGCTGGCCATCCTTAAGCCGACCTTTGTACACATCTTCTCCCAAGAAATTATCAGACGAGAAATCATTCGTTGCAGATTGTATCTCCGAATAATCAAAGCCCTTAAAATCAAGACGTGTTTTCATTTTAAGAGACGGGTAGGATGCATACGAATCCAACTCAGGACTTATTTCCTTTTCGACTAAATCACCAGATTTACCATCCACTTTGGAATTTAGATCTGTATAACATCATCATTAACAAACACGTAGAATCAGAAACAGGACCTTTAATACTCCGCCGTGCGTACCTTCTTGTAAACTGGCGGACAAAAAACCATCTGTTGCAATTTGAATCTCGGAATTATTCAATGCCTTCGAATCCAGCTCCGGTTTAGCATAGATACCTGTTGAAATTATCCATTATAATATAATCACAGGATAAAGCAACAGACAAAAAATAAAAGAGTAACACAGCTAATACCTTTAAAAATACACATTAGTTTGCACGGTGCACTTGGTGTATACAAGTTTTTGTGAAACATAATAACACAAACGAGAAAGATAGATACTCAACGGTCGAAGCAGCAGTGTTAATTTGTATATGTTGTATAAGTAACATTTGTAACCTGATTTCTCCGGTCCAGAATAGGCTCCAAACTCATCCGGTAAGAAAAGGCTTTGCCCCTTCGATCTGGAACTGCTTTTCTCGTGTTCTGAACTCAGAGATCCACGGAAGCTCTGAGAAACTCCTAGCTCGGGTAACAGGGGAACCAATTTGGAAAGTGAGTAAAACTGCTCCTGCTCCCTAAGAGTCGTGGCTCTGTCATTATAGTAGGACCTCAAAACCTTGAGAGACAAGTCATCCAGGGTCATACCGACTTTGCAAGGTACGTGTTTAAGGTAAAACCTTAACTCCTTTTTTAGGTGCCTGAAAATATAAAATATATGTGAAGGATCAAATGTGAAGTATGTAGTCTGCTGAACTTAATTCAATAGGAGGCTAAGTTGATAAAGTGTTAGCCGTGAGAATGGTAAATTTGGGGTACCAGATGAGGTTGACCAGAGAAGCCTGACCAGAGAAGTCAGACAGATGAGCTATCAGAGGAGGTCCATCAGGTGAGGTCTGGTCAGACGAGTCTGGTAGATAGGTCTATCAGAGGAGGTCTGGGACCAGAGGTCATCTGGTGAAAGTGGCCAGAGCCAAAGGAGGTCTTGTCATCTGATTCTGAAGTCCGTTATTCGCAAAATACACCAAATTGGAGCTAATTCGAAGGCGGTTCTAACTGAATCAACTATGACAGTTATTGAAGTCGTTAGCCAGCTGGATAACTACCTTTACTTTGAGTTTGTTACAACTGAATCGAATCTAGGGTTCGTTTCCAATCTCTATATCTATAAAAGGGGGCTTCTCAGCTGAGAGAAAGAACTTCATCTGTGAGCGCAAACACGAGAGATTGTGTGATTGTAACTTGTAACTTCCAATTCTTTTCTTAGTGGAATACTCCATCCTCTCGGATCCCGTGGACGTAGGAGCTTTATCTCCGAACCACGTAAACTGGTGTTCTTGTTGTTTTTCAATTTCGTTCTTATTGCTTTCATATTCCGATTCCCGAAAATAAGTTTTCTTGTGAATCCAAAACGATTAACAAGTGGCGCCGTCTGTGGGAAGTGAAGCAATCATGGCTGCAACTAAGTTCGACATTGAGAAGTTCACGGGGAAGAACGATTTCAGCTTATGGAAGATCAAGATGAAGGCTCTCCTGGTACACAATGGGTTGTACGAAGCCTTGTTGCCACCGACTCAGGTGGCTTCTGGATCAAACCAGGCGAAGGTGGAGGAGAACAAGAGGAAGGCACACAGTGCACTTATCTTGTGTCTTGGGGACAAGCCATTGAGGGAAGTATCGAAGGAGGAAACCGCTCTTGGGATCTGGAATAAGCTGGAGCGGTTATACCAGACCAAGTCTGTTACGAACAAGTTATACATGAAATAGAAGCTTCAAGTCTTCAAAATGAGTGAAGATAAGAATCTTGGTGATCAGTTGGACGAGTTCAACATATTGGTGGATGATCTGGAGAGTTTGGATGTTACAATTGATGATGAAGACAAGTCATTGATGTTGTTAAATGTTCTACCTAAGTCTCTGGAAAATTTCAAAGATGCCTTGTTATTTGGAAGACAGGATCAGGTGATGTTTGATGATGTTCAAACTGCCCTGAAAACCAAGTTTCTACAGATCCAAACTGATGGGAAGAAGCCTGCTGAAGGATTGAATGTTCAATCCAAGAAGAAGAAGGGGTTCAATCTCATTAATAAAGTGTCATCATCTGCTATTGAGTTTAAAACCCCAGATGAGGTCTGGTATGGAAAGATATCAGATTACTCAAAGTTGAAAGTTTTTGGGTGCCTAGCTTATGTTCATGTGAGGCAAGACAAACTTGAACCTAGAGCTTTAAAATGTGTTTTCATTGGGTATCCAAAGGGTGTTAAGGGGTACAAGCTGTGGTGTCTAGAGCCTGGGAACCAGAAGTGTATTACCAGTAGAGATGTTGTGTTTAATGAATCACAGATGGGATACAAGTCTGGTGGAGATGATGGAGAGCCATCAGCTGAAGAGATGGATGGTGTTATTTCTGAGCCAATTACTCAAGTTGAGGTGGAGCCTGATCATGATAAACATGATAGTGCATCTGGTTCTGAACCAGAGCAGGATACATGAGAGAATGAGTTATCAGATGAGGATAGTGCACCTGCAGAAGAGGAGGAAGAAGTGCCAGAAGCAGACTTGAGAAATTATAGTCTGACAAGAGACAGATCCAGAAGATAAATACATCCTCCAGCAAGGTTTGGCCGTGTGGATCTGGTCTCCTATGCACTTGTTACAGCAGAAGTCATAGAGTACCAAGAACCTAAGAGCTACAAGGAAGCCCTTGAGTGTGGTGATAGGGAGTCATGGATTACAGCCATGACAGAAGAGATGGAGTCTCTTAAGAAGAATCAAACTTGGATTCTTGTTGATAAGCCACCTAGGCAGAAGCTAATCAGTTGTAAATGGTTGTTTAAAAGAAAGCTTGAATCTGGTGTGAAAGATCAGGTGAGGTTTAAAGCCAGGTTAGTTGCCAGAGGATTTACTCAGAGGGAAGGAATTGATTACAATGAGGTTTTCTCACCTGTTGTTAAGCATTGTTCAATCAGATTACTTCTCAGTAGAGTTGTTCAAGAAGATCTGGAGCTACAACAACTTGATGTCAAGACAGCTTTTCTGCAAGGTGATCTTATTGAGGATCTGTACATGCACCAGCCAGAAGGGTTTGTTGAACCAGGGAGAGAAGGGAAGGTTTGCTTGCTCAAGAAATCATTGTATGGCCTCAAGCAAAGTCCAAGACAGTGGCACAAGAAGTTCAATGAAGTTATGCTATCCATTGGGTTTGTAAGGAGCAAGTATGATACTTGTGTATACCTGGAAAGACAAGGTAGTGATGTGATAGCCTATCTTCTGATTTATGTAGATGCCATGCTTATTGCCAGTAAGAGTCTTCTGAAGATTCAGAGTATCAAAAGGAAGCTAAGTGCTAGATTTGATATGAAGGACTTGGGAAATGCTAAAAGGATTCTTGGAATGGATATTCTTAGGGACAGGAAAGCTGGAAGACTATTCTTATCCCAGAAGAGTTACATTGAGAAGGTCCTGAAGAGGTTTAACATGCATGAGAGTAGAGCTGTGACAACTCCTCTGGGACAGCAGTTCAAATTATCTAAGGAAATGGAACCAAAGTCTGATGAAGAGAAGAAGACTATGATGAAAGTACCTTATGCAAGTGGGGTTGGAAGCCTGATGTATGCTCTGGTCTGCAGCAGACCAGACTTGGCTTATTCATTGAGTATGGTGAGCAGATACATGGCTAATCCTGGGAGATTACATTGGGAAGCTTTGAAATGGATCTTCAGATACCTTAAAGGGTCATCTGATCTGGGTTTGATGTTTGAGAGGATGACTGACCAGAAGAGTCCACTGGAAGGTTTTGTAGATTCTGATTTTGCTGCTAATCTGGACACCAGAAGATCTTTAACAGGGTATATCTTTACACTTTACAATACTGCTGTAAGCTGGAGATCTGTTCTGCAGAGTGGAGTTACATTGTCTACTACAGAAGCAGAGTTTGTTGCAGTGTCTGAGGCTGTTAAGGAGGCTTTGTGGTTGAAAGGCATAATCAAGGATTTTGGCATAAGTCAAAGGGCTGTGGTCATTCATTGTGATAACCAGAGTGCAGTTCATCTGGTTAAACATCAAGTATTCCATGAGAGGTCAAAGCATATTGATGTAAGGTTGCATTTTGTAAAGGAAATCATTGACAAAGGAGTGGTTCTCATCCAGAAGATATCTACAGAGGACAATGCTGCAGATATGTGTACAAAGTCTTTACCAGGTACGAAATTCAAATTCTGTGTTGAATTGGTAAAGATGAGTGTATGGGATGTTCCTTAGGCCCAAGATGGAGCATGGAGGAGAGGAGGAGAGGATTGATACTTCTCATCTGAGGTGGAGAATTGTGAAGGATCAAATGTGAAGTATGTAGTCTGCTGAGCTTAATTCAATAGGAGGCTAAGTTGATAAAGTGTTAGCCGTGAGAATGGTAAATTTGGGGTACCAGAGGAGATGTACCAGATGAGGTTGACCAGAGAAGCCTGACCAGAGAAGTCAGGCAGATGAGCTATCAGAGGAGGTCCATCAGGTGAGGTCTGGTCAGACGAGTCTGGTAGATAGGTCTATCAGAGGAGGTCTGGGACCAGAGGTCATCTGGTGAAAGTGGCCAGAGCCAGAGGAGGTCTTGTCATCTGATTCTGAAGTCCGTTATTCGCAAAATACACCAAATTGGAGCTAATTCGAAGGCGGTTCTAACTGAATCAACTATGACAGTTATTGAAGTCGCTAGCCAGCTGGATAACTACCTTTACTTTGAGTTTGTTACAATTGAATCGAATCTAGGGTTCGTTTCCAATCTCTATATCTATATAAGGGGGCTTCTCAGCTGAGAGAAAGAACTTCATCTGTGAGCGCAAACACGAGAGATTGTGTGATTGTAACTTGTAACTTCCAATTCTTTTCTTAGTGGAATACTCTATCCTCTCGGATCCCGTGGACGTAGGAGCTTTATCTCCGAACCACGTAAACTGGTGTTCTTGTTGTTTTTCAATTTCGTTCTTATTGCTTTCATATTCCGATTCCCGGAAACAAGTTTTCTTGTGAATCCAAAACGATTAACAATATAAATACCACAATCTCAACTTCTTTAATTCTTTTAAAATCGGAAAAGTAATCAGATTATTCAGATCAATCATACAAAAAAAAAAATTTGCTCTGGAAAGTTAACCATCAACACTAATTTTGCCATGTTCCATCTCAAATCATCTGAAGTTTTCTTTACTCTTCGGAAATACTAATTTGTGAAAAAGTGTAATGAACAAATTGGTTTGTTTACAAAAAAGAAAACAAGAAGCCATCTTATTCTTTGTGTTTCCAAATAATTAGAAAAAGTTAAATAAATAACAGTACCTATTAAGAACAAGCCATGTTGCATTTGAAGCTACAACTTCTTGTACAACAACCGTTTTTAGCGGAGCTCCAACAACAATCTTGACTTCAATAACGACCTGGAGCCATGAAACAATCACAAGTACATACTCGGTCTTACAATTTTGGCAAGAGATTAGAGAACCTTTTTCAGTTAGAACATAACCTATATTCAGAAACTCAAAGCCTAATGCAAGTGAAAATAGCCGCAACCAAAAAAGAAAATGAAGATCAATTCCTGATATTATCTATTCTAAATTCAGTATCATTTATGTTTGTTGGAAAATAATAATGATTTGAGCAGAAAAATTACCCCATTGGCATCACATTGTTGAGCGCTAGGCTGGAGAATGGCTGCATATGTATCTACCATTCTAGCAACTTCCTCTTTTATTGCACGAAAGCGCGTCCCGATCAAAGATTCACGCCCTATTTGCATTTCAAACCCCACTGTACATCATATAATCAATCACTTTAACCCACAATCTAAGTAAACCAACAGTTATCACTCATAGATATGAAACTGTTTCATTATTACAAGCAAATTTGATTGTTGATGGCTACTTGTCAAAATTGCAAATTATTATTCAGCGTATATACAGTATCATCCTGTTTAAAAAAACAGAGTGATAGTTGAAAAAACGAACTTACTTGGGTGAAGCAGTTTATGCAAGACTCCGAGCACAGTGATTGTGTCTACTTCTTGAATCATTGTTTGGCGCATCTGGATATTAGCAATAATGTGTTTGAATTCGTGAGCACAAATACCTTTAGTCGCGTCGCACACGATCACAACCCGTCCCGGCATTAGACTACTTCTGCTGCTGCTCCTCTCACTAAATGACGCCGCCATTTAATTTCTATTCTGATTTCTTCCATCCAACCTAAATTATTATGCAAGAATTCAAAATGCAATTTTAAAAGATTCTCTTTCCTCCGAATTATAAAGTTGAAACACACGAAAAGAAAAGGGGAAATTGAAAATGTGGATTTCTTGAACAAGAAGGATAATCGTTTTTTATTTTCAAATGGCATAGTGATTGTGTCACGATCATGAGAGAATATTGAGGAGAAATAGGGATATTCGAAGGGGGTTTGTGGCGGGAAGTATCAGGAGCCAAGCCATGTACAACAGTGATGATTGCAATGGTATTGATAACATCAAATAATTCACATTTTGTATTTGGTTCTTTGCCTTGATTCATTTTTAGCTTCTTCTTTAAAAAATATTCCATTCTAATATATGTCATTGCCTCATTCACAACATGTCTTGTTTCTTTGTTTTAGCGTGAAATCAAATGTTTTTTTGTGCAATATTATTATTAATTAATCCACGGAGGCAGGGGCACTGATGATCCAACTAAAATATTACTACCTCGCAAAATTTGCATACCTCACCTTTAATTTGTTTCACAAAAATTTGAAAATATTTTTTACAATTTCCACCTTAAAAATATTTAATTAAAAAAAAAGTAGTTCTATTTTTTAGTATGATTTACTCCATTAGGCTATTTTCGTCCATTCTATTATTAATTTCTCATATTTTTTTATATCAATTAATAATATTATATTTATATATAAACTAGTTTTTCACCCGTGCGATGCACGGTTAATTTTTTTATTAATTATACATAATTCATATTATGCTGCATTTAATAAACTGTTCTTCACACACACACATATATATATATATATATTTAAAAAATTATAGGTAAAAATAAATGCACAATTAAATATAACTACATAAATAAAAATCATACATTTTTTGAGTTTGTGTATGCTACCATTTTTCGTTGATTCATTAGGAAGACAATCTTGCATGAACACTAACAAATCTATATATTTTGAAATTTATGGGTTTTTTAATTTATCTGTTTTCAATTTATTTATATTTCAAATGAGCAACAAAAATTTCAAAGATTTACTTAAAATACAACCTCAATTAACAAAAGGCTCAGGTTATTTGCACTAACCTCTTTTGTTAAGACACTATCCGAATGAAGACACTACATGTTGCTCCGGAAAAAAATTCTAAATTGTTTCAGTTTTTTGAATATTTTTTCTAACAGAATGAAATGCATAATATTTCGGGAAAAAATATAATTTTTATATTTTTTTCGAATTTTTTTCTTCGAAAAAATAGTTAGTGTATTTATTCGGATAGTGTCGTTATCAAAGAAGCTAGTGCAAATGAGTGTGGCCTTAACAAAACCTAAAAGTCATATATAAAAGGTCCAATGAATCTCAGCCTTCTAGTAATGAATGGTACAATCATACATGCAAATTCATAGTATAACCTATACAGCTATACTAAGTACTAACATACACACTGCATCCTTCAAAAAAAAAAAAATACACACACTCTCACACTGCATAAAAATATAAATACTACCACAGAATCCTTTACAATGGAACATACACACGGCACTCTCACTGGCACTCAATAGTCACAAAATAGGATTTTCTTTACCACGGTCTCCTATTCTCATGTCATTTTGTTCAGTATTTTTAACCCTATCTTCCAGAGAATCCAACTCTTAATTTAGAGGCTTAGGAGGGGGATTTTCGTGTCTGTGTGTGCTTCCAAAAAAGAGGCAAATCTGATCAGGGTTTATAATTTCAGGTAAGTTTCTCGCCTTGTCTCTAGATTTCAACTTGTTTGACGTGGATAGTTCTGGTTTGTTTCAATATTGTTGCCGTTGGGAATGGGGGATAATTTCTTTCACTGGTTTGCGTTTCCCGACGCGTTTGAGATCTCTTTAGACATTTATTATTTTATTTATGCTACAAAGAACTGGATTTGGGTAAATCTTTAATATTGGTGTCGAAACCTGCTCTTGATATTCATCCTTTTTTTTTTGTCAATTAATGTTGGGGTTTTTTTAATCTTATATGAAGCCTTAAATCGACCTATTAAGCAATCATGTCTTTCAAAAACCTATAATCGAAGTTTCCTACATTTAGAGCATTGACATATTTTTTTTAATGAATATTGGCTTCCTAATCTTCAATTATTCATGGAACGTTTATTCGTTGAGAGAAATTTGAATGAAGTTATTTTTACATGAGCTTGTGTAATGAGTCATTTTACATGTGATAGCTGTCAATTCTTCCAGTTAAGGGGGCGTTTGGTACGCTGGATTGGGTGGGACTAAAGTTTTAGTCCCATGTAAGATTGCGTTTGGTTCCCAGTTTACGGTCGGGGATAAAATTGGGACCCGAGTCATAAACCTACCCAATCCATCAAATGAGGAACTAACTAATCCCTTAGGGATGGTGGAACTTCATATTCCCATGCTTTAATAAACGTTCAATCATTTAATTCACTTAATCATACAATAAAAAAAAAAAAAAAATCCTACAATCCAATCACACATTCCTCCTCAAATAATCAAATGTCATCTAATCCAATCTCATCTAATTTTTATATATTTAATTAAAATATATGAACTAATATTTTGATCATTCTTGATTTTGTTTCTTTTATACAGTCCAATTTACTAATTTATTAACAATCTTCTAGACACATTGTTAAGTGCAAACTCAATGGTGATCCACACTTAACAGAAGTTATTGGAGAATCATGGGGAAAATTCAGGAAGCAATCAAATTATTTCTTGAGGTAATGTAACTTTCCTTGATTCTTTTTATATTCACTGGGTCGAGATACATACTCTCTACTTTGTTTGTTATATTTTTGTCAATATATGAAATTATATTTGTTGAAGTGATACAATGTATAATACTATGGTTATAAAAGTGAACAATAATGTGAAGATCAGATGAGATGTATTCATACCCGTCGACACTATTCTGTTTTTCTCTTCCACTTGTTGTGTGACTTAACACGTGCAGTTTGTTTTCAATGTTTTTCGGACATAACTCCCTCTATTGTTGGCGATGTTGTAGACCTGTAGGTGGCGATTTGCTGAAAAATTACAGAAATCATGAAATTAAATAAAATAAACTGACCACTATCATCTTATTCCTATGACTTTTCCTTTGCAATAGAATGAATATGATGAAGAAAGATAGTCATGAAGAGGCATGAAAATTACCTGATGATATTTCGTCTCCCGGTTTACAGATTCAATCTCTTCATTGTGCTCCAGGTTTCTGTTTTCTTTATAAACTAATAATATTCTTCAAAATCTGATATCCTCTTTTGTTGTTGCTTATTCTTGTGGGTTTTCCGTTGCAGTGGAGTGAGGATGATGTAAAAAAAAGTGGTAAAAGTGGCAATAAAATTATGTGATGTTACTTTCTCCTTCATTTGTTTACAGATTTGATTTCTCCTTTGAGCTCCAGTTTTCTACTTTTTGCTTAGGAACTTTCGGTTACAACTTACAATCATTAAAAGTTTAATGATTAGAGAACACCAAAAGGTCATTGGTTTAATGTCGTGCATTATTCATTTATCTTGTAAGCAGGGCTTTTTTTTATAAAACTTGCGGTTACAAATGAAATATATATTTCCTTCATTATTAATTTATTTTGTAAGGAGGTTTTAAATTAAACTTTACGTTACAAATTAAATTGACATTTTGACAGATTACATTGATTTGGGAAGTATTACAGTTTTAGAAACAAAATTTGGCACAAAACTAAAGTTTCTATAAATGGAATAAGATTTTATTATTATATAAGTATAGATTTTATTCATATCCACTAATTTAAACACATTGCATTTTATTCTTTTTTCTCTCCATCAAATCACATGTACTATATTTATATTAGTTACCCTTATTAAAATATTGTGCTCAAAACTAACGGAAAATTAATGCCGGGACAAAAGGAGTAGTAATTATAAGTTTTTTTTTTTTTTTTCACATAAGGCCAGTGAAAATATTATTCAATAATTAAAGTTGTAATGAATTAGAGACGTGAAAAATAAAAAATGTTCAATTTTAGACATAGTTTATCTGGATGCGTCTAAGCATAGTTTATGACTGTGTAACTGATTCGACATATGTGCTCTAGTTTATGTTTTGCGTGGATTTATCGGTTATGCTATGGGTCGGTTTGTGTGTTAATCTGTCCGTCTTAAAAAAACAAAAAATACTTTTTTCCCTTAAAAAAATCAGTGTTGAAAATTCAAAAATAACATTTTCAATTGAAATTGATATATTATGGTCTTCTAATAACGCTAAAATCACATTAAATATTACTCCATCAGCACCGATTGTCCATTTGCTTGTATACAAGTTTTAATGTAGAATAATTTATTAATATTTATAATGATAAACTTACTTTTTAGTAACATTATGTGGTAAAATAAAAAATATTAAAACAAAGAAAAAGATGGACCAAGTGCATATGAGAGCGTTCCAATAAAAATTAGCTATTTGTTGAAATGAGCAAGAAAAAGATGGAGCTTTAAAACAAAGATAATCGAGATCAAAAGGAGGGAGTACTAAATAAAATTAAACCAACAACTAAATAGTCATAGTAGACATGAAATTTGGTATTTAGATCAACTTCAAAGTAAAGTCCAAATGAATGTTTTATTATGCGATGATACTATTATCTAGTTGGGATAAATAAATGATTCCACTTTACTTAAAGAAGATCAAAATTTAATGGTTGCAAATGACAAATATACCATTAATGTTTTTATTAATTAGTTTACATATATGATTACTATTTACTGTTTCCGTTCTTGGATTACGATTACAAATCTTAATCTTATGAAGTTAGAGGCACATCAGCTGGGAAATCCTGTGGATGTCTCTTAATGGTTTCTCTAAGAGATTTCTCTTGTTCTTCCAGATTTGATGGAACTCGATCATACACTTCCTTGAATAATTCATCTAGAGAATTTTTCTCTGTTTTTTCCGCTATTTGGATTGCATTTAATAGCTGAATTTATAGTAGAAAAAAACAGTTAGTCAAATTTTGGAGAAAGAAAAGTCTGGATTGGGTAAAAATAACAAACCTTTTTCCGTATGCTTTGACGAAGATCATTTTCCTCCTCGTCGTTCCACCACCCGTTTCCCTGAACCCATTTTCTGAAACGGGTTGTGGGGTTTTTGGCTGTTTTCCAGTGCTCGATTTCGGTCAGTGATCGATATTTTGTGGAATCGTCCGATGTTGAGTGGTGGCCAACTCGATATGTAAGGGCCTAAACATCGGTGTAATGAAATATTTTTATTTTAATCAAGAAAATGAAATACGAGAGTGTTTTACCTCGACAAGTATTGGCTTCTGCTCGTGAATGATCATTTCACGAGCTGAACAAATTGCACTGTAAACTGCGAGTGCGTCGTTTCCATCAACTCGAATACTACGAATCCCGTATGCTTGGCCCTTAACCACGACTCCATCGCCTACCAGTACCAGATAATAATGAATAATGAATAATGAATAATGAGAGGGATCAATTACGTGTCTTTAACAGAAGAGAAAAAAAATGATTCTGCTAGAGTTTGCAAGAATTCATACATAAAAAACACAATCAATTTCAAAAAAAACAAAACAAGATTGAAAAGCATACTTCGAAATTGTTGTGATGTAGGGGTACTTATGGCCCATCCGTTGTTGCGACAAATGAACATAACTGGGGCCTCCATAACTGCTGCAAAATTCATTCCAGCATGGAAATCTCCCTGCACCCAATGTGTTAGAATATCTCATCATCAAAATTAAAAAGAAAAACAGGAATTATACCTCACTTGTGCCACCATCCCCTGTAAACGCAACAGCACATGCTTCCTTATTATCCATCTTAAGTGAATATGCAACACCTGCAGCTTGAGGCAGCTGTGTTCTGACATCCACAACATTAATTAATTTCTCCCTCAATATTTTACAATCTACGTTGAACAACTTACGCGATGGGTGATGAGACGGTGAAGAAATTGTGTTGCTTAGACCCATAATGTATTGGCATTTGCCTGCCTTTTCCATAATCATCCTTGTTTCCGAAGCATTGGTTGGCAAATTCTTCTAGGCTAAAACCGCGCCACAGCAGGATTCCAGGCTCTCGATACTGAAGAGAGTAAAACAACAACTAATACCTTTTCAATCATACAAGTCACTCTAAAAATGCATACACCATCTAATTTCTTGTTCACTAGTGATTATTTTGTGCTGACAAAACGAGATTAATGGTTAACCTGGGGGAGTATGACGTCGTCGGGCGTAAGAGCAGCAGCAGTTGCAATGTTGATGGCCTCTTCTCCCATAGAGGTCAAGTAGAAGGATATCCTCCCTTGCCTTTGTGCTTCGTAGAAAATGGTGTCCATTATTTGAAGACTCACCATTGTTTTATACATCTTCACTGCTGTTTCTTTGTCCACCTGGTAATAATACATTTCAACACAATACTTTATACAAAATCTGTCTTTTCACATAATTAATTAACTCATAAGGATTCTCTCTCTAATTTTTCATATAATTTTTTGTGGAACAAAAGGCCTCAAACTTAATTCATTTTTCGTGCAAATTAAAGTACATGACAATTTTTTAAAAGTACATGTACATGACATTCTAATAAATAAATAAAATACATGATGGGTAGAACTGTTATTCGAGTCGAGCAAAGTATTCGAAGTTCGAGCTTGACTCGAGCCCTTATCAAACCGAATCGATAACTTCAACGAGCTGAAAATTGAGCTCGGCTCGACTTATTAACGAGCCTAGCGAGTCTAACAAGCCTAATGAAATTATAAAAACATATTTCATAATCAAGTCGAGCTCGAGTTGGCTCACGAGCTTTTTTTTTTTACTAGATTTGAACCCCTATAAAATAATTTATCTTATCTAAAAATTCAAATTTATAAAGAATTGTAATATTAATTCATGTAGAAAAAATATTATATACATCGTGTACAATGTGCAAACAATAGTCAATTATTTTTTTAATAAATAATGATATTAGTTAAATACCTTGCCATTCATTTATATTCTAACCATGACCATAATAAGTTTTGTTAAATAAAAAAAATGAAAAGATATATAGACAAACGCATACCTGCTTATATCTACTGCCTTCAATTAGACAGCCATCATCATCAAGAACGCGATAACAAGGTATTCTTTTCTCACTCGATTCTGAAATAAATTGCATTTGTGGAGTAAATGTGACCTTTCCACCGGGAAATTCTAACCCCTGATTAAATTAAATTAAATTATTAATGATAAGGCAAACTAAGTACACAATTTGCAAGGAAAATCAGGGGCACCTAAAAAAAACAAAAATTTTCTTAATTTGCACCTAAAAAACACACACACAATTATATTGAACTTGAGCTCAATAAACTAAGATCGTGTACTGATGCATATATAAATACTTCAAAAACTCGAAAGTGAAATCAATTATTCAAGTAGATTAAAATAAAAAACAAATAAATGCATTTATCAAGAGAAGGTAACCTGAACATTAGTACCACCATTTTCATCCATCTGGTTAAACTTATAATGAGTTTCTGGTAATGGGATGGTTGATTTAAACCTGGCAATGCAGAAAGGGGTACTAACTGAGTTGGCGGAATTAGCTATATTTTTGCCTAATACTCTCTTCTGATAATAAATCCCAGAATTTGATGGGGTTTTCACAAGTTTTTTGAGAAAATTCATTTTGGATTTGTGAATTATTTTAAAATGGCAATACTAAAAATATATGTCAAGATACAAATTGAACTCAAATTATTATGGAAGGGACAGTTGGATGAAGTAGCACAGCAGGTGGCAAATAATGAGAACATATGTCACAAAATTAAAATTTGTGGAGAAATTGATTTTTTTTGTTGTTGCTGCTATAATCAGATATTTTCAATTGAATAAATTTACTTTTATTGTTTTTAAGATATATAATTTGTACTATCCCATTCCATGATTTCTTTTGTAGTAGCAAGTGACATATTTAAAATATATATATATATAAATATGAATGCGAGGGTTTAATAAAATAATGATAATTTTATAATTTATTGATTTTTGTGGTATATATATATATATATATATATATATATATAAAGTAATTATGAAAAGTTTAAATAAAACAAAGGTAAGGAGAAGAAGTATTATTTAATTTTAAAATCATATGGATCTCAAAGGTGCAACTGCACGCGTCAACTCAACTAGCTCATGCATGTAACAAATCGTTAGATTTCAAATAAATATATTGATTTTAAAGTTCCAAAGTATTGTATGAAATATGAAACCCCATTGATTTTTTTTATAATGTAATTTTATATGAAAAGAAATTCTTACGAAAGAGAAAAGACTGTCAGATGCTAAATATTAATAACGTCAAATTCTTATGAAATTAGGCTTCAAGTATTTCTCTAAATTAATATTTCAACTTTTATATAAAAACTTTAGTATATACATAACTTTAAATTGCAACAAATATTCTGTGTTAAAATATTTAATAAATTAATCATTTATATAGCACTATTGAATTTTTTTAGACAATCTTTTGTGAAATGATGGCATATATTAGACAGAACTCTACTTTAATATTAGAGTTTTTTTAAAATATAATTAATATGTCTCATATATCCATGAATTATCTTATAGGTTAAATAATCTTTATCTTGTATATGATACCTTTTCATAAAAAAAACATATACGTACATATTTTTATTTAAAAAAATTATAATGACATGAAAAAACTATCATGGGCCAGATGTGAAACTGTTTGGTGGTTAAGTTTCAGGTATAAGTCCATTTTTGTCATTGGCCCAGGTTAAATAAGTGTCTTATTTTTGTTAATACATCAGGAAAATAAATGGGAAACAAATTGGAAAAAAAATTCAAAAACTCGACATTCTTTTATTAAAATATTCGAAAAGTTAAAAATTGAAAAGGACAAAAAAGAATTACACATTGTTTAAAAAAATTTCCAAAAATTGTCAATTTTTTTAAAAATAAATTCCGAATATTTTTTTAGGTAAAATGTATTAACAAAAGATATGACTGGTAGATAAATTTAGTAAGTTCTAACGCCATATCATTTAATTATACATCCATTTGTATACTCTCCTTTATTGTGGGTTTTAGATTATTTACATGATAGATAATAAATATTAGGGAATAATATCAATTTAAAATTTAAAAGATAGATAAAACTATCGACTTAAGATTCGAAAGACATTTTTGTATTGAATCAAAATTTCAAAAATAGAATACTATCAATTCATCGCCTGAAAGCTTAAAATCTATCAACTTAGAACTCAACAAAATTAAAACCAAGTTTGACTTATTATAGTTTATAGTATTATTTTTTATTAATACTTCTTTACTTATATTTTTAAATCATGTAAAATTAATATTCCCTCCGTCCAATATTAGTAGGCCTATTGTTTGGGCTATTATTTTTTGTCATAAGTTGGAGGGTATTATGATGTATCATGATATTCATTTATCAATAAAATTATTGTCTATGGAAAATATAAGTATTATATTTTTCATAAACAATCACTTTATTCATAAAGGAATTTCATAATACCCTCCAACTTATGACAAAAAATAACAGCCCAAACAATAGGCCTACTAATATTGGACATAGGGAGTATATCTTTTAATATTTGAATTATAATTATTAAATATATCATTAAATAGTTAGAAACTAGAATAGATCAAACAGGGTCTTAAAATTGTGGGTCATAAATTAATTGTTTTTATCTTTCAGGTCCTGAATTGATAGTTTTGTATCTTTCAAATCATGATTGATAGAATAGATTTTTTAGGCTCTAATGATAGTCTTACTATCTTTTAAACCCTAAATTGATAAATTTCTATATATGTACTTGGATTTTAAGTTCAATTTTGATTTATTTTTTAAAGTCACACTAACACGCCGAAATGTGTGCGTGTGTCTCTTTTTTTTTTTTTTTTTTTGCAATTGGGGTATTAATGATTACTTTTTGGGGTATTACTAATTTTTGTTTGGAGTATTTTTTTTTTTCAAAATCCAAGTACACATCATGCACTCAAGTGCACACTAAAAAATTCAATTTCCGTTCATTAATAATATATGTATCCCTATTTAATTTATGCAGTCATTTTAAATTAATTTTAAATTTTATGCTGTCAAAAAATTCATATTTCCGTTCAAAATAATCATTACTTCCCTAGTAAAGATGGAAAATATATTTTCCTAGAAAACCTAAATTACAAATGTGCATTTTTAACTAATTATTGTTAAACATATTTAATTAATAATTTCATTAACTAGGATTAATTTTAGCATAAAAAAATATTCCTGAATTCGTAAAATAAAGTTCGGAATGACATCTAATGTAAAGTTTTTGAAATAATTCCATTTCATTTTAAAATTTGAACTTGTAATGAGTCGTTAAATTGAGTCTGAGCCAAATACTCTGATACGGTGTAAAATTTCCATCTCATATAAAAGTTCGAATGTGTAAATAATTCTGAAATCAATCCATTTATTTTATTCTCCAATTACTATGGAAAGGATATACTAATTTTCATTACGTTTGGTTGATGTTTCATAGAATTCCTCTTGAATTGATTGGTTGAATGACAATGTGCCACTTTGGGCATCTTTTAATTGTGGCCCACTTTAGGTATCTTGTAGGCCCAATCCAATCTTTCATTGTCCATTTGTCTCACTACCCTAACAAATGGCAGGATATTAAACCGCAACATATTCACGGCAATTCTAATCCAATAAGCTAATATAAAGGCATTCATTGTTTCATGGAACTTAATTAATATGGTGAAAATTATTCTTTATACATATCTCACTAATCAAAATATATGTCATTAAAAATCAATATACATGCATTAAAAAAATTATTCAATGTAGCATTTATATTATACCCTGAATTAATTGTTTATTACTTTCAAAATTATTTTAAATGACTTTAAGAATAAATTAGTTAAAAATATAACTAATTAACATTGAAAAGTACAAAATATCATCTAAAATCAAAATAAAGTGAATAATGAAAACGTCAATTAAATAAAATATGAGTAAGCATCAACTCTGATAAAACTGTAGTTCTCTTATAACAAATGTTAATATGATGACAAAACATTTCCACATGCACCTTAGAATTAGATCAGTGTTTTTGGATTGAATATACCGGTTCCATTAAACCGGCTGCCTAAATAGTCGACTGGCATAAAAGGGAAGTCCTGTTGAACTGGCTAAAATTTAGTCGGTTAGGTGAATTTTGATTCAATTTTCGTCCCAAATTTTTTTGGAAAAATATGTATACTAAAATATACTAATACTGTTCAACAGACAAAGTAATATTTGAAACTATATAAACTAATATATAAATAAATACTACATAATGTGTATTTGTTTGAGTTAGTACTCTATGTCCCATATTTAGCTAGGTCCTATAACTCTTTAAATGAAAATTGCATAGGAGTTTCTTTTATTTTTTTTATTGAATATATATGAACTTTTGTTTTAGGACCTTTGGCTCTATCATGCTAAAAATTTATCTTATCTAAAAATTTAATTAATTTATATTAACATTACTACTTTACAAAAAAATAAGATGGAAAATTATATAGTAATCCCTTTGTCCTATGATTATCTGCACACTTTCCTTTTTAAGTCCGTCTCAAAATTATTTACACACTCTAAAAAAAATATTGATTTGCGTTCACACTCACAATAATATACACATATATTTTTACTTTATTTAAAAAGTGAATTTTTTTAAAACGTGTGTCAATTTAAGTGTGCAGAAAATACCGGGATAGGAGGAATATTTGGAAAAATTGTAATGTTGATACCATGAGAATTTTCCAATAACAATATTGATCCCACATTTTTATTGGTTTTTTTTTTCTTTTACAAATTTGATCTCTTCCTTTAATTCTTGAGACTAAACTGCAATTTATCCAAATTTTTTAAACCAAAACTATAATTCTCTAGGATTAAAAAATGTCGGAACAGAATTACAAAACCAAAAATGCATGTCGAAAAAGTGACCGTTTTATTGGCCACCAAAAGCAAGAAAACAGAGACATGGAAGAGCATCAAAGAAAGATTACCTGGTTTTCATCATCATCACTATAAGCTACTGCTTGTTCCCCTGCTCTGCCGGACTCCGATCGCCGGAGCGGCGGAACGGAGGCTGACTTACGATCGGGCAATCCATTTGGTCTTCTAGAAACATCCAAGGTTTTGTAAGAAGAATTTAGATGAAACAAAGAATTAGACCTCTTGTTCATAATATTAATCTCAAAGGAACTATTCTTTGTCATCAACAATTTATGAGCGATGCTTCTTGATCTTGAAACCCACAAAGCCATTGGAAATTTAATATTTGCTCAAATAATTCTAAGAATATATGTATATAGTGATTAATCCAACCACTTATATAATGTGTGTTATATGTATCAGATCTTCATGGCATATATAGTCGTCCCTATCCCTCTATATATGACCATTAATGTGAGTCCAATTTTTTTCTTACGTGGGCCTTTGATAGAGTATATGTGTAGATATCAACTACTAGTTCCAAACTCTAAGGCGATCTCTCTAGTCTAGTATATTGTCTTTTATTATTATTATTATTATTATTATTACCAAGGAAATGATCATTTGTCAATCTGTAGTGTCAAACTTATATGTATACTGCGGTTGTGATAATGATATATAAACATATTTAAATAATCAATTACAAATAATACTGAACCCTCTACTTATATCATTATATGTCATTCGCACAGGGCATATGACCGTTTTCGTTCATCATTGTTAGAGTAAATTTTGTGTGAGACTGTCCCATAGTATGAGACAGATATTATTTGATCCACTTTTAACTTAAAATATGTCACTTATTAATTAAAGAGTTATCACTTTTAAAAAGTGAGAACGTTCTAACAAAAAAATGATGACATTTTTGTTAAAGTGACTTATTATTTTTTTATAAAAAAAATATGATCACATTTTATTATAATCCTATCACTTATTTTAATTTTTGGTTGGTTTTATACTATAAGACGGTCTCATACGAGTTTTTTTTTTTCTTATGAGTAACACCATATTCCACGTATTAATTACAATGTGCAAGTGATTCAATTTTAACTCCATTTAAGGAATAAATAGAAACCAAACAATTTTTTATTTTTTGAAAAAGAAAGGTTGAAAAGTATCAATTCATAAGATTAAAAATATTATTGTATGTTTTATGATGTTTTAAAATCTATTTCTCAATTGTATGAACTAATTTTTTCAGTTTTTCTAATAAATCAAGTTATGGTCAAATTAAAATTTTGGCCGTTTAATATATATTTACAGTAATAGTTGGGTGCATCAATTACAATGAAAACAAGTGAAAATATCTAACACTGATCAATTAGCAATTTTTAATAAAACAACCAATGGACTACTATATAAAAATTCGTACCTGAGTTGCACCGTACTAGCGCATAATGGTTGTAGTATTATACAATATATATGCTCTGTATTTTAATAATTAACACATTAAAATAAAATGATAAATCTCACATGTCCTACCAGTTGCATCCACATAAGTGATGTGACAACTCTTAATTCATTGATAATTAATGGAAAAGACTAAAAAATTGAAACTTTTGGAATGGCTTAGACAATGTGCCACGTTTTCTTATATAAATTATTGAAAAAAGAAAGAGTTGTCCCACATGATTCTTGATTTATCACAGTTAAGTAATTATATAATATCGCACGTTATTTGGTAGTAGCGTCTCTAATTTCTAAAGATATGATCAGATGCACGTCATCACCATACATTATGATTTATGCATGTCACCTATAAATAAAAATATTTCAGTGCAGTCAAAAATGTAAAAAAATAAATAAATAATAAACTTCCACATTTTTGTTATTTCAGTTAATTGTTTTAAAATGGTCAATTTAGTCATTAGTTGACTACTCAGATTTAATTTTTGATCTATTTGTCAATATGCTAGCATTTATTCATAAATTTATGTCCAAATAAATTTGAGATCATTAAAATAAGAGTATGTATAGAGTGAAATTGGTTTATATATGAATTAATGAAGAGTATTAGTTGTTTTCACTTAAGAGTATTAGTTGTTTTTACTGACGAGTATTATTGATTTATACTGAAGAGTCTTAGTTCATTTTCACTGAACAGCTAAGACTCTTTAGTGTAAATCAGTAATACTCTTCAGTATATACAACTAATATTCTTCAGTGATTCATGTATAAACCAGTTTCACTCTATATTTTTCTTAAAATAATAACTATGTATTTCCACATCTATGCATATATATAGGTTTTTGACCACATGGTTAAAGGGTGTTGTGACCATCTCTATATGAGGTCGGCACCGACCTCTCCGAGGAGGGCCACAAGAGCTTAACCGATCAGGAGTCGTCAAAACGAGGCTTTAGGCGTCGCCGACCCCCATTGCTTCCGGCCTCCTGCCAGCCATTTCCGACCTCCTCGGACCTAGGCTCCGGACAGCTATTTTCGATCGTCACAGTCTCCGACCTCACTAGGTGGCCGGAGATCGCTCTCTCCGACTCTGACCTGGCTCGAAGTCCCCGCCAAAGGGATCCAGGGTCTCGTCACCAGCGTCCGATCTCCGATCTTACGCCCTGACACCGAGACCAGCGACGTACCGATTTCCGACCTCTCGAGTTAGAAAGCCTCTTGTGCACGTGATAGAATCCAACAGAATCACCCCAGATATGGCAAGGAGCCACCTCCGACAGAGAGAATATTCCCACCAAATGAAGAAATATATCAGAGAATCGTTCTTTTTGGACATGTGGCGACGCCTCAGTGGCCGATCCCCTGTGCACGGGTACAAACGGGCACCCGCGCGCATCCAAGGTCTGCAACCATTTAATGCGGTTGTCTCCCATGGAGGTCGGAAATGACCAAAATACCCCTATATATGAAACCTATAAATAGATCCACACTTTTACAAAAACTACAACTATTCATCAATTCAAAAAGCTACACTAGCATTCAAGTCCAGGGAGTAAAGACCCCTGACAATTCTTGGTGTTCTTGCATTCATATCTCCATACTCCAACTTCATTGATTACTTGCATTAATGGAGTCCTCAATCTCCCTATTTCATTGATGTTTTTATCTAAGTCCATTTAATAGCCATTTAATCCCAGCATATTTTTAGATAAACAACATTTGGCGCTAGAAAGAGGGTCGTTAGGATCATAAGCCGGCCTCGCCATAGCAACGGCCACTTCGGCAACCTTAGCCCGTATCTCTTCTTCCAGTTCGGCCTGCCGGGCGCGGGCATGATCGACCTCTTGTCGCGCCTCCTCATTTTCCAGCCGGAGCTTCACCACGGCCGCCTCGACCTCCGCCACCCTTGCTCGACTCTCTTCATTGGCCTTCCAGACCATCTCTGCTCGGGCAAGAGCATCATCTTATTCCTTCAACACGGCCTCAAACTGGCTAACCGCGTTGTCCCTCTCCTTTTTTAGTACGACATTCTCGCTCTCGAAAATCGCTTTCTCCTCCTGGGCCCGGGTAAGATCCACCTCGGCCCTCCGTAGCGAGCTCACGACATTGTTAAGCTCGTTCTCTATAAAATTGGTCATAATCGCTGCTTGGTTGGCCAAGGCGACACTGGCTCTGCCGGCATAGCGAGGACGACGGTCGGTGATCTCCGCCAGGTTGCGGGTCCAGGACTGAGGAAGGGAATTGACGGCCCGACTCATATACTCCGGCATATCAACGATCGAGCTCGGGGCTCGGGAAGAGAGGAAGTCCAACACCAGTGGAGGCAGGTCGGAGTCATTCTGGGTCAGTCTGAGATGAACATTAGAGAAAAACGTTCACGTGAGAATAAAATCCAAACCACGGAAAAAAAAGGTCTTACACTTGGAACTGGGCAGGGTTGCGACCGAAGTAGGTCCGATCATCCTCCCGCCTTGGGGCATCGGCGGAGTGGACAGCCTGAGTGGTGATGGCCGGCCGGTGCTCGGGGGGTGTGCTGTCGGAAAGCTCGATAGGAGTCGGGCTCGACCCATCAGCACCATCCCCATCCCCATCTCCCTCGAGCTCTGCCCGACCCCTCTTTCTGCCGGCAAGGGGAGAGGGCGGAGGTACCCCAAACCCAGGACCTTCGACAACTGGCACGGACTGGAGGGGGGTAGGTTCGTGGATAACAACTCTTTTCCGGGCTCCGACCCCCTTCTTCTTCTTGGTCACCTTCACGACCTTCGGCTTTTTGAGGCTCCGCTGAGACGAGAAAATATTTCGGAGCACTGGTCAGTGAAACGTCGAGGACACTTGCTCACAGGGATGCTCACGGTTCCGGAACCGGCGGTTCCGAAAGTGCAAATGGAAGAACCGGAACCGAACCGGCGGAAAACCGGTTTCAGTTCGGTTCCCGAACCGCCGGTTCCGGCGGTTTTATTAATTTTTTTTTTTTTAGTTTTTTAATTGTGTTTTTTGGTTTTTTAATCTAAATGTAAATGACAAGTTAAATGGAAAAAAAAATTCATTAGTGATTGAACTATTACAAATTAGTAATTCTAATTTAAAATAAGTATTTAATATCTATTGTTACAAATTAATTGAAATATTACAAATTTACAAGTTTATAACTTAAAATCTTAATTTATACAAAATAAATTTTGGGGGGAGGAGTTAAAAAAATTGGACTTGAGCTTAATTTTAAAAAAATGAACTTAGAAATTCTAAGTTTGAAACTCAAAAATCTAAGTCACTTTTTTTTTTTTTTTTTTTTTTTTTGTCTTTGTTTTTTAGGGTTTCTACTTGTATTTTTTGGTTTTTTAATCTAAATGTAGATGACATATTAAATGAAAAAAAAATTCATTAGTAATTTAACTATTACAAATTTAATAATAATTCTAATTTAAAATAAGCATCTAATATATATTATTACAAACTAATTGAAATATTACAAATTTCAAAGTGAATATTGAGTTAATATAAATTATTAATTACAAGTTTACAACTTAAAATTTTCAATTTTACAAAATAAATTTGGGGGAGGGGTTAAAGAAATTGGACTTGAGTTTAATTTTAAAAAATAAATTTAAAAATTCTAAGTTTAAAACTCAAAATTAAGAAATAAACTCAAAATTCTAAGTGTAGAACCGCCTCGAAACCGCCTCGGAACCGCCGGAACCGCCTTGAAACCGCCGGAACCGCCTCGGAACCGCCGGAACCGGTTCGAACCGCCGGTTCCGGTTCCGACTTTTAGTGCAACCGGAACCGAACCGTGTAATTTACGGTTTCGATTCGGTTCCGGGACCGGAACCGTGGAACCGTGGAACCGGCGGTTCCAAAACCGGCGGTTCCGGTTATTTTTTAGCATGCCTACTTGCTCACAACCCTGAACTCAAGCACTACAATAAAACAACAAGCGATCGTCAGTAAGCACGCATGATCGAGTAATTATAAAGAGTTAGAAGATGCAAGGTTCATCACCTAGGTGTCTAAGATGTCGAGGGAACCTGAAGATTCGACTGTTAAGCCTCGATTGCCGGGTCCGGAGAAGCGCTTGATTTCTCTCATTCTCGGGGAGCTGGAGAATTATCTCGCGAACAGCCCCAAAATCGAAATTCAGCTCGCGATCGGTAGGACACAAATAACCTGCAAGAAGAAACAAGTAATTAGATCAGTACAATCCACTCAAAGAGAAGGTTTCTCAAAGTCTTACTGTCGTGTTTTGGCCGAGGGTTGGTCGGGATACCGATCTCCTCCCCATCCGGATAACCGGTCTGCCAGGCACCGGCCACAAAGAACCATCGCTCCCGAATATTACGAGCCTTGCTCGAGAGGCCTGTGATGAATTTGGGGCCTTTCGTCTGAACAAACACCTCTCCGACAAACACCTCTCCGACCCGAACCTTGTCACTAACAAGCCGCAACATGAACGCTATCTCCCCCGGGGTCGGAAGTTGGAACAGGAAGTTCTGCCCGAAGAGAGTCATAATCCCCAGAATAATCATCCAGGCATTGGGGAGTAGCTGAATCGGCGCCTGATCCCAAAAGTTTAATAAATAGGACACAACCGGATGAAGGGGAAATATAAGACCGACCTCCATTATGTCACAAGTGACGGCAACCATCCCGCGCGGAGGCTGATCCGCCATTTCGTCGGGCTCAGGAGCATATAATTGCACATCAAACGGAATATCCCATCCGACCTGGGCCCCATCCAAAAACTCCTGAGTGATCATGCTCCGGAACGCCCCACACGACCATTTCTTCAACTTCTCCAAATCTGCCGGTCTCACCGTCCCGGGCTCCCGAGGTGTGGGAACGTAAGGGTATCGTTCATGGTACGCGTCGAAGTCAAACTCCAATGGCTCGAATCCATCCTAACTTTCCACATAATCCCTCCATAGTCGGAAGGTTTTCTTCACTTGTTCTTTGTAGTCCTGATCGTTACAATCACTAGGCGCTAATTTTCGGACCTTCCTGGGCTCGGGCCGTCCTGTGACCTCCTCTGACTTCTCCGCATCCTCTGTCACCGTCCTTTCACCCAAACTCCTACCGGCCTCAACACCCGGCCCCAGCGGCGCCGACCTCTCACGGAATTCAGCCAATGCCATCCTTTCCTTTACTTGCTCGGCCGCTAAATCCATTAGGAGCCGATTAGTGGTGAGATCATCCCCAGGGCTTAACTCTCTTCAACTCTTCCCTCGATGAGATCATCAAGCGGCTCCCTCATGGCAGGACCGACCCGAACCGTTTCGAACGTCCGGGAGGCATCAGCGCCGGTCGGGTGGGAGGAAGATCCGACCTCACCTCTCCGGTTTCCATCTACTGGCACTCCGAGAAGCGAGCGGCTAGGATTCGGGAAGAACGAATCCAACCCGTCATCATCTTGCGCCCAAAAATGCCCGGCCGTGACCCATTGGAGGGAAGACCCACTGCCGCCGCTCGAGCTTCCACCGACGTCGAATAAACGCCGTCCAACTCCGCCAGCGCCAGAGGTGGCGCCTCCCTTCTGTCCTGGCGGAGGTCCAGTCCACCGTCGCACCATCGTTGCGAGGATGAAGAAAAAGAGAAGAAATCGAAGAAAAGCTAGCACTTACCAAAATGTTGTCACCGAATCACTGCCGTGAAGTCCGTATCGCCGCCGCACGCCTCGCCGCAAGAATCGGCGGAATACTCTAAACTTGCAAGGAGTTCACAATAGGTGCGAAAGTGAAAAATCTAAAACAGGTGAAACCTCAACTATATATAGAGGGGGGAAGGGATCAATTCGTAATTAAATTTCTAGGCCTAGGGGCCTAGATGTAAGAATTCAAAACGGCGGACCCCTGTTTGAAATGTCTGCGCACCATTAATTACGTGTGTGAAATCCCAGGCGACGCACGACGTCACGCGCGCTTTCCCAGGCACATTTCCCCGTACGCATCCTTTCAAATGTCCAAAGCAATCATGGTCCGATCTCCGACCTCATGAACCAGCCCGGAGCCGACATCGATCACCCTCTCCGAACGACCAGTTCACCCCTTACTTTTGTGAAGGCTAAACTGGGGGGCAATTGTTGTGACCATCTCTATATGAGGTCGGCACCGCCTCTCCAAGGAGGGCCACAGGAGCTTAACCGATCAGGAGTTGTCAAAATGAGGTTTTAGGCGTCGCCGACCCCCATTGCTTCCGGCCTCCTGCCAGCCATTTCCGACCTCCTCGGACCTAGGCTCTGGACAGCTATTTCTGATCGTCACAGTCTCTGACCTCACTAGGTGGCCGGAGATCGCTCTCTTCAACTCCGACCTGGCTCGAAGTCCCCACCAAAGGGATCCAGGGTCTCGTCACCAGCGTCCGATCTCCGATCTTACGCCCTGACACCGAGACCAGTGACGTACCAATTTTCGACCTCTCGAGTTAGAAAGCCCCTTGTGCACGTGATAGAATCCAACAGAATCGCCCCAAATATGGCAATGAGCCGCCTCCGTACGATGCAACAAAGAGAATATTCCCACCAAATAAAGAAATATCTCAGAGAATCGTCCTTTTGGGACACGTGGCGATGCCTCAGTGGCCGATCCCCTGTGCACGGGTACAAACGGGCACCCGCGCGCATCCAGGATCTGCAGCCATTTAATGCGGCTGTCCCCCATGGAGGTCGGAAATGACCAAAATACCCCTGTATATGAAACCTATAAATAGATCCACACTTGTACAAAAACAACAACTATTCATCAATTTAAAAAGCTACAGTAGCATTCAAGTCCAGGGAGTAAAGACCCCTGACAATTCTTGGTGTTCTTGCATTCATATCTCCATACTCCAACTTCATTCATTACTTGCATTAATGGAGTCCTCAATCTCCCCATTTCATTGATGTTTTTATCTAAGTCCATTTAATAGTCATTTAATCCCAGCATATTTTTAGATAAACAACAAAGGGTAGTTCTAGTGTGCATTGTATGTACTTGGATTTTGGGGAAAAAATCTCAAGCAGAAATCAGCAATACCCAAGAAGTAATCAGTAATATTCCAAGAATACATCAGCAATACCCCAACTGTAAAAAAATACACAGTTCGGTGTGTTTGTGTATTTTGAAAAAATCAAAATTGAAGTCAAAATTGAGCTTAAAATCTAAATGCATGCTATGCTCTGTCCCCGGCTAAATTGTACAAAAATATTGTACTCAATTAGTTAAGTCATAATTAAATCCGTGACAATTTAATACTCCCTCCGATTCAAAATGTTTGATGTTTTAGGATTTGTTGTGAGAATTAAGAAGTGGTGTATAATGACTATTATACCCTTATGATATATTAATTGATAGAGATTGATGGAAGGTCAACTAGTTTATTTATGGTGTAAAATTATTAAAAGGTAAGGAGAAAATATGAGTGATATTTTAGGGAGATTTAAATAGGGGCATAATAGGAAAATAAGGTGCAAAATACCCTAAAACATCAAATATTTTGAAAAAAAAAAACACTCTAAAACATCAAACATTTTGAATCTGAGGGAGTAAATAGTTAGCCATAATACCTAAATAAGCAAACTTTTCGATTTTATTTGGCTAAATAAGAGATAAATTACAGTTTTTTTTTTTTTTTTTGCAAATCTAATTTAAATTTTAGGATCTTTGATAAATAAAATTCATTTATTTATTTGACCGAATCAACGAGTAGATTTGACTGTGCTTAATTCAGATGACAGTAAATAATTAATAATCTTCAAACCTATTTCGTTCATTAGTTCGAATTTTTAAAATAATTTAAGAATATTTTTCTACTGAAATTCAAAATTTAAAATTGGAAGTTATGATTTTGTCATTAATTATGTCATTTTATGACCAAGTATAGAGTGAAACTAGTTTATATATGAATCACTGAATGATATTAGTTGTTTTCATTGAAGAGTATTAGTTGTATTTACTGAAGAGTATTACTGATTTGCACTAAAGAGTCTTAGTTGTTCAGTGAAAATGAACTAAGACTCTTCAGTATAAATCAATAATACTCTTTAGTAAAAATAACTAATACTCTTCAATTAAAACAACTAATACCCTATAATTCATATATAAACCAATTTCATTCTATACAAACTCTCATTTTATTTATAATTGGATACTCATATCAACAAGTAATATCGAACTCAGACTTTCGGTCCTGCACCATGAGCCTAGGAAGAAAAAAAAAACCCAATAATAAATTTTTCTTCTATTTATCATTAAAGTACATTAAGACAGGAAATAATAGTTTAAAGAAAAAAAAAGTCACAATTGTGATAAAGATGAGATTCACAAAAGTAAAAAATAGGAAAGGAAAAAGAAATTAGTGGAGGACAAAGGTAGGGCAGAGATCATGTCGAAGTAGGTTTGCCATGACTATATAACGTGTCACTCTCATCCTCTACCAGAATTAAATTGGATTGGCTTCATCTACAAATATATACGACAATCTCTTTTTCCTTGTTCCAATCTTCTCTAGAAGTTTGCTGGCAATCAAACACAAGGAAATATTCCATAAATAAATAAATAAGAATTATACCAAAGGGATAGTAGTTATACCCTTTTACTCATCTCATATGAAATGATCATGATTCATTGAATTTGAGTAGTAAAAAAAATGGGATAAATATTAGGGGTAAGTGAGCTTATTTTTCATTTCTTTTGAAAAAAAAAACTAAATAAAATCACGGGGAAAAATCATATTTTAACTAGGTGTAGTTGATGTTCAAACTGTTCAAGTGCATGATAAGGTAGTTTGTGGTATATGGATGATTCATGATATATATGTATATATAAAATGACAAAGTATAAAGTGAAAATAATTTATATATAAATTATAAAAGGGTATTAATTGTTTATACTAAAGAGTGTTAATTGTTTTTATTAAAAGGTATTAGTTGTATTAACTAGAGAATATTAGTTGTGTATTGAAAATAAACTAAAATTACTCAAGATAAACAACTAATACTCTTTAATTAATAAATTTTTTTTTTTGATCGGTAAATGTTAGTTGTTAGTAGTTAGATTAGTTCACCAAGTCTCCATACACTCCCAGAAATCTCTGGGCCTACCTTATAACTCCCTCCCAATTCGTTCCCAAAGGGAATCGAACCTAGGTCACTCACTAGAGTGAGGAACCCCGTGGCCAGGTGGGCTAAGCCACCTGGTTTTCTTTAATTAATAAAAATAACTAATATTTTTGAATAGTTCATGTATAAACCAATTTCACTCTATACATACTCATATCTAACTATATATAATAACAAAACCTTTTATTTATAGAAACCTTTTCTTAAGTTAAATAACTGACTATTTCTAAAATTGTATAAAGAGAACTTAATTACTGAAAATAATTATATTATTAGCATTTAAAAAGCAGTTACTCTTTTTAACTACAAAATAAATTTCTAAACCAAATAACTTTCTCACTATCCAAAATCTTTCAATCAAAACTCAACATTAATATAATTATATTTACATGTAAAACAATAATTACAATTATATTTTAAACCAATTATTCTCGACAACTACGGGATACATGGTTGTTACATATTATGCATGACAAAGTATAGTGTGAAAATGGTTCATACATGAATCAATGAAGAATATTAGTTATTTTTCACTGAAGAGTATTAATTGTTTTCACTGAAGGGTATTAGCTATTTTTACTGAAAAGTATTCGTTGTTAAATGAAAATAAACTAATACTCTTTAGTGAAGACACCTAATGATCTTTAGTGAAAACAATTAATACCCTTCAATAATTTTTATGAACCAATTCCACTCTACACATACTCATTATGCATTCATTTCAATAAAGTCAATATACAACTTCCTTTGCTTAAAACTTTTGTTTCAAAAATTAAAACTCTTTATATTAGTTAAGTTGGGTGTGTACGTGGATCCTTAATATAATGATATTTTTTGTATAAATATATAAATGTTGTGAGAATTGAGTTTATAAACAATTTTTTTAATTTGCAAATACCATTTATAAGACGTACGAGTAAAGCAACTGTGTAAATAATTGTGGGGTGGAAGGAATAAAAGTGAAACCTATGAATTTTCATAGACTCAAGTATTTCCATGTCTGATGCATTATCAACACTATATATATATATATATATATATATATATATATATATATATATCAACACTATATATCCTCAAGAAAAAAATTATAATAATAATAATATAACAAAATGGTCTAGAAATAGAAACTAATTATAAGTCATACCAAAAGTTTTTTTTCTAATTTTGATAAATGTGGTATTTAATATATTCACATAATTAAAACTAAACGTGCAATTAATTAAAAAATCTTTAAACGATAGCTGTGATCGATTCCCTTAAACTCATAATTATATAGTTATTGAGATTTATTTAATGTATGACAATGTACCATAATTATCACAATAAAATTTTAATTGAGACATGTAAGACCATACATAAAGTTTATTTTAATCTTAGATGTAAAAATAAAAAAACATCCTAAGTGTCAAATTTGCACAAAATGAGATCATCGTTAAATTACATAATCTTTATTGAATATTTTTTAAATTTGCACAAATAATGTCATCGTTAAAAAACATTACAAATTTTCTATTTCATACATTTGAAAAAATTTAGGAGATACAAAATTATGTAGTAAAAAACTTATATGAGACAGTGTACATGAGAGGAATCTCATATTTTATATTATAAAAGTGATTATAACGCAAATACGAAAATGAAGATTTATCTCATATATAGTCTATGTCACACGTTAAGAGTCAAATCTCTCTCACATACATATCATCTATTGAAATTAAATAATTATATTACATATATGTGTATCGTCCGTGCATCGCACGGGTGACATACTAGTAAAATATAATACAATTACCTTATATATTAATCTGAAAACGTGTATTCCAAGTATAGGGTATTAAAGCATACAAAGTACTTCTTCCGTCTCATACTTGTTTGCTATGTTGCCAAAAATGTTCGTCCCATACATGTTTGCTATATCTATTTTTGTCAAAAAAAAAAAATAATAATAATATTTTTTAATATTATATTCTCCATACACTAATAACTAAAATCATCTACTTTATCACTTTATTATCACTTTAAATACTAATAAACAATTATTTTCTTAAAACTCGCGCAAACAGTAATCTAGAAAAAAAAATTTGAAACAGAGGAAAGTATTATCTTTTAAAAATCCTTAATTTTATGTGTAATTTAAATTTGTTATACTTCTAAAAATAATTAATTTTATGCGCATTTTATATTTTGTGATACTTTGTATGTTAAATAATATTGCTTTGCATATTAAATAATATTACGGAATACTGAGTGCACTATAAAACTTTTTGTGATCTAGGTTTATAAAAGTTTTTGTTAATATGTGTAAATGTAAAAAATTGGGAAAAACGGTTCCGTGGGCAAATTTGGGAATATTATTATCAAAATCCAAATTGTTAGTGTTCGTTTTTTTCAAATAAAACACCATCAACCCCCCATAAAAGTCAATAAACCACTATAACACACAAAATTTTAATTTGAACTTGTTTTCCATTAATCCGTCTATCTCCTCTCTACGTATCCAAGAATAGAAAAATAAAAGAGTACGTAATATATATGGAGAGAAATTGATTAATACGTGAAATTTTAAAGGATGATAGTTGTTTTTACTGAAAAGTATAAATTATTTATATTGAAGAATATTAGTTTTTTTTACTAAACAATTAATACTCTTCAATGAAACCAACTAATACTCTAATAAAAATAATTATTATTCTTCAATAGTTCATGTATAAACCATTTTCACTCTATATTTTGTCAAAATAAAACTAATTCAATAATAAGATATTTTACAATACACAAACTCTCACGTGAAATTTATTTACAATATTAAATTAATATTATAATATGTATTCAATCATATTATAATATTATATACTATAATTATAATTTATGCGTCCAATGATATAAATAGGCATATAATGGTATCCCTCTGTATACTAATAGGGAATTTTTTTTTTTTGCTGATATGTCGATTTCTGGTGCGTTTTGCTTATGTGTCGACTTCTGGTGCATTTCGCTTATGTGTCGAGTCTTACGTGGCATGATTGTGCGTCACTTTATCCTATGTGTCATTCATGTGGCATTGTGACCTTTCATAAGAAGAAGTCTAATAAAAAAAAATTTGTTTTAGTTGAGTTTGAACCAAGGTCCTTATGAGAATTTTATATTATGTTTACCAATTAAGCTAACTATGAATCGCTGTGAAATTTAAATATTTATTATATACAACTTGAGTTAAATATATATATATATATCTTCTGAAAGACTTAATTATTTGCAATTTTATTACCCTAAACTCTATATATTTTCTTATTTCTTCTTTGTCTTTTTTCTATTCACAATATTTTAGTTGTTCCTCGATTATTTGTCCACACATAAATGTCTAATTGCTAATATATGACGATTACTTTATTTTTAAAGATATATTTTTTTTCATACAAACTCTACTTTCTTTCTCTCTTCTTCTATTTTGACAATATTATGTTCATTTTCTATGTATTGTAAATTTACGGGGTGAAGATTTTCAAGGAAAATTTTAAGGTTATCTATGGTGTTTTTTTTTTTTTTTTTTTTCATTTCGACTAAATCATATTTTTTTAAATAGATTGTATTATATAATGTTATAATATTGAATAATGCGATGTATTAATAAAATATAAATTTTTAAATTAATTTTAAAAATAACCCACATAATATGCGGGGTACTCATCTAGTTAGTTTTACAGGATAGTTACTCTTTATTGCAAATCGCCTAACTCAAGATAAGATAATATGTGAACAAAAGGACTTAAATTGAAGCTAACTCGAATATAATATAAAGGATAAATAATCTCCGAAGGAAGCATAAGTTAGTAATTATCATGAGTTGTGGAAGTACCTAATAACACCCACCAAATTACTTAATGCACTCACAAGTACAATACGGTTTACTTATCGGTACCTTGAAACTCAACTACGAAATGGGTGCATAAAGTAGTTATGTGAGTGTTAATAGAATTATGTATGCAAAGGCAGGTCGGCAGGGAAATCCTGTTGGTGTCTGTTAATGGTTTCTCTGAGAGAATTCTTCTGCTCTTGGAGATTTGATGGTAGATGATCATACACGTCGCTAAATAAATCTTCAAGGCGAGGTTTCTCCGTTTTTTCTGCTACTTGAATCGCCTTCAATACCTGTTTTTTTATGCTTGAACGAAGCTCGTTTTCCTCCTCATCGTTCCACCATCTGTTTCTCTGGACCCATTTTCTGAATCTGGTTGTCGGGTTTCTAGCCATTCTCCAGTGTTCAATCTCATTCAGTGATCGGTATTTGGTGGAATCGTCTGACGTTGAGTGGTGACCTACTCGATACGTAAGTAACTAAAGAAAATGGACGAGATCTTTATTCCATTTTTGCATGTGTGTTCCAATAGAACTAAGAAACATTATGTGTTTTACCTCGACTAGTATTGGCTTCTGTTCGTGAATGACCATTTCACGAGCTAAACGAATCGCACTATAAACAGCCAGAGCATCATTTCCATCTACACGAATACTACGGATTCCATATGCTTGCCCCTTGACCACCACTCCATCACCTTCCATGCAAAATGATAAGAACAAACTTATTCATCTCATCACAGGGATTGACGTCCACCACTAGCTAGCTATAATAAGTATCAAAACGAAATGTGTAACAAATGAGCTTTTACTAGTAAAGCAAGAAACGTACTTCGGAATTGTTGTGATGTAGGGGTGCTTATGGCCCATCCGTTGTTCCGACATATGAACATAACAGGGGCCTCCATAACTGCTGCGAAATTCATTCCAGCATGAAAATCTCCCTGCCAATTATTTCAGTCTTATCTCATTAAACTTTAATAAAATAATTAAAAAGAAAAAGAGGAAATGTACCTCACTGGTGCCACCATCCCCTGTGAAGGCAACAACACATGCTTCCTTATTATCCATTTTAAGTGAATATGCAACACCTGCAGCTTGAGGCAGCTGTGTTCTGAAATCAAAAGTATAGACAACATTCCTCAGCGAATCATATTTTACAATCTAGTCGACCCCATATAGTGGAATAAACACCTAGAAAACCGTCCTAATTTTTTTTTGAATTTTTAATAAGTCCCAGGAGCCAAGAACTTACGCGATGGGGGATGAAATGGTGAAGAAATTGTGCTGCTTAGAGCCATAATGTATCGGCATTTGCCTGCCTTTCCCATAATCATCCTTGTTTCCGAAGCATTGATTGGCAAATTCTTGTAGGGTGAAGCCACGCCACAAGAGGATTCCAGGCTCTCGATACTGAACATAGAGAAAATCCTTAGTGAAAAAATCCATTTCCGTTCTTGTACTAGCTACTAATTTAATAAGAGTTGGTTTTTGGTTCACAGATATAACTTTATTATAAAACAACTAATATTGTTTAAAGTTAACACAAAATGCAAACCAGTTGGTTTGCATAAGACTTTGCCATTAAATAAATGTCGTTTCGCATTTTGCAGTTGCATCACTAGATTATTTTTCGAAACTTACAGCTGACATGACTGACAGACCGTAGAACGACATTAACCTGGGGAAGTATGATGTCGTCGGGTGTAAGAGCAGCAGCAGTTGCAATGTTGATGGCCTCTTCTCCCATTGAGGTCAAGTAGAAGGATATCCTCCCTTGCCTTTGTGCTTCGTAGAAAACGGTGTCCATTATTTGAAGAGTCACCATTGTTTTGTACATCTTCACTGCTGTTTCTTTGTCCACCTGATCATTCATTTTAATTTTGAACAGACACAAGTTTACATAAAATTTCTAACTAAAATAAATGCATGTCAAGAATTTTGATTTGAATACTGAAGAACAGGTGACACACATATAATATATGTACCTGTTCATATCTGCTGCTCTCAATTACATAGCCTTCATCATCAAGAACGCGATAACAAGGTATTCTTTTGTCTGCGGATTCGGAGATGAATTTCATTTGAGTAGTGAATGACACCCTTCCACCAGGAAATTCAATACCCTGATACATGCACAATCTTGCTCACTAGTTATCTTGATTCAGATTTCAATACAAGATTATCAGTAATCAACAAACTAGATAATATTTGAGCTCAACTAGTAATTCTTGCTTCTACATACCACGTTCTATGATTCACAATTTTTCTGAATAATAATCATTAAAATTCTATGTCCTAATCACTCCATGCATATTGTTAGGCTTGCCAAGAATTTAATATTTGAAAGTCTCAAAAGTATTATATCTCACTGACTAGCTTAGAAAATGAGCACACTGACAAATTACAAAAAGCATTATAGTATACTTTTAGAAGTAACTTATTTCTCTATTCATTTATTTAATGAATAAGGAAAAACAAGCAATTCACTCTAATTCTTAGGCATTAAAAAATAAGTTTCAGAGCTGAGAGTGAGATGTAATCAAATATTGTTTAATAAATAAGTTTTATTAACTGGGAATAAATGTTAATTTCATATGGCGATAAAATAAAAACTAATGGCTTGATAAAGGGAAGGAAAATGATACATTTATGTCAGGGAACTGTTATGGGCCACATTTGATAGATGTGGAAATTCTTTGATGGCTAACTTTGTGGCCCAGTCCAGTTCTTAAATTATCTTATTGGGCCGACGACCCAAGGAGATATTATTTGTCAGCATCAATACCTTTTCTTAATATAGGAGAATACATGTTTTCCTTAATAAAAATTAAATAAATTGTGTAAATTAATTACCTTTGATCCACCAAATCTTTTGATAAAAATAAAATAATTTTCCACCTACTTGATCAGTTGATCAGGATCACGAAATTAAAACACTACATTAGCTCATTAATTGTTTGATCCACACTACATTTCCACTTAAATGTTAAGAATATGTATACGGAGAAATTGGTTCATACATAAATCATTGAAGAATATCAGTTGTTTTCACTAAAGAGTATTTGTTGTCTTCAATGAAGAGTCTTAGTTTATTTTCACTGAACAACTAAGACTCTTCAGTAATAACAACTAATATTCTTCAATGGAAACAACTAATATACTTTAATGAAAACAACTAATACCCTTCATTGAATTATATATAAACAATAGTTAATATTTACTCAATCATACATAACCATTCAAATATATAATTATATTTGCTGTCATATCTATACATGTTACACAGATCCAGTAAAACACGAGATGTAAATATTTTGTAACATGCAAGAAATTCTTAACGACCAAATGAGAAGTTTTTCCTTAATAGGAGGAAAAAACAAGACAAGTATTTAAAAAATTACCTGGTTTTCATCATCGTCATCATCAGTGTAGGCCACATGTTCCCCAGCTCGAGCAGATTCCGATCGCCGGAACGACACAACAGAGGCTGATACAACATCACACAATCCATTTGATCTTCTAGAACCATTCAAGCTTTTGTAAGAAGAATTTAGATGAAATGAAGAAGAATGAGTTGAAGAACACCTCTTGATCTCAAAGGAACTAATCTTGGTCTTGAATAAATGAGTGATGCTTCTTGATCTTGAAACCCATAAAGCCATTGAAAAATCTTTTCTCAAATATTGGCAAGAAGAGTAATCAATCCAACTAGCCAGTGTGTGTTATATGCATTTAGCTAGGACACCGTGTACAGTAATATATGGGTGCCATAGTCGTCCCTACTACTACTATCATAAATTTAAGTTTAAGAAGAAAAAACTGTTTGGTATATTTAAGTTCAAAAAACTGTTTGGTACTATAGTTAACCATTTTTAAATAGATAGATAGCAAGAATAACTGTCCTAGATTTGCCAAACTCCAGGGAAAGCTCTAGCTAGAGCAAAAAGTTTAGTACACATCCATATCAGTCATGTGATACTGTATCAAATATTGAAGTCGCCTAACACATTTGATAATGACAAAATCGTCAAAATTGCATAAATTATAAATTAATCTAGCACAATTATAAATCTCGTTTGAAGAATAAGAATTACAAAATACGTGCCCGATTACCTGTGATTAGTCTAATCATTCAACAAACAATCCATGTATTCAACAAATAGGGTGGCAACCCGATTCTAATCATTCAACAAATAATCCATGTATTCGGGATTCATTTGGAATCCATACATAGGACTTCTCAATCCACTTCTCATTTGAGTTAGAGTTTTAGAATTAAGTTTTCAAATCTCACACTCAATTCACACCTAAAATACACATAAACCTATTATTACTTTTCTCGATACACTAATTACTCATATCATCATTTTTGTCTCACATATTCATTCTCTTTCCTACTTTACTCTTAAACAATACAATAAAATAATACTACATCGATCACTATAAAATATCGGTTTGGCATAAAGTAAAATTTCACCCTACCAAAATTTTAAAATAAACATTTACTTTATTAGTACAAAATTATAAAGTCATCCTTTTAATGTATACCTAAATCCCTAAACAAATGTAGCCTAAATTTCCCATCTTATCGTGTACAAACCTAAAACACTTCTCAGAGAGTAACTACCTCTCTCAATAGTTGTTACTAAATCAAATAACTACCTCATCAAAAACTCTAGTTGTTAAAGACTCCTCAAATTACAATTTATGGATTTATACCTCATCCTATCACAATACAATCTTAAGAGTCACAAAAACAATATGATTAATAAACTTATAACAATAAAATACATTAAAACATTACATCTTATTCTTTTGATCAGTTTAAGTAATTGGATGTAATGTTCGTGAATCTGTTTACTTCCTACCTCAGACCAGGATTTTTTTTTTTTTTAATAATTCGTGTTTGTTATTATTTCTAAGGTATATTAAAGTATTCTATCATATTAAGGAAGAAAAGGTGCAATTTTCTTTTACTTGCTATAAAGATGATATCTACAAAAGACAGGATCGTAGTGTAGGACAAAGGTAGGGATAGAGATGAATTGGGGATCCATATCAAGTAGGTGCCTTTACATGGCTAATTCACGTGTCACTCTCATCTTCCACCACTATTGAATTTGATTGGATCATCTTCAAAATGATGCAAAATAAAATAACATATATAACAAAATATGTTTTCTAAGTTCAAAGTATTAGAACCCATTTATAAAAAATTCTATGATATTAGAGACAATATCTAGTATTTCGTCGATTACAATTCTTAAATTAAATAGAAAAGAAAAGAAAACCCAAATCAGATTAGTGACATTAAAAAAGAAAAAGTCACGATTGTATAACGTCAAGTAACCACACTAAAAAAGGTCTGTTATTTTGACAAATTATTTGTCGAACTCATCATATAAGTGCAAAATTTGCAGAAAAATTAATCTGATTTCAAGGATCTTAGTTACATAAATCATCTAATATATATATATATATATAGAACTAATTTAAACTTCAATTCATACGTCTTGCACACAAATATTGATCATACGCCCACCACTTATGGTATGTGTGATCCAAGGGTTAGGATCTTGCACAGGACCTGATCCTGATCCACAAAACTATATGACACATAGCTCTTAATGCTGGAATAATATCACATTTTCACTGATCAAGGCTGAGTTTTTCGACCAACCTGATTGTCAGATAGAGCAGATTTCTAGAAACGTCTCATGAACACGTACTTATGGAGTCCAGAGTGAGAGAAAGAACTGTAAGGTGTTGACAATCAACTTCTCCTGAGGAAATGAGTGAGATTTAGTGTTATTATTAGTATTACAAATACTTGTAGGAGAATGAATGATCTAAAGTGTTAATATTACGCATACTTATTATCACT
Source organism: Ballota nigra (assembly GCA_947034835.1). Lineage (NCBI taxonomy): Eukaryota > Viridiplantae > Streptophyta > Magnoliopsida > Lamiales > Lamiaceae > Ballota > Ballota nigra. The sequence goes on from OX344722.1 coordinate 46,991,479, forward strand.
TTAAAAAAAACACATACTTACTATCAACTTCTCCTGAAAAAGACAGGAAATGAGTGAGATATAGCGTTATCATTCTTTCGTCTATATCAAATTGAGGAGACATATAGTCTGGTGCTACACAGCTCAAGCTCTGCAACAAACTTTACATGGTCAGATAACCGCAAGTGAAAGCCAGCACATATAGATTATCACATTAGGTGAGACTTCTATTGTAAATAGAGAACAAATGAACATTGATTCAAACTGAGACCGGTTAAGCAGGAGATAACTAAAATGCTACTGAAGAAAGCTTTACATTATAGAAAAAACTGAATCAATTTATGAATAGAGCAAAGGAGACATAGGGACAACTGCTAATTGTGAAGCAAATTTCTTGAACAAGAATCAAGAATACAAACACAAGAGAGTATGAGGTCCAAAAATGAACTCCATTATTTTAAATCATAAGGGAACGCAAGATTGTGATTAAAAATTTAGACTATTGACAGAAACACAAATAATGTCTCAAATAAGAAGCAGAAAACACAAGAAGAAACCAATGCAAGAGCAGCAAAGATGACCTTAATGTAACAAGTAATAAACAAATACGTACAACTGATCATAATATGTGATAAAAACACAAACCCGAACATGGTTCTCCCAGAAGAAGTTTCTTCAGTTTGCACCACAACATTACGAAGCTGATAAAAGGGGCTAAACTACACATTAGTTAATAAGCAATGAAAGTTCTCATTTATATTCATCATGCAGGATGAAAGTAAGAGATATGGAATGAGATAATGTTCAAGTGAAGCTAGCAGTGCCAATTAAAATGCAAAAACAACACAAACCTGCTTAAAGAAGGGAATATTCATCCAGGAAATCCTCTGCCATTACTGAAATCAAAGAGAAAACACATAAATACGACGGTGATATCTTCCAGGACTAAATTGAATGTTAAAGATCTACAGTCTAGAATTAACTGACCCCTTGATCTAAAAAAAGGTTTAAAATGATATACAGAACATGGGTTCCAAGGAAAAAAAATTTGAAACTGCATCAGGGCTTCAACGCCCTCAGAATTAACACCAGCTTCTGCCAGGAGTCTTTTGGATTTTCCTATCCTTCATCAACTGCCTAACCAGTGCTGATTGCTTCCAATCTCCAGTGGAAGCCATTAATCCCGATAACTGTACAAGAGCACCAGAGTTTTGAGGATCAAGTTCAATAATCATCTCGACCACTCTCTTAGCTAGAGAAGAATCCCCATGTTCAACGCAACCCCTAAGAATCGACGACCACATGTTAACATCACATTGGTGAGGATTCTCATTAATAATCCGAATAGCCTCTTGAAGACAACCCGCTCTTGCATAAAGATCAATCATGCAAGAGTAATGTTCGATACCAGGAGCAATATGATAATCATGCTTCATTAAATGAAACCACTTCTTTCCTTCTTCTATAAGTCCACAATGATCACAGGCAGATAAAACTGCAGTAAATGTGATTGCATTTGGTCCAACACCTTCAGATCTCATTTCCTCAAACAGAGTTAAAGCCTCGATTCCATACCCATTCGTAGCATACCCCATCAACATTGAATTCCATGAAACTTCATCACATTTCGTCATTTGGTCAAACAATTTTCGACCAATTTCAACAAAACCACACTTACAATAGAGATCTATAAGGGACGTCGAAATAACCTGATTAAAATCTACACCAATCACAGTAGCTTTAGCAAAAATCTGCTCACCAAGTTCAAGCAAGGGAATGCTGGCACATGCACTAATGGCACTAGCCAGGCTGAATTTGTCCATGCTTAGGTCGGCCTTATTCATAGTGCAGAAGATATTTAATGCTTCCACAGGGTAGCCGTTCTGACTCAAGCCCACAATCATCGAATTCCATGTGATCAAACTTTTCAATTTTATTTCACGAAAAATGTGTTTTGCTTCTTCAACTCTACCACAATTACAGTAAATTGTGATCATAGAATTCAGCAAAACAGTGTCGTAAGTTTTGAGCTCACCGAAAAAATTTGAGGCATCTATATGACTCCCACACTTTGCATACGCATCAATTAAGGCACTAGAGACGACTAGATCGTAAATAAATCCTAACTTATGAGCATAAGCATGCAGTTGAGTACAGTTTCTGGGAATGCCTATACCACTGCAGGCACTGAGAATGCTAGAAAACGTGGAACAATCTCCCACAACACCTTTCTCGTGCATACCATCGAAATATATTAAGGCCTCTATATTATCACCATTAGCAACATATCCTGAAATCATGGAATTCCATAAAACGACACAAGGGCTAGACTTAAGTTCGAATATCCTTCTTGCATCGTCCATTCTACAGCAATTTGCGTAGCCTGAAATCAAAGATGACAACGAGTAATCATCTGGATCCTGCATTGAATACAAAAGGCGACTTGCGGGATCCAAATCATTGCATTTTCCGTACATGTTTACTAGTGAACTTCTCAAAACAGTGTCGATTTCCAAACTGTCAATTATCGTCCTAGCATGAACTTGCTTCCCCAATTCAAGAGCTTTGAGCTCTGAACAAGCCCCAACTACCGATGCCAAAATAAACGGATCCCACCTATATGCTCCCCTATTTTCAATCGTTTCCCACTTCAAGAAATCCTTAAAAAAGGCCAAAGCAATCCTCGACTTGCCATTTCTGGCATACCCGTGAATCATTGTGTTCCATGCAACTCCATTCTTCTGAGGCATTTCATCGAACAACCGCTGCGCGACATCCAAGTCTCCTGCTCTTGCAAATCCGGAAAGGATTACGTTCCAAGAGTAGGCATTCTTGTGGGGCATCGCGTAGAACACAGTCAACAAATTAGCTTTATGTCCTGACTTAGCATAACCCTCGAGAAGGGTATTCCAAGTGAAACAATTTCTGTCAGGCATTTCATCGAACAGATTCTGAGCATCATGTAACCTTCCGCACCTCAAATACATTTGCAAAAGACGATTGGCGATGGTGAGAGTGGAGAATAGGACACCCGTTTTAAGGAATAAAAGGTGAAGTTGTTTCCCTCGTCCAATGCAATTTCGAGTGTTGAAGGAATTCAGCAAACGTGCATACGATTGCAAGCCTTGGAACTCCATTTGTGAAACCAGACTTGTTTGTGTTTGGGAATTGAATAAAATTATTAAAATAGAAAGAAATGACCCCCTCGTGCTCCAACGTGGACCGTCCAGCTGCAGCAGATCTCCTTCAATCACTTTGAAACGAACCAACTTCTTCTCCTCTCATCGATCGCTTCTATCATCCCTTTCGCAACGCAGTCTTTCCCATATATATATATATATGCATATTAGGCAGCTGTAATCATTTATAAGTATAGTTACCAAATCCAAATAGAGGGACAGAGATTGCCATGGGCGTAGTTCCAGAAAATAACGGATCCACCGGTTCCCCATTCGCCATCGTGCAAATCGAATTTTTTTATATTAGCGTGAAAATTAAAATTATTAAGATAGAAATAATTATTGTAAGTAAAATAAAATTAAGAATAAATAAAAATATCAACTCTAGACAAGTATTGATACTTTGAAGGAAAAAAAAAAGTATTGGCTTCTTTTATTTTGTAAATTTAAAAGATTTGATATGTCAAATTTAGAAGATTTGATGCGCACATTATTTATGAGTCAAGTAGTCTTAAAAGTTTTAGAGTTTTGATATTATATATATCTTATTATAATATATAACCAAACCTTTCCAAGATGATGTGTCAATACCACCTTATTCTAAGGATGAGGTGGCACGTCTCAAATCTCTCCATTTCAAAATACTGCTCTCATTAAAAGTTGATTTAAGTTTTGATCTCAACAATTCATTCTATGTAATTAAATCTGATCCATTGATTTATACCTGCATAATTAATACAAATAGATATTTTTTCAATTTTCTTATTTAGTTATTTTTAGAATTTATTATAAATCATATTTTTTCCAAACCTTAATGTAATTAAATATGATCTACTTATTGAATGAATCTAAATTTATCATTTCTATGTTTGAGTTAGTATATATAGTATAATATAATGTTCGATTATATTTTCCTAAAATAAAAGGTATATAGTTATATATTCTAAAGAATATTCTTATGTGAAATATTCTTATTATGGACAAGATATAATATTGCATGCATTTTTTTTATTATAAATAAGAGCATATTGTATTTCATTTTTTCACATCAAAGTTTCATTTGTTCCACTCTTTTGTAAGATTTCTCCCATCAATTGTTGGTTAGTTATATATCTATTGTTATTAGTATATTTATTTTATAATTTAATTCATCATTTTAAGTGCTCACAATTTGATTAGATTTAAATATCAATATCAATATGAATGTAATAATGATTGTTGATTTATGCTCTACATCGTTCAGTTTAAATATTCTTCATGTGCAAAAATAATAGATTTAACTATACCATATATTTTTATCTGAATAATTATGATGGTTTAATTGTTGTAATTTAAATCTCATTTTAGATTTCAAGAGTATGACACCTCAATTTTCTCTGATTTCTAATATCAAGAGTGAGAGCCAAAAATTGACCGTTAAAGTTAGGATTGAAAAAGTTAGACAATATTTTTTAATGATTTTAATAGAGACAAGTTCTACTTGGAACTCATTTTGATCGATGAACAGATATTTGTAACGTTAACGTTTATTTCAAATTTTGTATTGTTTCTTATATAAATTAATTTCTTACCGTATACTCCCAATAACTAATAATGTTGATTAATTTATAAATTATTCAATATTGAAATAAAAATTGATTATTACTAAATTATTAGTCTAAGTAATGTTATTCCATAATTGTTATTAATTTATGTGAATTTTGATGTTTTTTTTAATTATTTAGTTTGTAGGATATACATATAGGGTTTAGTGAAGGGCACGGGCCACAGCTAAACAAACTCCATAATTTATTGTATATACCTCGAAATTTTTTAAACAAAAATACTCTTATATTAAATGTCTACAGAAAATAAATATAATATATTTTTTCAGTACGCGAAATTCGCGTGGGTACACTCTAGTATCCAAACGTAGTCGTTACCGACGAACTGGGTAAACAAACCGGTGTCTCTATTTTGCGTTTATATTTTACAACACGTTATCAGCACGAGCCTCTACCCGCAGTTAATCGGTACGAATCTCGATTTGTTTTTCAATAGCATGATAATTAATTATCTGTTTAATTATCGTATCAATTTCTAGATCCTTATATGTCATGAACTTAGATATCATTGTGCACTTAATTTATACATTGCATCTATATCATAAATCTGCAATTGTTAATTTATTGGATCGAAAAAAAATTCATGGCCGACCGTCGCATCGCCTCGCGCCGCCTGCGCCTACCTGAGGCTCCGCTGCCTCGCAGCGTACGAGCAACGGCCACCGCCGCATCGACACGCAGCGGCCGAGCGCAGGGGTGTGCCTTCACTGTGCCTCTCCGATGCCTTCTCCGCCTCGCCGCAACAGCCGCACGCCATCCGCCGCCAAGCGATAGCGACCACCGCCGCCTCACCACGCAGCGGTCGTGCGCTAGCCTGGCCGCGCCACCGCCGCGATGCGCCCGGCATCGCCGCGTCCTCCCTTAGCGTCGCGCCTCCTTTCCAGTCGCGGTCGTACTGATTTTTCCTCGCCCAAAACCGTGACCAGTCCTATCCTCTATCTCTATTGGGCTTGCAGCCCAAATATTGGGCCGAAAATTGAAAAAAAAAAATTGGGTCTGCAGCCCAACCTTTGGGCCAAAAAGGAAAAGAAAAAAAAAAGGAATTTTTTTGGGCTTTTTATTTGATATTTTCTAGGCTCTTTTAAATGTTTTCAATTGGATAATTAATTATTTTGGGCCTTATTAATCAAATTATTTTGATTCTTTATTTTAACAAGGGCCTAGTTAAATGATTCAATTTATGAGCCCTTAATTTATTTGGGCCAATCATTTTATGAAAATAAAATGTAATTTGTTGCATATAATTAAGCCCAATATTTTTAGAATTAATTTTTTATATTAGTTCTCAAAATATTAAATAAACTGTCTCTTGGAATATACTAATCCATTTCGTGTTGAGCTTTCTTTTGGACTCGGTACCTGTATGATTGCTCCACCAACTTGTGACGTGTCCAAGGCTAGCCGAATCCATCAACATATGTTTAAGGAACCCTTATCGTAGGGTTCCCCCCTGGTAAAAAGCTTAATTCTTTCTTTTATATTTCCAGCAATTAGCGTTGTTTGCGCTCTTTATTCTGCCGCCGTAATATATGCTTGTAAATTATTTGTTGTAGAAATTAGGATTTATATGAAAATCCTTGTGTGCCTATCTTTGTTGCTAATTTAATTCACTCAAATAATGCCCAAAATTTTCGTATACAAGTTTGCCTGAAGCAAATATGAGCATTGACTAAAATTTGAACTGGAATAGTTGCTCCTACTTGTATACTTATTTATGTGAATTAAATTTACCCTTTAGTCTGCATATATTGTCTGGGTAGACGGCACCCAGTACCTATCGGACCATAAATCATGTTTGGGTAGGCGGCACCCAATATTTGCTCCTTTGTGATAGAGCATGTAAATTAAATCCTCTTTTTCCCTTGTTAATGAAAATTCAAATCGTATGTCTTACCATGTCCATTTACAACATAGTGAAAAGAGTTTGGTATTACTAAGAGAACATTTACTGAGCTTACTCTCGATGGTAATAACTACGTAACATGGTCCATAGTTGTTGAGATTCATCTAGCCTCATCCTAATTAAAGCGGATCATTGTCCATGGTCCAAAATCCACTGATACCCAGAAGGCAAAATCGTTGATTTATCTCAGGTACCACCTAAATCAGGACTTGAAATATGAGTACCTTACTGAGATGGACTCTAGCATTTTATGGAAATCCCGGAAGGATTGTTTCTATCAACAAAATGATATAATCCCTTGGGCACAATACGATTTGGCTGAATCTCCATTTTTAAGATTTAAATCTATAACGAAATGCAATTCTACCTTGCATCGTATTGTATCTCAGTTAAAATTATACCAGCAGCAAATTACTGAGGCCGAGTTGATACAGAAAATCGTATCAACATTCTATGCTAGTAACTTTGTACTCCAACAGCAGTACACCTCTCACTCAGAGCTAATTTTCTGCACTTTTAGTGGCAGAAAAACACAACCAACTCCTGATGAGAAATCACAATACTAGATTGGTTGACCCACAAGCAGTGCTTGAAGCACATGTTGTAGCTCAAAGGAGCATGAGTGGGCGTAAGCGTGGAAGGGAAGAAATCCGCAAATCCAAGCACTTGATTGAGGCTTATCGAAAGATACATAAGGACAACAAGGGCATGACCCCTCAGGGTAAATCTCACCATGTCAATCTGTCTGAAGCAGATTTTGACATAGACAACGATGATCTTCTGAGCTTAGAGCTCAAAGATTTTGGAGACAACGAGTGATTTACATAATTGGACATTACTAGTATCTTGACTTGAGCTTTGAGATTCGTCTTGCTTCATTTGGGACAAATGCAATGAAATTTTGACCCCATCTTTGCCCAGAAGGCAGACGCACTGATTAAATTCTCCGATGCCATCTCAATAAGATATCAAATATTTATGGAAAATTCTCGAAGGATTATATTCATCGTCGTTTATAAAAACGCCTGAAGGATTATATTCATCGTCGTTTATAAAAATCCCTGAAGGATTATATTCATCGACAAAATTTGAATAAAATCGATAGATGAATATTATGGCCGATGCCAAATAATTGTTGAGGTGGTCGATATCGAGTATTCCCCAAGCGAATCTCAGCATACCAGTTTGCTTGAAGCAAACATGAACATTATCAATGATATGTCATTAATGACTATGAGTTGTCAAGATACATAGTGTCGCTATTTTGTGATTTTTATGCATGTTATGATTATATGCTTTGTCATAATTAATATTTACAAAAAATTATAACTCAATTACCGGACGTCTTTAACAACTCCAGCAGAGTTACTGAATCACATATTTATGTAGAATAGTCCCCGGTTAAAATTGATATTCCTGAAGGGAAACATATTACATGCTAATTAATCTAAAGCACGCCTGAAACGTGGAAGACCTCAGCAACAAAATCCAACCTCCTGAAGAGTTGTAGATCTGGTCTTAAAATCCAATTTAGATCCATACATATTATAGCATGAGCGGTTATTCCATCTAAAATAATAATGTGATATGTCGAATTTTGTCTAAGTTCATTGGCTATAACATGTCAAACCCTCTCGTAAATAAATTTATGGCATGTACAAATGGTGAACTTAGAGTACGGTTGAATCGTACTAAAGTTGGAATTAAATCTCCATTTTTAGAATGGTTTCATTGAGATTTTTGTTGACTGATTATCCTAGTATGAGGAACATTTTGATAGTTAATGGTCATAATTAATGCTTTCATACGGTGGACTTATGTATGCTCGTTATCCACCTGATTATGTATGCTCATTTTCCAAAATTATCAAATTAAATCCCTTTAAATGGATAATGCCAGTGAGCTCACATTGACTGCATTCAATGTTTGATATATGTCATTTGGAAATTAAAGTGAAGCATTAAGTCTCTTACGTCCACACCATAATGGTCTAGTTGAGTCACTAATTTGATGCATCAAACTAATTGCTAGACCGTAATTCCAACTTAGCTACATGTTAGGGGCATGAAATTTACATGTAGTTACTCGAATTCAAATCCGACCCACTGCATATCATTAGTACTCTCATCTACAACTATTGCGCAGAAAATGACACATCATTTCCCATCTATGAACATTCTATTGTGCAGTACACGTACCACCACAACACGTTTACAGCTCTGTTGACTGACTGGATTATTGATGAAGAGTCTATTCTCGACATTAGGGGGAGATTAGAATTTAAAAATTAATTGAATGCCGAGAAGTTTCCTTGAAGGAAACAGATCGAGATATTTTTCTTGAAGGAAAAAGACCAAGAAATTTCCCTGAAGGAAAAAGGTCCTCGATATTTAGATTCATGCACTAGTTAGACTAGACTTGAAGTTCAAAGCTAAGTAACTTGCAATGTATAGCAAGTAATCTGCCAGATGAGTTTACTGACCACAAAGGTGTAGAGGTCCAAATGAGAACGAATACATATGCCCCCACACGCCAGAAGCGTGAAGGACCTATAAAAGAAACATACACACCTCGAACGAAAGCTAGCAAAATTGGTCAGTCAAACTTGAAATCTCCAGAAGAGATACGTCCAGAAGACTTGAAATCTCCAGAAGAGATTCGTCCTGAAGACGAAGAATCCTAGTAACAAAGCACGTGCACAAAATGATCTAATAATAGGATTGTGGAACGACCAGATCAAATACATAAAGGAAATAATGTGAATCTGGTTAATTTGAGATCAATAAATAAATATCGGAGAAACAATATAAATTCTTTGTCGACAACATATTTGTGTCCACTATTGCTCTTTCTGAAATCTGGATCCAGTACCTAAATTGGGTGCCTGAAGCACTTTGATTTGGGTGTAATGAGGAATAAGCAAAATTATGGCAGAGCTAAACTCACTAAAAATAAGGTTTGGTTCTATTGTACGTACACTCGAAGAGTTATCCCTGTTGGATAATAAGTGTTTACATGAAAACCAAATAATGTGGTGAGCGAGATTAATAGCTTTAGGTTTTTCACAAAAACCCATGATTTTCACAAAGACTCATGATTGTTTGTGATCAAACGTATTCTCCTGGTATGAACGAACAAAGTTCCGCTAATCATTGACAGCAGTTAATTGACCTTGTAAACTGCACATTATATGTGATTATTACATGCTAATATTTATATCCCCTGATGGATTTAAGATTTCCCAGAAGAGGAATGATGGAAACTGCAGTATGTATAGTACAAAACTGCGAAGGTCATTACATGACCTAAAACAGTCAAATCAAATATGGTACGATCGACTTAGTGAATTCCTCCTGAAGAATGAATAAACAAACAATGAATTTTTCCCTTGTGTATATATCGCAAAGTGGTTCTTGCACCATCTCCGTCTATGTAGATGGTTTAAACATAATCGAAACATGCAAAGAGATTGAAGAAGCCAGTTCAATCTTGAAAGTTGAAGTCGAAATGAAAATCTTGGACAAAACCAAGTATAGTCTCGACCCGTTGACTCGAGAATTTCCCTGAAGGAAAAATGAATTCAAGTATTTCTCTGAAGGAAAATTAAATTTAAGTATTTCTCTGAAGGAAAATTAATTCGAGCATTTCCCTGAAGGAAAAATGAATATGATATCTCCCTGAAGGACGAATGAATTTTATACACCAGTCAACCTACTTGAAAATATTATTTGAGAGATCCTACATGGATAAATCTCATCCACTTAGTACGCCTATGGTAGTTCTATCCCTTGAAGTGGATAAGGACCTGTTTAGGCCCAAAGAAGATACAATGGATATCTTAGGATCGGAAGTTCCTTATCTAAGCGCTATTTAGTGCATACTTTATCTCACAAATTGCATCAGTCCGGACATTGCATTTGCGGTAAATTTGCTTGCGAGATATAGCGCTTCTCCTACAAGGAGACATCGGAATTGTGTCAAACACATTCTATGATATCTCAGACTGGTTATATATTTTTTTTGTGGTGATACTGTAATCTCATGGAGATCAATTAAACGATACATTCCCCACTATCATTGATGAAGACAACGCAATTTGTGTTGCACAAATGAACAACGGCTACGTTAAGAGGAACTTAACGAAATATATTTTTCCAAAATTCTTCTTCCCATACGAACTCCAGAAGAGTGACGAAATTACCATACAACATATGCGATCTAGTGACAGTCCAACAAATTTGTTCACTAAGTCCCTACCTGCCTCTACTTTTGAAAAGTATGTTTATGGTATTTGGATGTGAAGACTTAGAAAGTTGTTGTCTTCAAGAGGAGTAACAACATCGAAACAATCCTGATTGGATCTGAAAGATCAATAGTTGTACTCTTTCCCCAGTCGAATATTTTATTCTTGCAACCTAGTTTATGGAGTTTTTGACGTGACATGGACGTTACGTCATAATGTCCAATGGGGGTGTTGTAAATCTAAAAGATTTGATATGCCAAATCCAGAAGATTTGATGTGGACATTACTTATGGGCCAAGTAGCCTTATAGGCTTTAGGATTTTGATATATATCCCCGAACTCAATATTGTAATACACACGTGTACGCATACAAAAATATTAGTGAAAACTCCTGACTTGGTATGCCCCCAGACGTAGTCATTACCGGCGAACTGGGTAAACAAACTAGTGTCTCTATTTTGCGTTTATATTTTACAACATTTTGAAACATTAAAAACTGTTTTTTAGAAGTACCTTTTTCATATGCTATATCTGACTGACTTTGAAAATAAGTATTTTTAGAAGCAGTTTTAAGTGTTCCAAAACACCTTCTTATACGTATTACTACTTACAACTTTAGAATCGTTTTTTTTCCTTTTCTTAATACCCTTTTTTAGGACTCACAGTCAAATAAAAGTCAGAATGATATTTTCAGTGTTTCGCTCTAGGTGCAAAGCCTCTCCAGTATGTGAATGATAAATTTCTTAAATTTCTTTCATTCCAGACCATTAATTATATCAATGTTTCACATTTTGCCACATTACAAAATTAGAAAAGCAACAATTTTTTCCAATAAAATTTGACAGCTTCTGCTTTCATATTTCTCAAAACTAATTTCTCCATTTTTATTCTGCTCCGAACTATGAAATAATTCAATAAAATCAGAACCAGTAAAAAAATATCCCGAGGTTTGTTTCATCTATGGCTAAATCAAACTATTAATGTAAAAAAATTCTTTAATGAATTTTAAACACTTACAAGGCACAAAAAATTCAATTGTGTTATAGCAAAATCTAAGAATAAAACTCCAAAATCAATCACTACAATTATACATAAACAGTTGCAGTAAATACAACAATTCAAAAAAAAAAAAAATACTTCGGGCATCGAGAAAAAACTATTTGAGTCAGACATTCTCTACTACACTCTATCTTGGCTACTTACTGGTCATGGTGGTTATCGTCACACTTTCGACGGAAAATGCTCTGAACATTTTATTTTATTTTTTGCCCTAAAAGATTTACTATTCCAAAAAATCAATATTAGGAAATATGTTGGTCAAACATAATCTCTAGAACCATCTATATTTATATTAAACATTAGGTTTGGATAAGTAGAGTAATTAAATCAAGGGTGAGAGATGAAAAATTTAAGTTTCAAAACTTAATATGGTATGTGTATATAATTTTATACCAAAACTTTTGGTAAAATATATGGTAGTTTTAATATGATATTTTCGGTATACTGTATTAAATTGCTCTCAATGAATTCTCAATAAATTAAAAGATTTAAAGTGGCTCTCATATAAATGTTACTTGAATTTCAATTTTTTCCCCTGCCAACTTTTGTTGTTTGTTGATTTTTTTATCTCATACATTCGAACTATAGAATAGAGTACAAAATGAAATGAGTCCCGATCTAAAAAAAAAAAACAAAACAAAATGAAATGAGTGTGGATCCTCTTCCGTTAGAAAGATAAATTTCTTAAATTTCATTCATTTCACACATTGATTATAATCAACTTTTCACACCTTGCCACATTATCCTATTAAAATGGTACACAAATTGTTTACCAAAATACCAATTTTTTTAAATGCACTTATCCTTACCATACCAAAAATAAGAAAATCTTTGACATACCAAAATTTTCAGTGTCATTCCATTTCCGTCTTCTAGGATCGGTGTGTACAAAAATATAATAGTTGAGACACTCTCTTGTAAAATAGTTCACATGTAAAATATGTTTAAAATAGATAAATATTAAAAATTCCTTGGGTTGGGTCGCTCCAGCTCAAAATTCGTGGATTCTAAGCGGGTCAAAATAATTTTCATAAAAAAATCGCACAAGACTTATTTAAGGATTGCTCCCAGATTGTGTTACTATATGAGCAAATGTGTATTAATGTAGGATAAAATGTGTGTTACTAGTCTTTAAAAAATAATTTTTTGTACTTTAAAATAACAATAAGGACAAATATGTATTTTTAGAAGAAAAAATATGTGATTTTTAATTTATTCATCATCCCTTTAAATTTAGATTTATTTATTCATACATTAACACACATTTGCTCCAATAATAACATACATTTGCTCTAATATTAACACACCTGTGCTCCAATATTAACACAAATTTGCAGTAACACACATTTACTCTAATATTAACACACTTTGCTCCTATAGTAACACACATTTCTCTAACAATAATACACATTTGCTCCAATAGTAACACATATTGTAGTAACACACATTTACTCAAACATTAACACACATTTGCAGTAACACATATATACTCTAACATTAACACATATTTTCTCCACCAGTTACACACATTTGTTCCAACATTAACACATATTTACTCCAACGGTAAAACACATTTGCTTTTACAGTAATATATGACTGTCCTTATGGTAACACAACTTTGGAGGGTGCTTTTATGTATTTTTGCAAACATATCTTTATCCATTGAGTAATACATTTGTGTTATTATAGTAAAACACTTTTCACTACCTTACATGTGTTATTGTATGGAAAAATAATTATTTTTATAGAAATAAATGAATATTTGTGAAAACCAATATTTGAATAGATAGTAACACACATTTTGCTCTTATATTATATGGAAAAATATTTATTTCTGTATAAAAATATAAAAATTGGTGAAAAAATAACATTTAGTCTAATAGTAACATAGATTTTGCCCTTCAGTAATATACATTTGCTCATATATAATAACACAAACTGGGAGTGAAAATCCTGAAACTTGATTTGCGCGAGATTTTGGAAAAAAATTACCAAATCCAACCGTACCCGACCAAAATCCGTGAATATTTTATATATTGATTATTCTACGAATCCTATATGCATATAATATTACATTTAACAATTTGTGATAATAGTTATCTTGAAAATTGTTGTAAATAATTGCGTAAAATAAAAGACAAAATTTGTTCACCCAGTTCGTCGGGAACGACTACGTCTGGGGGCGAGCTAAGTCAAGAGTTTCCACTAATGATCTTGTGTATGAGTAATTACAATCATGAATACAATAGTCTATTTATAAAAATAAAACTCTAGTTTAAGATATAAAGCCCATTTGGTTATTGGTTCATTAGTAATGTCCACATCAAATCTTCTAGATTTGGAATAATAAATCTTCTAGATTTACAACACTCCCCCTTGGACATTACGACATAACATAAATTTCTTGTCATAAAAACTCCACGTGCTAGGTATCGGCCAAATAATAAGTTAGGGAGGAATGTTATTGATCTTTTAGATCTAAATCTTCTAGATTTATTTCGGGGTTACCGCTCCCCCTGAAGACAACAACACTTTAAGTCTTTGTATCCCAATACCACGAACGTACTTTTAAAAAATAGACGTAGGTAAGGATTTAGTAAACAAATCTGCTAGATTGTTACTAGATTGCACCTTTTGAATGGTAATCACGCCACTCTTCTGGAGTTCGTATGGGTAGAAAAACTTAGGTGAAATATGTTTCGTCAGGTTTCCCTTGACGTACTCATTACTCATTTGTGCGATGCAAGCAGCGTTATCTTCAAATATAACGGTGGGAGGTGTATCGCCTTTAGCGATACCACACGAGTCACCAATGTGTTTTACCAAGGACCTTAACCAAACACATTCTCGTGCGGCTTCAAATAAAGCTATTATCTCTGAGTGGTTTGAAGACGTGGTAACCATGGTTTGTTTAACCGATCTTCATGAGATCGCGGTACCACCACAGAGAAAAACGTAACCAGTCTGGGATATGGCGTTGTGGGGATCAGACAAATAACTAGCATCCGCATAACCCACTAAGGTTTTGTCTTGGTTCTTACGATAAAACAGTCCAAGGTCTTGAGACCCTTGGAGGTACCGTAGAACATGCTTAACACCATTCCAATATTTCCTTGTAGGAGAAGCGCTATGTCTCGCAAGCAAATTGACAGCAAATGCAATATCTGGCCGAGTGCAATTTGCGAGATAGAGCAATGCTCCAACATCACTAAGATAAGGAACTTCTGGCCCCAGAATTTCTTCTGAATCTTCTCTTGGCCTAAATGAGTCCTTATCCATCTCGAGAGATCGGACAACCATAGGGGTGCTAAGTGGATGAGACTTATCCATGTGAAATCTCTCCAATACCTTCTTTACGTAGGTCGATTGATGAATAAGGATTCCTTCTGGGAGGTGCTCGATCTGCAAGCCGAGGCAGTACTTGGTTTTACCCAAGGATTTCATTTCGAATTCAGCTTTCAAGATTGAAGTGGCTTCTTCAATCTCTTTGCATGTTCCGATTATGTTTAGGTCATCAACATAGATGGATATGATGCAAAAACCATCTTGTGATTTCTTCGTGAATACGCATGAGAAAGCTTTATCGAATGTGTATCCCTTCTTCTGAAGGAACTCACTAAGTCGGTTGTACCACATGAAGCCCGATTGCTTCAAGCCATACAACAACTTTTGCAGTTTTATGCTATACATATTGCGGTTTTCACCATTCCTCATCTGAGGAATGTCAAATCCATCGGGGATTTTCATATAAATATCGGCATCTAGTGATCCGTATAAGTACGCGGTTACTACGTCAATTAATCTCATTTGGAGATTCATTTTAACTGCCAAAGATATCAAGTAGCAGAACGTTATTGAGTCCATGATGGGAGAATAGGTTTGATCGAAATCAATCCCGGGTCTCTGCGAAAACCCTTGAGCTACAAGCCTCGCTTTATACCTCTCCACAGTATTGTTCTTATTTTATTTTCGTATAAATACCCATTTGTATCCTACGGGGATAGCGCGCGTGGGTGTACAAACGATAGAGCCAAATACTTGTCTTTTGTTAAGCGATGCGAGCTCTGCATCAATTGCCTCTTTCCATTTAACCCAATCGGAGCGCTTCCGGCACTCAGTGATTGTTTTGGGTTCTGGATCTAGATCATTTATAATGGAAAGAGCGATTGACGATGTAAATATGTCATCGACGACAGTAATATTTCTATTGTATGTTTCTCCCATATCTGTGAAGTTCATAGAGACTTCGACGTTTACGTCAACCAGACCTTCCTCATTTCCCATTGTATCTGGGTCTGGTCGTTCCACGGTCCTAGTGCATGGAATATTTTGTGCACGTGCTTCATCACTAGGACGCTTGTCTCCTAGAGACTTTGAGTTATCTAGACGGATCTCTTCTAGAGATTTTATATTCGACTGACCATATTTGCTAGCCTTTCGTTTAGGTGTATTACTATCTCTTAAGGGTCCCTTACGCTTTTGGTGTGTGGGGGCATGAGTACTCGTTTTGCTTGGGACCTCAACCCTTTGGGGAGCATTTACTGCATATATATGCGATTTAGTTACACCTCTATGGTCAGTGAACGCGTCTGGCAGATTATTTGCTAAATTTTGCAAGTTAATGATCTTCTGAACTTCTAGTTCAGATGATTAGTGTGTGGATCTAGATACTGAAGATTACTTACGTTCCACGTAAGCTCCCGACATTCATTCAATTTTGAATTCGGATCTCCCCCTAATGCCGGGAAGTAATCTTCATCGAACGTGCAATCAGCGAATCGGGCCGTTAGTTGATCCACGGACAAAGGCTCGAGGTATTTCACGATGGATGGAGAGTCAAACCCGATGTAAATACTGAGTTTTCTTTGTGGGTTCATAGAGGTCCGCTTTGGTATCGTTATTGGAACATATACCGCACATCAAAAAATACGCAGATGGGAAATGCTAGGTTCTTTCCCACGCACTAACTGTAGGGGGGAATGATCATTATATGCAGTTGGACAGATTTGTATTAAGTGCGATGCATGTAGGACTGCATGCCCCCAACATGAAGTGGGTAGTTTGGAGTTCATAAGCAATGGTCTCCCGATAAGTTTGATACGTTTTATTAGCGACTCAGCAAGACCATTTTGGGTGTGGACGTAGGGGACCGAATGCTCCACTTTAATTCCCAGGGCCATATAGCAATCTGTAAAGGCCTTTGAGCTGAACTCGGCAGCATTATCCATGCGAATCGACTTGATTGGATAATTCGGGAATTGAGCTCTAAGCTCTATAGTTTTCGCAATGAGCTTCGCAAAAGCTTGATTGCGGGTGGACAACAAACAGGCATATGTCCACCTAGTGGAGGCATCAATAAGGACCATGAAATAACGAAATGGTCCTGATGCTGGGTGAATCGGTCCGCAAATGTCTCCTTGAATTCGCTCAAGGAAAACCGGAGACTCTAGTCCAACCTTAGTGCGCGACGGGCGTACTATTAACTTACCCTTAGAACATGCATCACAAATATATTCATCAATAAGAGGGATTCTATTATTCAAAATATTATGACCAGTTGAATTAGATAGAATCCTACGTATCATTGTTTGTCCCGGATGACCTAACCATTGATGCCATAATTTAAAGGAATTCGGGTCATAGAATTTCATACGCATCGCTAGATGGGAACTAGACGGCCGGATGTAGGAATAGTACAATCTGGAGGACAAGGAAGGAAGTTTTTCTATAACTTGTTTACGGTTACCTCGAGTAATGGTCATCAAAAGGTATTCGTTATTGTCATCAGTTTCAGTTTCAATGTGATATCCGTTTATCCTAATGTCTCTAAAACTGAGTAGGGTACGCTTAGATTGTGGAAAAAATAAATCATTATCGATTATAAGTTCGGTACCCATGGGGAGGACAATGGAAGCTCTTCCGGAGCCCACTATCAACGTACTATCATTGGCTATTGTAGTTATACTCCCCTTACGTTCTATCAAGTTATGAAAATACTTCATATCTTTTAGGATCGTATGTGTGGTGGCGCTATCTACCAAATATAAATCACTATGGGCGTCCATCATGCAAGAGAAAATTGTCCAAACCTAATAGTTGATTTGTTTACAAGCCATAAATGAGAACAACAATATCCAAATAAATATAATGGACAACTATTTAAGGTAAACATATCAAAGCTAAAATAATAAATTCATTCATAAATAAAATATCCGAAAGGAAGGATCCAAAAACATAAAATTATTTTATTCAAAAATAAAGTACTAGAATTAATTAAATACATAAATCACTCGTCATCTCCAAAGTCCTTAAGCTCAATGCCCATGGGATCTACGTTGTCTTTGTCAGGGTCTGCTTCGGGCAGGCTGGCATGGTGAGATTCAACTCTAGGAGCCTTCCCCTTATCGTCCTTCTGCTGCTTTTGGTAAGCCTCAACGAAGTGTTTGGGAGTGCGACACGTGCGAGACCAATGGCCCTTGCATCCGCATCTGTAGCATGACTGTTCAACCTTATCTTGATTTTTAGATTTTTGGGTAGCAGGATTCGTGTTAGGTGCAGCCTTTCCACGATCCTGAGCTTGATTGTCATTCGAGATACCTGGACCACCGGACTTACTACGACCTCGACCTTTGCTACGGGTTCGTTTACTTCCTCTCCCCCTTCCACGCTTGCGGCCTCTTGTACTACCTTGAGCTATAGCATGTGCTTCAAGCACAACTTTTGAGTCAACCGGCCTCGCGTTATGATTCTGCATAAGGAGTTGGTTGTGCTTTTCCGCTACTAGAAGTGCAAAAATTAGCTCAGAGTGTACAGTGTAGTTCTTAGCCCTATACTGCTGCTGGAGTACAAGGTTGCTTGCGTGGAAAGTCGACAAAGTCTTCTGGATTAAGTCGTCCTCAGTTACAGTTTGCTTGCATAACTTTAACTGAGACACAATACGATGTAAGGCTGAGTTGTACTCCGTTACAGACTTAAAGTCTTGAAAACATAGGTTCAACCAATTGTATTGAGCTTGAGGGAGGAGTATATCATTTTGTTGTTGGAATTGGTCCTTCAAGGACTTCCACAACGTTCCGGGATCTCTTTCAGTGAGATACTCATTTTTCAGGTCCTGATTAAGATGATGTCTGAGGAAAATCAGAGCTTTCGCCTTCTGGGCATCAGTTGATTTTGAATCATCGACAATCGCACCGCTTAGGTTGGTTGAGGCTAGATGTATTTCAACATCTAGAGCCCATGTCAGGTAGTTACTACCATCAAGAGCTAGCTAAGTGAATTCTCTTTTGGTAATATCAGACATTATTCACTACAATAATTAAAATGACATGGGTAAGAGGAGTGGCCAAAATTACTAACAACGAGGAGACAAGGATTCATTATTCTAGAGCACACAGATACAAGTATTGGGTGCCGTCAACCCAAAACATTAATTTACGGTCCGTCAAATACCGGGCGTCGCCTACCCAGGCATAATATGCGGACTATAAAAAAATAATCTATGTGCGCAAATATAATGCACGTAGGATAATTAAATCACATATACATGCATAAACAATTTAGGAACGATAATCACATGAAAATAATTTCTAGGAAAATTTACGATTTAATAGACATGCATATTCATGAGGCTAAATATTTCATGTATATTAATGAAATTTAACGAAATATTTTCAGGATTTTAAAATAAATTAATACGGATTTTGTGATATCAAGAAATGGCATCACAATTGGATTAAGAAATCACAAAATCCGGGGGAAAAACCACCACGTGGGTCGCGCACGGCGCAAGAGGTGGCGCGTGGAGGGTAGTGGCCGCGAACAGGCGACGCGGCGCGACGGGCACGAGGCGGCCGCATGGCAGGCGCGATGGGTGCGAGCGGCGCGGGCTGCAGGCGCGACGGGTGCGCGACGCGGGTGGCGGCCGCGGGGCAGGTGCGACGGGCGTGACGGTGCGCGCGACACGGGCTTGCGGGCGCGACGGGCGCTGGCGGCAGGCGCGACGGCGGCAGGGGTGCGCGGCAGGCGGCAGGCGGGCGCGCGAGCGGGGTGAGGCGGCCGCGCGATCGGGCGGCTCGCTCGGCGGGGCGGCGCTCGCGATCGGGCGGCGGTCGTACGCCTTCGGGACGTCGGCCGTTGCTCGTCAATTCAAGTCATAATAATTTTAATTCGAATACAAATATGATTCAAATAAATTCATAACAAGGGTACACATCACAAATGTGTAATTTATATGAAATTTAATTTAGGGCGTACCGTGTAATCTCGGGCAGAGACTTGTGTTGATAACGTGTTGTAAATAATTGCGTAAAATAAAAAATAGAATTTATTCATCCAGTTCGTCGGGAACGACTACGTCTGGGGGCGAGCCAAGCCAGGAGTTTCCACTAATGATCTTGTGTATGAGTAATTACAATCATGAACACAATAGTCTATTTATAAGAATAAAACCCTAGTCTAAGATATAAAGTCCATTGGGTTATTGATCCATTAGTAATGTCCACATCAAATCTTCTAGATTTGGAATAATAAATCTTCTAGATTTACAACAAAAATATCTAAAGGTAAAGTATAGAGCAGTGGTCAATAAAACTTTGACAAGAGAATATATATTAAAATGTTATCAGAGGCATAATAGAGGAGAAAAATATTTTTTTGGTCCCATAACTTACCTTGTGTTCAATTTTCGTCCCAAAAAATTTAACTATTCAATTTTGGTCCCACAACTTATTTGATTGTCCAATTTTGGTCCCAATTTCACCAAAAAATTCAAAACGACGTCATTTTATATCACGAGTGACTCACGTGCCGGCCAAAATTAGGGGTTTCTGATGACTGTGCTAATGTGGCGCTGACTAGGTTTTTTTATTTTATTAAATAATCAATTAAATTAAATTTGAATATCATATTATGAGAATGCAGATGAGAATTATCTTCTGTACTTCTCAGTGGTGACCGCCACCATTGTAACGCCCCAGAATTCAGAAAGTTAATCTTTGAGGTCACAATGTCCTAAACCCGAGTTATCACTTAGTAAACCATAAAAATTGAGCCAGAAAATTTCTTATACAAGATAAAACAATAAACATAATTATACAGATGCAGCGGAAGAACTAAACATAATACTTATTTGAGAAAACATCAATTTGTTACTTAATAAAAACCATCATCCCATTACTTAAATAAGGAAACATCCCGATGAGTCCTGTGTATGACTCTCGAGGCATTAGTGATAAAAGATTAACAGTAGTATTAAAATAGCATATTGTCTCAATCTTGATAAAAGCAGTTTATTTAATTAATAAGCGGGAGTGAGAAGTAGTCATCTACGGCAGCTCCCGGACCTCAGCATCATAACCTGAAAATGTTTAGAGAGGGGCGTGAGATAAAATCTCAGCGGGTAACCTGTATGCTGTTATACAGATTGTCAGGAGATCCAAAATAATAATGTTTTTAAGATTTTTACCTTTCAGTTGGTTCATTATAATTCTTGGTCACGTGTATTCGCTTTCTTTAACATAGAACTTATAAACACAGATTTAGAAGAAAGCATTCATATGGGCCAAAGGCCCATCATTCATATGGCTCAAAGGCCCATCAATCTCATTTCTTATTCATATGGGGGGGGGGGGGCACTGGTGGCATTTCCACCGCATCCTTGTCCCTAAAAATATGGGGGCACTGATACTCTTTCAACCACATTCTTATCCCTATTGGGGGGCACCGGTAGCGACTCTACCGCATCCTTGTCCCTAAAAGTTTGGAGGTACTGGTACTCTTTCAACCACATCCTTATCCCTGTTTGGAGGGCACCGATAGCGACTCCTCCGCGTCCTTATCCCTTCCGTCCTTATCCCTCCATCAGCTTCCCTTACAACTTTAACATAGTTCACAAATCACATACCACATGCTCATATTGTAATAATTACATACTCGCATTCACATTCATAAGATTGTTATTGTCTTTTACTGATATTCATTACGTTTGTTTCAAAAAACTGACAACAGTCCATATAACATTAACTAGTTATACAGATAGTGTAACCCACCTGGAAACTTTTAGAGGTAAAGCTTAACTTCTTGATTGCTTAGAACACGGGCGACCTCTGAGCTTCCGAGCTAACCCCACTTTACCTAACACAACCCGCTCATTTAGTCATCATTCATTCTTTTAGTTTATTACTCAACTTCGCATCATACTTAGGGCTTTTAGGTTATAGGAGAATATTTATTTTATTAGAACAACCCTAGGATTTTCGTTCAAGTTCAACTAGGAAGTTGAAATTTGTTTATTCGAATAGTAAGATTACTCTAATTCAATACGGGTCCATAGATTGGGGTTTTGGGTCTTTCGGGTTCGTTCAACACTCAAAAGCAAGTAAAACACTCAAGAACCTTCTTGGGCAAGTAAAAACAAATCATTTATATACCTAAAACATGCATGTTTATAAAAGTATCAATTATTCCTTCTTTCTAGTGCTACTTATTTAACAAAAGACAAACATACATGTATTAACTGAAAACATCATTTATACTTGCTGGAAAATTATGAAATTTTAGTATGTTATATATATCTGATGATATGGAACAAATTTCATTAAGCGCACCAAGTTATTTGAGCAACGGAATTAGGGTACATTTGCATTTGAAAACAGAACAGCAAGACATTCGTCAAAACAGTGTACATTGAAGTCTAAAAATCATATCTCATAGTAGGTGCATTCAAAAATCAAGAAATTAGAATATGTTATAGAGAACTTAAAAAATAATATTTTTCATTTAGAAACCTAAGTCATTTGAGTTACGAAAAATTACCAGATAGTTGATGGAAAACGGGTTTATAACATAGTTTGCCATACAGTGCATGCTTTACTTAAAAATCCATAACTTATTGTAAAATTAATCAAAATAAACCAAGTATTTTACATAGCATTTCAGACTTATTGGAGAACATCTCCAAATTTTACTAAGACTTTTAAACACTTATAAAAGGGCTATATGAATTTTTGGAAACAATGAATCAACCTCAGTCCAATATTTACCACATAATATTCAAACAGGCATATCCCATTATCCTCAATATAAAACACTACGATATTTGGATATATTTTAAAAAATAACAAGGGGAACATCCCCAAATATTTATATAATTTTATCACTTCTGGAAATAGGTAAAAAGGTTAAATAGAGTCGCTGCTCCCAGTTTTGCACGGTTCCAAACATATATATATATATATATATATATATATTTACATTAATTTATTCTCCCCCAATATAGACCAGATGACCACAAAATTTTCACAGTTTATTTTATACATCAAATACTACATTCAGGTAATTTTTTATGATTTTTCAACATTAATAAAGGTCCAAAATAGGTTTGTCAAAAAGGGGACAGTAGCTAACCCGGGTAGAAACAGACTTTGTCAAACTTTCTCATAAATGATCATATAAGCTCAAAATCGTGGAAAATCTTAAACTCAAACATCATACATCATTCTTACAGTTTAACTAAGCTTGAGAAAAGTTCTTAACATGTTATTTCTAAGGGTTTCATGCCCAAAATAAAATATGATCAAAGTATTAAGAGAAATGGGTTTATAGGGCTTACCCTTGAAGAATTCTCTTTGTATTAAGGATTTGAGTGGCTTTCCCTAGCTTTAATGGTCTTCTTGAATTGTAGAAGAAGGGTAGAACAAGCTCTCCCTTGGTGGAGAAGGGCTTGGCCAAAAAGCCTTGAAAGAAGAGGTGGGTTCCCTCTCTTCAAAGACCCTCTAAGACTAGCTCTCTCTCCCCCCCCCCCCCCCTCTCTCTCTCTCTCTCTCTAAGATTCTCTTGTGTGTTTGCAAGATAAAGAATGAGGGTTGGATGTTGGTATTTATAGAAGGGGAGAGGGAGGAGTGAAGGGTTGGCATTGGGTGTATTAAATGCAAGGTAATTATGATTGAGTGTGTAGGGGGTGTTTAGGGCTAGATATAGTATATCATCATGAGATTACACTTGAGTATGGGACTAATGAGGGTAATTTTTATCAGATTTGGGGCTGTCATTTATGGTAGTCTCAATTCTAGACGGGATTTTTTGCTCCGACGGTGTATTTTTGATATTTTTCGATTTAGCTTTTGGCTTTGAAATTTAATTTTAACGTACCGTTAAATTCATATAATTTTTATGGTTCATATAAATATTCTTAATTATCATTTTGAATTCTTTAAATTTTTATTATAAAAAGTCGACCCGTTTTACGGATAAAACTCGAAAAGTGCTACTAGGGTTTTTCGGCTGGAATGCTCATTTGTCACCTGAAAAATTAGAACTTGCATGCACATATATTTAAACCAAACATTTCATTTAAACACATTAAAATAAAATCATGAGAACCCTAATTTGGTTTCGGATCGTTACAACCACCGCCTAATTCGCCGGTAACCTATTGCCGGAAATCACAAAAAATAACTCCGTCTTTCTTCAAAAATGGCGATCCCGTCGCCGGTGAACGATGGGCTTCAAGCTTCACACTATTTTGAAGCTCTTAATGAGGAGAGCAAAACCCCTCAAGATATTTCTGTTAGTGTTAGTGTCCTAGAGAGAATCCATTGAAAGGACATGATACTAAGATAATATTCAGATTTTGTTTAATATTATTTTTGGTTTAATATTAAATGTATGACATTACACTTATCTGAATATGATGTTTGATTGTTTGCATGTATATATTCTTATTTGTGTTCCCATGAATCACTACTGTCATTGAGTGAGTGAGAACTCAGATGACTTAAGTATGATTCTCAAATATCCCCGATCAAGGATCATCAAGAATGAGATATTGATGATGCAATTGAGATTGGTGTGTGATCTGCATCATACTCTTAGAGAGTGTAGTAAGATCTCACTTACTACGAGATACCGGGTATCTCATGATGGATGCACAAATACCTTAGAGGGTATTGATATACCCATCCGAGAAACCGTTTGATGTAATTCCACATAATGTGTCTACGGGTGTCTCGGTTAGTGGGAGCAATGTGATACTCCTTTGACTTGAGGTCAATACGCACGACATGTGTGGAGTGATGAACTTTGACCAAGACCGACGCTTGCACCCTTCCACGGGTAGATATGGCATGGATTGGGTTCATCACTAAATGCATGTGCGTGGTAGTTGAGCCAAAAATAGGATTCATTCCTCAATGTGGATTTAGAGAGAATACTCGTCTTCTCATCATAATTGGATCTAAATCATCGGCCGATGCACATCAACTTAGACTTTGTGGCTAAGTGTGATATACTTGATCAATTAGTGATTTGAGATAATATGATTAAGTTATTTGAATAGACACTTCATCATGTTCAAGACTTAATTGGGTATTCACGAATGAAAGGAAGATATCACAATAGCCTACATTATTACATGTAGTTGCAGATTTCCTCGCAACGTACCTCGTATATTGAGAAAGTCTGATTTACTATCTAGAGTTCAATTAAGACCGTTAGTTTGACTAATCGCTTGATATACGAGTGCATATGGGTCACACAACAAGTAATGACAATCTACCAATTATAGTTGGTTGATTAAATATTGTATTGGATATAATATTTAATTTATGGAGAATATAATAATAATTATATTTGGAATTAATTATTATTATTATTTAATTAAATTATATTTAATTCAATATGAAATCTCAATAATAATATTTGGAATATTATTATACAAGAATAATAGATATGATAAATATATTATTCGTAGGAACATATCTAGGGAAATATAATCCGTAGAGATTATATTACAGGCTAGGCCCGATATCTTGCTTAGGAATTAAGCCAAGTTAATCCCTATAAATATGTGTCCTATGGGAATTCCGAAAACACACAAGAAATATAATTTCTCCATAAAATCTCCAGTCGGAATTTTCCTAGCAAATCCGTCTCGAGATTCAATGCTGGCATATCGGTGCGGGTTGGTAGAAAGTCGTTACGTGGATACCATAGTTAAGGATTCCACGTACAAATCTTTGTAAGGATTTATATATCGTTATTTATCCTTTATGTTTTATGTTATACAACCATGTTTCAGATTCGTTGTTGGTGAATCGTATTTTTCCGCTGAGCCGAACATGGTGTTCATTCCTCTAAAACCCAACAGTGGTATCAGAGCGTCAGACTCGGTTGTATACATAATTTGTGTATTTTTTGTTAGTAAAATATGTACATAATTTTTAATTTTATTTTTCCCTGTGAAAATTGTCATTGACTTGATCATCGGAACTAGGGATGTTAAACGGGCTAGCCCTAACCCTATAGGGACAGCCCTACAGGGCTACGGATCAAACGGTTTTGGGTCTTACCGGTTCATTTTAATCGATCCACTAACACTCGAAATCTAACTATAACCCTAGCGGTCTGCGGGCTAAACGGGCTACTAACGGGCTCCGAAAAAAAAAAGAATTAATTTTAATATAAAATATAGATTTGTGATTGTAATTCTCTACCATTTAAACTAAAAAATTCAAATGTTGTTAAAAAAATTGTTCATAAAGTTCATAATTGATACATTTAATAAAAAAAGAAGTTAAAATAACTAAATAATATGAAAAACGAGTTATTCAGAACCTATAAAAGGGACTACATAACACACACAAAATTGTAAAGTAATCACCACAATTAAAGAGATGTTTACATAATTCAAGCAAATAAAGTTCTCATAATCTGGCAAAATTAAAGATGAACCTTTACTAAAAAAACTATTAGAATGTAAATAAATGAAGTAATAGTAACAATAGGTAAATAAAAGTAGAAAAAATATAAAAAAAAAAATCAGGCTAACGGGCCAGCCCGGTAAACCGGCGGGCTAGCCCGTTTAGCCCGCGGGCTAACCGGTCTGGGCCAAAAAAGCTCGGGTTTTAATCGGTCTATTAGACCCCTCGAACATAGCCCTGTGCGGTTCAGGGTTAAACGGGCTAGCCTGCCAGCTCGCGGCCCGTTTAACATCCCTAATCGGAACTATTGATTTTAGAAATCAAAACCTTATAAGGAAAGTAAAGCAAAACCATATAAATACTGTTATAAATCTAGAAGATTTAATATTCCAAATTTAGGAGATTTGGTGTGGACATTACTTAAGGACCAAGAAATATATTGGGTCTTATCCATTAGACTAGGGTTTTTCTATTATATATATCCCATTGTATTCATGAATTATGTACTCTCATACACAAGAATATTAGTGGAACTCCTAGCTTGGATCGTCCCCAGACGTAGTCATTCCCGACGAATCGTCCCCAGACGTAGTCATTCCCGACGAACTGGGTTAACAAACCGTGTCTCTTTATTTACGCACTTATTTACAACATGTTATCAGCACGAATGTTCTACCAATTAGATTTTTAAATTTCTGATCGGACGAGTACTCTACTCCAAAAACTTCTCAATTCCCTTCGGCCAAATTCGGTACAGTATAGAAGTTCTTAACTTTTGAAATTTAAATACCTATGTTATTTATTACTAATGTTAATGTCATGTGAGTGTGATTCATGATAAATCTTGTTTTGATTCATCATATGTTGAGGATTTTTTTTACCTTCCGCATTAGTTATGGGTTGCGCGAAGCATGTTTATTAGAGAAGTTTATTTAGTTGGTTATATGCAAATTATTTACGGCCCCTGTATACACATATACATATATGCTTATTGTCGGAAATTTGATTCCGGAAATTGAGCATGGATTTATCATATGTCGATGGACTCTAGTCGAGCCAACGCCTCCTTCCTCTAATCGGATCGAAAGGAGTGACGATACCTGGAAGGTCGTCTCCTTCATCTTGCACCAATTCCACCGTCGTCGGTTTTGACAACCGGCGTGTACGACGGAACCTTCATAGCCGCATCCATGGTGATTCCACGACTTCCGATAAGAAAAAAAAAATTGGGCTTGTAAATTAATCTGGGCCGAAAACTATTTTTTTTCTCTTTGGGTCTTTTAAATAATTTAGCAGGCCTTTTAATTAATTAACCTGGGTCTTTTCTTTTAATCTATCTTGGGCTAGATTTTTTAAAACAAATTGAAAAGGATTTTGGTCCTTTATTTAATTCAACCTGGCCGAATTTTATAAAGAAAACAATAATTAAGCTCAATATTTTTAGAATTAATTTCTATTAGTTCTCAAGATATTAAATAAACCGTCTCTTGAAATTTACTAACCAATCTCGTGTTGAGCTTTCTTTTGGACTCGATGCCTAAATCGTTGCTCCACCCACTTGAGACGTGTCCAAATCTCTGCCCGAAATTATACGGTACGTCCTAAATTAAATTTCATATGAATTCCATGTTTTGATGTGTACCTTTGCTATGAATTTATCATATTTGTGTGCGAATTAAAATCATTGTGACTTGAATTGACGAGCAACGGCTGACGTCCCGAAGGCATTCGACCGCCGCCCGTCCCGCCGCCTTGCGCCGTAACGCGCCCCGCGCCACTGCCTTCGCGCGCGTGGAGCCGTGCGCCCCGCACCGCTGCTGTCCGCGCCCGCACCCGATGTCGCGCCGCCACTGCCGCCCGTCGCGTGCAGCCGCCGCCGCTGTCATCCGCCGTGCGCCGCCGCCGTCCTCTATGCGCGTCACACGCGGTGTTTTTCCCGGATTTTTGTGATTTACATTTTTAGTTCTTGGTATCACAAATCCGTGTTAATTTATTTTTAATCCTAAAAATATTTCATTAAATTGCGTTAATATACATGAAATAATTATTCTTATGATTATTTCCTCTGTCTATTAAATCGTATATTTTCTGCAAATTATTTTTATGCGATTATCTCCCTTATTTGTTTTGCATGCTTACGTGATTTTATCTTACATGCATTAATTTTGCGCACATAGTCTATTTTATTTATAGTCCTCATATTATGCCCGGGTAGGTGGCGCCCGGTATTTGACGGACCGTAAATTTATGCCTTGGGTAGACGGCGCCCAGTACGTGCATCTATGTGCCTTAGAATAATCAAATAAATCCTTATTCCTCCGTTGTTAATTAATTTGGTCACAACTCTTACCATGTCACTTTAAAAATTATAGTTCAATATTACCATGATAGAATTTGATGAGCTTGCTCTCGATGGTAATAACTACCTGACATGGGCGCTAGATGTTGAGATCCATCTAGCCTTAGATGAGTTGAGCAAAACAATTCTCGAAGGTTCGAAATCCACTAACGTCCTGAAGGCGAAAGCGTTGATTTTTCTCATGAACCACCTGAGTGAGGAATTCATTATTCATATCCTCACTCAGGGACCCCGGAATATTATGGAGCTCCCTGTAGGACCATATACTCCTCCCTCCGGTACAATACGACCGGTGTATGCACCGTATTGTAACCCAGTTGATGCAGAACAATCTGCCAACATTCCACACTAGCAACCTTATACTCCAGCAGCAGTATAGGGACAATTATATTATTGGTTGCAAACGTGGAAGAGGGAGAGAGAGAGTAAGATGATCTGGGTTAAAGGCTGAGGTCGTCGTACATCTGGTGGTCACTGAACCTCGAATTCCGCTCTTCAAAATCTGGCAAGGTTAAGCAGTCCTGCTACAGATGCGGATGCGGAGGTCATTGGTCTCACACGTGTCGCACTCCCAAGCACTTGGTCGAGGCTTATCAAAAGCAGCAGAAGGACGACAAGGGGAAGGCCCCTAGAGTCGAAACTCACCATGCCAGACTGCTTGAAGCAGACTTTGACCAAGACAACGTTGATCCTCTGGGCATCAAGCTCAAGGACCTTGGAGATGATGAGTGATTTGTGTATTTGATTATTTTTAGTACTTTATTTTGGGATCCTTTCTTTCAGATATTTTATTTATGGATGAATTTATTAGCTTTGATGTGTTTACCTTAAATAGTTGTCCATGCGTTTATTCGGATATTGCTGTTTTTATTTATGGCTAGTAAACATATCAGCTATTAGGTTTGGGTTAATTTCCTCTGACATGATGGATTGATGTTGTGATTTATGATTGGTAGATAGCGCCACCACTCATACAATCTTATAGAAAAACTTTCTTCCTTCTCCCCCGGATTGTACTATTTCTACATCCGGCCGTCAAATCTCCATCTAGCCATGAGTATGAAATTACATGACCCGAACTTCTTTAAATTAGGCATCAGCGGTTAAGTCATCCAAGACAATATATGATACGTAGGACTCTACCCAATTTGAATAGTAGAATCCTTCCTGTTAATGAATTTATTTGTGATGCATGTTCTAAGGGTAAGTTAAAAGTGCGTCAGTCGCGCACTAAGGTTGGACTAGTGTCTCCGATTTTCCTTGAAGTGAATTCAAGGGGACATTTGCGGACCGATTCACCCAGCATCAGGACCATTTTGTTATTTCATGGTCCTTATTGATTCCTCCACTAGGTGGACATTTGCATGTTTGTTGTCCACCCGCAATCAAGCTTTTGCGAAGCTCATTGCAAAGACTATCGAGCTTGGAGCTCAATTCCCGAATTATCCAATTAAATCGATTTGCATGGATAATGCAGTTGAGTTTAGCTCGAAGGCCATTACAGATTATTGTATGGCCCTGAGAATTTAAGTGGAGCATTCAGTCCCCTACGTCCATACCCAAAATGGTCTTGCTGAGGCACTAATAAAACGTATCAAATTTATCGCGAGACCATTGCTTATGAACTCTAAACTACCCACCTCATGCTGGGGGCATGCAGTCCTTCATGAGAACTTGATTAGTTGCTCCCCACTTGTGTAACTGCTTATGTGAATTGATGTTTACATTTTTAGTTATATAGCCCGCATTAAATTGTTTGGGTAGGCGGCACCCAATATTTGTCGGACCGTATTAAATATTTGGGTAGACGGCGCCCTATATATGTTTGTCCGCAAATGTCATGTTTGGGTAGGCGACGCCCAATAATTGCTCAAATATGACGTAGTTGTCATGTTGGATCTCGATTAAGCGATTAATACCCCGCCTTTAAAATGTTCCTCACTAAAATATAGTTTTTCATTAAATTGAATGATGTCTTCCATTAAAATTAAAAGTAAACCAGAGATTTCGTTCCAATGAGTATTTAAGGTCCTAGTCTTTGTTGGAGTTATACGTGAAAGTATGTTTTTACTTTATATAACTCGTGTATCAAACACTTGTTTATGAGAATAATTCTTTTATCGCATTTGCTTTAGTTATGATTGAATGTTGAATATCTATTGCAACCCGTTCAATATATGGTACTAGTTGCATTGTAGTTATATGGTGATACCCGATCACGGAAGACAACATTAACAGTCTCCTTGTAACTAAACGTACATTTTCACGACCTAGGTGGAATTGAACAATCCGTCGTGAAAGTTCGATGTGTAAGTCTCAGATTGGTCTGTCTTGACTAAGAGATTGCACTAGCACATTTAGTATGTGTTGAAGAGGACCTACGCCGAGGATAAATTCTTCTGTTCTGAAATGTGAAGAATTAGACCTCAGTGGTTATTGATTTCTTAATCTCCGTCACTTAAATAGAACCGTGTGTGCTTAATGGTTACTGCTTTGATTCATGTTGGGTGAGAATCATTGTGACTTCGAACCTTGTGCTTTGGGCAGTAATATTAATCATACGACGGTTGCTAAGATTTAATACGGAGAAATGCGTGCGAGTACAGCTCGTGTGATTAGTCCCCTTGGTGGGCTCAGAAGTTTTATCGTACCAAATCTTGCAAGTGGAGAATCAGTTTCTTCGGTACGGATAATAATGTTGAGCTGTCTTTACTCCAAGGTGAAATATATTAATTAATTTAGAGCTATTCAGAAGCTTATTTAATTAATGGACTTGATAATCTTAAACGCGGGAAATAATAATCGGGAGCCCATATTATCGTAATATGGATTAAGATGGATAATGCAATATTAATTTATTAGTGGTAATAATTAATATTAATTGATTGAATTATATTGGGGCTCAATATTGAAATTCAGAAGTCCATTAGGAGGTCCAATCTTAATTCTCCTTAAAGGCCCCTCAAGTAGCCCATTAAGTAGCCCAATAATGATAAGGTGATTAAAATAAAAAGAAAATATATTGCTGATTTTTCTAAGTGTAATTTTCGAAAATTGTAAGTAGGAGAGAAAAGATTTTGTTGATTTTCTTGGAAAGATATTATGGAAGACATGTATTCTTGGAATACAAGAATATCTCATATATATTCAAGGAGATCCAAATCTTGGGAATTCTCCTATTATTTTTTAAAACTTCAAGTATATTTAGGAGAGTGAGATTTTTGTGGAATATTTTATTATGGAGAAAAGAATATATGAGATATATTCAAGATTTCTTAGAGTCCAAGAAAAGATTTTCTCCAAGGCCCAATATTCTTATAATTTTCGGCCATTACTCTCTATAAATAGGGGATGATTATTTCATTCCCAAGCACATAATTCCATGTGTTGGAGAAATCAAGAGCATATATATTTTTCTTTTTCCTTAGTTATTTAAATTATTCGAAAGCATCTCCCACCGGTGATCGAATAAGGTGAAAGGGAAATACTTGAGAAGATTTTTGGGTTGATAAAGCGCGCACGTATTTGTCCCGTTTTATTCAAAGGCCAAGTTCTACAAGAGGTACGTAAGTCACATATTTTCTTGTTTATTCCGCCATAGATTATATGTGAATTAATTCAACATGCATGATGTAAAATTTGTTGTTGGAATTATTATTTGAATTAATTAGGATTAATTCATGCTAGTAATAATTGTATTTAAATTCGTATTTAAATTTCATCCCGAATAGATTCCGGGCACCCCTATTTTCCCAACAACTGGTATCAGAGCCACGTTTTGGGCTCTGATCCTTAAATTGGAATTTAAATTGTTTAAACATTAAATTGAAATTGGATAGTAGAATTGCTAGATCTTTTTTGCAGGTATCAAATTGTCATGGTTTTAATGTTATTATTTTTCATGCGTGTGAATTAATTATTTTTAATTCGATTCGTTCGAATTTGTTTTTCTCGTGAGAAAATCCACGAGTAGATTAGTTATTTTTATTTTGATTCGATCATTGTAATAGACTAGTCTAGATCTAGTATTTATTTTTTTAAAAAATAAATTGTAACCGGATCATGACGAAGAACGAAGAATTAAAGACGGTGTACCCGGACGACGCATGCATGCGCGGCGCATGCATGGACGTAAAATCATGCATGGGGTGGAAAATGAGAACGAACAGCGAAACTCGGTGCACGGGGTGCGCGAGGCGCACGACCGCGCACGATGGGTGCCCGACGGCTAATGGACGCGCGCGCCTAGCGCCGGCGCCCATGCGGCCGCTGTTCGGCGTCGCACCGAGTGGTGCGCGGGCCCACTCCGTGGGCCGACGCGCACCGTATCTTGGGCCGTGGAATTTTTTTATAAAATTAATTCCAGTTCTGCATTTTTTTTGTGATCTTAAAAGTCGTCCCGAACCCCAAACGATGCTGTTTTGATGAGGTGTTGTTGTTCGAGTGGGAGCGTGTCGAGACGAACGACGGATAGCAACAAGGACGACATTCGTATCAAGACATGGAGAAATTAAACCGTGGCAATTGGATTTGAGTGCTCCAATGTGTTTAATTTTGTTTTGATGGATGTTTTATTTCATGCACTTATTATTATTTGTTAATATGTGTTTGCATGAATGTTATTGTCCAATAAAAACCTTACTTTCGAAAATTACTAAGTATGTTTATTTAATCGCAATTTTATTCCGGATATTAAAATTAGATTAATTTGGCCTCCATAATTTATTTATTTGTGAAGTTCTTTTGGAATACATTTCCCCCTCGGATCGGCCAAAAGAACGGATTTCACATGAATAAATTCCGAAAGGATGATTGTGGATTATTACTAGTGGCGGTATTGACCCTCACCACGAGTGGCTTGCTCAAAGCGAAATAATAATCCTGTATTTAATTATGGTTATTACTTAGGCATGGGAAATTGATATTAACTTACTCCCCTCGGAGTCACTGTCAATTTCTATGTGGTCAAAGTGGGAGCCAACTATTAATTTTGAATTAAGGATTTGTAACTTTTAAGTTTGTGATCCGCTTGAATGTATTTAAATGTATAGACCACCCCTCGTGGCGCATTTAAATTGTTTTGAGATGTTGGCTGATGCATGATTATATTGTTTTAAGGTTTCAATATAATTGATGTGATCGAATTATGTGATAATTTCGTATTTTTCTAGATATTGATATGAATGTATGTTTTATTCTCAGTTCATCATGTCACAACCTTTTAATCCACTGTTTAGTATACTTAAAGATAACAAACTTGTTGGTGAGAACTATATTGATTGGAAACGCAATCTTGATATTGTCCTAACCGCTCAACACCACAAATGGGTACTTATTACTCCTAAGCCCCAAGAGCCTGCCGAAGATGCGACCAAGGCGGTCAAGAAAGAGCAGAAGAGTTGGTTTGACTCCGATGAGATGGCTAGGTGTACTATTCTGGCTTCAATGTCAGATGTGTTGCAACACCATCACCAATACATGTAGACCGCCTCTGAGATAATGCTCAATCTTGAAGCGATGTTTAAACATTAGAACCGTACAGCTAGGCAAATCACCATGCGAAAGATGCTTTCGTTGAAGATGGTGGAAGGTACGCCCGTAAGGGATCACGTTATCGAGATGATGGGTTATCTCAACAAGTTGGAAGTACTTGGTGCCGAATTTAACCTCCCTACTAAAGTCGATTTCGTTCTCCATTCTCTGCTGAAGAGCTTTGAGCAGTTTCAGTTGAACTATCAAATGAATGACCGGGCAAATAGTTTGCCCGAGCTCTTGCAAGCTTTGGTATCGGCGGAGACGTTAATGGATCATCAAACTGTTGCTATGGTGGCAAACAGTTCGTCTGCCTCTTCGGGTCCCAAGGGAGGGAAGAAGAGAAAGAGGACGAAAGACCAGACCCAAGCAAATCCAACCATTGTGAAACCCAAGGTAAAGGGAGAAGGAGGTGGAAAGAAAGCTGCTAAGGGTAAGTGCTTCAATTGTGATGAAAAGGGACATTGGAGGGCGACCTGTTCTAAGCCTAAGAAGGCGGTAAAGAAAGGTAAGTCTCATGCTTTAGTCGTTGAAACATATGTTGCGGCGTATGCTGCCCACGTTTGGGTAGTGGATACAGGGGCAACTGATCATATTTGTTTCACTCTTCAGGGGTTCCAGCTAACCCGGCGACTTAGCAAGAATGAGATCACCATCACTTTGGGCGATGCTTCGAGAGTGGCAGCCGAAGCAGTGGGAGTCGTGCACCTATCTTTTGAAGATAAAGTTTTAATTTTAAGAGATGTTTTATACGTTCCGAACTTTAGGAAGAATTTAATTTCAGTTTCTAAGTTGTTTTTTGATGGATATTCAGTTACTTTTAATAAAGTTGTTACTGTTTCTTTTAAGAATGATACTATCTGTCATGGAACGTTGGTAAATAATCTCTATACGATTAAGTGTGCACACCACTCAAATAATGAATCTAATAACACGTCGATCATTTCGAGAAATAAAAGAAAGCGTTCTTCGGAGATGAACGAAACACTTCTATGGCATCTCAGACTAGGTCATATTAATCTAAAGCGGATAGAGAGATTGGTGAAAGACGGATCCTTGGAATCATTCCAAGTCGAACCGTTTCCAACTTGTGAATCCTGTTTAGAGGGTAAGATGACCAAGAGGGCATTTGGAGCCAAGGGGAATAGAGCCACGGAAGTGTTAGAACTCGTTCATACCGATGTCTGTGGTCCAATGACGATCAAAGCGAGAATGGGGTATGAGTATTTTGTCACCTTCATTGACGATTACTCGAGATATGGGTACATTTACCTTATGAGGCATAAGTCTGAAACTTTTGATAAGTTCAAGGAGTTTAAGGCCGAAGCCGAGAAACATAGGAAAAAGAGTATCAAGTTTCTACGATCAGATCGTGGAGGCGAATACCTCAGCGATGAATTCTTGAACTACTTATCGAACGAAGGGATCGTATCCCAGTTAACCGCACCGGGAACCCCTCAACAGAACGGTGTGGCGGAACGAAGAAACCGGACTCTTTTAGAGATGGTCAGATCCATGATGAGTTATTCAAATTTACCCAAGTCGTTTTGGGGTAATGCCTTGGAAACGGCGGCTTACATTCTAAACTTGGTGCCATCCAAATCGGTTCCTAAAACCCCAATGGAATTGTGGACCGGGCGCAAGCCCAGTCTAAGACATTTGCGGATTTGGGGTTGTTCGGCATACGTCCTAGACAAGGAAGCCGGTAAGTTGGATCCACGTTTGGAATTAAGGTTGTTTATAGGATACCCTGCGGGAATGAAAGGGTGTATGTTCTATAGTCCCAAGGATCAAAAGACCGTGATCAGTACACACTTTAAATTCTTGGAGGAAGACTATATGAACAATCGGAAACCTAAAAGTGAAATTACCTTAGAAGAATTGAGAGGTCAAACCTCGATACCAAGTATACAAGATGATGTACCACACGTCACATCTTCACAACCAGAACCCCGTCGTAGTGGGAGGATTGCTAGGCAACCCGAGAGATTCATGGGGATAGAAGAATCTTCGAATTTGGTTCCCGGTGATGAATCAGACCCATGGACGTACGACGAAGCAATCCAAGATAAAGACGCGGAGTCGTGGCAAACGGCAATGGAAACTGAGATGGGTTCGATGGATCATAATCAAGTGTGGGAGTTGGTCGAACCACCCAATGGGGTAGAACCCATTGGATGCAAGTGGGTGTACAAGAGGAAAAGAGGACCGGACGGAAGGGTTGAGACCTTCAAAGCAAGGCTTGTGGCCAAAGAGTATACTCAGAAAGAAGGGATCGATTATGAGGAAACCTTTTCACCTGTAGCTATGCTTAAGTCCATCCGTATTCTCTTGTCGATCGCTGCACACCTAGATTACAAGATCTGGCAAATGGATGTCAAGACAGCTTTCCTTAACAGAAGTCTTGACGGGATAGATATCTATATGCAACAGCCCAAAGGTTTCATTGAAAAAGGCCAAGAGAATCTCGTATGCAAGCTTAAGAGATCCATTTATGGACTTAAGCAAGCATCGCATACTTGGAACCAATGTTTTGATCAAGTGATTAAGTCTTATGGGTTTGATCAAAGCAAGTTCGAAAGTTGTGTGTATAAGAAGCGTGACGGAACTGCAGTGGTATTCTTAGTATTATACGTAGACGATATTCTGCTCATTGGAAACAATGTAAAGGTATTGTCAGACGTAAAGGTATGACTGTCAAAACAATTTGATATGAAGGACTTAGGGGAAGCCGGTCACATCCTTGGGATCAAGATCACTCGCGATCGCAAGAAGAGGATGTTGGGCTTATCGCAAGCTTCATACATTGACACTGTTTTGAAGCGTTTCAGCATGCAAGATTCCAAGAAAGGTTTTGTACCTTTTAGGCACGAAATCCATCTATCGAAAGAAATGAGCCCTAAGACGCAAGCGGAGATAGATGACATGAAAGGTGTTCCATACGCTTCGGCCGTAGGAAGCCTTATGTATGCAATGCTGTGTACGAGACCAGATATCTGCTTTGTCGTGGGCATGATGGCAAGATATCAAAGTAATCCCGGGAAAGACCATTGGACTGACGTAAAGTGCATCTTGAGGTATCTGAAAATAACTCGTGAATGGATGCTGATTTACCAGTCAAATAGTCTAGTTCCCGTGGGATACACGGACTCGGATTTCCAATCAGACATAGACTCAAGAAAGTCAACCTCGGGTAATGTGTTTTGCGTGGGAGGAGGAGTCATTTCATGGAGAAGCGTTAAGTGACTTGGTCGGAGTTTTCGAGAAATATTTTCCTACTCCCCCGCAAGAGTACGGGATCGTCGTAGTAGTGAAAGTAGACTTGGACCAAGTAGTTATCGAACCCAAAGGATTTAGGAATGCAGTGGAGCCCCAAAGTTGTGTGTCGGCATGGTACTATAGTGACGAGCAAGTTGACATTAAAAAATTAAACTAATGCAAAAATTAAATCTAGAAAGCAATTAAACAATTAAACTA
This sequence comes from Ballota nigra, assembly GCA_947034835.1. Lineage (NCBI taxonomy): Eukaryota > Viridiplantae > Streptophyta > Magnoliopsida > Lamiales > Lamiaceae > Ballota > Ballota nigra. The sequence goes on from OX344722.1 coordinate 47,029,510, forward strand.
ACTTCCAATCAAGAAAGTGCAAGAGAGAGAAATGTTTCGAGTGTCTTCACAATGTAATCCACTAGTGTGTGACAAATTTACAACCTATCATTGCCTTTTTCTAGATGTTTGCTAAGAGCGATCACGAAAGTGTGTAGACCAATCCCTTTTGAGGCCTAGGTGAACAACGTGGACTAACTAGCAATTCCTAATTATGCCCCGTAAGCTCCTAAGATCGTGAATATCTAAAAACACGCGATGCATCTCTAGAATTCCCCCTTCACTAAGTACCCGAATATTCAAATTAAGATACCTAATGTCTAATGATTGGGAATCTAGCAACCGACCCCCTCTCGGGTAAACCGATTACTATTTAACTCAAATTAATTAGTCAAAACTTTCACCTAAATACCAATCATGCATACCCAACTCTCGTTGCATTACACAAAATTAAATACATAAGCTAATCAAATCAACTAATTAATTGAAACATACAAAGCCCATCAATAGAAACAATCACATCAAGAAATAGACATAATCAAAGCTATAAATCCATCAACACACTAATTTCATACATTGATTCAACACTCAAAGCAAAGAGAATTAGCTCATGGTTCTAGAAGAGACACCCATGGCTAATAAGCTAAAATAACAAATAAAAATGAAATTAACCATCAAAGCTTGAAATTAAAGAAAGATATCACCTCAAATGATCTTCAAAGCATAAATCCTTACAAGAAATTGAAATTACCCACTAATTCTAATCTAAAAAAACATTAAAATTATCTAATGTGTGAAGGAGTGTGTGTGGGGAGAGGGGCTCTCCCCAATAGAATGCCCTAGAAAATATATGTAGCCCCCTTTCTAAAATCTGATAAAAGGGTATATATAGTGTGAAATGAGGGTATTGGGATGAATTTGCAGTTTGGTCCTTGAAAAATAATGAAAATTGCAAAAATAGCCCCAAAGTAAAAGACCTGCACGGTTTGCTCTCTTCTTGCACGACCGTGCTTCGCGATTCCTTGCCCGTGCACCGATTTTTGGGCACGAGCCGTAGCCGAATGGCACAGTCGTGCCCAGCTTTTCACGTCGTGCGAATTCCGGCTTCGAAACGGTGACGTTTTCAACAATTTCTTCATTAATGGCGGCACGAAGCTTTCCGGCATGGCTTCTTCGAGCTTTTCGATTTTCCGGCGTTGAGCATTAATTCCGGCGAACGGTGGCGTGCTTAAGGCGTGGATTGCAGCATGAGAATTTCTCCGGCGAGCTTTCCTTCTTCCTTAATTCTCAGCGTTGACGTACGTGGTGGCAGTGAGCTTCGAATTTCGATGAGGATTCTTTCGATTCCAGCGAGCTGCGTTTTCCGGTGATTAAAGCTTCGGCGGCGTATCTGGTTTCATGCTCTAATTCCCAGGCGTGAGCTTCTTCAATTCCGTCGATTTGAATTATGATTCGCGGCGTGGCTTTCTCGGGCGTGAGTTCCGGCGACAACAGCTTTGAAATTCCGGCGAATCCATTAATTCCGCCCTCTCTTCTATCTTATATTTTCTCTCTCTTCGATTGAAATGGGTGGCTTTAGCTTGAAGATGAAAATGCCCAGCTAGTTTTTTCTCTCTTTCTCGGTCAAAATGGTATCTTGGAAGCTTTTAATATGGTGGGGTCCACATGCTTTTGAATTGGCAGCTCTTACTTTCCTCATTTTCTTAGCTAATCACGTGAGCTGAATCCCTCATGTATTCATTGCTATGTTTTAAAAAGCGGGAGCGGAAGTCGGACCGGACACCCCTAGCGCTTTTGGTCGGACCGGGTTTAATCGGTCGAACTGTACTTTAAAGCGGTTGAGCCGGCATGACGTCATAATGACATCATAATTATATAATATACAATTAAATATATAAATTATAGAAATCATATATATTTTTTCCCTTCATAATATATACCTTATGAACAAATTACGAGAAAAATTAAACATATTTCTAGATCAAATGTCAACAATACTAAAACAAGTCCCCCAAATTAAAACAAGTCCCCCAAACTTCAACAACTAATTAACTAGAAAGCTCATAAACATATAAGGAAGCAACCATAAAAAGATAAATATTTTTCCGTAATTCGATTCGGAAATTCGCACAATATCGAAGTCAAATTCGCACACAAAGAGGAAGGAATCGAGAAATACCGTGAATTCGATGCCGGGGTGGTCGCTTCAAGTGCTGTTGCGCGAAGGATTGGACTTGGAGGCGCTGTAGCGCGCCTGGGCTGCTGCTGCGCGCTGCCGCCGTGCTGGGCTGCCTCTTCGCCGGAGGCGCTGCTGGGATGCGCCGGAGGAGGCGCCGGAGGTGGCGCCGGAGGAGAGGTGCGCCGAAGAGAGCAGAGACAAGACAACTAGGGTATGTTTGTTTTGGGATTTAAGTGTGTGGGAGAAGTCATGACTTTGAACTCTTAGGATGTGAAAATCTTGATGAATAATATGAGTATGTGTTTGTTTTTGGATTTTAGTAGGATGAGATTTTGTTTTATGTCAAATCAATATTTATTAGTGATTGATGTTGTATTATTTTATTATATTGTGTAAGAGAAAAGTAGGAGAGAGGTTGAGTGGATGATAAAAAAGTGATGATGTGATTATATTTAATTATATGAAAAATAGTAATAGGTTTATAGGTAGGGATTGAGTTTGGAATTTGAAAACCCGATTTTAAATCCCGAACTCGTATGGGGCGTGGATTGCAAAGTCCAAAGTCCATCCGTGTAAGTCCCAAAACAAACATACCCCTAGGGCTTGGAGTTGGGACTTGGGATTTAGGCAGTGTTCAACGCAGAGAGTCGTGAGTTTTTTTTGTTTAGAATTTTTTTTATTCAATTAGGGCTTTAGAAAAATTTCAAAATTACAAAAGAGTCCAAAAAAAAAATTCTTGCAAAAAATGTCGGACCGCCGCTTTAAAGGTCGAACCGGCGACCGGTCCGATCCGGGTTTAACCGTTTTTTGCCGTTTCACGGGCGGTTCGATTCATAGCCGGTCCAACGTATTCGGGCCGTACGGTGCCCTTACCGCTTCGCGGTCCGACCGGCCGGTCGGACCCGTACTTTAAAACATAGATTCATTGCAAATGAATATTGCAATTGGGCCTTAAATCAATTTCATCTAATGGGCCTCCTTCTTATTGGGCCGAAACTAAACACATTTGGGCCACAAATTAATTTTCTCTGGGCCGAAATTTTGGGCCTTTCTTTCAAAATTCATCCTTCCAATTAATTTTCTTGGCCCAACTAATTCCTTCTCGATTTCTTTTCGACTCGTTTCTCGATCGATCTCAATAGGCACGTATTTGTATCAAAAATGCTAATTTTCTGCAAAATAAATCACAAATACCTTTTTCGACAATTAAGCACAAATAATCAAATTAATGTAAATAATCACACAAAATTCAATTAAATTAAGCAAATTAAATGCATGAATTTTGAGCAATTTTCACACTAATCATTAAGCAGAAATGCATCGCCGATTCGACCATGGAAGCCGAGTATGTAGCTGCTTGTGAAGCAGCGAAAGAGGCAGTTTGGCTCAAGAACTTCTTAGTGGACTTGGACGTTGTTCCGAATTTGCCTGACAAGATAACTGTCTTTTGTGACAATGCCGGAGCAGTTGGAAATTCAAAGGAACCTAGAGCCCACAAGGCCAGCAAACACATAGAAAGAAAATACCATCTTATACGAGAAATCGTTAAGAGAGGAGATATAGAGGTGGCAAAGATAGCGTCGGGTGACAACCTAGCGGATCCATTCACAAAGGGTCTGCCTCAGAGTACATTCGAGAGACATGTGGATGGAATGGGAGTCAAGATTATTGCCAATCTGCTTTAAGTATAAGTGGGAGGAATTATTAGGTTAGTGTAGGTTGACATGAGATGTCACTTAGAGCTACTACACTAAGACATGCGTGATGTATACTAAAAAGTTGACTTTAAGTATAAGTGGGAGATTGTTGGAGTTATACGTGAAAGTATGCTTTTACTTTGTATAACTCGTGTATCAAACACTTGTTTATGAGAATAATTCTTTTATCGCATTTGCTTTAGTTATGATTGAATGTTGAATATCTATTGCAAACCGTTCAATATATGGTACTAGTTGCATTGTAGTTAATGTGGTGATATCCGATCATGGAAGACAACATTAACAGTCTCCTTGTAACTAAATGTACATTTTCACGACCTAGGTGGAATTGAACAATCCGCCGTGAAAGGTCGACGTGTAAGTCTCAGATTGGTCTGTCTTGACTAAGAGATTGCACTAGCACATTTAGTATGTATTGAAGAGGACCTACATCGAGCTAAATTCTTCTGTTCTGAAATGTGAAGAATTAGACCTCAGTGGTTATTGATTTCTTAATCTCCGTCACTTAAATAGGATCGTGTGTGCTTAATGGTTACTGCTTTGATTCATGTTGGGTGAGAATCATTGTGACTTCGAACCTTGTGCTTTGGGCAGTAATATTAATCATACGACGGTTGCTAAGATTTAATACGGAGAAACGCGTGCGAGTACGGCTCGTGTGATTAGTCCCCTTGGTGGGCTCAGAATTTTTATCGTACCAAATCTTGCAAGTGAAGAATCCGTTTCTTCGGTACGGATAATAATGTTGAGCTGTCTTTACTCCAAGGTGAAATATATTAATTAATTTAGAGCTATTCAGAAGCTTAATTAATTAATGGACTTGATAATCTTAAACGTGGGAAATAATAACCGGGAGCCCATATTATCGTAATATGGATTAAGATGGATAGTGCAATATTAATTTATTAGTGGTAATAATTAATATTAATGAATTGAATTATATTGGGGCTCAATATTGAAATTCAGAAGTCCATTAGGAGGTCCAATCTTAATTCTCCTTAAAGGCCCTCAAGTAGCCCATTAAATAGCCCAATAATGATAAGGTGATTAAAATAAAAAGAAAATATATTGCTGATTTTTCTAAGTGTAATTTTCGAAAATTGTAAGTAGGAGAGAAAAGATTTGGTTGATTTTCTTGGAAAGATATTATGGAAGATATGTATTCTTGGAATACAAGAATATCTCATATATATTCAAGGAGATCCAAATCTTGAGAATTCTCCTATTATTTTTTAAAACTTCGTGTATATTTAGGAGAGTGAGATTTTTGTGGAATATTTTATTATGGAGAAAAGAATATATGAGATATATTCAAGATTTCTTAGAGTCTAAGAAAAGATTTTCTCCAAGGCCCAATATTCTTATAATTTTCGGACATTACTCTCTATAAATAGGGGATGATTATTTCATCCCCAAGCACATAATTCCATGTGTTGGAAAAATCAAGAGCATAAATTTTTTTTTCCTTAGTTATTTAAATTATTCGAAAGCATCTCCCACCGGTGATCGAATAAGGCGAAAGGGAAATACTTGAGAAGGTTTTTGGGTTGATAAAGCGCACACATGTTTGTCCCATTTTATTCAAAGGCCAAGTTCTACAAAAGGTACGTAAGTCACATATTTTCTTGTTTATTCCGCCATAGATTATATGTGAATTAATTCAACATGCATGATGTAAAATTTGTTGTTGGAATTATTATTTGAATTAATTATGATTAATTCATGCTAGTAATAATTGTATTTAAATTCGTATTTAAATTTCATCCCGAATAGATTCTGGGCACCCCTATTTTCCCAACAGTCTTTTGCTCGGATCTACATCTAACGGGACTTTTATAGGGACACGATTGTCACCGCTTAATGGTTGTAAACCAACTTAATTCTGTTTCACCAGCCCTAGCAGGGAAACGAGAATTAGGTGACATCCGATTGAACTAGGTTCAATCAATTAGGAATTGCATGAGACAATTGGTTTAGAGACCTACCAGTTCTGCTGTTGCAATGTTCAGCCCTAGCAGTCATTGTAATAGTAGGAATGTGGATCCTAGTCCATTACAATTTATATCAGATATAAATTCGTACTCTTCCGATGAGGTCTTTGAGTATGTGAAAATAATGGAGACAAAATAAATTAAAAGGTCATGTTTATTTTGATTGGTGAATATTAATCATAGGAATTATATGTTTAATTCTCATTTTAATTTATTTCTCTGCAATTATTGAAATGAAAACTTGTTATTGAGAAATGTTCTGGAAACAAACAAATAGGCTGAGCCAAAATTTCTGGACTGTCACTGAAACGTGTGTTTGGTGCTAAGGCAAGAAGAGATTGAGTACGTGTTGGATACGACAATCCCTTTACCCTGAGACTGGTTCAGTTGAGGTTGATGCGTATAACGTTGTAACTCAAAAGAAACATCAAGGTGATGCTTCCCAGACTCTATGTTATGATTGCTCGGCATGACTCCCGAATTGCAAAGGCAACATTAGAAAATGGATCCCTTCGAGATGCTTATGCGTCTGAAGGATCTCTTTGATTCTAGATCTCGTTTGAGATTTATGAAGTGATGAGAGATCTGTTCAGATGTCGATTAGCGAAAGGAGGAAAAATTTCACCTCATGTGCTATCCTCAAGTCGCTCCCCGATTCATATTCTAGTTTCCTAGTAAATTTATTATGAAGAAGATGGAAGCGACAATTCCGGAGCCTCATAACATGCCTAAGACTTTTGAGTCTTCCACTGCTAAGGAAAAGCCGGTGCTCATGGTGAGTGCTTCTACTTCTTCTGACCTGAAAGACGAGAAGAAACGAAGAAGTAAGGCTAAGAGGGATCCAAACCCAACTTCCTGAAGGCAAAAGGTGGAGTTCAAAAGTAAGAGCGGCCTGATAAGGATGTGTGCCCCACTGCAATAGAAAAGGGCATTGGAAGAAGGACTGTAAGGTTCTAGCAAGCGAGAAGAAAACACAAGGTGTTTTTTAGCTGCTAGAACAAGTACGGTTGTTATTAAGATAAACATGTTCAATAATAGTTCAAACAACTGGGTATTTGTTGAGTTATGGACATGATGTTCTTAATATACAAAGTAGGATGACTAACGCTTAGTAATCATGAAAACCCGACTTACTTGTGGCATTGTAGATTTGGTCATGCAGACGAGAAAAGAATCACAAGGTTAAGAAATTTGGACTACTTAACCCCATTAGACCTAGAGTCTTATGGCGATTGTGAATCTTGTCTCACGGGCAAAATGATCAACAAACCCTTTTCCGGGAAAGGAGTACGTGCCAAAGAAGTTCTAGAGTTGGTTCGCATCGATGTTTGTGGACCATTGCCCACTCTAGTTAGGGGTCAATTCGGCTACTTCATTACCTTTACCGACGATTACTCAAGGTATGGATACGTGTATCTCATGAAACACAAATCCGAATCGTATGAGAAGTTCAAGGGGTACAAGGCAGAAGTAGAGAAATAACTTGGTAAGAGTATAAAGACTCTTCGATCGGATCGAGGAGGTGAGTATATTAGCCATGAATTCATGTATTACTTGAAGCTTCATGGGATCCAGTGACAATGGACTCCTTCCGAAATACCTCAGATGAACGGTGTGTCCAAAAAGAGAAACCGAACCTTGTTTGACATGGTAAGGTCCATGATGAGTTTTTCCTCTCTTCCAACATTCTTATGGGGATACGCATTACAAACCTCAATCTATATTCTGAATAGGACTCCGTCCAAATCAGTTGAGCAGACTCCATACGAGCTATGGCATGGCAAGAAACCATCTGCTAATTGATAAGTTGGAATTCAAAGGTGAAAATGATTGTTTTGTGGGATATCCTAAGGAGACAAGAGGATATCACTTCTATCTACCGGAGAAACAAACAATAATTATTTCTAGGCAAACTAAGTTCCTAGAAGACGAGTACGTCTTTAAGGAACAAAGCCGTAAGAAGATAGAACTTGAAGAGATTCAAGAACCACGAATTAACAATAGAGACTGATGTTTTGTCAAAACAACATGACAAAGAATCAGTGGGAGCAGGTGACCCTCTTTCAGCCAGTGGGAGCGTAATTGGAGTTGCATTGCTTTCGCAACAACCTCCAAGTGGGCTGAATGAGAATAACATAGTTCAAACTCCTGCCCAAGAGGCATTTGAAAGTGTCGCTCTTGAGGACTCTCCGGTCAACAATGAAGTCGCTGCACCACAAAATTTTCACAATTAGAATGTACAGCCTGCACAACCACAACTCCATAAGTCGACTAGGATTCGTAATCTACCCACTAGGTATTATAGGTTCCTTGTAGAGGAACATGATGACGTGGAGATCCTGGATAAAGACGAACCTAGAACTTATACCGAAGTAACATTAGATGTTGACTCTGAGAAGTGGCATGAAGCCATGAAATTCGAGATGGACCCGATGTACACCAACTAAATCTAGGACTTAATTGAGTTGCCAGAAAGTGGTTAGACCCATAAGTTGCAAGTGAGTCTTCAGGCGTAAGACCGATGCAAATGGCAAAGTACAAACCTATAAAGATAGGTTGGTGGCGAAAGGTTATAGTCGACACGAGGTATTGACTATGATGAGACTTTCTCTCCAGTTGCTGAGATCAAGTCCATTTGAATTTTACTTACGATAGCAACACACCACGATTATGAGTTTTGGTACATGGACGTCGAAACAACTTTCCTCAATGGTAACATTGATAAGAAAGTGTTTGTGACTCAACTTGAGAGTTTTATATCTAAGCCAAAATCTAATCTTGTGTGCAAGTTTAAACGATCCATCTATGGATTGAAGCAAACTTCTAGGAGTTGGAATATCCAATTTGATGAAACTGTCAAATCCTTTGACTTTATTTGAAATTCGGAAGATCCTTGCGTTTATTGTGAACGCAGCGGGAAGAATATTGTCTTTATAGTCGTATATGTCGATGACATATTGATTATAGGAAATAGCATCCTGCTGCAGTCCATGAAAGATTGGTTATCAAAGACCTTCATGATGAAGGATCTTGGTGAAGCATGCTACATCTTAGGGATCAAGATCCATAGGGTTAGATCTAAGAAGATGGTAGGGCTATCACAATCCACTTACGTAGATAAGGTGTTGAAGCATTTTGCAATAAAGAACTCTAAGAGAGGATCTCCCCCGGCAAATTATGGGATAAAGCTGTCGAAGAAGGATTGTCCTTCTAGCGAAGCTGATGTCGAGCACATGAAGATCCTTGCGTTTATCGTAAATTTGGAAGATCCTTGCGTTTATCGTAAACGCAATGGGAATAGTATTATGTTTATAGTCGTATATGTCAATGACATATTGATTATAGGAAATAACATCCCGTTAATGCAGTCCGTGAAAGATTGGTTATCAAAGACCTTCATGATGAAGGATCTTGGTGAGGCATGCTACATCTTAGGGATCAAGATCCATAGGGATAGATCCAGGAAGATAGTAGGGCTGTCACAATCCACCTACGTAGATAAGGTGTTGAAGCATTTTGGGATAAAGAACTCTAAAAGAGGATCTCTACCGGCAAATCATGGGATAAAGTTGTCGAAGAAGGATTATCCTTCTAGCGAAGCTGATGTCGAGCACATGAAGGACGTTCCATATGCATATGCAGTTGGGTTCCATCATGTACGTCATGACTTGCACGAGGCTAGATGTGGCCTACGCTGTCAACATCACTGGTACATACCAGCAGAATCCAGGTGAGTCTCACCGGATTGCTGTCAAGAATGTTATGAAGTACCTCAGGCGTACTAAAGAACATTTTCTTATCTACGGTAGACAGTCAGAGCTAGTCGTTACGGGCTATGCTAATACGAGTTTCCAGTCAGACTGTGAAGATTACAAATCACAGTTAAATTATATTTTCAATCTCAATGATGAGGCGGTAAGTTGGAATAGTTCCAAGCAAGATCTGACCGCAAATTCAACAACCGAAGCTAAGTACATTGCTGTATCAGAAGTCTTTGAGGCTATCTGGAATTTAAGGTTCTTGAAAGAACTAGGGGTAGTTCCGAGTGTCAGTTGTCAAATAGAGTTGTATTGTGACAACATTGGTGCGATTGCATGAGCAAAGGAACTGAGATCTAATAGCAGTAATAAGCATGTACCGAGGCGTTATCATTAGATCCGAGAGATCATATCGATAGGAGAAATGAAATTAAAACATTTCCCATAAAGGATAATCTTGCAAATCCTTTTCACTATTCATGTACACACTAGATATTTGATGGTCTAGGGGTTAGACATGTAGGTGATTGACTCTAGTCCAAGTGGGAGATTGTTAGTGTTAGTGTTCTAGAGACAATCCATCTAAAGAACATAATACTAAGATAATATTCAGATTTGGTTTAATATTATTATTGGTTTAATATTAAATGTATGGCTTTACACTTATCTGAATATGATGTTTCATTGTTTGCATATATTCTTATTTGTGTTCCCATGAATCACTACTGTCATTGAGTGAGTGAGAACTCAGATGACTTAAGTATGATTCTCAAATAGCCCCGATCAAGGATAATTAAGAATGTGATATTGATGATGCAATTGAGATTGGTGTGAGATCTGCATCATACTCTTAGAGAGTGTAGTAAGATCTCACTTACTACGAGATACCGGATATCTCATGATTGATGCATAAATACCTTAGAGGGTATTGGTATACCCATTCGAGAAACCGTTTGATGTAATTCCACATAATGTGTCTACGGGTGTCTCGGTTAGTGGGAGCGATGTGATACTCCTCTGACTTGAGGTCAATACGCACGACATGTGTGGAGTGATGAACTTTGACCATGACCGACGCTTGCACCCTTCCACGGGTAGATATGACATGGATTGAGTTCATCACGAAATGCATGTGCGTGGTAGTTGAGCCAAGAATAGGATTCATTCCTCAATATGGATTTAGAGAGAATACTCGTCTTCTCATCATAATTGGATCTAAGTCGTCGGCCGACGCACATCAACTTAGACTTTGTGGCTAAGTGTGATATACTTGATCAATTAGTGATTTGAGATATTATGATTAAGTTATTTGAATAGACACTTCATCATGTTCAAGACTTAATCGGGTATTCGCGAATGAAAGGAAGATATCACAATAGCCTACAATATTACAGGTAGTTGCAGATTTCCTTGCAACGTACCTCGTATATTGGGAATGTCTGATTTATTGTCTAGTGTTCAATTAAGACCGTTAGTTTGACTAATTGCTCGATATACGAGGGTCTATGGGTCACACAACAAGTAATGACAATCTACCAATTATAGTTGGTTGATTAAATATTGTATTAGATATAATATTTAATTTATGGAGAATATAATAATAATAATTATATTAGGAATTAATTATTATTATTATTTAATTAAATTAGATTTAATTCAATATGAAATCCCAATAATAATATTTGAAATATTATTATACAAGAATAATAGATATTATAAATATATTATTCGTAGGAACATATCTAGGGAAATATAATCCGTAGAGATTATATTACGGGCTAGACTCGATATCTTGCTTAGGAATTAAGCCAAGTTAATCCCTATAAATATGTGTCCTATGGGAATTCCGAAAATACACAAGAAATACAATTTCTCCATAAAATCTTCAGTCGAAATTTTTCTAGCAAATTCATCTCAAGATTCAACGTTGACATATCGGTGCTGGTTGGTAGAAAGTCGTTACGTGGATACCGTAGTTGAGGATTCCGCATACAAATCGTTGTAAGAATTTATATATCGTTATTTATCTTTTTTTTATGTTATACAACCATGTTTCAGATTCGTTGTTGGTGAATCGTGTTCTTCCGCTGCGCCGAACATGGTGTTTGTGCCTCTAAAACCCAACAATTTCATGATTGGCCGCCTTGAAGGCTCTCGATTTTCGACGAGAAATTCCGGCAAAATCCACGTTATCAAACAAGCGCATTGACCTTCGATTTGAGTCTTTCCCTCATCAATGTCGTCGGCTAGTGATGGATTTGAGTCGTTTTCGCTGTCATTATCGTCATCTAATGATCAATTTATCTCTTTCCCGTCGTCATTACCGGCCGTTCGTTTACTTCTTCTTACAGGATGGAGAATTATGTCTGGGGACATTAGAGATGATGAGAACATTTTGGTGTCAAATTTTAGAGAAGAAAAGAGCAGTGTTGCCATATTATATAGGCAAAAACTTGTATGAAACTGTCTCATGCCATGAGACCACACAAATTAATACCTACCCCCACCAAAGTGTTAATGAGCCAGTGTTCTAGTTACACTCATTCTCATTGTCTCATGTTATGAGACGGTCTCATACAAGACCTACTCTATTATATAATTAGTTGCAGAAGTTTATAGGGAATAAATATAATCATCGGAACGTTAATGGAGAAGAAGATTGGGAGAGGGGGGTGTGGTGGGGGTGGGGGGTTTAATAAATATTTTATATTATAATATTAATATTTTTTAAATTTTACTTTTTTGTAATTTAAATTTGTTAAGAAATAAATGAGGTGGATTTTATTGGATATTTTCACTCTAAAATTAATAGAAAAGAAAAGTCAAATGTACACATGTACTCCACGTCATTAACTCGCCGGAAAGCCCCAATTTTTATCTATATTTGAGCCACTAGTGACATAAAACGACGTCGTTATGCATTTTCGGCGAAATTGAGACCAACATTAGACAATCAAATAAGTTATGAGACCAAAATTGAATAGTTAAATTATTGGGACGAAAATTGGACACAGGATAAGTTATGGGACCAAAAAAATATTTTTCTCCATAATAGAGTAGAAATATAAAATATATCACGATTCAACTGAGGTAAAGTTTTTTGTGAACATGTTTTATTGTAAAACTGAATTTTATTATATCAGTTGTCTAATTAAAACGTACTATGAATTATTTTAATATAAGATATTAATACTAAATTATATTAATTATTTTATTAAAAAGTATCAATTTAAGAATATTAGCTATTCTATTAAAATATATTAAATTATTTTACTAGCAGTACAAGGTATTAGTTGAAATCACTTAAAGTAATATGGATGCTCCTAATAATAAAGGGTTGTGGAGCAGCTTCAGGCACAAATCATATCAATTGTTCAAGTCTAACAATAATGATGAAGATTAGTAGTTCTAAACAATTGTCTTTAACTTAACTAAAAGACATTGGGTTGGTTTTATATGAAAATTGTGCATGATAAACTTATCATGAAACTATTTTAAAGTATCAAGTATTTGACCAGAAGTATCGATAATCTCACCAGGAGTATTATTAATTTGGGTTCAAGAAAATTTATAACAATTACCATATAATACCACTGACCCATATTAATGATACTCCTGGTGAGATTGTCGATACTCCTGATTAAATATTCGATATTTTAAAACAGTTTTATAATAAACTTATCATAAACTATGTTCATATAATACTTTGCTAAAAAGACTAAAAAAAGGAGAATGTATGGAAAATAAGATTTCACATCAATAATATTTTACCAATTCACATATGAGGGGTTGTTACATTTTTTTTGTTTTTGTTTTTTTGTAACGATTCGTTTAAGAAAAATCGATTTATTTTCTAATTCTGCCCACCCCTAATTGTAATTGAAAAAAAATTGAAGGTCGATATTTTTCATATTTCACCACAAAAAAGTGGATTAGCGACCAACTTAGCGACCGATTTTTGGGCGCAAAATATGATTATCGATCGATTTCTGACCGATAAAAATCGGTTGTTAAAACGCGAGTAGCAAATATTTGCGACCACCTTTTGATATCGGTCGCTAATCTGCGACCGTTAAGGCGGTCGCTAATTTTAGCGACCACCATCTGGCAGTCACTGAATAAACTGGGTCTGATCCGGTCGGGTCATGATTTAGCGACTGAATCCAGACAGACTCTAATTTTTTTTTTATATAAATAAAATTAAACTTTTAATTTGATTTTTGTGATTAACAGCCGACCTGGAGGCGGTCGCTAATCTGCGAAGTAAAAAAATGGCTTAGTGGGTTCGAACCCGTGCCCATCGGGGTCCAGGTGGGGCACGAACCACTGAGCCACTGACCCACTAGGTTATATATTAGGCAATCCATGTCGTATATAAGCCCTTGTGAGACTTGTAGAAATAAATGGGCAAATATGCGCCCAAGGGGAATCGAACCCACGACCTCCGGGTAACCCGGAAGAGATGTGAACCACTAGGACACATGCTCTTGTCGTTCGTTTATTTGCATTTAATTGTATATAGCCTCAAATTGACTCCTTTTTTTTTTTAAATTCATCAAATTAATTCCTTTTCGTTTTTAATTCGTTTATATATATATTTACTAACTTTTTTTTAAATTTTTTTTAAATTTAATATTTTAGACTTTTATAAATTACTAATTTTTTCGTTCTTATGCATTTAATTGTATATAAATTCAAATTGACTCCTGTTTTTTTTTTAATTTCATTAAATTAATTATTTTTTATTTTTAATTCATTTATATGTGTGTGTGCGTGTGTGTGTATATATATATATATATATATATATATATATATATATATATATATACTAACTTTTTTTTTAAATATTGTAGACAAAAAAAATTACTAATTTTTTAGTTCTTATGTATTTAATTGTATATAAATTCAATTTGACTCCCGTTTTTTTTAAATTTCATCAAATTAATTCATTTTTGTTTTTAATTCATTTATATGTATATATATATACACTAACTTTTTTTAATATTGTAAATTTAATATTTTAGACGAAAATAAATTACTAATTTTTTCGTTCTTATGCATTTAATTGTATATAAATTCAAATTGACTCCCGTTTTTTTTTTAATTTCATCAAATTAATTCCTTTTTGTTTCTAATTCGTTTATTGGTATATATATATAAACTAACTTTTTTTTAATATTTTAAATTTAATATTTTAGATGAAAATAAATTATTAATTTTTTTCGTTCTTATGCATTTAATTTTATATAAATTCAAATTGACTCCCGTTTTTTTTTAATTTCATCAAATTAATTCATTTTCGTTTCTAATTCGTTTATATGTGTATATGTATACTAATATTTTAGACGAATATAAATTACTAATTTTATAGAGCATAATAAAAATATAAATTAACTGAAATATTATTTAAAAAATATAAATAAACATAAATTAAATAAAATTTAAAAAAACATAAATCAAATAAACTGTTTTTTTTTTTAATTCTTCTCTCTCTCTCTCTCCTCTCTCTCTTTCTTCATGATCTTCTTCTGAAGGATGGATCGATGTTCCAGTGATCCACCAGATCATCCCAGATCAAATTCCCGTCTGGCGCTCGGCCCAACTCCACCCGCTGCCCACGCTCCCACCGCTTCTTCAGGTCGTAGATAATGTTTTTGTAACGTTCTTGCGCTTTTACACAGAACAAGTCATACATAACACTATCGTGGGCAGGGTCCCAGGCGCACCACCTCTGCAATTAAATTAAAAATAGAATATTAACAAATAATTAAAAAATTCAAAGTTAAAATCATAATATAAATAAAAAATTTATACCTTCAAACTGATCAAAGTACTCCATCTTCTTTTCCTCGGGCACTAGTCTCCACGAGTGGGCACCATACTCAAACGTGATCATATTAATGACCTATGAGACGATTGAGCTAGTCTCATGGGCTGGAAGCAGCCTGTGACAACAAATGAAAAATTCAAGTTAATATTAATATAATTTAAAGTATACATAATAAATTAAAAAATACTTACTTGTTGTCGACCGGGATGACATTTAGACGATTATCTTGAACTGGGTTCATCTGTAATAATTACAAATTCAACTAATTAAACATCCTATAACATAATTCCAACAACCACATAAATATAATCAACTATAACATATATAACGTATATAAACTATAACATATAAATATAATCAAATATATATAAACTATAACATATATAAACATAATCAACTATAACATATATAAACTATAACATATAAGTATAATCAAATATATATCAACTATAACATATATAAATATAATCAACTATAACATATAAATATACGGTTTTGATATGGAGCCCAACATTGGGCTCCTTATGGAGCCAAATAATCTAGGTGTCATTCCATCTCATCTTTCTACCTAATTATTAATTTAACTAAAAGTTTTTTTTTTATATACAATATCAGATTATCCATATTTATTGGGATTTCTCAAGATTAGAAAATCACATACATATTTATTCTCCTTTCAAATTTCTCGTGTCCATCTCTTTCGACTTTAGAAATTTTTTAGCAAATAAAATTTAACAGAAGTGATCAGATGAAGATGGAGACTTTACCTAGTTATGGACATCAACATAAGCATTAGTTTAATTAATTAAATATGAAATTTGAAAATAATAAGTAGTCGCCACATTAGAGCTCCAACCATAGCCTCTGATAAATTCTAGATTTCAACATTGACATGATACTACATAATCAAAGCCCACATATACAAAAGAATTCCAGAAATATAAAACAAGGGAGCAAACAAAACCACCCTTATTCTCCTACAAATTGCTTGCTAAATAAACACCCTCCGTCAACTCCACCCTCCCACCTTCGAGAAGAGCTTCACGTCATTTTTTTTTAAATTAAGGTTTTTTTATCACTGTTTTATCTGGCACTCCTCCGGTCTCATCTCTTCACAGTAAATTCCCTCGATTTGCAAATGACAAGAAAAGAAAATCAATTTGTAAGAGATATCAATAGTAGATTTCTCCAATTTTTTTGTTTCATCCATGTCAAATTTCATTTTGAAAAAAATTATTCAACGTTGTTCGATACTTTGGGGATTATTCGAACAAACTTAATGAAGAATATTAAAATTAATTAAATGTTTATTATTATTTTTAATTAATATTAAGTCAAGAACAATAAACCAATTTTTTTTAAAAAAAAATTTCTTGTTTTCGGGAAAAAAATCCAAATTTTATTGGGAGGGAAAAAAAGCTTTGGTTGAAGAAAATTGAACAATATAAATATAAATATATGAATTGATTAGATTGATTAAAGAGATTTGGAGGATCTTAATTTATTTCATTAATTAATATAATTCATAATAAATATATTAGTTATCTAAATTGATGATGTGGATGACCAACTAAGCAATTGAGCTCCATAAGGAGCCAATTGTGGTATCCATATCAAAACCGTATAAATATAATCAAATATAATCAACTATAACATATATAAACTATAACATATAAATATAATCAAATATATATCAACTATAACATATATAAATATAATCAACTATAACATATATAACTATAACATATAAATATAATCAAATAGGGGAAATTGCAGAAATGGTCCCATAAGAATTGGTCCTCATGAATTTGGTCATTTTTAAGCGCAAATAGTCCCATACGATTTTTCCGTCAAAAAATAACAGATTAACGAGTATGAGACCCACACGCCCGTTAGTTTTCTGCCAAAAACTCGCGCATTTTGGTGGTTTAAATTTAATAGTCGTTAAATTCTTACTTTACCGTTGTGAGTTCGTTATTTTAAAATTTTGGCACGTTTAAGTTACTTATTTTTAACTATTTTTTTAGAAGTCTGTTCGGTGTGACAGTTACTCTTGAAATAATCATATATACTAACACCAAGTATAAGGTTTGAGCATGAAAAGTAAATCATCATTCAAGTTCGTAATATACAAACTTAGGTTAGGGATTATACCATGTAAACCCGAATAACATTTAGAACCTTGAGAAACACAAACTTTTGCAGCATAACCTGCAAGAAGGATTTGAATAAAAATATCTGTTTTGCTTTCGATTTACGCAACTAAAAGAGAAGCCAAATGAAGATAGGATGTGCAATGTGCAGCACTCATTTTGTTGTTACAACAAAACTAAGTATCTAAATCAACAAACACTGAGCATTAGTACCTCATAATCGACTAAGCGTATCGGAATGGAACTAAAGGATTTAATTTATTAAGTTGATCTGATGCCCACTCACCTAGCTTCAAGCACTTGTACTTTCGACTAAAATCAAACACTTTCATCAACATTGTGGGAGTCGCCTCGAACGGCAAACTCTTGAGAAAAAGCTCGAGCTCATCCATGTATCCAAATTCGCCATACAACTCAATCATCAACTCATAATGCTCCAAGTGAGGCAACACGCAGTATTTATCACTTATTAGGTCAAAAAACTTCCTACCCAACTCAACACGACCCTCACAAATACAAGCACTCAATACACCTCTAAACGAGACGAGATCCGGCTTAATCCCCTCCTTCTCCATAGCCTCAAACAGCTGAACTACCTTCTCACCCATCCCAAAATGTAAACAACACAAAATCATCGAGTTAAACAGAATCACATCTTTCGAAGAAGCCTCCTTGAAAACCCTCATAGCATACGCAACACAACGGCATTTCGAATACATGTCAACTAAAGCTCCACTTATAACAATATCAATATCATAACCATTCCTGATCATAAATCCATGTATTTGCTTACCTAACTCAAGGGCATATATATTAGCACAAGCTGCCAATAGTGTTCCAAACGTGAATTTGCTCGGTTTCATCTCCTCAATCATCTTCCAGAAAATCATTGTTGCTTCTTCACTCAATCCACGGCGACCATAGCTCGTCAACAAAGCATTCCAAGTTACCCTGTCTCTCGAATGGCTCATATTATAGAACCAAATCCTTGCACTAGTCATGTTACCGCACTTCCCATACATATCAAGAAGTTTATTACCAACAAAAATATTCGAATCAAAACCATGCCTATAGGCATATCCATGAACCTGCTTTCCCAGATCCATATCTGAAATTGCTGCACATATGCTCAATATCAACCCAAGTGTAACATGATCAATATCACTCGTCATTCTACGCATCAATATTACAAATTCTAATGCTTTTTCCCACTCAAGACTACGCGTGTAGCCCGCCAACATCACATTCCAAGATATCACGGTTCTTTCATGCATCTCATCGAACAACTCCCTGGCTTCCAACAATCTCCCACTCATAGCATACGCCGACACCATTGAAGTATAGTTAATCACGTTCTTGGAAGACGGCAGTTCAAAAATCCTCCCCGCGCTCGATAAATCTCCACACTTGGCATACATGCCGATTAGAGTGCTGGATACCACTTCGTCCTGTTCCATGTTGATCTTAATACCAAATCCATGAACTTGGAGACCTTCTTTAAGCCCATTAAAACTCGAGCAAGCGAGAATGGCGTTGGAGACAGTATAACTCATTGGCGTCACGTTCTTCCTTATCATCTTTGCAAACATGTTTACGGCCTCGTTTCCCTCTCCCATTTCGAGATACCTCCTAACGATCACATTCCACGAGACATCATTCGGATTCCCAATCTCATCAAACATTCTCCTTGCATCAATCATCACCCCACATTTACCATAAACATCCACCAATGAGCTCTCCAATATAATATTACCCACAAATCCATATTTCACAACAAGGCCGTGGACCTGTCTTGCCAACCAAAGCTCCAACAGAGCTCCACAGCACCCAAGAACACTCGCAAATGTGACCTCAGAAGCGAAAACCCCCGCCCCAATCATATCGGAGAACAAACCTAAAGCCTCTTGCGAGCGCCCATTCCTCGAAAATGCAGTAATTATCGCATTCCAAGACCCGCCATCTCTGTGCGGCATTTCGTCGAACAGTTCCTGTGCGTCCTGCAAACAGCTGCATTTTCCGTAGCTTTCTATAGCCCTGTTGAGCAAAAAGACAGGGGGGTTCGGATTGAAAGTGACTAGATGAGATTCGAGTTTCCTGGTCTCGATTATTGCTCTGTTCGACGCGCATAATCGGAAGAGATCGGCGTAGAGAGAGAAGGGGAGAGGTATTGCGGAAGAGAAGAGAATGGAAACTGCTTTCGAGAGGCGTCCCAGGCGAACGTTGTTGAGGATAGTGGTCGTTAGAGCCTTGGTGGATTGCGGCGAGTCAGGGCGGCGCGCGGCCGTGTTTGCGCCGGTGGAGCTGAGGACGCGGCTAAGCACCGATCCCGCTTTCGAGCCCATGCAACACAAAAGTTTATATTTTTACAAGTCAATTGATTCGTTTGACTAACGATGTTTCATAATGGAATTTAGAAAAATAAAATAAAAATTCATCTCGGATACGAATCATGATTTGCAAATATTTTAACCAAATGAAAATTTCAAGTGAAAAACTTGTATGAAACCGTCTCATGAGACCACACAAATTAAAACCTAACCCTACCAAAGTGTTAATGAGTCAATGTCCTAGTTATACTCATTCTCACTGTCTCATGCCATGAGACGGTCTCATACAAGATTAATATCTTTTTATTCTTGAGTGTAGAATGATTTAGGATTAAAATGTTGCAATTTTTGGGACTAAATTAAAGGAGTGGATCCATACAATTATCGGGGTAATAAATTCGAAAAACTTAATTTTTAAGACTAAAAAGTTGCAAAAAGTGTGACTAGAATAAAATCTGGCCCCTTTATCATTAGACCAACCCGGTATTTTTTGTTTTTTTTTTTTAATTTTTTTCTGGCATCATAAGTCATAACTAAACGCAAAATAAAAACGCAAAATAAAGCCAAAAGCTTTCACTAATATTTATGTGTATTTACAATACTGAGTACAGTGATCTATTTATAATAGAGAAACCCTAATCTAAACCGTAAAGTCTATTTAGGTTATTAGGCCTGTTGGTGATCGGTTCTAATCGCGTGGATTAGTGACTGTTTTTAACTAGTTTTGGGATCACCAAACAACATCGTGTGATTGATTACCACCGTAAATTGTAAATTCGATAGATCGGGTTGTAAAATCGTAAATACGAGTAATGAATTCGAATTTATTTCGTGTTTGTGCGTTTTTGGGTGTAAGAGTGTGTGTATGAGAATATTTGTGAATTTGAACTTATTTTCATTGAAGGATAGCAGCTTATTTATACTAATCACCAAGTAGGTGGTGTACATGACTCTTGAACTATCAAGCTTGCATGCTTGACATGTGTCATTTTGACCTTATCTAAGTTGAAACTTAATTACAAAGTTTTGTATTTGACCTTATCACGAATTCATAGTTGTTCGCCATTGTGTGCTTGGTGGTTCAGCACTTGTATGTCTTCTGTATTTGTTGTTCGCTTTTGGGTTGAATGACCTATAAAGTTGCTCGCTTGCACATACACTGTAAGTAAGCATCTGGATTTCCATCTTTTAATGTTTGTTCGTTAGGGAACCAGTCGTTATATCCTTCATAGACGAACAAATGACATAAACTCCATAGACTGGTTAGTGCACCACCTTCTTCGATTGTTGTTTGTCATCAATGACCTGACACAAATCTTCATATTCGGCCCCTGGCCCAGGACCTGTTCGCCTATATGCTGTTCGTCACATAATACACTTCCCGGGTTGATTTGTGCACCCCCTTGCGATTATTCTTGCTGGTCATCTTTGGTTTAATTGTTTTGCTTCATAATCCTCATCTAGGCCTTAATCTTTGTTCGCCTAGTTGTAATTGATGTTCGCCTATCAACAAGGCCCATAAGTAATGTCCACATCAAATCTTCTGGATTTAGTATATTAAATATAATAGATTTACAAGACCCCTCTGGACATTACGGCATAACACATATGTCTCGTCAGAAAAACTTCACATGCTAGGTAGCGATAAAAATGTTTAGTTAGGGAGGAATGCAATTATTGATCTTTTGGATCTAATCTTCAGGATTATTTCGAGATTACTACTCCCCCTAAAGACAACGACCCTTTAAGCTTTCGCATCCCGATACCATGAATATATTTCTCAAAAGTAGAGGTAGGTAGGGACTTATTGAACATATCAGCTAGATTGTCACTAGATCGCACCTTTTGTATGGTAATTACGTCACTCTTCTGGAGTTCGTATGGGTAGAAAAATTTCAGTGAAATATGTTTCGTCAGGTTTCCCTTGACGCACCCATTACTCATTTGTGCGATGCAAGCTGAGTTGCCTTCAAATATAACGGTAGGGGATATATCATTTTTAACGATTCTACACGAGTCACCAATGTGTTTTACCAATGATCTCAACCAAACACATTCTCGTGAGGCTTCAAACAAAGTTATTATCTCCGAGTGGTTTGAAGATGTGGTAACCATAGTGTGTTTAACCGATCTCCATAAGATTGCGGTACCACCACAGAGAAAAACATAACCAGTCTGGGACACGATATTGTGGAGATCAGATAAGCAGCCAACATCCGCGTAACCTACCAAGGTTTTATCTTGGTTCATGGGGTAAAACAATCCAGGATCTTGAGACCCTTGGAGATATCTTAGAACGTGCTTAACACCATTTCAATATCTCCTTGTAGGAGAAACACTATATCTCGCAAGCAAATTAACTGCAAATGCAATGTCCGGTCTAGTGCAGTTTGCGAGATAGAGTAATGCACCAACAATGCTAAGATAAGGAACTTCTGGCCCCATAATTTCTTCTGTATCTTCTATTGGTCTAAATGGGTCCTTATCCACTTCGAGGGATCGAACAACCATAGATGTGCTGAGTGGATGAGATTTATCAATGTGAAATCTCTCCAATACTTTTTTCACGCAGGTTGACTGATGTATAAGGATTCCTCGGGCTGAGGCAATACTTGGTTTTACCCAAGATTTTCATTTCAAATTCATCTTTCAAGATTGATCCGGCTTCTTCAATCTCTTTGCATGTTCCAATTATGTTTAGATCATCAACATATACGGATATGATGCAAAAACCACTTTGCGATTTTTTTATAAATACGCATGGGAAAACTATATCATTTGTGTATCCCTTCTTCTGGAGAAATTCACTAAGTCGGTTGTATCACATTACACCTGACGACTTCTCCAGTTTTATGTTATACATACTGCGATTTTCACCATTCCTCATCTGGGGAATCTTAAATCCATCAGGGATTTTCATATAGATATCGGCATCTAGTGATCCGTATAAATATGCAGTTACAACGTCCATTAATCTCATCTGGAGATTTAGTTTAACTGCAAAAGATATAAGTAGCCCAACGTTATTGCGTCCATTACAGGAGAATAGATTTGATCGAAATCAATACCGGGTCTCTGCGAAAACTCTTGAGCTACCAGCCTCGCTTTGTATCTCTCCATAGTATTGTTCTCATTTTATTTTCGCACAAAAACTCATTATATCCTACAGGGATAGCGCGCGCGGGTGTACGAACGATATAGCCAAATACTTTTCTTTTATTTAGTAATGCGAGCTTTGCTTCAATTGTCTCTTTCCATTTTACCCAATCTGAGCGCTTCCGGCACTCAGCTATTGATTTGGGTTCTGGATCTAGATCGTTATTTATAATAGAAAGAGAAATTATCGCTGCAAATATGTTGTCGACGATAGTAATATTTCTATTATAAGTTTCTCATGTATCTATGAAATTCATAGAGACTTCAACGTTTATGTCAACCTAACCTTCTTCCTATCCCAGTATATCAAGGTCTGGTCATTCCGCAGTCCTAGTGCGTTAATTATTTTGGGCACGTGCTTCATTACTAGGCCGCTCGTCTTCTGGACAAGTCTCTTATGGAGATTTTGAGTTTTCTGGACAAATCTCTTCTGGAGATTTCAAGTTTGACTGACCAGTTTTGCTAGCATTCATTCTAGGTGTGTTTGTATTATTTATAGGTCCTTTACGCTTCTGGCGTATGGGGGCATGTATACTTGTTTTTCTGGGGACCTCAACCCTTTGGGGTGCATTAATGCAGATATATGCGATTTAGTCACACCTCTATGGTCAGTAAACACGTCTGACAGATTGTTTGCTAAATATTGCAAATTAATGATCTTCTGAATTTCTAGTTCAGATTGACTTGTGCATGGATATAGCTACTGAAGATCACTTACATTCCACGTAAGTTCCCGGTATTCATTCAATTTTGAATTCAGATCTCCCCTAATGTCGGTAAGTGATCTTCATCGAACATGTAGTTAGCAAACCGGACCGTTAATTGATCCCCGGACAAAGGTTCTAGGTATCTCAGGATGAATGGAGAGTCAAATCCAATGTAAATACCTAGCTTCCTTTGTGGGCCCATAGAGGTACGCTTCGGTAATGTTATCTGAACATACACCGCACATCCAAATATATGCAGATGGAAAATGTTAGGTTCTTTCCCACGCACTAGTTGCAGGGGGGAATGATCATTGTATGCAGTTGGACGGATTTGTATCAGATGTGATGCATGTAGGACTGCATGCCCCCAGCATGAAGTGGGTAATTTTGAGTTCATAAGTAATGGTCTAGCGACAAGTTTGATACGTTTTATTAACGCTTCAGTAAGACCATTTTGGGTGTGGACGTAAGGGACCGAATGCTCCACTTTAATTTCTAGTGCCATACCGTAATCAGTAAAGGCTTTTGAGGTAAACTCAGCAGTATTATCCATACGAATTGATTTTATTGGATAATCTGGGAACTGAGCTCGAAGCTCAATAGTTTTTGCAATGAGCTTAGCAAAAGCTTGATTGCGGGTAGACAACAAACATACATATGTCCACCTAGTGGAGGCATCAATTAAGACCATGAAATATCGAAATGGTCCTGATGCAGGGTGAATCGTTCCACAAATGTATCCATGAATCCGTTCAAGGAAAAATGGAGATTCAAGTCCCACCTTGGTGTGCGACGGGTGACTTAAAGCTCGAAAATACTAAATTTCTACTAGTAGATTCCCCGCAAGCGTACGGGTTCACTGTAGTATAAGTAAGTATAGCGACCAAGTATTATCGAACCCAAGGGAAAGAGTGTATGCGAATAGATCCCTGAAGATCTATGCGTCGTAGCTAATATGAAGGTACGTTTTTGGATTTTTGAAAATTAATTAAAAGAAACTAAATTATTCTACGAATACAAAAAAGAAAATTAAACTAAGAACGTAAGGTGTGTTTTCAAATATGTGATGGTGATGCTCAGGATAGGAATCCGTACGTATACTAACGGAGCAGGTACATAATCAAAATAATCGTGTCACGCAAGAAATAACCTAAGTAAAAGAATGTAAGATGAAAGCTCAAGAATTCAAACCCTAATACTTTATCCTAGCAATCGACTTCACTAATCCACTAACAAGTTAATAGATTGTACTTAATTAACGATACCCTAATTTAAACTAAGGTGATGCGGTCGTCCTCCCTAGATAAACCGGTAAATTAATTAACCCTTTCTAAACCCTCTCATTAAGTCTACTCGTTGTTAAAGAGTGATAAGGCCGTCCTCTCTCAAATACTTTTCGAATGAAATTCAAGAGTAAAGTTAAGATTGATTTTAAGAATTCATTAATTAAGAGAATTAAAACTAAATGTCATGAATTACCCTAATTACGTACCCACATCCTACTTCTACGAGTTCATCCTACCCCAAGCATGCAAGGGTTTTAGCTAGACATGGTTTTTATGGAAACAAGAATAATTGAAGAAGTAACGAACATGAACATAATGATTGTAACAAATAAATTATCAAACATTAACTAGGGTTTAAAGAAATAAAGGCTAAGAGCTGAAATTAAATCAATAAAATAAAGTCTCAAATATTCAAGAACAAAGAACTAAAGGAAAGAAACTAAAAATTAAAACCGAACTATGAATTCGTAAGTAAAACCCCGAATACGTAAAACTAAAGTTTGCTCGTCTCTTCTTCTCCAAAAACTAACTCTAAAAATACTCTCGTATCAAGTGGTATGTTGTGGTGTCAAATTGTGTGTAAAAACGTGCTCGGGATGAGTATATATAAGCATCGGGCCGGATCGTGAACTCATGGGCCGAAAAATGAATCTGGAAGCACGAATTTTGAAAGTGCTCGAGCAAGCACGCTCGAGCGGTGGCGCTCGAGCTGTGTAGCTTGAATGGTGCAAGGGCTCGAGCGCCTCCGCTCGAGCTGGTCGAATGCCGAAATTTCTCTGCATATTTTGGGGCGCTCGAGCAACACGCTCGAGCGGTGGCGCTCGAGCTGCTCGAATGCAAGAAATCTTCTGTAAGTTTTAGGTGCTCGAGCGCTAGTGCTCGAGTTGATCCACTCGAATGACTTCGAAAGTGATCCAACTAATACTTTTCTTCTTCCGCACTAATACCGATCGTATTTCTTCGATATCTTCTCATCCGGGCATCCGTTTGAGTCGATTCAAAGTCCTACGAACTCTGTTTTTCACGCTCGATTCACCTATGAGCATCAAAGAGACAAATTCATCAATGTGTAGAAATAATACTCAATTGACTCTAAATACTCGACTAAATCAACCAAAACTTATTTAATCATGACAATTTCACGCCTAATCAACCCCCCCCCCCCCAAACTTACCATGTTGCTTGTCCTCAAGCAATGAAATAATAAGTCAAGTGAAATTGTTAGAAATGAGTCAAAGAATCAAATCATGCAAGCAAATGAACTCGAGCTTCAAAGATCAATCACACGTATACTCACTCACCTTCCTTCATCATACTCATGCAACAACAACAAGAAACACCAAGATCAAACATGGACATGCACTCAGCGATGTGTTTCACTCCCTCACAAGTGTATATCAATGATAAAGGGACTCACTCAAATAATCAATCACTCATATCGGTAGCCATAGACTTGTAAGCACTCTCAACTCCGACTATACTCTAGAAATCAATGGCGAATAAAAAAGGACTTTTCTCAAGGTTGTAATGTAGGCTCTTTGGACAGGTGGGATAACAATATGGGTAAGTGACTTAAGTGAATGGAGAATAGAAAATCAAACTTTGGTACTTCGAGATTGGGAACAAAATACTTCAAATATTTTCAATCAACACACTTTCAATTCCAATACTCTCAACACTTCAATTTTTTTCTTTCTAACTCATTTCACTTTTTTTTTTCAATTACCTTTTTTTTCTCTTTTTCGCACAAACACATGAGCTCATTTTTCTTTTGCTCATTCTCATTTTTTTTTTCTTTCCCACAACTCGTTTTCTTCATCACACCTTATTCTCATAATCACTCAAGCAATCACATTTTCCTTTTTCAACTCAAATCGATCCCTTCACATTCACACTTTTCCTATTCTCCACTCAAATTGGGACAAAAAGGCTTAGGAACTTGGAATAGTGTTTAAATGTGCTAGCAAATGAAATAGGCTTAAGGCTCAACGGGGCTAACAAGGGACAAATATCAATGGTAAGGAAAATTTAGGCTAAGTGACTCAATCAAAACAAAGATGGCCTAAGATCACATTCGGTATATCAAACTAGACACAATCAAGAAGCAAGAGCACACACAAGTTCTAGCATCCTCTAAGGTGACGACTCACTCACAAACGAAGAGATCATTTCATGCATCTAAATCTCAAAAGACTCAAATCTCACGACTTTCACATCCATGTTAGTCCTAGTGAATTCTCACTCTCATCACACAAGCACTAAAAAAGGGGCATTAGTAAGTATACTAGTTCCCTCCAAATCGACTCTAACTCCTATACTCACAAAAGAAAATTCATAACTCAACTTCACAATTCACCCTACTCATCAAATCATACTCAAAGATAGCAATCAACAAGCATAAGATGATTGATAGACATGAAATATGTAGTAGCAAATCAAAACACTAACAACCCAAGGAACATCTCAAGATACCAAATAATCAAACTCAACTCAAAGAGAGGGTGTGCACCTGTGCAATGTCACCGTAAAACAAATAAAAAAAACTCCACCCCCCAAACTTCGACCTTGTGAAGAGGTCTAAGTTTGGAGTTGTGGGTTACCTTATCCAAATAATTCATGTTTCTCAACAACGTTTCCGGGGGATCCCAAGCCACTGGCGGTTCCATGCAATGCAACTCATTGTTCCCGGTGGGACTACTCACCAGCAGCCTCCGCTGATAAAATAGAATCATCGACCCTTTGTTTCTTCACAAACATCCCCTTTTCATCTCCCACCTCTTGAATACTAACCCCTCTCTTCCCAAAAATTTCATTTCGCCTATCATCGTCACCCACACCCACTTCGATCACACAACCCTGCATTCTAGCCTCCATTTTCTAATGTTGCAGTTTGAGAACCAAGGTCCGACCCATTTGTACGTCCGACTCGTGCGATAAGGAACTGCCCCCAAATTATGTGTTGTAATAGAGGATAAAGAAGTTGCAGATTCAGTAGACAAGATCATAGTAAGGCTAATAGTGTTTGAAAGGGATAACCCAGCCCCAAGCGTGAGAGAATTAGCTAAATATTTAGTAAGGGTGGAGAATAGTTGGGCAATTGGAATAGTGGATTGGACGAGGGATAATGTGGATGGTAGGTTAAATGGAGGAGAAATATGGCCTGGTGTTAAATTATGGCTTGGGTTAGAGTAGGGTGGGGTGAACAGGTATGTGTTTGTGGAGCTGAAGTTGAAAATATTTCAGGTGTGGATAATGGCGACTGGGTTTGCAAAGTTACGGGAGGTAAAGTTTCAGAGTTATTGAGAATTGGGGCATTTTCTCATGTATGCCCATATCTCCCATTACATTCTACCACGATCTCGGGAATGGACCCCATTCCCCTCCTTAGTGTAGGGCCTTTCAGTTTCGATGAGCCAAACGAGAATTCCTGTACTTGGGGATTAACATCACGATCCAACAACTCGTATGACCTACTTGACCACAACAATAACAATACGCCGGCAACGACTCATACTATAAAACTACCCATACGGGGTGTCCCCCAAACCTGCATGATAGTCCCTATTGCAGTGCCACAAAATTGACTTTACATTTAATCAAACAAATTTTAAAGAAAGCATTTTCACTCTTAACCTCCTTTCCTCTACATATATTATCACCAAATAAAATACATTAACTGCAGTGAAGGCTTATTATTAACTGTTCAAGCTTCCAATTAGTTTAAAGTTAGTTCTTTATTGAAAGTATAAACACTCACTTTACTTTTACCTTTTCTAATTGAAATAAATCTACTCTTCATCACCATTTATTCTAAACTAAAAATATATTTCTCACCATATCTTATATATTCTTATCACTCATCACAAGGAACTACCAAGATAAAACACTCTTCGACAGTTAAGTTGATTTTATTCCTTTCACAATGACAACAAATTTGTTATATGGATTCATCTTCTACTGTAGAGACAACTCTTACTTGCCTCTTATTATTATTTATCTAAACTTTTAAGTTCAAGGCTAATTTGTTTTAATGGATAAGATAAATAAATAATTATTTCTCATTTTTTTAATAATTAGTCCAACTTTCTCCATGTAATAATTTATTTTATGACCAATTATCACGAACCAATATCACATGAACAAAACGCATGCATGATAAATGAGATTAAAGTATCAATTTCTTGTAATCTAATTAAAGCTCTTCTGTAGGACAGTCATGCATAAGATTGAAAATGTTTTAAATCTAGAAGATTTGATATACCAAAATCCAGAAGATCTGATGTGGACATTACTTATGGGCCAAGTAGCCTTATAGGCTTTAGGGTTTTGATATTATATACACATATATATCCCCGTACTCAATATTGTAATATACATATGTACATACACACAAAAATATAGTGGAAAACTCCTGGCTTGGTACGCCCCCAGATGTAGTCATTCATAACGAACTGGGTAAACAAATCGGTGTTCTTGTTCACGCCTCTTTATCTTACAACACGTTATCAGCACGAGTACTCTAATCAATTAGACCCGAAATCATAAACCCTAATTTTTCCCTATGCCTCTTTCATCCGTCAAACTTTCAATCTTCGTTTGCCGGTTTCAATCTTTGATCGTACTACGCATGCATAGGGACTGATCCGGACGTGGTTATGTTGGATTGAAGTGATAACAAACTCACGTTACTCTGCTGTTTCAACCATTCAATTACTCCACTAATCAAATTTATATTATATACTCTCTCCACACACTCTCAATCTCAAATCCAAGAACCTTTCTTTGGATGTGGACGACGAAACCTACATAATTTCCTCCGTTAACCTTTCTAATATGGAGCGAATATCTTCCCCAGATTTCGGGCCGAAAGCTGCAATTCCAGAATCTGGTTCTTCTCCACCAGTTCTGCAACTTGAGATTTCAACTCCATCCGCCGCTGGGCTCGAACCGCCGCTTCACTGCCATGACGAAGTGGAGAATTTCACCGACCCTGTCGCCTCTCGCCGAGCCCACCGCTGATGGAGCTCAGCTGCCACCAAGTTTCTCTTTTTTACCGTCGTACCAGCAGATACTGGCCGCCATTGTGCTGATGTTTCGATGAATAGCAATCAACATTGTTATCGTGGTTGTTCGCTGCAAACCGAGCGTCGTCACCCCGCCTTGCTAGCGAGATCCGCCCATCATGCGGTGGTACCCCGGCGTTGATTTGGAGTAGGTATGCCCCGCGCCACCGCCTGAGAGTCAAATCACCTTCAAGACCGACGACTTTGTGATGTGTACCACAACAAGGGTTGGTGGAAAGGTTTCATCACCTAGGCGGTGGGGAGGGACTAGTATATGGTCTCCTTCCCCAGCACGAATGAGCACTTGCCCTTCACTGCTTCACACCTGAGGCCCCACTGCGATTGAATCCAACAGAATGGGACATGGGCATGAGCTTACGATTAGGCCCAAACCGGTTTTGAGGGATCGGTTATTCAAAAGCGGTGTTGGCGGGAGCTTTAGCCCCATGAGTTTTACTTGTTGGTACATACTCACAGTTTGTATGTCCGCTCCTACACCTCATATTGAGTCTGCACTTAACGCGAACCAGTAGACGATTATGAACCCTTAATGTAGGGTCCCGCTCTGGTAAAAAGCTTATTTTTTTATTTTATATCTTTAGCAATTAACACTATTTTCCGCAACATATGCTTGTGAAGTAATTGTTGTAGAAATTAGGATTTATGTGAAAAATCCTTGTGTGCCTATCATTATCTTTGCTGCTAATTTAATTCACTCAAAAAAATTCCCTGAATTTTTTTGTATACAAGTTTGCCTGAAGCAAACATGAGCATTGACTGAAATTTAAACTTGAATAGTTGCTCCTACTGTTATACCTATTTATGTGAATTAAATTTACATTATTAGTCCGCATATATTGTCTGGGTAGGCGGCACCCAGTATTTTTTGGACTGTAAATCATGTTTGGGTAGACGACACCCAACATTTGCTCCTTTGTGATTGAACATGTAAATTAAATTCTCTTTCTCCCTTGTTAAATAAAAATTCAAATCGTATGTCTTATCATATCCATTAAAAACGTAGTGATAATGCTTGGTATTACTAAGAGAGAATTTACTGAGCTTGCTCTCGATGGTAATAACTACGTGACATAGACCATAGATGTTGAGATTCATCTAGCCTCATCCTAATTAAGCGGAATCATTGTCCATGGTCTCAAATCCATTGATGCCCAGAAGGCAAAAGCATTGATTTATCTCAGGTACCACCTAAATCAGGACTTGAAATATGAGTACCATACTGAGATGTAACCTAGTATTTTATAGATATTCCGGAAGGATTGTTTCTATCAACAAAAACGATATAATCCCTCGGGCACAATACGATTGGCCGAATCTCCATTTTCAAGATTTACATCTATAACGGAGTGCAATTCTATCTTGCATCGTATTGTATCTCAATTAAAATTATGCCATCAGCAAATTACTGAGGTTGAGTTGATACAGAAAATCCTATCAACATTCCATGCTAGTAACCTTGTACTTCAGCAACAGTACACCTCTCACTCAGAGCTAATTTCTGCACTTTTAGTGGCAGAAAAATACAACCAACTCCTGATGAGAAATCACAATACTAGACTAGTTGACCCACAAGTAGTGCCTGAAGCACATGTTGTGGCTCAAGGGAGTCTGGGTGGGTGTAAGCATGGAAGGGAAGAAATCCGCAAATCTAAGCACTTGATTGAGGCTTATCGAAAGATACAAAAGGACAACAAGAACATGGCCCCTCAGGGTGAATCTCACCATGTCAGTCTGCCTGAAGCAGATTATGACATAGACAATGATGATCTTTTGAGCTTAAAGCTCAAAAAATTTTGGGGACAAAGAGTGATTTACATAATTGGACATTATTAGTATCCTGACTTAAGCTTTGAGATATGTCTTGCTTCATTTGGGATAAATGTAATGAAATTTTGACCCCATCTTTGCTCAGAAGGTAGATGCACTGATTAAATTCTCCGGTACCATCTCAATAAGATATCAATTGTTTATGAAAAATCCCTGAAGGATTATATTCATTGTCGTTTATAAAAATCCCTAAAGGATTATATTCATCGTCGTTTATAAAAATCCCTGAAGGATTATATTCATCGTCAAAATTTGAATAAAATCGATAGCAGAAAATATCGATAGATGAACATTATGACCGATGCCAAATAATTGTTGAGGTGGTCGAGATCGAGTATTCCCCAAGCGAATCTCAGCATAACAGTTTGCCTGAAGCAAACATGAATATTGTCAGTGATATGACATTAAAGACTATGAGTTGTCAAGATACATAGTGTCACAATTTTGTGATTTTTTAAGCATGTTAAGGCTTTATGCTTTGTCATAATTAATATTTGTAAAAAATTACAACTCAATTACCGAATGTCTTTAACAACTCCAGCAGAGTTATTGAATCACATATTTATATAGAATATTCCCGGTTAAATTTGATGTCCCTGAAGGATAAAATATTACATGCTAATGAATCTAAAGCACGCCTGAAGCGTGGAAGACCTCAGTAACAAAATTCAACCTCCTGAAGAATTGTAGATCTGGTCTTAAAATCCAATTTAGATGCATACATATTATAGCATGAGCGGTTAGTCCATCTAAAATAATAATGTGATATGTTGGATTTTGTCTAAGTTCATTGGCTATAACACGTCAAACCCTTTCGTAAATAAATTTATATGGCATGTACAAAGGGTGAACATAGAGTACGGCCGAATCGTACTAAACTTGGAATTTGATCTCCCATTTTTAGAATGGTTTCATTGAGATATTTGTGGATTGATTATCTAGTATGGGGAATACTTTGATAGTTAATGGTCTGTGGATCCCGGTACAAGACTGAGGAATACGTGTATGGGGTGGGGGGGGGGGGGAATACACGTATACCAATTTTTCAACCTTAAAGCTGACTGAGTCCCCTTTACTCAGAGTGGTAAAGAACTAGGAGCTGATAACACACCTATTGACTACACTTGGTGCGGGTCAGTTGGCTAACTATCAGTTCAAGTTCAGTGCGGAAATGTTTGAGCCCTGAAAGTTTAAAGTCTTGTTTAGTTTGCTTTCAGAAAAACTTGTTTTACGCAATTCTGAATAGTGTTTAGTAGGGCAGTGCTCTTTTGAAGATCAGCCTGATTGGTTCAGGCCTGATAAACTTGAATGCAATGAATGAACGAATAATATGGCAAGTATGCACAATATCAAAGCAGTAAGAACACAGGGAGTTTAATGTGGTTCAGAGTCTCAAGCTCCTACGTCCACGGCCTGACTTAATAGGAAATCCACTCAAGGGATTCTTGTTTTTAACGTGCCAAGGTGCACCAAGACCAGCTATCTTCACTGATCTATACAACTCCACTTACTAACACACTAACTGACTTACTCCCAACAAGCCTAACTTAGGGTTTTGGTTTCAGTTTGGATTCCAACTAAGTTGAGATTATCCTTACAAGGCAAAGCTATGCTAAGGATTGGATAATCTCTCTAAGCTTAAGATAATGCTATTTAGCTCTTGGAATACAGAATAACTCTCGGTTGCTAAGAAACACTTGGGAAATTTAGATGGTTTCGAGTGCTTCTCTTAAAGGTTGAATGCTTTGAAAGCTTGAGAGTTTGAGTAATTTCTGGCTTGGAAATTTCCCGTAACCTTGAATGGGTTCAAGGTCTTCTGTATTTATATGTGATTTGAAAAACTATCCGTTGGAGAGATAGCCTTCTAGTCATCTATGTAGAGTGGCTTCAAACGGACATATCTTCATGCAACAACCGTCCTTGCATGGATTTGGTATTTGCATTAAATTCACATTGAATGCTTGCCCGTTGAACATGCAGTCTGAATTCAGTCTTCATGTCAGGTTCCGTACGTGCGTGTCCTTCCAGGATTGGTCCACGTCATCAGGTTGGTGAGAATGTCAGAACTTATTCCTGAGCTTCAGGCTTGTCTTATTAAGTTCATTTTGTCTTGGGCTCACCGGTCTTGTCCTGACGCTGAAATTCCTTTTGCATTGCTTGGCTCTACTTCAAGTCTTCCCATTAACTCAGTGACCTCCTGTTCCCTTCAGGACTGAGTTAGTAATGACCTCAGGGTCATACTCTTCATCACTGACACTTACTCAGCCAGCTTAGAGGACTGCCATAAGTTCAGGATGGTGCTCTTTGTCTTCAGGCTCTGAGTCTTGATTGTCTTCAGTGAGTTCTCCTCTCACTGAGTACCTGTGAAGTGTAAAATGACTAAGTACTAATTCTAATCAAGACTAGCCTGACAAAGACAGATTAATGCAAACATCTTTTCAGGGGCTTTGGGATCTTAATCAAAACTGACAATGTCCCAACAATTTCCCCCTTTTTGATGATGCCAAAACACTGAAAAGATCCTCAAAACACTTAGAGGAAATATGAGTCTATCTATAAGATAAGTTAGTGTTAGAGCAATTCTTGATAAAGTACATAATTTAAATAACAGCCAAGAAGACAATGAGTTTTTGTCTGTGGGAAAAAATAATAGACTTCATTGATTGATGTGGAAATGGTTACAATGAATCTAGTCTATTACAGAGAAGCCTGTGAACACCTAGACTAATCTCATTTCAGGTTTGAGTCCATATCCTGCATAAACTCTTGCCTTCAGCTCGTCAAGTCTTCTAGGTTGGTTCACGTATCCTTCAGCTTTGGCTATCCTCAATACTTCCATCATGATGACCTTTGTGTCATGCTTTTGAGTTCCAGGAACCAAGGGAGGAGTTCGAATGGTGAACTCAGGAGCCTTCACTTGAACTTGAGCTGCATCAGCCTCCTCCAAGATCTTCTGGAATAGCTCAGGATGATTGTCCATCATGTAGTCAGTGAAGTGGGCATTGATATCCTCAGTGTCGCCCCACTTCTTCACAACATACCACAATCTAACAAATTCATCCCTTGCATCAGTCCAAAACTCCTTTAATGCCTCTGAGACGAACTCATCGACAAAAGCTTCCCTTACTCCTGATTCAGGCCTACTGACTTGAAGAATTGTTGATTTCCTAACTGTTGGCTTCTTCCTGTACTTCATAGGCTCAGGCTTCGCCTTCTTCCTCCTTAGCAAGCTGATCACTGCATCATCCAGTTCTCGTTGTTGAAACTCAGTGATATCAGTCAGCTTCTCAACCTTCTTCTCCAAGATGCGCATCTTCTCCTTCTGAGCAATTTCAGCTCTGCGCATAGCCTCAGATTTCTCAGAGTGATCTCCCCATGCTTCAGCACATAGCTCCGCCACCAACTCCCCTGAGTAAGTGATGGGATTCTTCCTTGAGCTCATGGGAGACGATCTCTGAACTGGCTCAGGTTGTTGCTTGGAAGGTTCATCAGCCTTTGCCTTTGTTGCCTCCGCTCTCAGCCTGGCAACAACATCCTCTCCTTCCTTCTCCACTGCTGCTAACCTAGCTGACTTCCTCACCCTTAGTATATTCCCTTCAGGATTGGCTTCAGGGTCAGCTAGAACGGTCTCACCTTGGTTGACTGCCTCCGATGCCTCAGGGCGGGATCTTTTCTTCTTCTTTTCCCCCTTTTTGGCATCATCATTGGCCTGGGATGGGAGTGACTCAGCTCCACTGTTGATAACAAAAGAGGCTAAAGATTGAACTTCCAATACGCCTTCCTTCAGCATCTCAACTCCCGTGGCAATCCCAGTGCCTGCGTAGGAAACCGAACTGATAGCAGCATTGACTTTCTTCTCAAAGACCTCCATAGAGAGTTGGAGTCTTTGTTCAGCCTTGGTGATCCTTTCCTCCACCTTCAAGGACTCACCGCTGACTCTGCTGGCCTCAGTTAGTATCTTTGCCGACTCCTCAGTGGCCTTCGCCAAAATGTTTGCCACTGACTGAGAGGTGCGATCCAACTTCCCTGACTCTAGCTCCAGTTTGGACGCTGAGTCCTTCATGGCCTGAGTGACAATAGCTCCAGTCTGAACTGCAAGCCTGTCAACTGCCTGATTCAACCTCTCATCCCTGATCGCATCCCTCTCATCAAGTTTCTTGAGAGTGTTCCTAAGCATCTTCTTGGTGCGCTTCCTCTCATTCCTCACTGACTTGGCCGTGTTAGTCATCGTCCTCTTTAGCAAAATTAGCTCCCTGTTGGCAAGGGTGTTGTAGGCTGACTTTGTCCACCTGAAGTGTTTTGCCAGGGCCTTGGAGTCTTCTTCTTTTTCAGCTCGTAGCCTCATTACTTCCTCCTGAAGTTCAGCTAGATTTTCTGTGGTTTTCTCCTGCTTGACCTCCACTATGCTTGTGAATTCAGCACGGCCGACCCCAGTTATTATCACATCTGCATCATCAACGGCCTCATCAGTGATTGGCTGCTTTCCCTTGTCAGCCCCTGCAGCATCAGTCCCTTCTTCAAGGTGCACTGAAGGCAGTTGTGAAGTAGTCATAGCCGCCTCCTCAGGCTCAGCTAAGCTATCTTGAACCTTAGGAACTTGTCCCTCGGAACTGAGAGTCTCATTGGATGCCTCAACATCTTCCTCTCTTGTCTCAGGGCAGGGAATCCCTTCATCGACAGATATCTCATTGGCAGCTGAGATGTTCAAAACATCCTCAGCAACTGGTCCACCCTTAGCACCAGTGTCCTTATCACCTTTCCCCTGAGCCTGAGGCTCAGAGATCATCTCATCAACCTCCTGTGCAGTCTCCTCCACTGCCTTCTCCATGTCTCCACCCTGAGCTTCATCATCATCCTCATCATCCTTCTCTTCATCAGACCGGATGTCAGCCTTGCTCTTGGACATCATATTAGCCACTAACTGCTTCAGGTTGTCAAAGTTCAGAAGTTGAAGCCAGCTAGTCAGTCCAAAGAAGGAGCAAATCTTGGCTTCCTCAGTCTCCCAGTGCTCCCAGCCACGAGCGTCTACTAGCAGATGCTGCTCCTGCATGTTTGATTGTTTGAAGTCCAACCAAACCTTGAGCTCAATCACATACGCCAGCAGCTCATTGTACTTGTACAGCCCAGGCCAGCACTTTCCTGCCCATTCTGTGGCGTTCCCCCTGAGAGTGTTCTCCAGAATCCCACCAGCCATGTGTTCATCTAATTCCTCCTCCTCCACTTCAAGGAATTCATCCTCTTCAGCTGAAATGGATTTGGGACAGTCCTTGGGATTGGGGTATAAGGGAAAGTCTGTGGGGTTTGGAAGATTTGGCTCGGCTGACTGGTCAGGCTCATTTGTGGGTGAATTTGATGGCGCTGACTCAGTAGGATGATTTGGCTCTATTTGGGGTGTTTCAGTGGGTCGGGTAGTAGGGCCAGGGTTGGAAGGTATTTGGGTTTCAGGGTGTGGGGATGTTTGAGTGGGTACTGTCTCAGGCTGCAACAACTCAGCCGTCTCGACAGATTTTCTCACTTCCTCCAAGTCAGAGGCTCCAGGAGAGCTTGACTTCTCCCTCTCACTCACCTCAGGCAGTTTCTTAGCAGGGGACCTTTTTATTCCCTTCCTAAGCCTCTTTAGGGGCCTCTCTCCCTGATTACCCTCCTTCCTGGCGTCATCGTTTGTTCCCTCAGCCTCAGACCCGGCCTCCTTGGGATCAGACTCAGTCCCTGATTTCGTGCTCTTCCCTGACAGCACGATTTTCACCCTCTTCTTCTTCTCAGCCTTTTCCGCCTCAGGCTGCTCCACCTCTTCAGCTGCAACCTCCTCACCGTCCTTACTCCTCTCAAAGAGGTCATCTACCCGTTCAATAAGACTGGTTGCCACTCTCTTGGCCTTACCAGCTGGCTTTTTGGCCTGACCCTTTGCTTTCGCATTGGGATCAGTCAGCCCTAGCACTGAATAGGTATCACTCAGTGAGGAAAACATTACCTTCTTTGAGGAGAGACTGTCCTCAAAATCGAAGGTATACCCATGGCAAGCATGAGCAATCAGGATGGACATCCTCGTGCCGAATGGCAAGATGGCACTGACGGATATGTGCTTCTTCTCCTCATCTCGCTTAAGCTTGTCCAATCCAGCCTGATGGAGTTGATCAAGGAAGAACTGCTCCCAGTTCGCTTCCACTCCATCAGCAATTGCTCCCATGAGTCTCAGCTTGGGCAGACTCAGTTGCTCGTGAGAGCCAGTTGCACCCATTACCATCTTGGACACCAAATCCACCAGAGCTCTGTACTCAGGTTTTAACGTATTCTTGTTCTGTCGAGCCTTGAACTCTGATGACCCAGATTTGGTCCATTTCCCAAGGAATTCTCCCCCCGAGTTTTCCTTGTACGTTTTTGGGTTGATGCCTGAGAATGGCCACTTGAAGACTTCCCGCACCGCCCTCCTGACGTCAATAGTGACCACCTCTGAGTTGTAGAGAGGTTCGCCATCGCCGTCCTTCTCTCCCGTCGGCTTAAGCGCAGTCACCTTCGTATAAATCTCCCCCTTCCGTACGAACATATTTAAGTATGCTTCTACAACTGTTCTTGGGAGCACGGAAATGGGGCGGGTGGTGAAGTATGTTTCCAACCCAGCATCGGAAATCCACTTGAATACTGGTTTGATTTCCTCAACTGTAAGACAGATACCTTCCATGGAGATGACTTGCTCTATGTGTATCAGCTTGTTCTCGACAACGTCTATGATCTTGTCGGTTGTCCAGTTGGAATCAAGAAATGCCATTGTTTTTAGAAAGGAAGAGATTTTTGAAATTGCTGTGTTTGAGCAAGAGAAAACTCAGTGTGCAGATTGTGTGTTGTGTTTGCGTAAAAACC
Organism: Ballota nigra; assembly: GCA_947034835.1. Taxonomy (NCBI): domain Eukaryota; kingdom Viridiplantae; phylum Streptophyta; class Magnoliopsida; order Lamiales; family Lamiaceae; genus Ballota; species Ballota nigra. Next base: position 47,068,363 of record OX344722.1, read on the forward strand.
TCAAATGGCACTCTTGATTGATAAGACTAAGTCAGTTACTCAAACGTGGGGTTGAGATTGATCCCTGAATTCGAAAGATTTTGAAATGAGGGGCCAGGATTAATCTCAGCTTCAATCAAACCCTATGTCAGTCATACTCCGTATAAAACGGACACGTATATGAAAAAGTAACTGTAGCATTAAATGCTCCGTGCGCGTGGGTTTTAAATATGAAAAGGCGCGCTTTTAATGAAAACGGAATGCATTTAATAAAGATTTTCAGGACGAAGGACTCAGGGAGACGCTTGAAATTCACAGGAGTCAGGTTAGAACTCATACCTGTCAGGGAGACATTGTAGCACCCTGATACCTCGCTGAGTCGAGTCTGGCCTGAGTTCCCCCTAGAACCCTACACTGACTGCTCTCCCGGATCTAAGAGTCCTAACTCCACTGACAGTTCCATAAACCTTGTTTCAGCCAGAGGCTTAGTCAAGATGTCAGCTTTTTGCCTGTCAGTGTGAATCTTCTCCATCCTAATGTCTTTCTTCTCCACATGATCTCGAATGAAGTGATGTCTAATGTCCACATGCTTGCACCTTGTGTGAAGCACTGGATTCTGAGTAATTGCTATAGCACTATTGTTATCACAATAGATTGGAACCTGATTAGCAAATACTTGGTAGTCCCTCAACTGTTGCCTTAACCATAAAATCTGAGCGCAACAACTACCTGCAGCCATATACTCAGCCTCCGTTGTGGATGTCGCCACTGAATTCTGCTTTTTACTAAACCACGAGATCAACTTACTTCCCAAAAACTGACATGTCCCTGAGGTTGATTTCCTATCAATCCTACAACCTCCATAATCTGCATCTGAATAACCTGTCAGTTCTAAGTTGTCATCTGAAGGATACCATAGTCCCATATTGACTGTCCTTTTCAAATACTTAAGTATCCTCTTAGCAGCCTCCAAATGACTTCTCTTGGGATCAGACTGATACCTAGCACACACACCAACTGCAAACGTAATGTCAGGCCTACTTGCAGTCAGGTACAACAAAGAGCCTATCAGCCCTCGATACTCAGTCTGATTTACTGAAGTCCCTTCAGTGTCAGGATCCATCTTCCAATTTGTGTTCATAGGGATCCTGGCTGGATTGCTGTTCTGAACACCAAACTTATGAATCAAGTCTCTTGTATACTTGGCCTGATTTATGAAGATACCTTGATCAGTCTGCTTGACCTGCAATCCTAAGAAGAAGTTCATCTCTCCCATCATGGACATCTCAAATTTACCAGTCATCAACTTAGAGAATTTCTCACAGAGCTGATGATTTGGTGATCCAAATATTATGTCATCCACATAAATCTGGACCAAGAGAATGTCATCACCTTCAGTGATCCTGAACAATGTCCTATCCACAGTTCCCTTTTTGAACCCATGGTCTGTCAGGAATTGAGAGAGGGTATCATACCAAGCTCTTGGTGCTTGATTAAGTCCATAGAGTGCTTTCTTCAAATGGTATACTCTATCTCCAACCTCAAACCCGGGAGGTTGTTCAACATATACCTCTTCATTGAGTACACCATTCAGGAAGGCACTCTTGACATCCATTTGATACACCTTGAACTTCTTATATGTTGCATAGGCAAGGAATAACCTGATAGCTTCCAACCTAGCCACTGGAGCAAAAGTCTCATCATAGTCTATTCTCTCAGATTGACAATACCCTTTTGCAACCAGTCTAACCTTGTTCCTTACCACAACACCATTCTCATCCTTCTTGTTCTTAAAGACCCACTTGGTACCAATCACACCTTGATGCCTAGGTCTATCTACCAGTTTCCAAACCTGATTCCTTGTGAACTGATTCAACTCCTCTTGCATGGCAATGATCCAGTTCGAGTCAGTGAGAGCTTCTTCAATGTTCTGAGGCTCTTGCTCAGAGAGAAAGCAACAGAACAATGCACTCTCACCATGGAACCGTCTGGTCCTGACTCCCTCAGTTGGATCACCAATGATTTGATCAATGGGATGATCTTCTAACCATGTTCTTTTGCCAGGAGTTGTTCCTGAAGTACCTGTAATGTTAGTGTCTACAGGCTCATAGAATTCAGGAAATTGAACAGAAGGGGATGATCATGAGTCTATACCAAAGGGATTAACAAGCTCAATGTCAGGGACATTGATTCCCCCTTGATTAGGTGACTCAGGAACCGTCTCAGCTGCAACAGCATCTTCATAGACGGTGCTTACCTCAGGTTGAGCCTGTTCCTCAGTCTGAGGCTCAACAATCCCTGATGTGCTGGGCTTAGGGGTGGCACCTGATTCATCATCCTGATCGTCATCATCATCCCATCTCGGAATTGGCACAGTCTTGATCTTGGGATCAGGTTGATTCTTCAAGCTCAGCCTTGTCACACTCCTTGTGACCTCCCCAGTGTCAGGATTCAACACCTTTGCCCTAGACTCATTAGCAGATTCATCAAAGACAACATGAGGTGATTCTTCCACAACAAGGGTCCTACAATTGTAAACCCTGAAGGCTTTACTAACTTCAGAATATCCTAAGAATATTCCTTCATCAGATTTGCTATCAAAGGCTTTCAATTGGGTCTTCCCATTGTTGAGGATGAAGCACTTACAACCAAATACATGAAAATAAGAAATACGAGGTTTCCTTTTGTTCCATGTCTCATATGGGATCTGAGCATGTTGTTTGTTCAGCATGGATCTGTTCTGAGTGTAGCATGCAGCGTTGATTGCCTCATCCCAGAATTTCTTGGGCAATCCTGACTCAGCCAGCATGGTCCTTGTAGCTTCCTTCAGTGTCCTGTTCCTCCTTTCAGCGACACCATTCTGTTGTGGGGTTCTAGCTGCAGAAGTCTCATGAGCTATACCAAGTTCATTACAAAAGTCAGAAATATATGAATTTATAAATTCAGTGCCTTTGTCAGATCTGATCTTAGTAATGGACTGATTCTTCTCATTGCTGAGTCTCCTGAGCAACTCTGGAAGCTTCACCTGTGTTTCCTTCTTATTTAACAAGAAAATAACCCAAGTATATCTAGAATAATCATCAATAACCACAAGTGTATACTTTCTACCATTCATACTCACAGGTGTTATGGGGGCCAAATAAATCCATGTGCAAGAACTGAAGTATCCTTTCAGTGGAATAAGAAGCTTTCTCTTTGAATGACGCTCTGACCTGCTTCCCTTCCTGACAAGCTTTGCACACGTGATCTTTGCTAAAAAATTCATTAGGTAGACCATCAACAAGTGACTGTCTAGAAATTTTGTTAAGAATCTTGAAGTTCAGGTGGCTTAATCTTTTATGCCATAACCAACTGAGCTCTAGAGAGCTTTTAGCAACAAAACAAGTATTAGGAATAGTGTTGCTCCAATCAGCGAGATAAACATTACCTTTTCTTATACCTGATAGAAGCACTTGTGTTGATTTGTCCTTGACTGAACATATATTCGATGAGAACTCAACACTGAACCCTTTGTCACAGAATTGACTTACTGACAGCAGGTTATGCTTCAGTCTTTCCACAAAGGACACATTTTCCACTCTGACTGTACCTATAATTAGAACACCAAAACCTTTAGTAACACCTTTTGAGTTATCACCAAAGGTTACCTGTGAACCATCTTTCGCTTGATATTCTTGGAGAAGACTCTTCATTCCAGTCATGTGCCTTGAGCAACCACTGTCTAGGTACCAAACAGCTTTGATTGAGTCTCCTCTCCTCTTGTTGTGATCCACAGCCGCCTGCAAGCAAATCAGACTTTAGGTACCCATTGGGTGTTGGGTCCTATCGTGTCAGCTGTACCCTTCGGGATCCAGACTTGCTTCACAACCCTGATTGCCTCAGAGTGGTAAATCTGTCTCCCTGAAACATCAACATACACAACTTTCTTCTTCTTTGCCTGAGAGGAAGATGGTGTATGAGTGCTAGACTTAGGCTTCACAGGAGCCTGAGTGGGTGCCTTTTGGGCTGGCTTCCTGTTCTTCCTAGGTCTGGGTGCAGCAGGTCTTGGGCCTTGTTCTTGATAAGGACCCTGATTTCTATTCCCCCTAGGCAAGTGGGGGAATGGAAAACAGTTAAAGGCCTCAGGATGCCAAAACCACGGGGGTGTCATCATATTTGGCCTTCCCTGTTGGTATTGCCAAGCATGATGGTACCCTTGCTGACCAGTCTGAGGGCTCTTGGCCTGAGTCTTCCTCTGCTTTCGCTGAGGTTTTCCCTGGCCTGAGCTCTCAGGGGCTTCCTTAGGTTGCTTCGCCTTTCCCTTGGGTTTTGGCTTAGCTACCGTAGGAGCAACCCTGACTGTGTCAACGGTTTCCTTGCCCTTATCAGTTTGACGGGCCTGGAGCACAACCTTAGGTGCACTCTGGCCTGTCTGAACAAATACCCTCTCAGTGTTGCTCCCTGAAGCAACATGAGACTGACCTTGTGAGGATTTCTCAGGAACATATCCAAGTCCCTTTTTCTTGTTCCCAAGTATCTGGCTGCTATTTATTTCCTCTCTAGCCATTGAGGATTTATTCATTGCTGCAACCTTTTTCTTGAGAGAGTCCTCACTCTTTTTCAGGATTTCATGTCTGGTAAAGAGGTCATCAAACTTACTCTTAAGTACTTTTAGTTCTTCCTTCCTGACCAGCTCTTCCTCAGCCAATTCCTTCAGAATCTTCTCTCTTGGGAGACGCTCAGCATTGATCATATCAATTTCCTGAGTTAGTCTCACAATCTGAGCTGATTCTTTAAGATCAAACTGAGTGAGTTGTTCATTCAGGTTTTGAACTTCAGTACTCAATTTCTTGTTCTCCTCTACCAAGAAGACATTAGTTTCCTGCAGTCTGGAGAAATCAACCATCAATTGATCAATCTGAAGGTTCATTTCTCTGACTGACTCTGAGCTAAGCTTAGGATTTTGACCAGTGTAAGAAGCACAAACAGAATTTGATGTTACCTCAGGCTCATCCCTAGCCATCAGACAGACATTATCGTACTCGTCATCTGAGAAGAGTTCAGGTGACCTTTCAGCAGGACCGTTAGAATCTGTTGCATCTTTAGCGATCATTGCTCTCTGATCAGCAGATCTTAGATCCCTAGTGGCTCTCCTTTCCTCTCCCTCTCTCGCACTCAGCTCCGGGCAGTCGTACTGATAGTGACCAATCTTGTTACAGTTGTAACATGCTGCCTGCTCACTTCCTCTTTCTTTTCTCGATTCAGGGTTCCTCCTTGAGTCAGGTTCCCTGGTTCTTGGTGAGCTTTCAGCCTTGGTTGGATATCTATCATCGCGAGTGCGTCTCTGTTCGTCTCTTCTTTCAGGCTTTGGTTCAGAATATCTCCTTTCATCACCACGTTCTCTCCTCTGGTCAGTGTTCCTTCGCTCCTCATATCTCCTTGAGCTTTGGTGGGTTCCTTCAGGTTTCCTGTCACGTGAGTCCTGATAAAACTTTTTATAACGACCAAACCTGGAATTGAGCTTGTCAAATCGTCTGGCCATCAGGCTGTACTCCTCAGCGAGTTCTTTCCTGCTCATCTCCATCAGTGACTTTGATGAAGAATTTGATGAGGGCTCAACAGGTTCAGACCTGGCCTTGAACGCCACACTTTTCTCAGGAGTTTTCTCCTTTACTTCCTCTTCTGACTGAACTTTCTTCTTTCTTTTGTTAAGATCGAATTCAAGCGCTTTGAGCTCTGAAAAAAGTAAAGCAGAAGTTATGTTACTCATATCCTGAGTGTTCTTAAGCATAATTACACTGTTGTCCCATCTCTCAGGAAGGGCATTCAGGATCTTTGAAACAACATCTCTCCTTGGGACATCCTTGTCCAGCATCACCAACTCATTCATCAACTTGATGAATCTAGACTCCATTTGATCTATGCTCTCGTCAGGCAGCATCTCGAACGCCTCGAATTTCTGAATGGCAATGTTTCTCTTATTCTCCTTGTTGGTCCCGTTTTTTCATTCACAAACATAGACAATATGGGAAATTAGGAGAAATTTTTGTTTTAACACTGATGTTATGCAAGTCAGTAAAGCAATAAAGAACACAACAATGTAAAGTGGTTCGGAGGCTCAAGCTCCTACATCCACTGCCTGATTTAACAGGAAATCCACTACCCGAGATTCTTGTTTTTAACGTGCCAAGGTGCACTCACAACTGGACTCACACCCCTCCGCGGAGCTGCCTCTCGAACTGGCCTCACATCCCTCTTCACTCAGGGACTGCCTCACCTCACCTCACTGCAACACCTAACACTATTCTGGAAAGGGTTTAGTTTGGTTTGGTTCTCTCCAACTAGGTGAGATTTTCCCTTACATGGTTTTAGCCTTTAAGCTAAGGTTGGGAAAATCTCTCTAAGCTTAGGATGTATATGATGAGCTCGAGTATACAAACTGGAACACTCAAATATGACTATGAAGAACTCAGGTCAGTGTTCTTGATGGAGATGGTGCCTCCTTATGCCTCCCTTGAAACGCACCACTCTCTCATCAGCTCATTGCTTGAGTTTGTATTTATAGTTTGAATTTGAATGTTACCGTTGGAGAAAGTAACATTCAAATCCAGACTATCTCTGGAGTGAAATTCTCCTTTTCAGTGAAGTATGGCCTTGTCAGCTTTTGTCAGATTCGCTGCCTTGACTTGATTGGTCCACGTGGACTGACTCCAACGGCTCTTTTCTTCAGGGTACTTGATCAGGGTAGTCCTGACTTCAGGCGACTTGTCTTCAGCTGACTTGTAATCCTCTCAGGATACCTTTCTTCAGTAGACTTGAGGTCTTCTTAGGAACCATCATTGGACTTTAAGTCTTCTCAGTGGACTTCCTTCAGTAGACTTGAAGTCCACTCAGGGGAGTTGACATAAGGCTATTTGTCAAGCTTCCCAGCCTCAGTAGCCTGACTCCTTCAGGTCCTACTAGGCACAGCACTGATCCTCTCAATCATGCCCTTCACTGAGTAGTCCACTGACCAGCTTAGAAAGTCAGGTTTATACTCAGTGGGACTTCCTTCAGGCTTCTCTTCAGGTTCAGGTCTTCTGACATGGCTTCAGTCTGTTCTCTTTTTGATGTTATTTTGACTTCCTCAGGCTGTGTCAGTGAGTTCCCCCTCACTGAGTTCCTCTCAGTAGAGTTCCCCCTCAGCTGAGTTCCTCTCAGTAGGGTTCCCCCTCAGCTGAGTTCTTCCTCCACTGATAACCTGTTCTCCTGAGAAACAACCTAGCCTGACCTGAAACTAAAAGATACTATCCTGACTGCTTTCAAACCTATTACATGTTGTTTTGGAAAATCATCAAAACTAAAATATCCCAACACTCCTTGATATTTTCAGATCCCTCACACATCCTTGTCAGCTCATCCCAAACCTCCTTTGCCGTCTTTAAGTTCATCAGCCTAGCTGACTCCTCGAAGGGCACCGTATGCAAGATGATGTTTCTGGCGACGTTGTCAAGCCCCATCATCTTGATCTCATCAGTGGTCATATCCTTCCTTTCCTTAGAAATAGGTACACCAATATCGAGATCATCATATCCTCTCCATCTGGTGTTAGGGACAGTGATTTTGATCGGTCTTTCCCTGAGAACATGCGGCATCTGGTCATGGATGGCATCTAGATGTGCTTCTAATCTGAACTTCCAGTAGACAAAGTTAGACACAGAGAATTCAGGTAACGAAGCTTCAAGTCTCCTTGAAGTCATGATGATGCAAGTTTTATGAAAAGTAAACTCAGATCTATTCAGTGACCACCAACAGTTTCTCCTCTGAAACTATTAGTATTCAAAGTCAGTGGTCTTTCGAACCACTGCTCTGATACCACTTGTTGGTCCCGGTACAAGACTGGGGAATACATGTATGGGGGGGGGGGAATACACGTATACCAATTTTTCAACCTTAAAGCTGATTGAGTCCCCTTTACTCAGAGTGGTAAAGAACTAGGAGCTGATAACACATCTACTGACTACACTTGGTGCGGGTCAGTTGGCTAACTATCAGTTCAAGTTCAGTGCGGAAATGTTTGAGCCCTGAAAGTTTAAAGTCTTGTTTAGTTTGCTTTCAGAAAAACTTGTTTTACGCAATTCTGAATAGTGTTTAGTAGGGCAGTGCTCTTTTGAAGATCAGCCTGATTGGTTCAGGCCTGATAAACGTGAATGCAATGAATGAATGAATAATATGGCAAGTATGCACAATATCAAAGCAGTAAGAACACAGGGAGTTTAACGTGGTTCAGAGTCTCAAGCTCCTACGTCCACGGCCTGACTTAACAGGAAATACACTCAAGGGATTCTTGTTTTTAACGTGCCAAGGTGCACCAAGACCAGCTATCCTCACTGATCTATACAACTCCACTTACTAACACACTAACTGACTTACTCCCAACAAGCCTAACTTAGGGTTTTGGTTTCAGTTTGGATTCCAACTAAGTTGAGATTATCCTTACAAGGCAAAGCTATGCTAAGGATTGGATAATCTCTCTAAGCTTAAGATAATGCTATTTAGCTCTTGGAATATAGAATAACTCTCGGTTGCTAAGAAACACTTGGGAAATTTAGATGGTTTCGAGTGCTTCTCTTAAAGGTTGAATGCTTTGAAAGCTTGAGAGTTTGAGTAATTTCTGGCTTGGAAATTTCCCGTAACCTTGAATGGGTTCAAGGTCTTCTGTATTTATAGGTGATTTGAAAAACTATCCGTTGGAGAGATAGCCTTCTATTCATCTATGTAGAGTGGCTTCAAATGGACATATCTTCATGCAGCAGCCGTCCTTGCATGGATTTGGTATTTGCATTAAATGCACATTGAATGCTTGCCCGTTGAACATGCAGTCTGAATTCAGTCTTCATGTCAGGTTCCGTACGTGCGTGTCCTTCCAGGATTGGTCCACGTCATCAGGTTGGTGAGAATGTCAGAACTTATTCCTGAGCTTCAGGCTTGTCTTATTAAGTTCATTTTGTCTTGGGCTCACCGGTCTTGTCCTGACGCTGAAATTCCTTTTGCATTGCTTGGCTCTACTTCAAGTCTTCCCATTAACTCAGTGACCTCCTGTTCCCTTCAGGACTGAGTTAGTAATGACCTCAGGGTCATACTCTTCATCACTGACACTTACTCAGCCAGCTTAGAGGACTGCCATAAGTTCAGGATGGTGCTCTTTGTCTTCAGGCTCTGAGTCTTGATTGTCTTCAGTGAGTTCTCCTCTCACTGAGTACCTGTAAAGTATAAAATGACTAAGTACTAATTCTAATCAAGACTAGCCTGACAAAGATAGATTAAGGCAAACATCTTTTCAGGGGCTTTGGGATCTTAATCAAAACTGACAATGTCCCAACATGGTCATAATTAATGCTTTCACACGGTGGACTTATGCATGTTCGTTATCCACCTGCAATCATGCTTTTTTCCAAGCCTACTGCAAAACTATTGAGCTTAGTTCTCATTTCCCAAATTATCAAATTAAATCCATTTGAATGGATAATGCAAGTAAGCTTACATTAACAATATTCAATGTTTATTGTATGACATTGGGAAATTAAAGTGAAGCATTAACTCCATTACATCCACACCATAATGGTCTAGCTGAGTTACTAATATGATGCATCAAACTACTAGCTAGACCGTTATTGCAAAAATTCCAACTTAGCTACATGTTAGGGGCATGGCATTTACATGTAGCTACTCGAATTCAAATCCGACCCACTGCATATCATTAGTACTCCCCTCCACAACTAGTGCGCATAAAAAGACACATCATTTCCTATCTGCGAACATTCTATTGTGCAATATGTGTACCACCACAACACATTAACAACCCTGTTGGCTGACTGCATAATTGATGAAGAGTCTATTCTCGGCATTAGGGGGAGATTAGAATCCAAAAATTAAATGAATGCCGAGAAATTTTCTTGAAGAAAACAGATCGAGATATTTTCCTTGAAGAAAAAAGACCAAGAAATTTCCCTGAAAGAAAAAGGTCCTCGATATTTAGACTCATGCACTAGTTAGACTGAACTTGAAGTTCAAAAGATAAGTAACTTGCAATGTATAGCAAGTAATCTGCCAGATGAGTTTACTGACCACAAAGGTGTAGAGGTCCAAATGAAAAATGAGTATACATGCCCCACACGTTAGAAGCGTGAAGGACCTATAAAAGAAACATACACACCTAGAATGAAAGCTAGCAAAACTGGTCAGTCAAACTTGAAATCTCCAGAAAAGATACGTCCAGAAGACTTGAAATATCCAGAAGAGATTCGTCCTGAAGATGAAGAATCCTAGTAACAAAGTACGTGCACAAAATGATCTAATACTAGGATTGCGGAACGACCATATCAAATACATAAGGAAAATAATGTGAATCTAATTAATTTGAGATCAATAAATAAATATCGGAGAAACAATATAAATTCGTTGTCGACAACATATCTGTGTCCATAATTGCTCTTTCTAAAATCTGGATCCAGTACCTAAGTTGAGTGCCCGAAGCACTTTGATTTGGGTGCAATAAGGAAGAAGCAAAAATGTGGTAGAGCTAAACTCGCTAAAAATAAGGTTTGGTTCTATCGTACGTACACTCGAAGAGTTATCCCTGTAGGATAATGAGTGTTTACAAGAAAACCAAAATAAGGTGGTGAGCGAGATTAATAGCTTTAGGGTTTTCGCAGAAACCCATGGTTTTCACAGAGACCCATGATTATTATCCTGGTATGAACTAACAAAGTTCTGCTCACTGGCAGTTAAAATAAAATATAGTTAATGGACCTTGTAAACCGCATATTTTATATAGTTATTACTACATGTCAATGTTTATATCCCTGATGGATTTAAGATTCCCCAGAAGAGGAATTACACCGTAGAATGTATAGTACAAAACTGCGAAGGTCATTACATGATCTAAAAACAGTCAGATCTAATATGGTACGATTGACTTAGTGAATTCCTCCCGAAGAAGGAATACACAAACAATATAGCTTTCCCTTACATATTTATAAAGAAATTGCAAAATGGTTTTTGCATTATATCCGTCTATGTTGATGGCCTGAACATAATCGAAATATGCAAAGATTGAAAGCTGAATTCAAAATGAAAATCTTGGACAAAACCAAGTATAGTCTCGACCTGCTGATTCGAGAATTTCCCTGAAGGAAAATTAAATTTAAGTATTTCCCTAAAGGAAAATTAATTCAAGCATTTTCCTGAAGGAAAAATAAAAGCATTTCCCTGAAGGAAAATTAAATATAAGTATTTCCCGGAAGAAAAATTAATCCGAGCATTTCCCTGAAGGAAAAATGAATATGATTTCTCCCTGAAGGACGAATGAATTTTATACACCGTTCAACCTACTTGAAAATGTTATTTGAGAGATCCTATATGGATAAATCTCATCCACTTAGTACACCTATGGTAGTTCTATCCCTTGAAGTGGATAAGGACTCATTTAGGCCCAAAGAAAACACAATGGATATTTTAGGACCGGAAGTTCCTTATCTAAGCGCTATTTGGTGCATATTTTATCTCGCAAACTGCACTAGTCCTGACATCGCATTTGCGGTAAATTTGCTTGTGAGATATATAGCTTCTCGCAGAAGGAGACATTGGAATGATGTTAAACACATTCTATGATATCTCAGTCTGGTTATATTTTTCTTTGTGATGATATTGTGATCTCATGGAGATCCATTAAACAATACATTCCCCACTGTAATCGATGAAGACAACGCAATTTGGTATTGCACAAATGAGCAATAGGTACGTTAAGAGGAACTTAACGAAACATATTTTCCCAAAATTCTTCTTCCCATACAAACTCCAGAAGAGTGACAAAATTACCATACAATATGTGCGATCTAGTGACAATCCAGCAGATCTGTTCACTGAGTCCCTACCTACCTCTACTTTTGAAAAGTATGTTTATGGTATTTGGATGTGAAGACTTAGAAAGTTGTTGTCTTCAGGGGGAGTAACAACATAGAAACAATCCAGAAGATTGGATCCGGAAGATCAATAGTTGTACTTTTTCCCCAGTCGAATATTTTATTCCGGCAACCTATAGTCTATGAAGTTTTTGACGTGACATGGACATTACTGTTAGTGTTAGGGTCCTAGAGACAATCCTTTGTAAGGACATAATACTGAGATGATATTCAGTTTGCGGTTTAATATTATTGTTTGGATTAATATTAAATGTATGGCTTTACACTTATTTGAATATTATGTTTGATTGATTGCATTATTCATATCTGTGTTCCCTTGAATCGATACTGTCATTGAGTGAGTGAGAACTCAGATGACCGAAGTACGATTCTCAAATAGCCCCGATCAAGGATCATCAAGAATGAGATATTGATGATGCAATGGATATTGGTGTGCGATCTGCATTATACTCTATGGAGAGGGTGTAGTAAGATCTCACTTACTATGAGATACTAGGTATCTCATAATGGATGAACAAATACCTTAGAGGGTATTGGTATACCCATCCAAGAAATCGTTTGATGTAATTCCACATAATATGTCTACGGGTGTCTCGGTTAGTGGAAGCGATGTGATACTCCTCAGACTTGAGGTCAATACACATGACATGTGCGGAGTGATGAACTTTGCGGTTTAATATTATTGTTTGGATGGGTATTGGTATACCCATCCAAGAAATCGTTTGATGTAATTCCACATAATATGTCTACGGGTGTCTCGGTTAGTGGAAGCGATGTGATACTCCTCAGACTTGAGGTCAATACGCATGACATGTGCGGAGTGATGAACTTTGACCATGATCGACGCTTTCACCCTCCAAGGGTAGATATGGCATGGATTGGGTTCATCACGAAGTACATGTGCGTGGTAGTTGAGCCAAGAATAGGATTCATTTCTCATCATAATTGGATCTAAGACATCGGCCGATGCAAGTCGACTTGGACTTTGTGGCCAAGTGCGACGCGAGCGATCAATTAGTGGTTTGAGATAATATGATTAAGTTATTTGAATAGACACTTCATCATGTTCAAGGCTTAATCGAGTATTCGCGAATGAAAGGAAGATATCACATAGCATACAGTATTACAGGTAGTTGCCGATTTCCTCGCAACGTACCTCGTATATTGAGAAAATTAAGACCATTAGTTTGACTAATCGCTCGATATACGAGGACCTATGGGTCACACAACAAGCAATGACAGTTCGCCGATTAAAGTTGGTTGATTAAGTATTATATTGGATATAATATTTAATTTATGGAGAATATAATAATAATTATATTTGGAATTAATTATTATTATTATTTAATTAAATATGAAATCCCAATAATAATATTTGGAATATTATTATACAAGAATAATAGATATGGTAATTATATTATTCGTAGGAACATATCTAGGGAGATATAATCCGTAGAGATTATATTATGCAAGCAAATGAATTCGAGCTTCAAAGATCAATCACAAGTATACTCATTCACCTTCCCTCATCATACTCATGCAACAACAGCAAGAATCACCAAAATCAAACATGGATGTGCACTCAACGATGTGTTTCACTCCCTCACAAGTGTATATCAATGATAAAGGGACTCACTCAAACAATCAATCACACATATTGGCAGCCATAGGTTTATAAGCACTCTCAACTCCGATCATACTCTAGAAATCAATGTCGAATCAAAAAGGACTTTTCTCAAGGTTGTAATGTAGGCTCTTTGGACAGGTGGGATAACAATATAGGCAAGTGACTAAAGTGAATGGAGAATAGAAAATCACACTTCGGTACTTCGAGATTAGGAACAGACTACTTCAAACATATTCAATAAGCACGCTTTCAATTCCACACTCTCAACACTTCAATTTTTTTTTTCACTTTTGTCAATCACTTTTTTTTTCACAAACACATGAGCTTTTTTTTCTTTTGCTCATTCTCAATTTTTTTTTCTTTTTCCCACAACTCAAAACTTCATCACACCTTATTCTCATACTCACTCAACAAACAACATTTTCCTTTTTCAACTTAATTCAATCCCTTCACATTCACACTTTTCCTATTCTCCACTCAAATTGGGACAAAAAGGCTTAGGAATTGGAATAGTGTTCATATGTGCTAGCAAATGAAATAAGCTTTAGGCTCAAAGGGGCTAACAAGGGACAAATGTCAATGGTAAGAAAAATCTAGGCTAAGTGACTCATTCAAAACAAAGATGGCCTAAGATCACATTCGGCATATCAAATTAGACACAATCAAGAAGCAAGAGCACACACAAGTTCTAGCATCCTCTAAGGTGACGACTCACTCACAAACGAAGAGATTAATTTATGCATCAAAATCTCATAAGGCTCAAATCTCACAGCTTCCACATCCATGCTAGTCCTAGTGAATTCTCACTCTCATCACACAAGTCCTCAAAAGAAAAACTTGCAAGCATACTAGTTCTCTCTCAAATCCACTCTAATTCAAACACTCACACAACAAAACTCCTAACTCAACCTCACAATTCACCCTACTCATCAAATCATACTCAAAGATAGCAATTAACAAGCATAAGATGATTGATAGGCATGAAATATGTAGTAGCAAATCAAATCACTAACAACCCAAGGAGCATCTCAAGGCTCAATATATAACACAACTCAACTCAAAGAGAGGGTGTGCACTTGTGCAATGTCACCATAAAACAAATAAAAACTCCACCCCCCAAACTTCGACCTTGTGAAGAGGTCTAAGTTTGGGGTTGTGGGTTACCTCATCCAAATAGTTCAAGTTTCTCAACAACGTGTCACACTCCTTTATCTCGAGTTGGTCCCTTCAATCTGAATAACTCCATGATACCTTTACTCCTTCGAGACAAGCCTACAAAATAAACTCTCAAATACGAGGTTAGAACTTACGACTCAACAACACCCTAATAACATAGAACTCAAATAACTAAAAATACTCAAAAGCAAATAAAAATGGGTTGCCTCCCATTCAGCGCTATTTTTAAGGTCCTAATGCCGGACCGAGCTCAAAGGAGCTTATGGGACATGATACTCAAATTTACCTCCCTTACTCTTATAAGAGTGGTGGTTGAATTTCTTTCCTTGTTGCCCCTCCATCATGAGCTCCTTTACTTCCTTCTCAACCTCAAGTGGTATAGGTCTCAACTTCTTCTCACCTTTATCTGGAGGAATCTTACTAAGCAATTTCTTGCGCTTGGACTTTTTCTTCTTAACTCCTCCTTTCCTCTCCAACTGGACCACGTCCCCACCTTTCACTTCTTCACTTTATCCCTATCAACATAATCAAGATCATAATGCTCATGGGTTAACTCATCAAATGAAGGATTATCAAAATCATGAGTAAAAGAAAGATTAGGGATAGGAGGTGTGTCTTCAACACAAGGATCAATGGCATCCATGCAATAACAACTCGCATCCTCCTTCGGGTGCTTCATGGCTTCATATAGGGAAATCTTCACTTCTTGATCATCAACTTTCAACGTGATCTTCCCGTTTGCCACATCTAACACCATCCCGGCCGTAGCTAAGAAAGGTCTTCCCAAGATCAAAGGCACGTGCTCGTCTTCCTCCATCTCTAGGACCACGAAATTGGCTGGAAAAATGTGATCTCCAGCTTTCACGAGGACGTCTTCAACCACACCTTGAGGTCGAGTAATAGACCGATTGGCGAGTTGAAGCGTCATCATTGTCGGCTGAAGTTCTCCACCCTCCAACTTCTTGAATAGTGACAAGGGCATAAGATTGATGCTCGCCCCAAGGTCGCACAATGCTCCTTTCTTGACTCCATTCCCAATATCACATAAGATCGTGAAACTCCCGGGATCCTTCAACTTTGGTGGAAGCGCTTTGTGCACTAATGCACTCACCTCATGGTTCAGCTGCACCAACTTGGGCTCATTAACTCTCCTTCTCTTCGCGATCAAGTCCTTCAGGAACTTGGGCATAATTCGAAATATGTTCCAAAGCATCATAAAAAGGAATGTTAATATGCAATTTCTTAAAAACATCAAGGAATTTAACGAATTTCTCATCAATCTTCTTTTTCATGAAGCGTTGTGGATATGAGACGGGTATCACCGATTTGGGTACCCCCCCATTCATCACGCTCGGTCTCTTTCACTTTCTCCCTTGCTTCCTTTGCCTTCTTCCACTTAGGAACTCTCTCAATCTTCTCAATGCCTTCCTCTTCAGGCTCTTTGCCCCCTTTCTCAACTTCCATCTTCTCTATCTCAATCTCTCCTTTGGGCATCTCAGAATCAGCAGGCATCTGAGGACCCTCATAGTTAGTCTCACTTCTAAGCTGGATCGCCTTGCAATGCTCTTTCGGGTTTCCCTACGGTATAGAAGGATACTTACCCGGCTCTCTACCCAATGTTTTTACGATCTGGCTCATCTGAAACTCTATCGAAGTGAACCGCCTATTGTTCTCTTGCTGAATTCGATTCAGCTCTACATTTCTCTTCTGGAGTTCTTGATCAGACTGATCGTCTTTCTTATGCAACTCTTTAACGTCATACTCCAAAGAGGACAATCTCTTGCTTCCTTCCTCCACCTTCTGAAGGATAGCTCTCAACATCTCCTCAGTTGAGGCACCGCCTTCTCCACCCGGAGGTTTTGAACCTGGATCAACACCTGGAGGAACTGTAATTCCGGCATTCGGATTAGCATATGAAAAATTCTCATTCTTCCTCCATGTATTTTGAGGAGGTTGCTGTCCTTGATATCCTTGTGTGTTCCTCCATTAATTTTGAGGTGGCTGAGGACCTGGAGGTACAAATGGTTGGCCATAAGAAGGCCTTCCAAACTGATTTCCACCTTGTGGATAGTTAGGCCTTCCCATATAGTTGGCCTATTCTTGCTGACTCGTGGGTGGGTCCACTTTCTCATTCGCTTCTACATTCACTCCAACCAGATTCTGCCCCATCTCAAGGTTGCTAATCTTCTCCATCATAGCCATCAACAGCTTCCTCGTACCCTCATTCTCCTCCAACTTACAAACTCTCTGAAATTCTGGATCCTCGTTCCATGCACCGGCATTCGTGATAATATTGTCAACGATTTCTCTACATCTCACTATCCCTTGGTTCAGAAAAGCTCCACTCGCACATGCATCTAAATGGGCTTGGCCAGCTTTGCTGGCTCCACTATAGAAAAATGCCATGATATCTCCCTCATTATACCCGTGTTGCGGGCACTCAATCAACATGTTTGAGTATCTCTCCCACGCTTGGCGTAAATCCTCTCCTGGCTTCTGGCGAAAGGAAGAGATCTCAATCCTTGCTTTAATAGTTCTCGATGGAGGGTAGAATCGCTCGAGGAACAGACGCTCGAGCTCAGCCCATGTGGTTACACCTCCCCGTGGGAGCGTGTTATCATACCACTCCTTTGCTATTCTCGTCAATGAGAATGGGAACAACCTAAGCCTCTTGGCATCTTCAGACATGCCGTTATAATTGAATGTGGAGGCTATCATCAGGAAGCTCCTCAGGTGAGTATGAGGATTCTCCTTCCCAACCTCCCCCTTGAACTGGTTCTCGGTAAGCAGCTTAAGAATTCCTGGGGAAATTGAGAAGTTATTTGCCTCAAAAGGAGGTAAGGCCACTCCATCATAGTATTGTTGTGGCTGTGCTGCAAACCTTCCTCGAATAGCCATATTCTGATCTACGTTCTGAGGAATGTGCTGTGGATTAGCAGGTGGTGCTGGTACTTGTTGGGGTGGTGGTGGTTGATAAACCGGTGGTGGATTGTAAACAGGAGGTGGAGGATATGGGTATGGTGGATACGGATAAGGTGGGTATGGGTAAGGTGGGTAAGGTAAGTTGTTTTGTGGTAAGTTAGGATGTGGGTAAGCAGGGTTGTTCTGAGGATGGTGGACAATGTTATGAGCTGGATTGTTTAAGTTTTGTGTACCCGGGTTCTGGCTCTGACTGTCTCCTATCGGATCTTGGTTCTTACTGAAATTGCCTTAAGTGCCGTCAACCCGGTTCAATGTCTGATTAAACTCATTCTCGACATCATCCAACTCATTAGTAATGTCCATTAGTTCTTTCCCTCCGGCAGTGTTCATCCTTCTTAAGAAGGCTCGGTTTCTTCTTGCTGTTGTCTCAGGATCCAACGGTAATCTCTCTTCGCTCGTATTGTCTTGTGAGCGTGTTTTCATAAACCTAAAACACTAACAAAAGAATAAAAATGCAACTGCCGACTACGTACGAAATAAAATAGAAAAGTAAAACACTCACTACTAACTACTAAGCTATCGACAAGTCCTATTCAAAAGACATACAACACCATCCCCGGCAACGATGCCATTGACTTTAAGCGAAAATACTAACTTCTACTAGTAGATTCCCCGCAAGCGTACGGGTTCACTGTAATATGAGTAAGTTAATAACCAAGTATATCGAACCCAAGGGAAAGTGTATATACGAATAGATCCCTGAAGATCTACGCGTCGTAGTTAATATGAATGAAATGTTTTTGGATTTTTTTAGAAGAATTAATTATAACTAAAAAAACTAATTAAACTAAAGTACTGAAGAAGACGAATTAACTAAGGTTTGTGTTCAAGTAAGAGATGGTGATGCTCAGGATAGGAATCCCTACGTATACTAATGGAGCCGGTACATAATCAAAATAATTGTGACGCGCAAGAGATAACCTAAGTTAAAGATTGTAAGATGAAAGCTCAAGACTTAATACCCTAATACTTTATCCTAGCAATCGACTTCACTAATCCACTAATGAGTTAATAGATTGTGCTTAATTAACGAGACCCTAATTTAAACTAAGGTGATGCGGTCGTCCTCCTTAGAAAAACCGGTAGATGAATTAACCCCTTCTAAACCCTCTCGTTAAGCCTACTAGTTGTTAAAGAGTGATAAGATCGTCCTCTCTCTAACACTTTTCGAATGAAATTCAAGAATAAAGTTAAGACTAATTTTAAGAATTCATTAATTAAGAGAATTAAAACCCTAACGTCACAAATTACCCTAATTACGTACCCACAACCTACTTCTACGAGTTCATCCTACCCTAAGCATGCAAGGGTTCTAGCTAGACATGGTTTTGACAATAACGAAAACAATAGAAGAAGTGACGAACATAAACATGATGATTAGAACGAATAAAAGATCAAACATAAACTAGGGTTTAAATAAATACCTTGCAAAGAAGTTTAAAGTATTTAACGTAATCAAACTAATGAAAAGAATATGAAAAACGAAATTAAACTAAGAATTCGTGCTAAAACCTCGATTTTAACGTAAAGTAAAGCTTGCTCCTCTTCTTCTCTCCAAAAACGAACTCTAAAAATCAAAATCTATCAAGTGGTAAGTGGTCGTTTCTAAAAACAAGCTCGGGACGAGTATATATAAGCCTTGGACCGAATCGGGAACTCGTGGGCCAAAAAACGCATCCGGAAGCATAAAAGTTGGAAGCGCTCGAGCACACATGCTCGAGCGGTGGCGCTCGAGCTGTGTAGCTCGAATGGTGCAATCGCTCGAGCGCCTCCGCTCGAGCTGGTCGAATGGTGCAATTTTGGGGCGCTCGAGCGGTGGCGCTTGAGCTGCTCGAGTGCGAGAAATCTTCTATATGTTTTTAGCATTCGAGCAACGTGCTCGAGCGCTAGTGCTCAACCTGAGCCACTCGAGTGATTCCAAAATTTCCAAAAGTAACACTTTTCTTCTTCCACACTAATACCAATCGTATTTCTTCGATATCTTCTCATTCGGGCATCCGTTTGAGTCGATTCAAAGTCCTACGAACTCCATTTTCCATCCTCGATTCACCTATGAGCATCAAAGAGACAAATTCATCAATGTTTAGAAATAATGCTCAATTGACTCTAAATACTCGACAAAACCGACCAAAACTAGGGTATTTCGAACGACGAATCATGACAATTTCACGCCTAATCACAAGCATATTATCTTGCTTAGAAATTAAGCTAAGATAATCTCTATAAATATGTGTCCTATGGGAATTAAAAAAACACAAGAAATACAATTTCTCTATAAAGTCTCTTGTTCGAGTTTTCCTAGCAAGTTCGTTCTAGAGATTCAACGCTGGCACCCCGGTGCAGATCGGTTATTAGTTGTTGCGTGGATACCGTAGTTGAGGACTCCACGTATGAAGCACTATAAGATCTCTTGATTAAGATATCTTGTATTTCAATTATGTTATTATACTGTTCGTTGTTGGTGAACGATTTTTTCGCTGCACATGTTATGTGTTTTACGTGCCTCTAAATTCCAACAGTGGTATCAGAGCTCAGGCTTTTGTTTAATTGCTTGAATAAATTGGTTTTATAATTAAATTAATTTTTTTATAAAACAATTGTTGACCGCACCTTTGATATTATTTTGATGGGGCTCCTGTTTTTTGCTGCTAATTGATGGAATTCCCCTTTTTTGGGGGTCTTCGTCCATTTCCCTTGGGAACTGGACTCTTGCCGAAACCCTAATTGGCACCGCTACACTTGGCACCTGATCTTGTTCGACGACACTGGAGGAGACGGCGAAGCGCCGACCCCTCGCGCCTCCCGCAACCGATCGTTGCTCCATTTTTTTCCTGGTCTTTGATTCTTGTGCTCTACAATTCGTTATCAGACACCTGTGACGGCGGTGCACGGCCACGCTTTGTGTTCTGTGCATCTTGTTCCATGGCGTTGGGGTAACCTCCTGTTTTGCACCTTATCGTGTCCTTGAAGCGGCGCTCCCTCCTCTAACGCTGTGTCGTCTGAAGCGCGATGAAGGCGGCGCTCTCGCTCATGTGCGTGGCCTTTAGGACGAAGTCCTAACTCGCGCCGTCGTGATGGCAGCGGCAAGTTATTGCCATCACCCCTTTTTGCCGCTTTACACTGTGATGCATTTGCATCGGTTTTCGTGCTTCTGCTATTTTGATTCATGAAACTGGATTGCGAATTTTATTTTCTGAACTGAGTTTGATTGTTGTTCTTGACTGAAATTGGATGATGTTGATGAACAAATTCGTGAATTTTTTGGGTTAATTTTGGATTGGATCCAAAACAGTTGAGACAATGATGTTGGGGGGCTGTTTTGCAAATTTGATTTGAGACAGGCCCCTTGGTGTAAATTTGGAAATTACACCTGAGCCCATTGAAATTAATATTTAAAATTAAATTAGATTTTAATTTGAAATTAATAATAATCTTGATAAAATTTGTTTAAAATGATTTATATTAGTTGGACTAATTTTAAGACCCTATAAAACGAGAAATTTTATTAAGACATTTTAATTAATAAACTTTTTAAAATTGGATTTTAAACTTTAGTTTATAAGAATTAAAATGATTTGTTAATTCTCACTTGGTTAACATTGGATGTTAATACTTTTATAGTCCGTTTTTCTTGATTGGGTAGACGACGCCCAAATAAGTGTTAGTCCGCGTAAAATCATGTTTGGGTAGGCGGCGCCCTATAATTGCTCAAATGTGATATAGATTAACATGTGGATCTCAATTAAATAATTAATATACCGCCTTTAAAAACGATCCTCGCTAAAATATGGTTTTTCATTAAATTGAAAGATGTCTTCCATTAAAATTAAGAGTAAACCGGAGATTTCGTTCCAATGAGTATTTAAGGCCCTAGTTTTTTGCTCGGATCTATATCTAACGGGACTCTTATAGGGACACATTTGTCGCCGCTTAATGGTTGTGAACCAACTTAATTTTGTTTCACCAGCCCTAGCAGGGAAACGAGAATTAAGTGACATCCGATTGAACTAGGTTCAATCAACTAGGAATTGCATGAGGCAATTGGTTTAGAGACCTACCAGTTCTGCTGTTGCAATGTTCAGCCCTAGCAGTCATTGTAATAGTAGGAATGTGGATCCTAGTCCATTACAATTTATATTAGATATAAATTCGTACTCTTCCGAGGAGGTCGTTGAGTATGTGAAAATAATGGAGATAAAATAAATAAAAGGTCATGTTTATTTTGATTGCTAAATATTGATCATAGGAATTATGTATTTTAATTCCCATTTTAAATTTTATTTCCTATGATTGTTGAAATGAATAACTTGTCATTTGTTTTGGAAACAAACAAATTGGTTGAGCCAAACTTTCTGGACTGGCACCGAAACGTGTTGTTGATAGGCAAGCATAAACTACTGATTGGCGAACAAGAGTTAAGACATAAATAAGGATTATGAGCCCAAATACATAAACTAGAGATGACTAACATGCATAATAAAAAATGGAGTGCATAAATCAATCCATGTGGTGTATTACATGACGAACAACCTTCTGGACGAACAACTTTCTGGCGAACAAGTAATAAGATCCCAAGCCGGATCTGGACCCAATGCTAGGTTATGGATGACGAACAACATTACCGAAAGGTGGTGTGCTTATCAGCTTATGGAGTGAATGACACCTATCAGCCTATCAAGTCAACCAAACTATTGACGAACAAGAATTAAAAGATCCAGAGGCACACCAACATTGAACAACACAGGCGAACAACTTGTGGATCCCCCAAACCTGGAGCGAACAACTTCTACAGAAGACAATCGAATATTAGACCAACAAGCAAACTAAGACGAACAACTATGGACACGAGATAAGATCAAGTACAAGACTTTGTAACTAAGTTTCAACATAGATAAGGTCAAATATGGTCAAAAGGACACATGTCAAGCATGCAAGCTTGGTAGTCCAAGAGTCATGTACACCACCTACTTGGTGTTAGTATAAATAAGTTGTTCTCCATCTATAAACATAAGTTCAAATTCACAAACACTCCAATAAACACACACTCATACACCTAGACGTACACACACACAAAATAAATATGATTTCAATACTCGTATTTATGATTTTATAACCCGATCTTACGAATTTATCATTTACGGTGATAATCAATCACACGTTCTTGTTTGGTGATCCCAAAATCGGTTAAAAACAGCCAATAATCCACGCGATTAGAACCGATCACCAACATGTGCGTTTGGTGCTTAGGCAAGAAAAAATTGAGTACGTGTTGGACACGCCAATCCCTGATACCTCTGAGGCTGGTTCTGAGGAAGCCGAAGCGTTTGACGCCGAAGCTCAAAAGAAGCATCAAGATGATGCTTCCCAGGCTCAGTGTGTTATGCTGCTCGGCATGACTCTCGAGTTGCAAAGGCAACACGAGAGGATGCTTCCCTACGAGATGCTTAGACATCTGAAGGATCTCTTTGATTCTGAGTCTCATTCCGAGATTTATGAGGTGATGAGAGATCTGTTTAGATGTCGACTATCTGAAGGAGGGAAAGTCTCCCCTCATGTTTTGAAGATGATAGGGCTAATCGAGAAACTTGGTCGTTTGGGCATTGAGTTGCAGACCAATGTTGCTGTTTATGCCATTGTTCAGCCGCTACCCGATTCATACTCGAGTTTCATTGTAAACTTCAATATGAACAAGACGGTTTCGACCATGCCTGAGCTTCATAACATGCTCAAGATTTTTTAGTCTTCCACTGCTAAGGAAAAACCCATTCTCATGGTGGGCGCTTCTACTTCTTCTGCCCCTAAAGGCAAGAAGAAGCGAAGGAGCAAGGCTAAGAAAGGTTCTAAGCCTAATTTCCTCAAGCCAGAAGGTGGAATTCAAAAGAAGTAGCGGGTAGATAAGGATGTATGCCTCCACTGCAAGCAGAAGGGGCATTGGAAGAAGGACTGCAAGGTTCTAGCAGCTGAAAAGAAAGCACAGGGTGATTCAGCCACTGGAACAAGTATGTTTGTTATTGAGATAAACATGTCCACAAATGATTCTAACTGCTGGGTATTGGATACTGGTTGTGGCTCACACATTTGTACAAATGTGCAGGGGCTCAAGGACAGTAGAGTAGTTAGACCGGGTGAAGTCGCCCTTCACGTGGGTAATGGAGCAAGAGTTGCTGCTGAACGTGTTGGGACTTATATTTTAGACTTACCTTCTGGTTTTAGACTTGAATTGAATAATTATTATTTTGTTCCGTCTATTACTAGTAATATTATTTCCGTCCCTATGTTAGACATTGAGGGATTTTCCTTCCGTTTTGCAAATAATACTTGTTATTTTCTCTTAATGGTGATGTTTATGGGAATGCTCCTCTTGTGAATGGTTTATACTTGTTATATTGTGGATATAATGTTCTTAATATACAAAATAAGAGACTCAAGCTTAGTAATCATGAAAATCCGACTTACTTGTGGCATTGTAGACTTGGTCATGCAAACGAGAAATGAATCGCAAGGTTAAGAAAGTTGGACTACTTAACCTCATTTGACTTAGAGTCTTATGGAAATTGCGAATCTTGTCTCATGTGCAAGATGACCAACAAACCCTTTTTTGGGAAAGGGGTGCGTGCCAAAGAAGTTCTAGAGTTAATCCACAACGATGTTTGTAGACCATTGCCCACTCTAGCTAGGGGTCAATTCGGCTACTTCATCACTTTTACTGACGATTACTCAAGATACGAATACGTGTATCTCATGAAACACAAATCCGAATCGTTTGAGAAATTTAAGGAGTACAAGGCCGAAGTAGAGAAACATCCTGGTAAGAGTATCAAGACTCTTCGATCAGATCGAGGAGGTGAGTACCTTAACCATGAATTCATGGATTACTTGAAGCTTCATGGAATCCAATCACAATGGACTCCTCTTGGAACCCCTCAGATGAACGGTGTGTCCGAAAGGAGAAACCGAACCCTATTGGACATGGTCCGGTCCATGATGAGTTTTGCCTTCCTTCCAACATTCTTATGGGGACACGCGTTGCAAACCTCAATCTACATTCTGAATAGGATTCCGTCCAAATCAGTTGTGCAAACTCCATACGAGCTATGGTATGGCAAGAAACCATCTTTTCTACACATTAGAACGTGGGGTTGCCCCACAATTGTGAAGAAAAATATAAACTGATAAGTTGGAATCCAAAGGTGAAAAAGATTATTTTGTGGGATATCTTAAGGAGACTAGAGGATATTATTTCTATCTACCGGAGAAACAAATGGTGATTATTTCTAGGCAGGCGAGGTTCCTAGAAGACGAGTATGTCTTTAAGGAACAAAGCCGTAAGAAGATAGAACTTGAAGAAATTCAAGAACCACGAATTAACATAGAGACTGATGATTTGTCAAAGCAACATGATAAAGAATCAGTGGGAGCATTCAGCGACTCTCATGGTGGAAGTTTATCACTAGGTGATCCTCTTTCAACCAGTGGGAGCGTAAGTGGAGTTGTGTTGCCCTCGCAACAACCTCCAAGTAGGCTAAATGAGAATAGCATAGTTCAAACTCCCGCCCAAGAGGTATCTGAAAGTGTCTCTCTTGAGGACTCTCCGATCAACGATGAAGTCGCTGCACCATAAAATTTTCACGATCAGAATGTACAGCCTGCACAACCACAACTCCGTAAGTCAACTAGGATTCGTAATCCAATCGATAGGTATTATGGTTTCCTCGTGGAGGAACACGATGACGTGGAAATATTGGATAAGGGCGAACCTAAGACTTACACTGAGGCAACATTAGATGTTGACTCAGAGAAGTGGCATGAAGCCATGAAATCTGAAATGGACTCGATGTACATCAATCAAGTTTGTAACTTGGTTGAATTGCCAAAAGGGGTAAAACTCATAGGTTGCAAGTGGGTCTGCAAGAGGAAGACCGATGCAAATAGCAAGGTACAAACCTATAAAGCTAGGTTGGTGGCGAAAGGGTATAGTCAACGCGAAGGTATTGACTATGACGAGACCTTCTCACCGGTTGCAAAGATCAAGTCCATTCGTATTTTACTTGCGATAGCCGCACACTATGATTATGAGATTTGACAGATGGACGTCAAAACAGCCTTCCTCAATGGAAACATTGATAAGGACATGTTTATGACTCAACTAGAGGGTTTTATATCTAAGCCAAAGTCTAATCTCGTGTGCAAGCTTAAACGATCCATCTATGGATTGAAGCAAGCTTCTAGGAGTTGAAATATCCGATTTGCTGAAGTTGTTAAGTCTTTTGGCTTCATTAGAAATCTGGAAGATTCGTGCGTTTATTGTAAACGCAGCTGGAAGAGTATTGTCTTTATAGTTGTATATGTCGATGACATATTGATTATAGGAGATAGCATCTCGCTCATGCAGTTCGTGAAAGATTGGTTATCAAAGACCTTCATGATGAAGGATCTTGGTGAAACATGCTACATCTTAGGGATCAAGATCCATAGGGATAGATCCAAGAAGATGCTAGGGCTGTCACAATCCACCTATGTAGATAAGGTGTTGAAGCGTTTTGCGATGGAGAACTCTAAGAGAGGGTATCTTCCAGCAAATCATGGGATAAAGCTGTTGAAGAAGAATTGTCCTTCTAGCGAAGCTGATAACGAGCACATGAAGGATGTTCCATATGCATCTGCAATTGGATCCATCATGTACGCCATGACTTACACCAGGCCAGACGTAGCCTACGCTGTCAGCATCATGGGTAGATACCAACATAATCCAGGTGAGCCTCATTGGATTGCTGTCAAGAATATTCTAAAGTACCTCAGGCGTACTAAAAAACATTTTCTTGTCTACGGTGGAAAATCAGAATTAGTCGTCACCGGCTACGCTGATGCAAGTTTCCAATCCGAGTGTGATGATTACAAGTCGCAGTTATGATACGACTTCACTCTCAATGGAGGTGCGGTGTGTTGGAATAGTTCCAAACAAGAGACAACCGCGGATTCAACAACTGAGGCTGAGTACATTGCTGCGGCAGAGGCTGCCAAAGAAGCTGTCTGGATAAAACAGTTCTTAACTGAACTAAGGGTAGTTCAGAGTGCCAGTAGTTCAATAAAGTTGTATTGTGTCAACACTGGTGCGGTTGCGCAAGCAAAGGAACCGAGATCCAACAACAGAAACAAGCATGTACCGAGGCGTTATCACTTGATAAGAGAGATGATCGCTAACAAGGAAATAAAGTTAGAACGCATTCCCACAGATGATAGTTTAGCTGACCCATTTACCAAGGCTTTGAGTGTTCATGTACACACTAGACATTTTGATGGTCTAGGGGTTAGACATGTAGGTGATTGGCTCTAGTCCAAGTGGGAGATTGTTAGTGTTAGTGTCCAAGAGACAATCCTTTGTAAGGACATAATACTATGTTGATATTCAGTTTGCGGTTTAATATTATTATTTGGTTTAATATTAAATGTATTGCTTTACAGTTATTTGAATATTATTATGTTTGATTGTTTGCATTATTCATATCTGTGTTCCCTTGAATCGATACTGTCATTGAGTGAGTGAGAACTCAGATGACCGAAGTACGATTCTCAAATAGCCCCGATCAAGGATCATCAAGAATGGGATATTGATGATGCAATGGAGATTGGTGTGCGATCTGCATTATACTCTATGGAGAGAGTGTAGTAAGATCTCACTTACTATGAGATACTAGATATCTCATAATGGATGCACAAATACCTTAGAGGGTATTGGTATACCCATCCGAGAAACCTTTTGATGTAATTCCACATAATGTGTCTACGGGTGTCTCGGTTAGTGGGAGCGATGTGATACTCCTCAGACTTGAGGTCAATATGCACGACATGTGCAGGGTGATGAACTTTGACCATGATCGACGCTTTCACCCTCCAAGGGTAGATATGACATGAATTGGGTTCATCACGAAGTACATGTGTGTGGTAGTTTTGCCAAGAATAGGATTCATTCCTCAATGTGGATTTAAGAGAGAATACTCGTCTTCTCATCATAATTGGATCTAAGACATCGGCCGATGCATGTCGACTTGGACTTTGTGGCCAAGTGCGACGCGAGCGATCAATTAGTGATTTGAGATAATATGATTAAGCTATTTGAATAGACACTTCATCATATTCAAGGCTTAATCGAGTATTCGAGAATGAAAGAAAGATATCACAATAGCCTACAGTATTACAGGTAGTTGCCGATTTCCTCGCAACGTACCTCGTATATTGAGAATGTCTGATTTATTGTCTAGGGTTCAATTAAGACCGTTAGTTCAACTAATCGCTCGATATACGAGGGCCTATGGGTCACACAACAAGCAATGACAGTTCGCTGATTAAAGTTGGTTGATTAAGTATTATATTGGATATAATATTTAATTTATGGAGAATATAATAATAATTATATTTGGAATTAATTATTATTATTATTATTTAATTAAATTGGATTTAATTAAATATGAAATCCCAATAATAATATTTGGAATACTATTATACAAGAATAATAGATATGGTAAATAAGTGATAGGAGTATAATAAGTGATAGGAGTATAATAAAATGTGACGATGTTTTTGAAGAAAATTGATAAGTCACTTTTAACAAAAATATTATCACTTTTTGTTAAAACTTTATCACTTTTCA
Organism: Ballota nigra; assembly: GCA_947034835.1. NCBI lineage: Eukaryota > Viridiplantae > Streptophyta > Magnoliopsida > Lamiales > Lamiaceae > Ballota > Ballota nigra. The sequence continues at coordinate 47,096,717 of OX344722.1, forward strand.
ACTTCTCAATTGTAATCTAGGTCATCTTTTATTTAACTTCTCATTCCTAAAATGAAAATAAAAAAAATTAAACTATACCTTCTAAATTTCTTAAAATTCCATCATATGTCATTACTTTATTATTATTGTTATAGGACGGAGAGAGTAATTGTTTGTCAGTGTAAAGTTAAAGTGATTCACATCAAAATATGGAGGGAATAATAAACAACTCCCACATTAAAACTCGTGCCTAAAGCAAACGGGAAGCTAAATAAAAGATGGAGTGAGTATGTTTATTTTATAAAACATTATTAATCATTTTTTTCTTTGAATTATATTATATTTTTTTATTACTTTCTATATGAGCCGGACCATGTATAGACAATTTAAATTTTTCTTCAAATATTTTGATATATTGTCAAATCGATCATTTTGAAGATGAAGTTGAAAAAAAAATAGAACCATTGAATGTTGGTGAATTCATTGAAATCTTTTGTGAAATGCTATAATGTTGAATTTAAAAATTGTTTGGTTGAATCTATATTTCTTTGGCTGCATGTTTAAAATAAAAGATCTAACTTAAATGGTTAATATATATATATATATATCAGTGTCTAGTGAATTTTTTTATTTTTCAGAAGAATAGGGTTTTATTATATTGAAATGTGACATGATTGAAGATTTGTTATCTGTTATAAATATAGGTTTATTGGTGACACAGATAGTTACATGATTAGTCTCACTAAAGCTTGATATAAATTTGTTAGAAATATTGGATTAGATGGTATAAATATGATAAAATTATTTTTAGTAAGTATAATGATATTGACGTCACACAAAAAATAATATTATTTAATTTTGTATCATTTCAAATGAAGTACTTAATATTGATCATTTAAAAAAAGTTATTTATTGATTCTTTTATTTGTACGGTGAAATTTCAATGACAATATAATGTGATACAAAATTATTATTGTATGTGAATATTAAGAACTAAAAACATTTCACTATGGTTATAAATATTTAAGTTTGGTGGTTTTTTTATTAAGATTTTAAGTACTTATATTATTGTTATATTTTTTAAAATCATTTGTTATCTAATTTTGTTTGTGGGTTTATTACTATTACTAATATAAAATTTATTTCCTAAATTTTTAAAAAATAACATTGACTTTATAATTATGAATTATTTTAAAAATAAACAAGTTAATACTCCTTCTGTCTCACAATAATTTGCACACTTGCCATTTTAGTTTGTCCCACATTAATTTGCACACTACCATAAAAGGAAACATTAATTTGTGTGCACACTCACAAACGTATACACATATTTACCTATATGTCACTACTTTATTAAAAAAATATACATTTTAAAAAAAAATGTGCAACCCCTTAGGGTGCAAATTGATGTAGATATATACATTAGTAGAACATTAGGCTGGATACCTATTCGTCAAAAAAATAATAGAGCAATTATCTACACCCATTATTTTACTAAGTTCACAAATCACATTTACTAAACATACGCACTATAAGAATATAATTTTATTCAACATATAATACTTACATCGACATTCCTAAAAGTACTTTTCAATCAATCTAATTCAGTTTCAGTTAACCACCAAACATACTCATTCCCCCACCTCTCTAATCCAGTTGTGAATATCATCAACATATTTGCACAAGAGTGTCTATTAGATAGAGAAATTAAAAATTAGGTATGAAAGATACCAACAAAGCAAGGTGATTTGTTCATATGTACTACGTTTTTCTAATGTTAATGTAACAATTTTATTTTTAGTATTTATTACTTTTTGTTTGAATAGTGAAAAAAGTTGATATAAACCATGTATAGGCAATTTAAAATTTACTCCAAATATTACAAAGTCAAATTGATCATTTTGAAGATTACGTTGAAAGAAAATTGAACAAGTGAATGTTGGTGAAATCTAGGAGCCTTTCGTGAAATTCAATAATGCTGAATTTAAACATCGATTGGTTAGATTTATATTTCTTTGGATGTATTTTTATTTTATTTTTAATTTCTTACTGAAATTGTATGTTTTTTTTTCTTATTGATTATTAAGAATTAGAAACAGTTCAATGTTCCATTATGAAGATTTATGTTTGTTGACTTTTATTAAGATATGAAGTACTTATATTTATTATATTTGTCTTATATCATTTATTATTTAATTTTATTTATGTGTTTGTTACTATTATTAATATAAATTTGATTTTTTGAACAATTTTAAAATAACATATATTTCATTATTATGTTAATGTTTTAAAAGCAAACACGTTTGCTCAAATGTAAATATTTTTAATTTTTAATCAAATCAAATATAAATTGTTTATAGACAATTTAAGTTTTTCTCTGAATGGTTGGGCAAATTGTCAAATTGATAATTTTGATGACGAGGTTGAAGGAAAATCAAAACCACTGAGTGTTAGTGAAATCATTGAGCTTTCTGTGAAATGATGCTGAATTTATATGTTGTTTGGTGAGATTTATATTTCTCAGGATGCACGTCTATTTTATTTTAACTTCTTACTGAAACTGTCTACTCCCCAGTCCCTTTTTATATTGCTCATATGGAATAGTGCATGTTTTAATGAAAATTTTGTATATTAGTATTAAAAGCGGTAAAATTGAGGGGTATATTGGTTATTTCTACTTTATGGGAGTTTAATTTATTATTTTGTGGTACAATGCAAAACTGAGTGATATGAGATGTAAATAAAAGATGTTTGTAAGTGATTAGTTTAGAGGATAAAACAGTTTTTTTCAACTTTGAGCAATCTAAAATGAGACGCATGAAGTATTTTCTTTAAATGTGCTTTTTAGCTAATATATATTAGTGACGTGTGTAAACGTTTTCGGAGAAAATTTGAATTTTATACTATTGAAATGTGTTTAAACTAAAGAATTTTATCCGATTTATTATGAATATATATCTATTGATGACACAGATCATCGCATGCTTCGTTTCACTAAAACTTGGTTTAAATTTATTAGATTTGTTTGATTGAGTAAAAAAGTTAAATTGTTTTTAAGAAGTATGATGGTATTGATGTTGGAGTAACTATTATAATTGATTTTTTTTTTTTTTTTGATCAGGAAAGATTAAAATTTATTAAACACCCAAACAGTTACAAAGTGGTGTGAGATACACCCAAATTCACATTACAGATTCATATCCAACAATCACACTCCTAGTAAAACAACACTTAAATTTGCTCACTTTGCCAAACAACTAAAGGGATTCCACTCCCAATCTTCATATTTCGAACAATTCTTCCAGTGCGTGTCTTGATTGAACCAATTCCAGCAATGTATCTTTAACTCTTTGAACACCTTATCCAAAGAAAATTGATTGTGTTAGAAAACTATTGTAATTGATTACCTTAAAAAAAAAGATGTTGGAGTAAGAATAAACTTTGTTGTTTGTGTATCAAGGTTAAGTACTTGATAGGTAATAATATTTTTAAGGAAGGTAGCTTTAGAGTGATGGCAAGATTATGACTTTAACACTTTGGGTATACAATTTAAGGTCAATAACTTTTAAAAGTTGCAAATTGTGGACAAGTTGTCCTGAATCAAACCAAATTGGCCTAAGGCCTGATTTGGGATGAAATTTGAGCTTATTGACTCGATTTTGTCTAAATTCAGATTGACTTTGGGCCCAATTTAGTTTGATTCGGAATAATATGCCCTAAATTGATTACTTCTAAAATTATTGCTCTAAAATTATCAGATAGGAGGGTTATCATCCTCATTTTCTAAGTCCAAAAATAAGAAATATTAATTGATATTATGAATATCTTTGATTGGCAGTAAGAGTCGGGAAATGCACTAAATGTATATTCTGAAGTTGGTAGTAAAAATCAGAGAATGATGACCACTTATTCTTAAAACCACCATTTTTAAAACCAAACCGTCAAGTGGTAAAGAAAGACTATCCGTTTAAGGTCCTTTTGTAGGTGGAACATCCAAAATAACAATAATTAATTACATTTATTTTTATAAATATATTTTTAGTAAAAAATAAATACATTTCCATAATGAAATAATTACCTCCTCTATTTGTGAATCTCCTCTCTCCTACGTGTCATGTCCCATCATGAATTATTTCAAAATCCTATTATCACCGGACTTCTCTCCTTAACTTCATATTCTATTAACTTATATATTAACTTCCTATTTTATTAAATCTATTAACTTCTATTACAAAAATTCTAAAATTACTTAAATTAAATTAAAAACCTTAAATTAGTCCACTTCCACTTACTCCTTTTTTTATATCTCCGAGAAACTCCACATTTATCTATAACGCACGCATACACACACACACACACACACACACACACATATATATATATATATATATACACGTGGCGCTACCATATCTTTGTATTCAATTTTCTAATTTTATCGTTATTTTGCTTCTTTTTTTTTTTAATTAAAATTTTCTATATCATAACTGCTCATTTTTTAACTGTTCAATTTTTTAAAATCTTAGTCTTATCTCAAATCCGCAATTTCTAAACGTGTAGTTATTTTTCGAGCTGCAATATATCCACATCTCATCTATTATTATTATAATCTTGCCATTTTTTATTCTACGGTACAACTCTATCCTTCGAATTGTTTCACATTATTTACTCCCTCCATCCCTATTTTATTTTCCCATTTAATTTATAAAATTTAATGCAAGAATTGAAATTTAGTATTTAAATAAATAAAGTAGTTTTTGGATTAATGGTGAATAAAATAGTATTTAAATAAATAAAGTTGTTGAATTGTAGGGGTGGAGTTTAAAAAAATGAATCACTTTATTTCTATTTTGATAATGAAAAATTAAATTTGCAACAAACTTTTTTAACAAATAAAAAAAAATGGGACGAAGGGAGTAGTAATTATTTTAATTTAAAGCTTACTATGAATGTGAATAGGTAGAATACGAAACGTTCCATTGTGGCAGGTCAAGAAACTGACTTTAATTACAAACAAGCAATGTTATTTCATTGGCATATTAAAAAATATATTGGAGGGAGTATATGTTAAATTATATTGTAAAATTTACAAATTCAAAAAATAAATGTAAGTAATTGCACCATAATGTGTTTCATTGGCTTATTAAAAATATATCTGGAAAATCATAGTAATATATTTTCACTGTATTCATAGTGTGGCACATATTGTAATAGTTAAAAATTATGCTTTAATATTTTCACTGTATTCATAGTGTAGTACTTATTAGTAGATTTTTTAATAGAATTATGATGCTAAATAATATTACAAACCCATTTATTAATATTTTAAAACATACAACTTATAGTCCATTGTTGGTGATCGAATTTAATCGGATGGATTAGTGACTGTTTAGTTCAGTTTAGGAACACCAAACAAGAACGTGTGATTGATTACCACCGTAAATGGTAAATCGAGGGTTCGGGTTATGAAATCGTAAGTACGAAAGTCAAAATCGTATTAATTTCGTATGTGTGCACGTTTAGGTGTGTTGTGTGTGTTTTGGGAGTATTTGTGAATTTGAACTTGTATTTCTTAGCTGTAGAACAAGTATTTATAGAGACTAACAAGCAGGAGGTGTCCAAGACTCTTGGACTTCCTAGCTTGCATGCTAGACAAGTGTCCTTTAACCTTGTTTGACCTTATCTAAGCTGAATCTTAGTTACAAAGTCTTCTTTGGTCTTATCTCGGATTTATTGTTGTTCGTCCAGGTCGGCTTGATTTGTCCAGGAGGAAACAACACGATAAAAGATGTTCGCTTTATGAGAGTATGGCATCAAAGTTGTTCGCCTATATTTTTTGCTATGATGAGCTTTGGAATCTTGGTTCCTTGTTCGTCTGCATGCACCTCTTAGGCTAGTAGATACACCATCTTTTGGTAAAGTTGCTCGTCACCAGAGATCAGGCAGAATATTCATCTGGTCCCGGGTCTTAAAACCTGTTCATCATTAAGTTGTTCGTCGACGGAGTTGTTCGCCAATTCGTACACCTCTCGGATTGATGTATGCACCCTAATCTTGATTTTCTTTGTTAAGTGCTCATTTTTGTTTGCACCATAGTGATTGATGTTCGCCTATCAACATCCATAACATTTTAATAAGGTATTTAATCTAATATTAATAGACAATTTATATTTAATCCCGCGTAATACGCGGGTTTTATACTAGTTACATTTTAATAAGATAACTAATTGGCAAAAGTTTGTGTGAAACCGTTTTATGGCATGAGACAACATAAACTAACACCCACCATTGCCAAATTGTTAATGTGTCATGCCCAATTAATAATTTATTCCACCATCTCATGACATGAAATGATCTCACGCAAGATCTACTTTCTAAAATTTTATTGACAAAATTTTATCACGTGAAGTGATATTGATAAATAAACAACAATTAATTAAAAAAAATCATTTCTTATTGAGTATGTATAGAGTGAAATTGATTTATATATGAATCACTGAAGGGTATTAGTTGCTTTCATTGAAAAGTATTAGTTGTTTTTATTGAGAGTATTATTGGTTTACACTGAAGAGTCTTAGTTCATTTTCAATGAACAACTAAGACTCTTTAGTGTAAATCAGTAATATTCTTCAGTAAATACAACTAATACTTTTCAATGAAAACAACTAATACCCTTCAGTGATTTATGTATAAACCAATTTCACTCTATACTTTGTCTTTATTATTATCTAAAGAATATAGAGATACAAATGACTTCCGTGCAACGCACGGGTAGGTACAATACTAGTAAATATATAATAGGAGCTAATTTTCCTTAAATAGTGTTGGAGGGACTAGGGAGTGAGTTTCATCCGTAGATCTATTTTTCAATAATTGATCATGACCGTCCATTTTGTTATCTATTAATTATGGATTTTTCTAAATTTAGAAATCAGCATTTATAATTGTATTTGTTCATTTGCCAATTGAGTGAAATCAGCCTATGATGTCCGTTTATTTTATTTAATTAATTTATGAGTGTATTTTTTTTCCTGTATTGAAAAATATGTAATGAGTGTATTTTTGTTATAATTGTGTATATTTGTCCTTCTTCGCAACTAATACTTTTGAATTAAGTAATTAATATTTTTGTAATATTAAAAAAATAGTTACTCTAAACAATTAATACTTTTGAATGAAACACCTAATATTTTTTGTAAAATAATTAGAGTAAATAAATAAAGGGAGATAGCATCATCCCATCACCCTAAAATAATTAAAGTAAATAAATAAATAATAGAGTAAATAAAATAACTAAATAATTATTATTTTCTAATAATCATCATCTCATCATCACCCTAAACATCATCATCATCTCACATCCCTCCTATTCCATAAAATGTGCAATCAATGTGCAAATAGCAGGACTCTTCTGGAAGCTAATGCCACAGCTCGTTTATTACAATTGGTAGGGTGTTTGACCATTTCCACCAATTAAATAAACATATGATATACAAAATTAAAAAAAGCAAATGAATAAAATTAATTATTTAAAAATTTAAATAGTATATCAAGCAACAAAAAATAACATATAAAGTAAAAAAGTGTTAATAAAGAATAAAAAGTTAAATCCAACACTCAATTAGTTATAATTAGAAGAGTACCCCGCATTTTATGCGGGTTGTTCGCAAAATTAATTAAAAAATATTATATTTTATTAACACATTATTACATTATTCAATATTATAACGTTATATTATATAATTTATTTAAAAAAATATGATTCAATCGAAATAAATTTTTTATTTCAAAAAATCACCAGCGATTACCTTAAAATTCTTCTTGAAAATCTTCACCTATCAATTTGCAATACATAAAAAATAAACATAATATCATCAAGATATACAGAAGAAGAGAGAAAGAAAGTAGAGTTTATATGAAGAAAAAAATATTTTTAAAAATAAACTAATCGCCGAATATTAGCAATTAGTCATTTATGTGTGGACAAATGATCGAGGAACAACACGAAAATATTGTGAAAAAAAAAGACAAAGAAGAAATAAGAAAAAATGTAGAGTTTGGGATAATTAAATTGCAATAACCATGAGTATTTTAGAAGAAAGATATATATATATATATATATATATATATATATATATATATATATATATATATATATATATATATATATATATTTTTAACTCAAGTTATATATAATAAATATTCAAATTTTATAAAGATTCATAGTTAGTTTAATTGGTAAATATAATAAAAAAATACTCATGAAGTCTTCTTTTCAAACCCAACTAAAATCAATTTATCGACACATCAACAAAGAAAACTCCCTGTTAAGTTTTTTTCTCCTAATTTTTCTTTTTTAACCAACAAGAAGAAGAAGAGTTAATAAACTTGCTTGAAAGCTATGGTTCGTGATTTGCTGGTTAAAATAATAGAAATTCAGTTCTTCTTGTTCTATCTATGACTTTCTTGTTTACGTTAATTATAATAGTTTCAAAATAGAGAAAAGCCTCGGTAATATATATATAATACAGAAGAATGGTGCACATTCAATTGATTCTTTTTAATTAATATTTCTGGTTTTACTACGGTTTCAAGGGTCGTTTCTTACATTCTTTATCTTCAATTTGTTAGCAACTGTATGTGTTTTTGTTTTGGGCAGAATGTTTTCTGAATTCCAAATTTTATGTTTTGTTGGAAATCTCTTCTATTTTCTTTTGAATAAAATCTTAAACTTCTTCCCCAAAGTTTGTGTTGGTATTTCTCTTGGTTTGTCCACAACCATATCCATATAATAGTAGTATGAATTATGAATATTAAGTCACTTAGTCATATTTATCTAAATTTGTTACTTCTTTAATTTTTTTAATCTTTTACTTACTATCTTCAATTCTGTACCGTAGTTTAATTTTTTTTTTTTTAGCTAAACCAAAAATAAACAAAAATAAATTAATAGAAGCAAACTGTTAAACGCAAGTTACCTTTTAAAAACTAATTTAGCATCTCTTTAAATATTTTCAACTCAATTAATCACATGCCCACCGGTAGACACATATTAATATACCCACGACGAATGTGTTAATAATAGTGAGACCCTTGTTTATGTGTCATTAACACATTAACAGTAAATATATTAATACTAGATGAATGCCCGATCGAGTATTACGCGGAGTTTTTTGTAAAAGTTAATTACATATGCATTATATATATTTAAATAAATTTGTTCAATATAAAATAATATAATTATATTATAAATATATTCAAATAATATGCATGCATGTGTAAAATGATTGGTAATTTTTTTTATTAATTCACGTTCTTTAGGCTCAATCTCAATTTAATTACGATTTTCAATATTCTCATGAAAATTCACTTATTTTTTTAATTTTAATCTGGTATAAACTTTTAAATTATGACATGATTTTTTCGACGCAATGAGATTTCCCATCCCAGCACTAATGCACTCTCATGCATCACTTTTATTTTAATTTTTCTAAAAGTGCAAGTCGTATATTGGATTAAAACAACTAAAATGTGGTGAATTTTCATAAGATTATTGAACGTTTCTGATTATTTTAATAATAATACGTAGAATTAAATATACTTAAGTTACTTATTGAATTATTAACACATTAAGATTTCTCAAATGTAGAATATACTCAAATAAAATAAAATAAAATATAAATTGGTACAATCACATTATAATTTTTAATATAATTTTATAGACTAAAGTTATATTCAATAAAATTCAAACTTTATAGAGATCATTACAATAGAATTCAAACTTTATCCAAATTCATTACATAGCTTAACTGAAAAATATATTTTATATATTTCAGAAGGTGTAGGGTTCAAATCCATGTGAATGCATTTTTTTTTTTTACACATAGGATTCATAAACTGACATGCATGGTATCTATAATCATGCCAAACTTGGTTATGGTTAGAAAACAAGTTTGCAACTAATACCCTTTTATAGAACAACTGATACGCTTTCATACCCTTCAACTAATATTATTTTGTAAAAACAACTACATCCTTCGAAACAAGTACTATTGGAAAACAACTAATAACTTTTATTAAAATAACTAATACCCTAAAAAAAAATTCACTGTGAAATTTGTTCACACAATGTTTTGTCAATTACATTAACCAAATCACACACATGCATTAAGGCAACACAAAATTTCCCATATAAACAAGTTTATACCAGTATAGTTACTCAAATATGTAATTACATACATTTACATTTACTGATACCATTAGATTTATAAACTGAAACCACAATATAAAGTATTATGGTATTAGTGAATACATATAATGATATTGATAAATACATATAATGTTATAATTTCATATTATAAATAAATTTCACTGAAGACCTGTTCTTGTGGTAAAATAGATAGATTCAAAATAAGCTATGTTATAAGATTTGTTGGTGAAATTAAGAATATATGGTTATTACAAGTATATCTTTTATTAAAATTGAAGGTGATTTACCATGTTAAAAAAAAAAAAGGAAGACTGGGATAATTATAAAGGTAAGATCAAATTAAAAAATATCTAAAACATCAAATACTTTTAAAACAAAATTACCATACTAATTAAAATATCACTTATTTTAAATTAGATGGATTATATAATACTAATTTTAGAGCATGTATAGAGTGAAATTGGTTAATCATTGAAGGGTATTAGTTATTTTCACTAAAAAGTGTTAGTTGTTTTCATTGAAAAAATGGTTGTTTTCACTGAAAAACTTAGTTTGTTTCCAGTTAACAACAGACACCCTTCAGTAAAAATAATTAATACTCTTTAGTGAAAACACATAATATCTTTGAATGGTTTATGTATGAACAATTTTCCCTCTATACTTTATCCTAATTTTATACTATAGTGAATCTTTAATAGAACTGTCTCAAGTATTTTTTTCACTATAGCAAATCTTGGAGTATATTTTTCTTAAGTACTCCCTTCGAACACCAATTTTTTGCACACTTTCTTTTTTGGGTTGTCCACCAATTTTTTACTCATTCCATTTATGAAAATAATATCACTCACATACAAATAGTTGGGTCTCACAATATTCCACACAATACCCTTACTTTATTAATTTTATCTATTTTTTTTAATAAAATACTATTTTTTTATTAAATCTTGTGTCCAACAGTAAAGGGGTAAAAGTTTCATGAATAGAGGGAGTTTTTTTTTTCCCCACAAATTATAGCATGCACTCAAGCGTATGACATGTACTTAGATTTTAAATTCAATTTTAGTTCTTTTTAAAACACACACTAATACGACGATTTGCATTTTTTTTTTTAATTTGAGTATTACTGAATTTTATTTGAATTTTTTTTTTAATTCAAAAATCTTAATGCACTTAGGTGCAACAATATATATATTTTTTGGGTGATACTCCCTCCGTCCCAGGGGAATTTGCACCCCTGGGATGACACACATATTAAGAAAAGTGTTAAAGTAGTGACATATGGGTAAATATGTGTATATTTATGTGAGTGTGCACGCAAATCGATGTTTCCTTTTTAGGTAGTGTGCAAATTGGTTTGGGACATCCAAAAAAGGAAAGTGTGCAAATTCGTCTGGGACGGAGGGAGTATATATATAAGATGCGAATCAAGTAGTATGCTATTACATCACCTCGGGTGATATATATGAATTACACGTGTCATCATCTCTCCTTTTAGTAAACCTTCGCGACCAAGTTTCTCCTTAATTTGAAATTCCCTATTATAATTAAATTCACTCAATTGAGCGATTATTCTAGAAACATAACAGAGTGATGGGGGCTGAGAAAGGTAGCCACAGTGACGGCGCGGCGGCAGTGCGGCGGTGCTACGTCGTCAAGCCAGGGAGTGTTTTTCCGAAGAAGAGGAGATTGGTGAAGGAGATGATGTTTGATTTAATTCTCCAATCCGTCGTCGTTTCCTGTTTTATGACAGCGGTGCAGTCAAACACGGCCTTACCAAATGAGAAGAGAAATGGTGGGTGGAAATCAAGGAGTAGTGTTTTTCCTTATGTATGAGAAATCGAAAATGTATTTTTTTTCACTTTTTAATTTATATATAAGTTGGGCTCTGTGAGCAAATTCCAAGATTTGAGTTTGATGCCTGAAATTTGCGGTTGTGTCTGAGACGTAGTGAATGTAGGAAATGCCCCTCATATATGTTTGGTTGATTTTTTTTTTTTTTGGCATATTCTGGAATTGATTAAAGAACTCTAGCTTTAGGTGTGAGATCAGTGATTTGTAATGGGGTTGAAATTTAACTTTATTTGGAATTCTTTTATGAACTGTTTTTTAATGTACTTTTATTTTAACAAGTATGTGTCTTTTTTGCGTGTTAATTTTTGGTTAATAAACAAGTACAGAAGAAAGAAGGGACTCAAGAATCATTATGAAAATAAAATTAAAAATGTATACATGTCCCTTCACGATTAAAAGAAAATAAATTATACATGTAAGTAGTATACACGAGTGAATGTACAAAAAATCAAAGTGAAACAAAAGTATTGGTATAGAAATTGAAAATTTATGAGGTAGGTCGCGGTGAATTTGAGTTAATATGAATTTCATTTTTAATTATCATTGTTTGTATATAATATCAACCATTTATGTTTAAATAATGAGTTTGATTGTTTAAACAATAACAGCGTGTATGTATAATAGTAATAACAAATATAATTATATTTAAAATTCTTGAATTCACGTGAAATTGAATTTAGATAAATTTTTTTTTTTAAAAAGTATAAGAAATTAGAAAAAAAATTGTGTGAAATAACCTCCATCTTTTAAAAGGCTTTATTGTTGGCTAAGCAATAAAAAAACATAGGTTTAAAAAAAATGTGCTTATAATAAAATGATTCACAAATAAAAACATATTTAAAACTTACATTTTTTAAACTATTAAAATGTTTATACCCAAATTATATTGTTTCCTCACTACACGCAATACTTACTAAAAAAATATTCTCTTCGTCCCAGCATTTTTTTCACACATGCGTTAAATGAACTTCTCAACGTTTTCTTCACACCCCAAAAGAGGAATTAATCCCCTCTTACAAAAGTTAATAAAACATAAAAGTCAATAAAACATAAAGTTATCATTTTTTTCTTCAACTGCACTCTTACATACTCCAATTTTTTCTTAAAAAATGTGTCCATCCCAAATATAAAAAACTTATTTAGCACAAGAATTGAAACTTAAGCCAAACCACCCACCTCACTTGACTAGTCATCCTAAAATTCACGCACATGACACATCAGCTTATGAATAAGAAATTTGTTTTTTTAATTTGCAATTACTTTAAAAGGCATTTAAAAGTCAAGTTATTTTTTACTCATTTTCCATATATTTACGGGCAATAGTTTTTTTTTTTTTTGAAAGGATATTTACGGGCATTAGTTAAACGGCTGATTGATGTCATAATCTCTAACGCCAGTGATAAGATTCTTTTTCCACTTTCACTGCATATCCCATCCATGTATCCTACTCCCTCCGTCCCACTCTAAGTGTCCCACTTTCCTTTTTTGGTTGTCCCACACTAAGTGTCTCATTCCATAAATGGAAAAAGCAACACTCTACTGCATATAAACTTTAACCTTCAAATTCACACAATATTTCCAAAAATGTCACTCATTCAATACACTTTTCAACACTATTCATTACTTTATTAAACACTATTCATTACTTTTCAACACTATTCATTATTTTTCTACCATATATTAATAAACAAATACACTTTCTTAAACCATTCAACCAAAAGAAATGGGACACTTAGATCGGGACGGAGGGAGTATATTGAAGAAAATATTCATTTACATATTAAATCCAATAAAATATTTCGAACATAACATTAATCAAATATTGTAATGTAAGAATATATTTATATTTAAGGTGCACCTTCGTGGATCTATTGGGACAAACTCAACTATTGTCCTTGTACGGACGAGTTGATATTTTCCACTGGTTGGGACACGCGTGATCTCCATATATGCGAAGGTCTTATGCGATTTGTATCTATATTATATGTGTTATGCTATATTTATTTCTTATACCACTAGTAATCTTCTCGTGCATTGCACGGAATGAGTATTAGTATAAATTTTAACGTGAAATTATGTAATTGTAATACGAATTGAAATAAAATATTTAAAATAAATAAATATATAAATATGAAGATTAAATTGTATTGACGTGTCACAAAATTATTTAATTAATTATATATTTTTTAACTACGTACAAAATTCGACAAATACTAAAATTTATAATATGATATTAAAACTCAACAAAAAGTTTCATAATCTAAAAAAAAATTGAAATTCAACTCATATATTTAAATTAAGACCAATAACATTTTTATAATAAAATTAATATTTCAGGTTTGAATTTTATAAGTACGATATAAATGTAAATTAAAAATATTTAAAAATTTATTAATAAAGTATACAGTATGTCAAACTAGATTTACAATAAAATTTATTGAAATTTGAAAATGATAGTAACGTAGGAAAGTGAAATGAACTTTTTTTCATTACTTGTGTACATATAAATAAGACTTAATTATAAATAAAATCACCACATTTTCGTAAATTTCAATTTAATCTCAACTTTTAAATTTTGATAAATAAAATCATACTTTAACATTCTTTTGCAATTAGAGCTTAGGAGATTTCTGCCCATGAGCTCAAATTTGCAAAATATTGTTAAAGTGAAATTTTATTTACTAAAATATAAATTTTGAAATTAGATTGCAATTCGCAAGAAGGTGGTGATTTTATTTGCAATTAAGTCTATAAAAAAAAGATTTTATCAAATAAGTAATTTTAATGATATTTTAAAAAAGTATTTAACGGTTGCTCAAAATGAAGAATATTGTTATAAATTAACAAACTTTGATATGTAGAATTTAGATATACAATATGAATAAAATACAATTTTTTTAAATAAAATAAAATAAGAAATACGACTTTCTTTTCAAACTAAGAAAACCACTTTGATAGAGCAAAAAAATTTGAATAAAAATTTGTCACATTTACAATGTGCATCACAAATTAAAATAGAACTGCTTAATAATATGAATGGCAAGAAATTGTCACATTTGGTAGATATAAAACTTGGAATTACAATTTTTTTGGACTTGTTGAATTAGCGATAGGGGGTGTGTCTCGAACACTGCACGAACAAAGTAAATACAAAACGAATTCGTATGGAAAAACCGAGTCAAGGAAAATCATTTTCCCGCAAAACTGAATACGCCCCGTATAGTGCTTACGGTATCGTGTGTATGAGTCTCCAAAGGTAAAACGGTTTAACAGTTTATACCGGCAGCACCACCGTGTATAAACTCTCGGCGAACGAAATCAAAATTTCGAACTGAACGAAATAAGTATATGTGAAAGGCTTTCTAAACTCTAAGATTCGTAGGCTGAAAGGTGAGTACGAAAGTCTGAATATGAAGGGGTATATATAGGCGGAAATCTGCACTGCAGATGAGGACGATCGATTGAGAAAATCGTGGGATAACCACGAAATCAGTGGATAGAGACGTAATCTCTTTCTTGTGAAGCAAGAACAGAATATTCCTCCGAATATTTCAATTTTAAATCAAATTCGAAATCTGGAGTGTATTAATCATTCTGTGAGTGTATTAATCATGTTCGTGGGCCGACCCAAATTCGATGGGCCTCCCAAACTGGTTCGGCCCAAAAAGGTATTGGGTCTTTTCATATTTTTGGTACTCTAAAAATATAGGTAGACCCCAAAGCCCACCCAAAGCTCAATTGCCAAGAACCAAGAACCACTTACCACGACCCACGGACCCGGGCGGGGCGGGGCGCACGCGTGTGGTTCATGGTTAGGGTCCCTATGTACCAAGTTGAAGAACATGAACATTTTCCTTCTTATATCCAAGGACACTTCTTGCAAGTTTCCAATGTGGGATGAAACTCAATCTTTCCATTCCCATGAGCTATTCAACACACATGAATAATTATCCAACTTCCCAAATTAATTTCTCACTCACCGGAAATCAGTTTTGAGATATTAAATATACCACGTTCATCTACTCCGAGAGTAGAACAACCTCGTTAATTTTGTTTTTCCAAAAATTAACATTTTCATTCCTAAAAAAATTAGTTAATATATAACCAATTTCCAACAATCCCTCACATGAGTGAGAATTGCACCTATACAGAGTCAGACTTGTTCGTTCAGCTCGATTGAGACCTCATTGCTTTCGGATAAGTAGCCAATAGCTTTGAACTTTCCGTAGCCCGGCACCATCGGGTATACCAGTGGTTTAGTGGACACGATGCCTTGAACTAATCCTCCTTAGTGTATACCTTATAGACAATGCAGACACAAGTCAGTCTCGATTCCGATTTGTTCTCACATTTTTGTCCATTTTAGCCCTGGACGCCTTTTGTATTCATAAATGTTTTGTCGAAGCGGCCCTCACTTCTCATTTATATAGGTGATCTCCTTTCGAGTATCTCGTCATACTCAGTCCCACTTGGACTTGTAGGAATCATTAAAAGTCAACGACTTATCCTTTACCACAACTCACAGATCTACTAACACTTGACACAGTGCTGTCAGGAATGATCATAATTTTCAAGTGTTGTACAACTAACATTCACAGTTTAGTATTCCCTTTTGAACCAAGTTCTTGGGATCTCCAGTCATCATGGTTGGGTTACCACTGCTTCAGTTTTATTTGTGGATTTTAGACTCATTCCCTCTATCAGCTTATTCATTTGATCTCGGTTCAAGCTCTTCGTGAGCGGATCCGCTATGTTATCAATTGATCTTACGTAATCAATTGTTATAATACCAGTTGAGATCAAATGTCTAATGGAGTTAAGTCGACGATGGATATGTCTCGACTTTTTGTTGTACATACTGCTCAAAGCTCTACCAATAGCAGCTTGACAGTCACAATGTACCATTACAGATGGTACCGGTTTGTTCCAACAAGGAATGTCTTCTAAAAAGTTATGAAGCCATTCAGCTTCTTCACCAGCTTGATCCAAAGCGATGAACTCAGATTCCATAGTGGAACGGGCAATACACGTCTGTTTTGTAGATCTCCACGGTACAGCTGCTCCTCCAATTGTGAATACATATCCACTAGTTGAGAACGAGACTTTGCTATCGGATATCCAATTAGCGTCACTGTACCCTTCAAGTAAAGCTGGATAACGCGTGTAGTGTAGCCCAAAATCAAGAGTATACTTCAAGTATCTCAAGACCCTTTTCAGAGCTTTCCAATGTTCGTGACTTGGATTGCTTGTGTACCTGCTCAGTTTGTTCATAGAGCATGCAAGATCAGGATATGTGCAATTAGTAATGTACATCACGCTTCCAATAATCCTTGCATATTCCAACTGATTCACAGGTTCACCTCTGTTCTTCTTCAGATGAACATTCTGTTCTAGTGGAGTTTTAGCAGGTGGATCATCAAATGCATTAAATTTCTTCAAGACTTTCTCAACATAATGAGATTGTGTTAAAGAAATTCCATTTGAAGTTCTTTCTATTTTGATTCCTAAAATCACGTCTGCTAAACCCATATCTTTCATGTCAAAATTTTTCTTTAACATGTTTTTCGTATTAACGATCACTTTTGAATTGTTACCCATGATTAACATGTCATCAACATCTAAACATACGATAACAAATTCATTTTGTGTATCTTTCACATACACACACCTGTCACATTCGTTAATTCGAAATCCATTTGACAACATAATATTATCAAACTTCAAGTGCCATTGTATAGGAGCTTGCTTAAGTCCATACAACGACCGAACAAGTTTACAAACCTTTTTCTCATTCCCGGGTATAACATAACCCTCTGGTTGATCCATGTATATTTTAGCATCTATTTCTCCGTTAAGGAAAGCAGTCTTTACATCCATCTGGTGTATTTCGAGATTATGCAAAGCAGCAATCGCGATAAGTACACGAATGGATGTAATCCTTGTGACCGGAGAATACGTGTCAAAGAAATCATACCCTTCTCTTTGTTTAAAACCCTTTACAACTAAACGGGCTTTATACTTGTCAATTGATCCATCTGCTTTGTACTTTCTTTTAAGGATCCATTTGCATCCTAAGGTCTTACAACCTTTAGGGAGGTCAACCAACTCCCATGTATGATTTTGCAGAATCGAATCATATTCACTATTTATTGCTTCTTTCCAGAGAGGTGCATCTGGTCTGGAAAGAGCTTCTTTCATAGTCCTAGGTTCTTCTAATAACACATACGTGATGAAGTCTGGACCATAGGTCTTATCAATTCTAGCTCGTTTACTGCATTGGGGTTCTTTACTCCGCTGAGTAGAAGGACCTACAGCTTCACTTGATTCCTCACGAGTTCGCTTATTTGAACTCACTTCTTCTTTGTCCCTACACGGGAACACATTTTCAAAAAAAACAACATTCCTTGATTCTATTGTAGTACCTACTGTCATATCGGGTATTTCTAATTTGTGAATCAAAAACCGATAGGCACTACTATTGAAGGTGTATCCTATAAAGATCCCATCGACCGTCTTAGGTCTGATTTTCACTTGTTTAGGAAGCGACACTTCAACCTTAGCCAAACACCCCCACACTTTGAGGTATTTGTAAGATGGTTTGCGATTTTTCCATAACTCATAAGGTATCTTATCTTGAGTCTTTAGTGGAATTTTGTTCAGAATGTGGTTAGCTGACAGAATAGCTTCCCCCACATGTTCTGAGGTAAACCCGAGCTGATTAACATTGTGTTCATCATCTCTTTCAAAGTTCGGTTTTTCCTCTCTGCAATACCATTCGATTGAGGTGAGTAGGGAGCTATCGTTTGATGTATGATGCCTGATTCGGCACATAATTGTTCAAACGGAGCCACATACTCTCCACCTCTATCACTACGAATTGCTTTAATTGTAGTGTTAATTTGATTCTCTACTTCACTTTTATAATTTTTAAAAGCTTCAATAGCTTCATCTTTACTTCGTAGTAAGTAAACGTAGCAGAATCCTGTGCAATCATCAATAAAAGTAATAAAATACTTTTTTCCACCTCTAGTTTGCACAAACTTTAAATCGCATACATCAGTGTGAATTAATTCTAGAGGAGTAGTGTTCCTTTCAACTGACTTAAATTGTAATTTAGCTATCTTTGCTTCTACACATATTTCACATCTTTTGGATATATCAACATTTTCAATTTTAAGTAAATCTAAATTTACTAAACGTTTTATAGATTTTAGATTAACATGTCCTAATCTAAAATGCCATAAAGAGGAACACTCAACGATATAAGCAGAAGTAGAAGCATTCTCATTAATAATAGTGTTTTTGCCATCATGGCTTACAGTCATGACAGACATCTTAAAAAGACCCTTCTCGAGGTATTCTTTTCCAAGGAAGATGCCAAACTTGTTAAGTACAACGCCATTTGACTCAAACACTAGCTTAAACTGACTACTAACTAAAAGAGACCCCGAAATCAGATTCTTCCGGATGTCCGGGACATGCCGCACATCCTTCAGCTTGAGCTCCTTTCCCGATGTCAGCTTGATCACCACCGTTCCTACACCAGCTGCTTCAGACGAGGCTTGGTTTCCCATGTAGAGCTTTCTTCCCGCAGCAGGAGAATATGTGGAGAAGGCAGATTTCTCCGAGCAAACGTGGCAAGTGGCACCTATGTCCACGAACCATTCTTTCTTGTTGTCCACCATGTTGACCTCGGTCACTACAGCAGACATATCCATCTCTGTGAGCTCTCGTTCTGCAACGTTCACAGAATTCTTCTTTCCCTTGTCTTCCTTTTTGGGCTGACGACAATCAGCGGCCCGATGATTGGGTTTGCCACAGTTGTAGCACTTCCCACTGAATTTCTTTGGGACAGGAGCAGCAGCAACAGCCTTGCCTTTGCCTTTGTCGTCTTGACGCTTCCTCTTCTTCGATGGTTCACTTTTCTCCATCAGGTTCGCCTTTGCCTCGATAGCAGCAATCGAGCCCTTCTTCTCTCTTTTCTTGTTATCTTCCTCGATCCGAAGTCGGGTAACAAGATCCTCCATGGTCACTTGCT
Organism: Ballota nigra; assembly: GCA_947034835.1. Taxonomy (NCBI): domain Eukaryota; kingdom Viridiplantae; phylum Streptophyta; class Magnoliopsida; order Lamiales; family Lamiaceae; genus Ballota; species Ballota nigra. The sequence continues at coordinate 47,116,792 of OX344722.1, forward strand.
TTCGCTTGTGCTTGAGGTATGACTTAAACTCCTTCCAAGATGAAGGCAGTTTGTCAATCACAGTGGCAACCTGAAAGGCTTCAGACAGCTTCATCCCTTGTACTGCAATGTTGTGGAAGATCACTTGCAGCTTTTGAACTTGTTCGACAACAGATTTGTTGTCCTCCATTTTGAACTCTTACAAAGTGGAGACGACGAACTTGCTAGTTCCCGCGTCTTCGGTTTTGTACTTCTTCTCCAAAGACTCCCACAAGGCCTTGGAAGTCGGGTATTCATCATATACATCATTGAGGGCATCAGACAACCCATTCAGGATGTAATTCCTACACAGATAATCATCATGGATCCAAGTATCGTAGGCGATCCTTGTTTCCCGATCAGCATCTTCTGCGGGTACGCTCGGGTAATCCTCCTTGACATATTTCACCAAGGAGATGGTGGTCAAGTAGAAGTGCATCTTCTTTTGCCACCTTTTGAAGTCATTACCTGAAAACTTTTCGGGTTTCTCTCCTTTCACCAAAACCGGCCTAACAGTCCCCGGGAGGGAGGCCTGGTTGGTTGCCAAGAAGGGATTGGCCCCGACATTTTCTACGGAAGGATTGCCGCCGAAGTTTCCCCCGAAAGGATTAGCACTTGAGTTTCCCACAAAGGGATTAGTGCCAAAGTTTCCCACGAAGGGATTGGAATTTCCCATGAAGGGATTGACTTTGAACCACTCATTAAGAATGTTTCCAAAGTCTCCAAATTGAAAAACAGAAGGGGGATCAGACTTACCCGTAGGTACAGCAGGAGAGTTAGATGTATTACCTGCATCTTTGGTAGGAGTAACTTGCGGTGAACTCATATCCATCTCGTTGTCGGAATTGTGGTTCGACATGGCAGTGATTCGAAACATAAAATATTCAGTCATGCGATTGTTGAATTAGAGATAGGGGGTGTGTCTCGAACACTGCACGCATAAAGTAAATACGAAACGAATTCATATGGAAAAACCGAGTCAAGGAAAATCCTTTTCCCGCAAGACTGAATACGCCCCGTATAGTGCTTACGGTATCGTGCGTATGAGTCTCCAAAGGTAAAACGGTTTAACAGTTTATACCGGCAGCACCACCGTGTATAAACTCTCGGCGAACGAAATCGAATTTCGAACTGAACGAAATAAGTATATGCGAAAGACTTTCTAAACTCTAAGATTCGTAGGCTGAAAGGTGAGTACGAAAGTCTGAATATGAAGGGGTATATATAGGCGGAAATCTGCATTGCAGATGAGGACGATCGATTGAGAAAGTCGTGGGATAACCACGAAATCAGTGGATAGAGACGTAATCTCTTTCTTGGGAAGCAAGAACAGAATATTCCTCCGAATATTTCAATTTTAAATCAAATTCAAAATCTGGAGTGTATTAATCATTCTGTGAGTGTATTAATCATGTTCGTGGGCCGACCCAAATCCGATGGGCCTCCCAAACTGGTTCGGCCCAAAAAGGTATTGGGCCTTTTTATACTCTAAAAATATAGGTAGGCCCCAAAGCCCAATTGCCAAGAACCACGACCCGGACCCGGTCCCGGGCCTGGGCCCGGGCGGGGCGCGCGCGCGTGTGGTTCATGGTTAGGGTTCCCATGTACCAAGTTGAAGAACATGAACATTTTCCTTCTTATATCCAAGGAACACTTCTTACAAGTTTGGGATGAAACTCAATCTTTCCATTCCCATGAGCTATTCAACACACATGAATAATTATCCAACTTCCCAAATTAATTTCTCACTCACCGGAAATCGGTTTTGAGATATTAAATATACCACGTTCATCTACTCCGAGAGTAGAACAACCTTGTTAATTTTGTTTTCCAAAAAATTAACATTTTCATTTCTAAAAAAATTAGTTAATATATAACCAATTTCCAACAGGACTTTGGATCTAATAAATGATGGTGGAGTAATCATTATTTGGTATGCCTAATACTTTAAAGATTTGGTTCCATTGATTCTAACGACATTGGTAACCTCACGCATAAACACGGTAAAAAAAAAAAGTAACAGCCTTTTGCAGAAGATATTTAAAAATAATAATTTCCAAAAACAGAATGTGAAATTGGCAGGAAAATGAGAATTGCTATTTTTAACAGATTTTTGTGTTTATATATATATATATATATATATATATATATATATAGATTTAATTTTAATTGTTTGTAATGTATTCTATTTAATAATATATAGTTACATATAAAATTAAATTCACACATTTATATTCTTTTTAACTATATAGTAACTTGTTTACATTTATACACAAACACATTGATTATTTTAATTAAAATATTTTTAATAAAATTATAAAACAATCACTTTTACATTCTTCTTAACTATTTATTAATATGGGTTCACACACACACATATATATATTTTATTTTTATTAAAATATATTCCATAAAATTATAAAATAATTAATTTTACATTCTTTTTCGCTATATATTAACATGTGTACATATATACACTTATATTGATCGTTTTAATTAAAATATTTTTAATAAATTTGTAAAAATACTTATAACTAATTAAACGTGGAGATTAGCAAACACACACACATATTCAACAACTAGATGAGTGCACAAGTATAACACGGAATTTTTATAAAAGTTAATTAATATATGTATTATATTTAATTAAATAAATCTGTTCACCATAAAATAATATAAATATTATATTATATAGTAAATATATTCAAAATTTATGTATATAATTATAGTATAACTTATTAAATCACGACTTTTAGACTCAATCTCAATTTAAGTACTATTTTCAATATTCTTATGAAAATTCACGTAATTTTATTGTTGTTTTAAATTGGTATACAATTTTAAATTATGATATAATTTTCTCAATTACGAGCCAAATACTTCTCTTTGCCTCCCTAAAACGATTTCCTCATTGTAGGAATATTTTCAATCCAAGCACTAATGCACTCTCATGCATCAATTTTTTCTTTTTCTAAAAGTGCAGGTCGTATATCGGATTGAAACAATTAAAGATGTAGTGAATTTTCACAGGATTATTGAAAATTGTGATTAAATTGAGTCTAAATATCATAAATTTAATATAGAATTAACCCTAAACTTGTTAATATTTTTTTGATATTATATTTTAAAGTTTTTTTCAAATATATTAAATCTATAAATTATTTAAATAATATATTATACAATATGAATATGCAGTTATGTGCACATGTATAAAATATATAAAATTAAACTATTAAATACTTCAGATAAAAAATAAAAATAACATTAACAATATAAATAATTAGTGGTTTTAATACAACTTTCAATTTATAAAATATAAAAATTATGTAAAATAAAATAGATATTATTTTGTTAATAAAGGAGATATTCAAAATATGTAAAGATTTATAGATGTGTGAAATGTTCAACTTCATGTGGTTGCATTTATATGTATTTAGAGACAATATTATTACAAAAACATAATGTCACATGTTAAGCACAATGAAGTCAATAAAAATGATATATCAAGTTTAATTTAAGATTAAAAAAGATCAAATAATTATAATATTAGTTTACTGTGTTTTCTAGATAATAAGAATTTGTTAAATTTGTTGTAAATAAGTGCGTAAATAAAGAGACACGATTTGTTGACCCAGTTCGTCGGGAAAGACTACGTCTGGGGGCGATCCAAGCCAGGAGTTCCACTAATATTCTTGTGTATGAGTGTACATAATTTATGAATACAAAGGGATATATATAATAGTAAAACCCTAGTTTAATGGATAAAGCCCAATATGTTTCTTGGCCCTTAAGTAATGTCCACACCAAATCTCCTAGATTTGGAATATTAAATCTTCTAGATTTATAACACTCCCCCTTGGACATTACAACATAATATAAATGTCTTGTCATAAAAACTCCACGTGCTAGGGATCTGCCAAATAATAAGTAGGGAGGAATGTCATCGATCTTCTAGATCTAAATCTTCCAGATTTATTTCGGGGTTACCGCTCCCCCTGAAGACAACAACACTTTAAGTCTTTGCATCCCAATACCACGAACGTACTTTTCAAAAGTAGACGTAGGTAAGGACTTAGTAAACAGATCTGCTAGATTGTTACTAGATTGCACTTTTTGAATGGTAATCACGCCACTCTTCTGGAGTTCGTATGGGTAGAAAAACTTATGTGAAATATGTTTCGTCAGGTTTCCCTTGACGTACCCATTACTCATTTGTGCGATGCAAGCAGCGTTGTCTTCAAATATAACGGTGGGAGGTGTATCGCCTTTAGCGATACCACACGAGTCACCAATGTGTTTTACCAATGACCTTAACCAAACACATTCTCGTGCGGCTTCAAATAAAGCTATGATCTCTGAGTGGTTTGAAGACGTGGTAACTATGGATTGTTTAACCGATCTCCATGAGATTGCGGTTCCACCACAGAGAAAAACACAACCAGTCTGGGATACGACGTTGTGGGGATCAGACAAATAGCCAGCATCCGTATAACCTACTAAGGTTTTGTCTTGGTTCTTACGATAAAATAGTCCAAGATCTTGAGATCCTTGGAGGTACCGTAGAACGTGCTTAACACCATTCCAATGTCTCCTCGTAGGAGAAGCGCTATGTCTCGCAAGCAAATTGATGGCAAATGCAATGTCCGGCCGGGTGCAATTTGCAAGATAGAGCAAAGCCCCAACAACGCTAAGATAAGGAACTTTTGGTCCCATAATTTCTTCTGAATATTCCCTTGGCCTAAATGGGTCCTTATCCACTTCGAGGGATCGGACAACCATCGGTGTGCTAAGTGGATGAGATTTATCCATGTGAAATCTCTCCAATACCTTCTTCACGTAGGTCAACTGATGAACAAGGACTCCTTCTGGGAGGTGCTCGATCTGCAAGCCGAGGCAGTACTTGGTTTTACCCAAGGACTTCATTTCAAATTCAGCTCTCAAGTTGAACTGGCTTCTTCAATCTCTTTGCATGTTCCGATTATGTTCAGGTCATCAACATATACGGATATGATGCAAAAACCGTCTTGCGATTTCTTCGTGAATACGCACAGGAAAGATTTATCGAACGTGTATCCCTTCTTCTGAAGGAATTCACTAAGTCGGTTGTACCACATAAGGCCCAATTGCTTCAGGCCATACAACGACTTTCACAGTTGTATGCTATACATACTGCGGTTTTCACCATCCCTTAACTGAGGAATGTCAAATCCATCTGGGATTTTCATATAAATGTCGGCATCGAGTGATCCGTATAAGTACGCGGTTACTACGTCCATTAATCTCATTTTGAGATTCAACTTAACTGTCAAAGATATCAAGTAGCGGAACGTTATTGAGTCCATGACGGGAGAATAGGTTTGATCAAAATTAATCCCGGGTCTCTGCGAAAACCCTTGCGCTACCAGCCTCGCTTTGTACCTCTCCACAGTATTGTTCTCATTTCATTTTCGTACAAATACCCATTTATATCCTACAGGGATAGCGCGCGCGGGTGTACGAACGATACAGCCAAATACTTGTCTTTTGTTAAGCGAGGCGAGCTCCGCATCAATTGCCTCTTTCCATTTAACCCAATCGGGGCGCTTCCGGCACTCTGTGATTGTTTTAGGTTCAGGATCTAGATCATTTATAATGGAAAGAGCTATTGACGCTGCAAATGTGTCGTCGACGACAGTAATATTTCTATTATATGTTTCTCCCGTATCTGTGAAATTCACAGAGACTTCGACGTTTACGTCAACCAGACCTTCCTCATTTCCCATTGTATCTGGGTCTGGTCGTTCCACGGTCCTAGTGCATGGAATATTTTGTGCACGTGCTTCATCACTAGGACTCTCGTCTCCTAGAGACTTGGGATTATCTAGACGGATCTCTTCTAGCGATTTTCCATTCGACTGACCAGATTTGCTAGCCTTTTGTTTAGGTGTGTTACTATCTCTTGAGGGTCCCTTACACTTTTGGCGTGTGGGGGCATGAGTACTCATTTTGCTTGGGACCTCAACCCTTTGGGGAGCATTTACTGCAGGTATATGCGATCTAGTCACACCTCTATGGTCAGTGAAAGCGTCTTGCAGGTTATTTGCTAAGTTCTGCAGGTTAATGATCTTCTGAACTTCTAGTTCAGATTGATTAGTGCGCGGATCTAGATACTGAAGATTACTTACGTTCTACGTAAGTTCCCGGCATTCATTCAATTTTGAATTCAGATCTTTCCCTAATGTTGGGAAGTAATCTTCATCGAACGTGCAATCAGTGAACTGGGCCGTTAATTGATCCTCGGACAAAGGCTCGAGGTATTTCACGATGGATGGAGAGTCGTATCCGATGTAAATACCGAGTTTTCTTTATGGGCCCATAGAGGTTCGCTTGGGTATCGTAATTGGTACGTATACCGCACATCCGAAAATACGCAGATGGGAAATGCTAGGTTCTTTCCCACGCACTAACTGTAGGGGGGAATGATCATTATATGCAGTTGGACGGATTTGGATTAAGTGTGATGCATGAAGGACTGCATGCCCCCAACATGAGGTGGGTAGTTTATAGTTCATAAGCAATGGTCTCGCGATAAATTTGATACGTTTTATTAGCGCCTCAGCAAGACCATTTTGGGTATGGACGTAGGAGACCGAATGCTCCACTTTAATTCCCAGGGCCATACAGTAATCTGTAAAGGTCTTTGAGCTAAACTCAGCTGCGTTATCCATGCGAATCGATTTAATTGGATAATCTAGAAATTGAGCTCTAAGCTCGATAGTCTTTGTAATGAGCTTCGCAAAAGCTTGATTGCGGGTGGACAACAAACATGAAAATGTCCACCTAGTGGAGGCATCAATAAGGACCATGAAATAATGAAATGGTCCTGATGCTGGGTGAATCGGTCCGCAAATGTCTCCTTGAATTCGCTCAAGGAAAACCGGAGACTCTAGTCCAACCTTGGTGCGCGACGGGCGCACTATCAACTTACCCTTAGAACATGCATCACAGAAATACTCATCGACGGGAGGGATTCTATTATTCGAAATATTATGACCAGTTGAATTAGATAGAATCCTACGTATCATTGTTTGTCCCGGATGACCTAACCGCTGATGCCACAATTTAAAGGAATTTGGGTCATGGAATTTCATACTCATCGCTAGATGGGAACTAGACGACCGGATGTAGGTATAGTACAAACCGAAGGAGAAGGAAGGAAGTTTTTCTATAACTTGCTTACGGCTACCTCGAGTACTAGTCATCAAAAGGTATTCGTTATTGTTTTCAGTTTTAGTTTCAATATGATACCCGTTTATCCTAATGTCTCTAAAACTGAGTAGGGTACGCTTAGATTGTGGAAACAATAAAGCATTATCAATTATTTATTCGGTACCCATGGGGAGGACAATGGAAGCTCTTTCGGAGCCCACTATCAACGAACTATCATTAGCAATTATCGTTATACTCCCCTTACGTTCTATCAAGTTATGAAAATACTTCTTATCCTTTAGGATCGTATGTGTGGTGGCGCTATCTACCAAATATATATCACTATGGGCGCCCATCATGCAAGAGGAAATAGTCCAAACCTAATAGCTGATTTGTTTACAAGCCATAAATGAAAACAACAATATCCAAAATAAATACATGGACAGCTATTAAGGTAAACATATCTAAGCTAATAAATTCATTCATAAGTAAAATATCCGAAAGAAAGGATCCAAAACATAATGTGAAATTGTTTTATTCAGAAAACAAAACACTAGGAATAACTAAATACGTAAATCTACTCGTCATCTCCAAAATCCTTAAGCTCAATGCCTTTGTGATCTGCGTTGTCTAGGTCAGAGTCTGCTTCGGGCAGACTGGCATGGTGAGTTTCAACTCTAGGAGCCTTCCCCTTATCGTCCTTCTGCTGCTTTTGATAAGCCTCGACCAAATGTTAGGGAGCGCGACACGTGCGAGACCAATGACCCTTGCATCCGCATCTGTAGCAGGACTGTTCACCCTTATCTTGATTCTCAGATTTTCGGGTAGCGGAGTTTGTGTTAGGTGCAACCTTCCCACGAACCTGAGCTTGATTGTCATTCAAGGCACCTGAACCACCGGATTTATTACGACCTCGACCTTGGCTACGAGTTCGTTTACTCCCTCTCCCCCTTCCACGCTTGCGACCTCTTGTACCACTTTGAGCTACAACATGTGCTTTGGTCACCGCTGTCGAGCCAACCGGCCTCGCATTATGATTCTGCATAAGGAGCTGGTTGTGCTTTTCCGCTACTAGAAGTGAAGAAATTAGCTCAGAGTGTACAGTGTAGTTCTTAGCCCTATACTGCTACTGGAGTACAAGGTTGCTTGCGTGGAAAGTCGACAAAGTCTTCTGGATTAAGTCGTCCTCAGTTACAGTTTTCTGACATAACTTTAACTGAGACACAATACGATGTAGGGCTGAGTTATACTCCGTTACAGACTTAAAGTCTTGGAAACGGAGGTTCAACCAATCGTATTGAGCTTGAGGGAGGAGTATATCATATTGTTGTTGGAAACGGTCCTTCAGGGACTTCCACAATGTTCCAGGATCTCTTTCAGTGAGATACTCATTTTTAGGTCCTGATTGAGATGATGCCTAAGGAAAATCAAAGCTTTCGCCTTCTGGGCGTCAGTTGATTTTGGATCATCGACAATCGTGCCGCTAATATTGTTCGAGGCTAGATGTATTTCGACATCTAGCGCCCATGTCAGGTAGTTATTACCATCAAGAGTAAACTCAGCAAATTCTCTTTTGATAATATCAGACATTATTCACTACAATTAAAGTGACATGGGTAAGAGGATTGACCAAAATCATAGATAACGAGGAGACAAGGATTTATTTAGTTATTCTAAGGCACATAGATGCACGTACTGGGTGCCGTCTACCCAAGGCATAAATTTACGGTCCGACAAATACCGGTCGCCGCCTACCCGGGCATAATAAGCGGACTATAAATAAGATAAACTATGTGTGCAAAATTAATGCATGTAGGATAATAAAATTACATAAACATGCTAAACAAATAAGGAAAGTAATCGCATGAAAATAATTTGCAGAAAATATACGGTTTAATAGACAGAGGAAATAATCATAGGAATAATTATTTCGTATATATTAACGCAATTTAACGAAATATTTTCAGGATTAAAGAATAAAATTATGCATAAGAAAATGTCTCGTGAGTCGCATACAGTGAGTGGGAATGTCGCACGTAGGTTGACAACGAAAAAGGCGTACGAGTGCGATGGACGAGGGTGCACGGGCACGCACGCGGTGACGGGCGGCACCAGGCGCGCAATGGATAGCGCTAGTGCGTGCATCGTGCGGCACTGGGTGCGCGCGACATGCAGCGCTCGCGCACACGACGTGTGGCGCTAGAGCGCGCGTGACGTGCGGCGCTAGAGTGCGCGCAACGTGCGGCGCTGGAGTGCGCACGACGTGCGGCTCTGGAGCGCGCGCGACGTATGGCTCTGGAGCGCGAGCGACGTGCGGCGCTCGGCGCTCGCTTTGTGTGGTACTCGGCGGCTACGGGGGGCTGATGCGTGGCATCGACGGGTGGCCATCGGGCGGCGATCGGGCGACGCCTACGGGCGGCCGTGCGGCGCTATGGGCGGTGATCGGGTGACGCTAACGGGCGGCGATTGAACCTCTTCGGGACGTCGATTGTTGCTCGTCGAATTCATAAAATATCAATTTTAATAAACAAGCATGAATCAAAATAATAATTCACATCAAGGAATTCATTAAATCATATAAACTCAAAATAAAATAGATTAAAGGACATACCATTTAATCTTGGTTAGAGACTCGTGCTGATAACGTGTTGTAAATAAGTGCGTAAATAAAGAGACACGATTTGTTGACCCAGTTCGTCGGGAAAGACTACGTCTGGGGGCGATCCAAGCCAGGAGTTCCACTAATATTCTTGTGTATGAGTGTACATAATTTATGAATACAAAGGGATATATATATATAATAGTAAAACCCTAGTCTAATGGATAAAGCCCAATATGTTTCTTGGCCCTTAAGTAATGTCCACACCAAATCTCCTAGATTTGGAATATTAAATCTTCTAGATTTATAACAAAATTTAAGATAATTAGATTTTTAGAAGTAATTAATATTTAATCGATAGAATAAATTAAAATTATTTAATATACTTAATTCTATCTTCTATTTTATCGCTAATTAAAATTTTCTAAATAAGAAATCCTCAAATATAGTAAGACAATAAAAATAATTCAATTAAACATTAAGATTTCTCATAATTAATATTTTTTAAAATTTAATTAATCAATTTAGTAATAATACATAAAATTAAATATACTTAAGTTACTTAGTTGAATTACAAACACAATAAGATTTTTTAAATGCAAGATATCCTCAAATAATTGTTATAATAAAAAAAATTATATTATATTATAGACCCAATTATATACAATAATATTCAAATTTTGTAGATATTCATGACATGACTTAATTGGTAAACATTATATATATTACTTAAGAGTAGAACTAGCAAATCGAGTCGCGTCAGGCCAAGCAATGTTCACGGGTCGGGCCATTCGTAATCGGGCCTATAACATTTGAGTCCAGCCCAACCTGGCCCGCGGGAGAACGGGCCCGACCTTTTTTTAAAAAAATAATTTTTTAATAAATTATACTTCCTCCATCCACGAATTTTTTACCTATTACTTTTGGCAATAAAATATAATAAAAATTAGTATTTTATTGAAAATGTAGATAAAGTAAGGGTATAGTAGAGGGTATTGTGAGACCCATTTATTTGTTTGTTAGTAGTATTTATTTTCAAAATCGGAAAGAGTTAAAAATTGGTGGACAACCAAAAAAGAAAAGTAGGTAAAAAACTGGTGGATGGAGGAAGTACTATAAAGCATAACTCATTATACTTTTACAATCCACATATATTTTATATCTTAATCTACTTTAGTTCATAACAAATCACAACAAAATTATTGGTCTTTTCTAAAAAAAAAAAATCAATTGGTCTGAGTGGACCGCCCGTGGCCCATCGGGCCGGGCCAAAATGACCCGATTTTTTGGGCCGCTACTTTTTTAGCCCTGCCCGGCCCATGGCCCGAGTGGGCCGGGACCAAATTGCCCGTATAGGGTTCAAATCAATGTAAGACCAATTATTTTTTTATTAGACTTCTTATTATATAATAAGACCATATAGATGACACGTAGGATTCATAAATTGATATGTATGACTTCCACAATCATGCCATATAGACAAAAATAACCCCAGAACGACACATAAACGAAATTAACCACACAACAACACATAAGAAAGAAAAACTCCCTATTAGTATAATAGGGGATATTAAAAAAACTACATGATCAATAAAATTTCTAAAGAATAATACATGAAAATTCAATCCATATATATACACACACATATATATATATATATAGAAGTGGAGAGAGAGAGAGAGAGAGAGAGAGAGAGTATTGTCATTATCGGGGCAAGTGAAGTCCACTTGCTTTATAGTGCAATAGTGAGTCTCACTCTCTATTAAAGAGAGTGAATTAATTTTATCAATTTCTTTTTCTTTTACTTTGCACCAATAATTAAAAAAAATATTAAGTTTTTACTTTTAAATCTATTTTCAATACACTACATATCAAATTAATTGTCTTTTGAATATTTTTAATTTAACATATATATTGCATGTATAAAAAGAAAAATCATATTTAAAATATTTATTTTATTATTTTAAAGTATTCTTTTATTGACTTAATCATATGATTGATCGAATTTAAATAATTTTATTTAGTTGTTAAATATTAAAATAATCTTATGAATTTTAGTATTTGTTGTGAATTTATTATATAATTAGAAGTTGTATGATTAATTATATAATTGTAATACTCATATATATACAATATAACTTTTACATATTAATTAGTTTATGGATAAAATAAATTTAATTTTTTAACTATTTTTTTTATGATTTGTTCATTATACAATCTCGCATTTACAATTTATAAAATTTAATCCGTGCATCGCATAAGAGAAACACTAATAAGTTATAGTTATAAAATATCTTAAAAGGAATTGACATGGTCCTAACTCAACTCATCATGTGGGGTGATAACCATAGGAATAGGGATGAGGATAACCATTAGGAGGATAACCACTAGAAGGGGAGGATAGATAACCACCGAGTGGGGGTTAACTACCGGCCTGCGGGGGAAATCACTATGTAAGTTTTTTCTAAAACCCGTGCAACCACGCTTGAACCTGCAAGCCATTAATTGCACATTAATTTAGGTAGTGACTGCAAATCTTACTTTACATAATGTATTGTTTTTTTTTTACTATCCCTTATATCTTAAAACTAACATATACTATGCGGTAAAAAAATATCACTATTTTAATCCAATTTTATTAGTCTTACTTTCCATTTTAGTTTGTTCAGTAAAAAAATTCTTATTTTTTAAAAAGTAAATATTTTACACTCTCAACTTATAACCTACTTTACTTTTACCCACAAAACCCTTGCAAAAGCAAATATGTCTAGTAAAACTGGACGGAATGAGTAATCTATACTCCCTCTGACCATTAAAACTATGCATGTGGACATGGTATTGGACATGCGTTTTAAGAAAAAAAAATAGATAAAGTAGATAAAATACGAGTAATATTAAGTTACAGTGGGCAGTGACGGAGCCAGAATTTTCGATCATGGGGGCCCCAGATTAGTAGTAAAAAACGAATGCAGGATTCTTAAAAAATTAAACTAGAACATAGACTGAAACCTATATTTATATAATCAAAATGTAAAAAATAATTACTTTCACATTTGATATAAAAATTTAATACATCTAATTTATAGCATCCTTCTTCGATTCTTCATGTTTTGGAAGCGTTGCATGATAGTTTCATTACTAACTTTCTGAATAACATTCATTTCAATGTATACAACCAAACAATCATTTAAAAATCTATCTCCCATTCAATTACGCAGTGAACTCTTGTCGAGTTTCATTGTTGAAAATGCTCTTTCTACTGTAGTTGTGGCAACCGGTAAGATCAATGATAACAAGTAAACAAACTAATGGAAACACAATATGCTTTCTTGTAGCAATCATATTTTAAGAAAGATCTCCTATTCCAACAATTTTAGAGAAGTTTTCATCCAAACGCATGTTAACAATAAAATTCTCTAGTTGACCATTAAGTTTAAGTAGAGCAATTTTTAGAAAAATTCGACGAATAAAATTCTACAAGACGAAGATGCCGAAAATGAATCTCTCGGATCAAAATTAAGACATACACTTCATCGAAACGCCTATCTAACTCTTCACTTTGCAAGTCAATCACAAGACAAGATAGTTAAACACGATAATGGTGAAGATTAGTGATATTTTGAACTCCACGCGTTGATCTAACACGGGCTACATGTAGATCTTCAAACTTTATCACATCTATCTCATGTTTAAAAATTAGAAACTTCAGTTAACAATGTATCACAATCTTCTATTCTCATTGCTTGTAAACGAGCTTTTGCTACTTACACAATATCTTGACCCTTTCTTTATAGAGCTTGTGACAAATCATTAGTGATCCCTAAAACATTCTTCATAAGATGTAACACAAACACAAACTCGAACTGATAAATAATATCTAGCAAATCAATAGCTTCAACCCCTCTGTGGATCATCGCACCATTCTTTCCAACATACTCAAGAACATAAATAATAGAAGAATATAAATGCATTATGTTGAGGAGAGTATTATAACGAGAACTCCAACGAGTATCTCCATGCCGCTTCAATGTGATTTCCCGATTCTTTCCTTTCCCAATCTTGATTTCACCATTTGCAATCCCTTCAAAAATCTTTTTCATTTGCTTCTCTCGAAGTATCTCTCGGCGCTTACAAGATCCTCCAACAACATTACATAAGCATGTAATTGTGTTAAAAAAGAAGAAGCAATGTTTGTATCGGTTTTATCAATAACTACAAGTGTGAGTTGAAGTTGATGACCGAAACAATAAATATAATAAGCACTATAATTCTTCCTCAATATCAAACTTTTGAGTCCATTCAACTCACCCCTCATATTACTTGCTCCATCATATCATTGACCTCTCAAACTAAATATACTCAAACCATAACTAGAGAACAAATCATTAATGCTCTCCTCAAATGTTATTGCAGTTGTATCCCTAACATGTACGAGACCAAGAAAACATCCAAGAACACAACCATTCTTGTTCACATAACGTGTAACAACCCCCATTTGCTCTTTGACCAAAACATCTCGATACACATCAACTAATATAGAGAAAGACTTATTCCCTATATCCTTGATGATAACATTGGTAGTCTCAGTTGCAGCTATATATATGATATTCTTTTGAATCTCAGGTGATGTAAGTTTGAGATTTTCAGTAGCACTTTCAAAACAACATTATGGACTTCTTGATTGAATGAAGCAATAACTTTAAGAAGCTCAATGAAATCCCCTTGATTTAATGATTCTTCTAACTCATCGTTACCACGAAAAACTAATCCTTGCATAATGAGATAACACACATAAATAACAGATGCATTTAATCTTGAACGATAGTCAATTTTTTACTGCTCTGAAGTTTTAGAAAAATACACTTCAATATATTGAGACCAATGTATCAAATCTTGACAATCCAATCTACACATTTGGTATGATCACTATGATCCCGAACATGCTCCCGCAATCTTTCCTTTTCCAAGCATTAAATCCTCCCGTTATAAAAGCATTGTACACCTTTTCACTCAGCCCCGTCGAAAAAAGACGACATCTTTTATAATGCTATACTCCAACTAGTCCTTAAATTCATCAAACCAAGATGCAACAAATTTACATTTTCGGCTGTCATCTACCCTTTGAGGAAAATCATGATTTCGTGGTTAACATGGACCTTTTAATAAATAAGCTCTACGAACTTGTTCAATTAAGTGTGGCGGATAGTTGATTACCTTAGGCCGAAGTCCTGGATCGCTAGGAAGATTTTCTAAATTAACCACAATATCATTGTGACTTGATGATTCTTGAAGTTGAGCATTTTGAGTCGATACATTCTCGGGAGAAGATGGTATTTCCTCCACAACATTTGGGTTTTTTTTTTGTAATATCTCTCCATTATCTAACAATTAAATAAAATATAATTTTCAATTAAAGAAAGCAAATAATTAACAACACACAAATATTACATTAAATACATATATTAATAATTATTTTACCTATTACACAATGCGACAAATCTTTACCTAAATTATGGTTATAATGAGAATTAATACATTAACAAATAAGACACATTAATATTTTAAATTATAATAAAGAATTTATCTCAAAACTCCCAAATATGGTTTTTTTTATGAACCCTAGAATTTCATTAGATCTAAACTCAATGAGATAAAATAATAGGAATATATCTCAATTATGGTAGGTCAAAGTAATAAAGAGAGAGAATAAATTAAAATTGACAAATCTTACCTTTGGTCGTGCCTTGTGAGCGTGCAATCTCTTTCTGTATAAACAATGGGAGGAAGATAATTCAACGCACTTTACCTTTTGGTTCTGTGGCTGCCTGCTGCTATGATTTTATCAATAGGACAAACGGGCTGTTATTTTATTCCACTCATTGAATTAAATTTGGGCATGATTATTTGTACCCCATTTTAATGTGAGTTCATACATTAAATTATTAAACCCCAAATAAGATGAGTACACACCCCAGTTAATAACCTAAAATACCCTTTAGTGTTTTCTACACTAAAAAATATAGTGTATACCCACCACATACTTTTTTTGGTACTAGGTATCCAGCTCATTGGTTGACTAATCCGGGGGCCACCACATACCAATTTGAACAACTATCTCTTCTTCACAAGGGTTTGTCGTCGCGCTCAAGACTATACGGTGGACCGTCCATTGCGATGTCCACCGCCAGTCTTGCACCGTCTGTTGTCTGATGTCTGCTGCGTCGTCCCCTGTTCGAAAAAATAAAATGAAAATGTAAGATATGTTCAAAAAAATATCTCGAACATTTTTCGAAATATTTTTTTTGAACAAATTGTTCGAAAATCCTGATATGAAAATACGACATATGTTCAAAATTTTTTTTTGAAGAAAGGTCATTTGTTCAAAGAACCAGCTGAATTTTTATAATTCGTAATTACCAAAAAATAAACACGCCAAAGCATCTATGCCATCATATTCATGTTCCCAATCCATACAATTTTAAAAACTTCTATAATAATCATATTAGAGCATAAAATAAATCATAAATATAATCCAAAAGAGTTTAGAAAAAACCTAGAAAAAAAAAGTTTTTAAAACGAAACACTTACATATGCATATCTAACACCACAAGACGATCTCATTCTTGTAATATCTGACCACAATGCAGCACGTACAACCCCGGACGACTGTTATGGTAGTGATTGCAAAAGAAAAAAAATTGTCCCTTGAACTTCCAGTACACGTGATAGAGATATAATCATGGTGCGTTTACTTACAATATATTTTGGATTGAATTATAAAAAAAGGTTTTTTAGACATTTTATAGTTATATTAATTTAATTAAAAACCTTATTAATAATCTAATGGGTGTACTCCCATTAAAATGGGGTACAAATAATCGTGCCCATTGAATTTTAAGCCCAAGTCAAAGAGTAAATAATAAGCCCATTAGTAATTTGTTATACTATATACTGAAAACTCCTCAATATGTTATAATAATATTATTTTATTATACATATGTGTGAAATGACTAAAACACTCCTAGTAAAATTCAAAATTTCAGGGGCTTAGTGCCTCTTTTTAACTGTGGGGTTCATGTATAAATAAAACAATCTATATCTATACTACATATAAAGTGGCTAGGCCATGTAAATCTTTTTTTGACATTTTTGCCCCTCTCCAATTTTGCAATGTACAATTTCAGGCCGACCCTCTGTATCTCTCCCTTCTTAGTTCACCAATTTCTGCATTTCATTAATTTTTTTTTTAAAAGGAGCATTTCATAAATTAATTGGCTAATTACTCCTTTCAAAAAATAAAATCTGTCCGAGCCTTGATATGGTGGATGATCCGACTTCAGGCTCTAGTTGTTGTTCCTCTGCCTCCACACTTCCTTTGATTTCTATGAATATTGACGATCCCACTTCAGACTCCAATCATCGTTCCTCTCCCTCCCCACTTTCTCTGATTTATATTAATACCGTCCAACTTCACAGGAAGATTCATATATGACAAGCGGTTCTGACAATCTTGTATGAAACGATTATCTTACCTGGTATTTTTTTTTAACTTCCCATGTTCTTTGTATTTTGCTATTTTCCCATCTCATTTATTTCTCTTTACTTTCATTAACGATGATTCAATATATTTGTATGATTTTCATTTTTTCAAGTTGATGATGTCTGGTTTATTTTTTACAGGTTTGTAAACCCTACGTAGGTTTGTTCGCATTACTTACTGTCTTTTAATTTGAAAATGGACGTGTTGTATGTATTTTGATTTTACCCAATTGCAGAATCAGTTTATTATTGGTCCTTATATAATGGTGAATTTTGCAGGTTTGTTTCCATCAAGGCATTTGAGACTAGGGTTGTAAACGAATCGTATAGAATCGAATACCACTTGTTTTGAATTCGTATTTGTGAAATTATTTCGAATATCAAATTCGAATTGAATATTTTTCAAATAATAAATGCGATTTATATTTGATATGAAACTCATATCGAATTATTAGAAAAATGCGAATACACAAAATGAATATTCGAATCGATTTTTTCTCAAACATGTTAAAAAAATACTATAAACTTAAAAGTTTCATAAAATAATCAATTACCTAAATAAAAAAAAACGTTAAGCATTAAATTCATGAAAAGAAACTTTAATAAACAAATGACGAGCATCAAATATTCTATCAATTTTGCAACTCAAGTGGTTTGCAATGTATAGACTCCTCTTGCTCCAAATTAAAAATAAATTATGGGCTGTCTAAAAGCCTATTTTTTTTAATAAAGTCTTAAGGGTTAATATCTTGATATACTTATAATGAGCTTAAATTTATAAATAAATATATTTATTATTACTATTATTATATAGACAAACTCTCATATGCACCAAGTGCACGGTGCACTCACTCAACAATTGACCATGTTTATACTGAAAAGTTTCAAATACACTGAAAAGTGTGGTTCAATTACACTCAATCCAGACACACTTGTAGTGTAATTGAAATAAATTTTTCAATGTAAATAGAGTTAACTGTTGAGTGAGTGCACCATACACCAAGTGCACATGAGAATTACTCTATTATATAATATATATTTAACCTAATATTTAATCGAATATTTACGAATATTGAATCGAATATCATAAGTTTTGAATATATGTATTTGATAACTAATCGAATCAAAAGAAACATCTGTACTCGAATTCGAATTTTAAAATTTTGAATACGAATACCGAATTTCGAATACAAATACCAAATAGAAAAAAAAAATTTGATTCGTTTACAACCCTAGGTGAGACTGATTCATAATATCACTTGAAAAAATTGATCATATAGTGAGCCTTCTTTTCTCTAGTCTCTCTCTTTGAATTTGCTTTTCTAAAATTCATCGTGTAGTAAGCACTTCAATTAGATTGTGTATAATTCCCTTAGTTGTTTTATGGTTCAGAATGTCTCACGATTGTGTCATAGATTGACATTTCTGGGGTTTTCAGTTAAAGGAGTGGAATCCAAGGCTGGCTTTGACTTTTACAACCAAGACGTGGCGCATCTTTTTCACAAGGCAACATGTTGAAGTTATACGTGAAAGTATATTTTTACTAATTGTATAACTCATGTATTAAACACTTGTTTATGAAAATAATTCTTTTATCACTTTTGTTTTAGATATGAATGATTGTTAAATATTTATTACAACCCATTCAATATATAGTATATGTTACATTGTAGTTAATGTGGTGATACCAGATCACGGAAGATCACATTGACAGTTATTTGTAACTAAACGTACAATTCACAACCTAGGTGGAATTGAACAATCCGCAGTGAAAGGTCGATATATAAATCTGAGATTGGTCTGTCTTGACCAAGAGATTGCACTAGCACATTTAGTATGTGTTGAAGATGACCTACAACGAAGATACATTCTTCTATTCTGAAAGGTGAAGAATTAGACCTCAGTGGTTATTGGTTTCTTAATCTCCGTCACTTAAATAGGACCGTGCGTGGTTAATAGATATTGCTTTGATTCATGTTGGGTGAGAATCATCGTGACTTTGAACCTTGTATTTTGGGCAATAATATTAATCATACGATGGTTGCTAAGATTTAATACGGAGACACGTGTGCGAGTACGACTTGTGTGATTTGTCCCCTTGGTAGACTCAGAAGTTTTATTGTACCAAATCTTGCAAGTGGAGAATTAGTTTCTTCTGTACGGATAATAATGTTGAGCAGTCTTTACTCCAAAGTAAAAGATATTAATTAATTTAGAACTATTCTCAATTAATTAATGGACTAGATAATCTTAAACACGGAAAATAATAACCGGGAGCCCATATTATCGTAATATGGATTAAGATGGATAGTGCAATATTAATTTGATAGTGGTATTAATTAATACTAATGGGCTGAATAATATTGAGGCTCAATATTGTAATTCAGAAGCTCATTGGAGGTCCAATCTTAATTCTCTTAAAGACCCCTCAAGTAGCCTAATAAGTAGCCCGATAATAATAAGGTGATTAAAATAAAAGAAAATTATTATTGCTGGTTTTTATCCATAAATTTTGAAAATTATGTGTCGAGAGAGAAAAAGTTTTGTTGATTTTCTTAGAAAGATATTATGGAAGATATGTATTCTTGGAATACAAGATTATCTCATAAATTCAAGAAAATTCAAATTTAACAATTTCAATCTCTAAATTTTCAAAAATTGCATATATTAGGAGGGTGAGATTTTAATAGAATATTTTATTATGGAGAAAATAATATATGAGATATATTCAAGATTTTTTGGAGGCCAAGAAAAATATTTTCTCTCCCTAAATCCATGAAAAAATGGTCACCCTAGTCCTATATATAGGGGACAATTATTTCATCTCTAGTGGGCGTTTTACGTGTTCCATGAGTTGGAAAAATCGAAAGTAATAAATATTTTCTTCCTCCCTTATATTATTAAATTGTTTGTGAAAGCTTCCCACCGGCGAACGAATAAGGCGAAGAGGGAATACTTGAGAAGACTTTTATGATTGATATGATTGTGACGCTTGTCCCGTTTATCTCGGTTGGACGTCGCTTCAAGAGGTACATATTCACATGAAATTCTTAGTTTTTCCGCAGTATAGTAATCATATGCATGATCTTTTGTTGTTGGTTTAATTATTATTTGAATTAATTTAAGATTAATTCATGCTAGTAATAATTGTATTTAAAATCGTATTTAAATATCATCCCGAATAGATCCGGGCACCCCGATTTTCCCAACACAACAATCATCAATCTTCCGTTTTGGTAGTTTCCGATCCCTAATTTTACATTTTTATCATTTAAGAAACTTATTTCTTGGTTGTAATTTATGACTTTTATGATGTATATGTGTGTGAATATTCGTGGTATAATTTTAGTTGTAGAAATCTGTATTCCTTGGTGCCGCACATTTTCTTTTCCCTTTCGTTTTCTCAAATACAATAGAAATATATTACATGGGAGTTTAGAATGTAAGGTATTATATGTGTATTATTGTATAAGTTAAAAAAGGAATATTGTTAGGTGTACGACAGCGCACTCTTTCAAACAAGATGTGATATTGAACATAATATTGCATAGGCAAACAAGTGAGATGGTCTGTGACTTTTAAGATTAAATTCCTCCATAGTGCATGTTCTAATTCTGAACAAACTCCTTAGGAACAAGGTTGAGACCATATATTAGTGCAAATGAAAGATATTATGCCTACAATCCCCAGTTTCTCACATAACTAATCACTTTTTCTGATAAAAATTATAATTATAAACTCTACATGTTTTTTTAGAAGGAATGTCACACATTTTGTTTATTTACATTACAATAGGTTCTTGTAATACTCAACTCATATCCCTTTAAGTGTCAAAGTAACTTATCTCAACATGTATTTTTTCTTATTTTCGTTGTAGTTGTACTAGGACGTTGGAACCTAAGTGAAAAGTTGATTATATTTAGAAGTGGACAAAGTGTTGGAGTTATACGTGAAAGTATGCTTTTACTTTGTATAACTCATGTATTGAACACTTGTTTATGAGAATAAATCTTTTATCACATTTGCTTTAAATATGATTGAATATTGAATATTTATTGCAACCAGTTCATTATAAGTAGTATGTGTTACATTGTAGTTAATGTGGTGATACCAGATCACGGAAGATCACATTAACGGTTTCCTTGTAACTAAACGTACAAATTCACGACCCAGGTGGAATTGAACAATCTGCCGTGAAAGGTCGATGTGTATATCTCAGATTGGCCTATCTTGACCAAGAGATTGCATTAGCACATTTAGTATGTGTTGAAGAGGACCTACAGCGAGGATAAATTCTTCTATTCTGATATGTGAAGAATTAGACCTCAGTGGTTATTGATTTCTTAATCTACGTCACTTAAATAGGACCATGTGTGCTTGATGGTTACTGCTTTGATTCATGTTGGGTGTGAATCATCGTGACTTAAAACCTTGTGCTTAGGGCAGTAATATTAATCATACGACGGTTGCTAAGATTTAATACGGAGAAACGCGTGCGAGTACGGCTCGTGTGATTTGTCCCCATGGTGGGCTCAGAAGTTTTATCGTACCAAATCTTGCAAGTGAAGAATTAGTTTCTTCGGTACGGATAATATTATTGAGTTGTCTTTACTCCAAGGTGAAAAATGTTAATTACTTTAGAGTAATTCAGAAGCTCAATTAATTAATGGACTAGATAATCTTAAACGCGGGAAATAATAACTGGGAGCCCATATTATCGTAATATGGATTAAGATTGATAGTGCAATATTAATTTATTAGTGGTACTAATTAATATTAATGGGTTGAATTATATTGGGGCTCAATATTGAAATTCAGAAGCTCATTGGAGGTCCAATCTTAATTCTCCTAAAGGCCCCTCAAGTAGCCCAATAAGTAGCCCGATAATAATAAGGTGATTAAAATAAAAGAAAATTATTATTGCTGATTTTTTGCTTATAATTTTCGAAATTTATAGATATGGTAGAGAAAAGATTTGTTGATTTTCTTGGAAAGATATTATGGAAGATATGTATTCTTGGAATACAAGATTATCTCATAAATTCAAGAAGATCCAAATCTAGTTTATTTCTCCCATGAATTTCGAAAATCTCATATATTAGGGAGGTGAGATTTTTATGGAATATTTTATTATGGAGAAAAGAATATATGAGACATATTCAAGATTTCTTGGAGGCCAAGAAAAAAAATTTCTCTCCCCTATTCCATATGCAAATTTCGAAATTCCTAGTCCTATATAGAGGAGATGATTATTTCATCTCCAGTTTACATTTTCACAGTGTTGAAAAAAAAAACCAGCAATACTATTTTTTCTTTCTTCCTTGCTATTCTAATTGCTTGTGAGCACTTCCCACCGGTGAACAAGCAAGGCGAAAGGGACATACTTGAGAAGGTCTTTTGGTTGATAGCACGATCGCGATAGTCCCGTTGTTATCAAAGACCATGTCTTCAAGAGGTACGTTGTCACATAATCTCTTAGTTTTCCGCCATAGATTTTATGTGAATGAATTCAATATGCATGACGATAAAATTGTTGTTGGAATTATTATTTGAATTAATTAGAATTAATTCATGCTAGTAATAATTGAATTTAAATTCGTATTTAATTATCATCCCGAATAGATTTCGGGCACCCCTATTTTCCCAACAACTGGTATCAGAGCCACGGTTTCGGGCTCTGATCTTTAAATTGGAATTTAAATTGTTTGACATTAAATTGAAAATGGATAGTAGAATTGCTAGATCTTTTTTGCAGGTATCCAATTGTCATGGTTTTAATGTTTATTTTTTCATGCGTATGAATTAATTTATTGTTTCTTAATTCGATTCGTTCAAATTCATTTTTCTCGTGAGAAAATCCATGAGTAGATTAGTTGTTTTATTTTGATTTGATCATTGTAATAGACTAGTCTAGATCTAGTTTTTATTTATTTTTTGTAAATAAATTATAACCGGATCGAGACAAAGACGGAAATGAAGAATTAAAGACGACGAACCCGGACGACGCATGCATGCATGGCGCGTGCATGGACGTGGGATCATGCACGGGGTAGAAAATGAGGACGAACGGTGAAACCTGAAGCACGGCGTGCACAAGGCGCACGACACCGTGCACGACGGGTGCCCGACGCCGCACGGGCGTGCACGCGAGGCATCGCCTCTCGGCGCTCAGTGCCTCGGCTGCCGTGGCCGAGGGGCGTGCGGCCCATCTCCGTGGGCCGACGTGCACCGTATCTCGGGCCGTGAATTTTTTTTCTCATTCTTGATTTTTTGTGTGATTCCAAACGTTGTCCCGAATACCAAACGAAGTTGTTATTGATGAAGTGTTGTTGTTCGAGTTGGAGCGTGTCGAGACGAACGATAGAAAGCAACAAGGACGATTTTTCGCATCAAGACGTGAAGAAATTAAACCGTGACAATTATATTTGAGTGCTCCAATATATTTAATTTTGTTTTGATGGATGTTTTATTTTGTGCACTTATTATTATTTGTTAATATGTGTTTGCATGATTTTAATTGTCCAAGAAAAACCTTACTTTCGAAAATTACTAAGTATGTTTCTTTAATCGCAATTTTATTCCGGATATTAAAATTGGATTAATTTGGCCTCCATAATTTATTTATTTGTGAAGTCTTTTTGGAATACATATCCCACTTGGATCGGCCAAAAAGACGAATTTCACATGAATAAATTCCGAAAGGATGATTGTGGATTATTACTAGTGGCGGTATTGACCCTCACCACGAGTGGCTTGCTCAAAGCGAAATAATAATCCTATATTTAATTATGGTTATTACTTAGGCATAAGAAGTTGATATTAACTTACTCCCCTCAGAGTCCCTGTCAATTTTTATGTGGTCAAAGTGGGAGCCAACTATTAATTTTGAAATAAGGATTTGTAACTTTCAAGTTTGTGATCCGCTTGAATGTGTTTAAATGTATAGACCACCCCTCGTGGCACATTTAAATTATTTCGAGATGTTGGCTGATGCATGATTATATTGTTTTGAGATTTCAATATAATTGATGTGATCAAATTATGTGATAATTTCATATTTTTCTAGATATTAATATTAATGTATGTTTTATTCTCATTTCATCATGTCGCAACCTTTTAATCCACTGTTTAAATATACTTTAAGTTAACAAACTTTTTGGAGAAGAATTATGTCCATTGGAAATGTAATTTAAATTTTGTCCTTACTGTACAAAACACAGTTGGGTTATTCACGTTAATAAACCCGACAAGCCTAATGATAAGTCAAGCAATGGGAAAAGACAGTTTATGATTGGAAGAGTAACAATGAACACATGAAGTGCATCATCTTGACATCTCTGTTTGAGGATTTGAGGCGCGTTCATGAAGACATTGTATCCGCTGTTGAAATCATGGAAGGCCTTGAAGAGATGTTTTCACATCCGAAACCCATGACTAATCAGTTCACCAAACATGATTCGGTCAAGTTGGAAATGGTGGAAGGAACGCCAGTGAGGGAGCACGTTCTCGAGATTATGGCATACCTTAACAAGTTGGAAGTACTTGGTGCGAATTTTGATGTCCCTTCTCAGGTCAATTTCATACTCCATACTCTATCAAAAGGCTTTGAGCAGTTTCATCTGATCTATCAAATGAATGAACGGACAAGTCGTTTGCCCGAGCTCTTGCAAGCTTTGGTTTCGGTAGACGCGATAATGGGGCACCAGTCCACTGCTATGGTGGCTAATGGTCCGTCTACCTCTTCTGGTCCCAAGGGAGGGAAGAAGAGGAAGAGAACCAAAGGCCGGACCCAAGCAAATCCATTTGTTGCAAAAGGCAAAACCAAGGCTAGCATCTAAGGGAAAGTGTTTTAACTGCGGTAAGAGAGGACATTGGAGGTCTGCCTGTTCCAAGCCTGAGAGGCTAGGAAAGTTAGGTAATTCACACACCCTAGTCGTTGAAACTTGTGAAGCAGCGTATGCTGTCCATTCGTGGATAGTGGATACGAGAGCCACTGATCACATTTGTTTCATTTTGCATGAGTTCAAGTTAACCCGACGACTTAGCGGAAGTGAGATCCCCATCACACCGGGCAAAACTACAAGAGTGGCAGCTGAAGCAGTGGGAGAAGTGCGCCTGTCTTTTGAAGATAGAGTTATGGTCTTGAGGGACGTTCTTCATGTTCCTAGTTTAGAAAGAACTCAACCTTCAGTTTCTAAACTGTTTTGAATAGATACTCAGTTTCTTTTAATAAGGATGTTATTATTTCTTGAAACGATGAGTTTATCTGTTCCGGAACATTGCTGGATGATCTTTATACCATTAATTGGGCACACCACTCAAATAATGAATCTAATAACACGTCGATCATTTCGAGTTATAAAAGAAAACATTCTTCGGAAATGAGTGAAATATTTTTATAGCATCTAAGACTAGGTCATATTAATCTAAAGCGGATAGAAAGATTGGTGAAAGACGGATCCTTGGAATCATTCCAAGTCGAGCCGTTTCCAACTTGTGAATCCTGTTTAGAGGGTAAAATGACCAAGAGGGCATTTGGAGCCAAGGAGAATAGAGCCACGGAAGTGTTAGAACTCGTTCATACCGATATGTGTGGTACAACGACGATCATAGCTAGAAGAGGTATGAGTAATTTTGTCACTTTCGTTGACGATTACTCGAGATATGGATACATCGACCTTATGATGCATAGGGAAAGAAGTATCAAGTTTCTACGATCTGATCGTGGAGGCGAATACCTCAGCGATGAGTTCTTGAACTGCCTATCGGACGAAGGGATTGTATCCCAGTTGACCGTACCGAGAACCCCTCAATAGAATGGTGTAGCGGAAGGAACCAGAATCTTTTAGAAATGGTCAGATTCATGATAAGTTATTCAGATTTACCCAAGTCGTTTTGGGGTAGTGCCTTGGAAACAACGACTTACATTCTAAACTTGGTGCCATCCAAATCGGTTCCTAAAACCTCATTAGAATTGTGCACCAGATGTAAGCCTAGTTTGAGACACATGAGTATCTAGGGGTGTCCGGCATATGTGCTAGACAAGAAAGACGGTAAATTGGATCCACGTTCGGAATTAAAGTTGTTTATAGGATATCCCATGGGAACGAAGGGGTGTATGTTCTATAGTCCTAAGGATCAAAAGACCGTGTTTTGTACACACTTTAAATTCTTGGAAGAAGACTATAGGTACAATAGAAAACCTAGAAGTGAGATTACCTTAGGCGAATTAAGAGGGCAAACTCCTATACCAAGTGTACAAGATGATATACCAATCGTCACACCTTCACAACCGGAACCCCATCGGAGTGGGAGGTTTGTTAGACAACTCGAGAGATTCATGGGAATAGGAGAATCTTCGTATTTGATTCCCGAAGATGAATCAGACCTATGGACATACGACAAGGCAATCCAAGACAAAGATGCAGAGTCATGGCAAACAGCAACATAAGTCTTGACGGGTTATATATCTATATGCGATAACCCGAAGGTTTTATTGCGAAAGGCCAAGAGCATCTTATATGCAAGCTCAAGCGGTCCATCTTTGGACTTAAGCAAGCATCTCGTACTTGGAACCAGTGTTTTGATCAAGTTATTAAGTCTTATGAGTTTTGATCAAAACATGTTCGAAAGTTGTGTGTATAAAAAGTGTAACGAAACTGCAGTGGTATTCTTAGTACTATACATAGACGATATTCTGATCATCGGAGACGTTGTAAAGGTGTTGTCAGACGTAAGGGTATGACTGTCAAATCCGTTTGATACGAAGGACTTAGGAAAAGCCGGTCACATCCTTGAGATCAAGGCCACTCGAGATCGCAAGAGAAGGATGTGGGGCTTATCGCAAGTTTCATACAAAGGCACTGTTTTGAAGCGATACAACATGCAAGATTCCACGAAAAGTTTTGTACCTTTTAGGCACGGAATCCATCTATCCATAAAAATATGCCCTAAGACGCAAGTGGAGATAAATGACATGAAAGGCGTTCCGTATGTTTTGAACGTAGGAAGCTTTATGTATGCAATGTTGTGTACGAGACCGGATATCTGCTTTGCTGTGGGCATGGTGGCAAGATATCAAAGTAACCCTGGGAAAGCACATTAGATTGCAATTAAATGCGTTCTGTAGTTTCTGAAAAGAACTTGGAATGAAATGCTGATTTAACAGTCAGACGGTCTAATTCCCATGGGATACACGGACTCAAATTTCCAATCAGACATAAACTCCAGAATAACTACCTCGGGTAGTGTGTTTTGCATGGGAGAAGGAGCCATGACATGGAGAAGCGATTTGCAGAAATGCATCGCAGATTCGACCATGGAAACCGAATAAGTAGCTGCTTGGGAGGCAGCGAAATAAGCGGTTTGGCTCAAGAACTTCTTAGTGGACTTGGACGTTGATCCAAATTTGCCCAACACAATCACTGTCTTTGTGATAATGCCGGAGCAGTTGCAAATTCAAGGGAAGCAAGAGTTCGCAAGACCAGCAAACACATAGAAAGAAAATACCATCTTATACGAGAAATTGTTAGGAGAGGAGATAAAGTGGTGGCAAAGATAAACGTCAGAGGACAACCTAGTACATCCATTCACAAAGGGTCTGCCTCAAAGTACATTAGAGAGACATGTGGATAAAATGGGTGTCAAGACTATTGCCAATCTGCTTTAAGTATAAGTGGGAGGAATTATTAGGTTAATGTAGGTTGACATGAGATGTCACGTAGAGTTACTACACTAGACATGCATGATGTATACTAAAAAGCAGACTTTAAGTATAAGTGGGAGATTATTGGAGTTATACGTGAAAGTATACTTTTACTTTGTATAACTCATGTATTGAACACTTGTTTATGAGAATAAATCTTTTATCACATTTACTTTAAATATGGTTGAATGTTGAATATTTATTGCAACCAGTTCATTATAAGTAGTATATGTTCACATTGTAGTTAATGTGGTGATACCAGATCACAGAAGATCACATTAACGGTTTCCTTGTAACTAAACGTACAAATTCACGACCCAGGTGGAATTGAACAATCCGCCGTGAAAAGTCGATGTGTATATCTTAGATTGGCCTATCTTGACCAAGAGATTGCACTAGCACATTTAGTATGTGTTGAAGAGGACCTACAACGAGGATAAATTCTTCTGTTCTGATATGTGAAGAATTAGACTTCGGTGATTATTGATTTCTTAATCTCCATCACTTAAATAGGACCGTGTGTGCTTAATAGTTACTGCTTTGATTCATGTTGGGTACGAATCATCGTGACTTCAAACCTTGTGCTTTGGGCAGTAATATTAATCATACGACGGTTGCTAAGATTTAATACGGAGAAACGCGTGCGAGTACGACTCGTGTGATTTGTCCCCTTGGTGGGCTCAAAAGTTTTATCGTGCCAAATCTTGCAAGTGAAGAATTAGTTTCTTCAGTACGGATAATAATGTTGAGCTGTCTTTACTCCAAGGTGAAAGATGTTAATTAATTTAGAGTTATTCAGAAGCTCAATTAATTAATGGACTAGATAATTTTAAACGCGGGAAATAATAACCGGGAGCCCATATTATCGTAATATGGATTAAGATGGATAGTGCAATATTAATTTATTAGTGGTACTAATTAATATTAATGGGTTGAATTATATTGGGGCTCAATATTGAAATTCAGAAGCCCATTGGAGGTCCAATCTTAATTCTCCTAAAGGCCCCTCAAGTAGCCCAATAAGTAGCCCGATAATAATAAGGTGATTAAAATAAAAGAAAATTATTATTGCTGATTTTTTGCTTATAATTTTTTAAATTTATAGATATTGTAGAGAAAAGATTTGTTGATTTTCTTGGAAATATATTATGGAAGATATGTATTCTTGGAATACAAGATTATCTCATAAATTCAAGAAGATCCAAATCTAGTTTATTTCTCCCATGAATTTCGAAAATCTCATATATTAGGGAGGTGAGATTTTTATCGAATATTTTATTATGGAGAAAAGAATATATGAGACATATTCAAGATTTCTTGGAGGCCAAGAAATTTTTTTTCTCTCCCCTATTCCATATGCAAATTTCGAAATTCCTAGTCCTATATATAGGAGATGATTATTTCATCTCCAGTTTACATTTTCACATTGTTGAAAAAAAAATCAGCAACAATATATTTTCTTTCTTCCTTGTTTTCTAATTGCTTGTGAGCACTTCCCACCGGTGAACAAGCAAGGTGAAATGGACATACTTGAGAAGGTCTTTTGGTGGATAGCACAATCGCGATAGTCCCGTTGTTATCAAAGGCCATATCTACAAGAGGTACGTAGTCACATAATCTCTTAGTTTTCCGCCATAGATTTTATGTGAATTAATTCAACATGCATGATGATAAAATTATTGTTGGAATTATTATTTGAATTAATTAGGATTAATTCATGCTAGTAATAATTGAATTTAAATTCGTATTTAATTATCATCCTGAATAGATTCCGGGCATCCCTATTTTCCCAACACAAAAGACGGTAGAAAATCAATGGTAAGAAGGCTTACCTGTAAATATGAGAATGTGGTGTATTGATGATAATCTTGTTGTGTGTCCACTTGCGGTTTCACTTGTTGTTTATAATTTATGAATTTACTGGTGATGACATCATCATATTAATTTTCTCATCTCATTTTATTTATGAAGTGAGGATGAAACCTACTCTCATGGCTGCAACCGCTTGGATTTGTCTATGCCTAAAATGTCAAGCCTTATATTAGTGGTGTTGCGAAAATGCTTCTAGATATTTGGGTCCTAAACATAATAGTAAGTGGATCCTAATGAGAAAGGATTTTGTGGTCAGTTTGGGACAACTGTATAGTTTTTTATTCGTTTCATCTACCTCAATTTGCTCCTTTTAATGTGCCTCCTCCGATTTGAACGGTCAGAAATTTTGTGTATCTTTTATGAAAACGGTTTTGCATTTGTGGATGTTTTGTACAATCTCATCATTTTACGTATCCTTTCGGAAATAGGTTTGCATTTGTGGAGATAGCAACCACCGTAGAGAACCTGATGATAGAGATAAGAAACAAGGTTCATGTGTGTTGAGCGTGCCCTCGGGAGCTCCCTGTTTCTTGAACTCTTGACACATGCTCTAGTTTTGGGGTCAGGGAATTGCGTGAATGAGTTGTGTTGTGGAACGACGTCGTTCAACTGGAAAAAAGGTTGGAGCTTGAACTTAGGTGGATTTGCTTCACTCTGCTATAGATGCGGGTAATTTCTTGAATTTCATACTTACTCCTCTGTGTTGAATTCAGATAGAAGCCTACCACCAACCGTGTTTTCATTTGACTTCGACTTTGTGAGGAATTGGGATTCCTATTACATCCCACAAATGGAGACGTGAATTTATTTGACAAAAAACAGAGTAGGTTTTAACTTGATATTACTTCATTTTTATTTTCATATTATTCCTCTCTAACTAAATAATGAGAATAGTCTGTCGCATTGATGGTATGAATAATGAATAAGAGTTCTTTCATGACTTTTATTTTTCCTTAAGTTCTCTCTGTTTTTTTTAAGTGTGATTGTTAGTCTAATTAATAGTTTGAATGGTTGTTTCTACTTTGTTATTTCTGGTTTTAAAGGCAGGAAGTGAAGAAATTTCAATGAAGTTAATATAGATGATATCCTACTCCTAGAAAAAAAAAAGAGTCGAAATTGAGTTAGGGTGAGAATTAAGGAAAACGAATCATGGAATATTTTGATAGATTATGAGGCTTATTCGGCGTGTAAGGACCAGATAACGTTAAAAACGTCTCCACTTGAATAACTTAGTCTGTTATGGGTATTGGAGAAAGGGAAATTATATGTGGGCACGCTTATGTGAAATAATGATGTCTATTAGTACCCCTGATTTCTTGCTTTTGCTTGCTTTATTGAGTTTTATGATCTCTTTGTCACTAACTTCATTGTTGCTGCAGTATTATACTAATCTTAGTGTTTTGTGTTCTTAAGCAATTATGTGATTTGTAAATGTGGACTCAACCTTGTTTGTTAGGCTTGATAAGATAGGTATTAATGTTCAATCCCGCACTATCTCATGTTTGTTACCGTGTTGGAATACCTTTAACCCGTTATAATTTTTTGACCCGATATTGCAATACCTTTTTAAAGGTATTACCCATCCCACCCTCTCCATGGTATTACTTAATACCTCTCCTACTTTTTACTTTATTAGTGTAAATGAGGGGTATATTTGTCATTTATTATGTTATCCCATTAAATAATGCATAATAACAAACACGAAATAAGAGTTATCACTTATAGCTTATCACTTGTAACAAACACTTGAATAAATCTACCACGTGTTAACTAATCAACTGTATATTATCTCATCTTATCACAAACATGGTAACAAACGAGCTCGTAGTGAATTAGAGTGTTCCAATTGATTCAATATTTTATTTCTTATGTAAGTTTGTTATTTATCAGGAATTTCAGTTTTATCATAAAAAATTGATTACAATTAAGTGGGGGTTGAGTAATATGATGATACTTATATTAATATACAGATAAAATCAGTATTGTTGGAACTTTACATCCCATATACATATAAAATAGGGATACTATCATCTGTTCGAACTTGGGCCCAATAATTTGTTGTTTTTGTTGGAGTTCCAGTTTGAATCCGAGTCATTACCATAACTAGTAATTATCGGTTTGAAATTAATTGATTTTTAAGATGAATTCTTAGATAGGTATAAAAAATTAAATAACACAATTCCATGAGAATAAAATTACAACACAAAGATAATTTCAAGCTAAATCAAAGTTTGTTACATTTTAAAAATATAAATTAAAATATTTTATAATATCATTTAATTAGGTGTTTGTTAAGGGCAAAGTACAATTATGTGTAACTTAACTTGTATTACTCACACAAAAATTGATAATGCAGTTAAAAAAGGAAATATAAAACAATACGTTTAAATTGAAAAATAAATATACAATGAAATTTAGTTTAAACTTTTTACATGGTAGGACAAAATATAGATTAAATATATTATCCAATTAATTGAAATCAGATCATATAAGAAGATTAATGGTCTTATAAGTATGCATTTTTATTAGTAGTACCAATTATAAATTTCATGAAATTAAGCCCCGTTAAAAAAATATTTTATTAGCTATTTAAAGAATGTAAATTTAAGTTGACGGCAACACTCAGATAAAATGATCAAGTATGTTTTTAAATGCTCAATGTTGAAGAATGCAATATGCCAATATTATGACATACATAGTTATATAATAGTAATTAACTTAAAAGAATGACATTATATATTAAAATTAGTATTGAAAAACGAATAGAACTTTGATATAAAGTACTACATAGAAATGTAATATGCTTCACTTTTATGTATATAATATCAAAACAATCAATTAATTGAAAATTTATACACTAATTTGGACTAAAAGAAAAGGTCAAACCTAATAAATTGCCCGCACCATTTTTTAAAGCCTAGGAATAGCTGTAGAACCTAAATACTCTCCTATAAAAAATAAAAAATTCCAGCGGCAAAGTACTCTCCTTTTCTTCCTCTTCTTTTATTCTTCAATGACTCTCAATTAAAACCTAATTTATCCAAAAACTGAAAGATTGTTATTTCTCCAAGCCTCAAATCTTGTTTGCGCAATAAAATGGAGTAATGAAATAAAACCTTACAACTCTGCCGACCACTAAAAGTTTAGCATCACTACTGTGTTGTATGTAGGCTTGCGCATCATTACAATTTACACTTGTACATATCTTCACAATTTCCATAGTTCTCTCGAGATAATTTAGATCTCCGTAGATATGAAGAGATTTCGAACGGTCAGCGCTGTCCTTCACCTTTGCTTTATATTTTTTTATAATTATTTTACTGCAGAATTCAGCCAAAGAAGAATAATTCATCCAAGGCAAACTTTGTACTGGATTTCAATGATTCCGAAACAAAAAATGGTAGTCGTTTTATACAACACTGGCATTGTCAGAAATATATGCAAATTCAGAGACATCAAATTCTTTTATATCCATATCAAAGCAAAAACCATATACATACTTGTATTGAATAAAGTTTAAACATATCTACTACTATTATTCATTAAAAAATTTAAAGAAAAAATTAAACTCACCGTGTGCTTGCATTAACACTTATTTTAACCTTCACGGGACCAAAGATATAAAACCAATTTTGATTGCACTTTTTCCTTTTATTCCTGCACCGAAGAGAAGAACAATTAGTGAAAAGGCAAGTGCATTGCTGAACAACCAACATAGTTTTACATTATTTATAGACTTTCTTGCACCCTTTCAATCTGAAAATTTAAAATTTGAATTTGAAGAGCTAGAGAGGCGTATTGTATCTTGTGCCATTACTTTTGCTGAGTTGAAATTTAACTGTTGGGAATAATGGAAAAAAATAACTTATCTCAAGAAAACATGATGTCTCATTCATTATTACTCTGTACATATCTCAAATCAAGAGTGCACTATTGGGTTTTATATACATATTATACATCTATAGACGGAGGTGAGGCGACATGCCTACTTGAAGCCTATTGAAAAGTATGTATACTGTAATATGCAATTGATTATTTTATTCTTTTTTACAGACTTATTGATGTGTATTTGATTATTTTAATACATACTCATTGAATTAGCAATTTAAATATGCCATCAGACTTTTTGACGGAAGTACTCTTCACTCATTTCTACCGTGCGTGTAGCCTACGAAATTCTCCAGTGGGCGAGTGCCTAACACGCTGAAACATGAATTTACTTCAGATTAATTGTTGTTGTTTTTATATAGTTATAGATTTACATGAGACGTGTAGGCTTAAAATTGTTCGAATTTAACTGCGTACTTGTTAGCTAAGACAATCACGTGCACCTGTCTTGGGCCCAACTTAGTTTGTGGACACGATGCGGAATCTGATTGCTTCATTTGTTAAGCGTGCTCAACTTGTGGTTGTGGACTCCCACAGACAACCAAACCCCACCTTTGTGTATATATGCTCCCATAGCTCACTTCTCTGTTTGTAAACTGAAAAAATGAGTGAGTCTGCAGGGTATAATAATACCAGGGGAGGAGCCGCCCAGCAAAACCCTCCCGCCGCAGTGGAGCAGAACAGGGCGGCAGCCGCCGGACAGAGGGGAAGGGCGAGGCCGCCACAACGAGGGAATGTGTTGAAAACCATCGTCGCTGATGTCATAGGAACAATTGCAAATCATGATTAGGTGCATAGATTTTTTTTAATTTTGTCATGTATGACAAGATATATTATGTCCTTTTATTTTGTGGTGTATTTTATGTACTCCATTTTCTTTTTTTAGTTAATAAATCTTGTACAGTTGTGTCAACAGTTATTTTACGATCTGTCTCCCCTCATCAAATTCTTGCACTTTTTGGAGGTTTGATTCTAAATTAAAAATAAATTTAATTGATCTCTCGTCCTTACTACTCCCTCCGTCCACGAAAATTTTACCCGATTACTGTTGAACATAGTTTTTAATGAAAAATGATATTTTATTGAAAAAGTGAATAAAGTAGATAAAGTAAGAGTATTGTGGTGAATATTGCGGAGCCCATTTTTTGTTTGTGAGTATAGTTTATTTCCAAAAGATGAATTGATAAAAATTTGGTGGACGAACCAAAAAAGAAAGCGGGTAAAAATTTGGTGGACGGAGAGAGTATTTTTTTTAATTATTAGAAGGGTTTTGTCTGCGACAAAGTATAGAGTGAAACTGGTTTATACATAAATTACTGAAGAGTATTAGTTGTTTCAAATGAAGAGTATTAGTCGTATTAACTGAAAAGTATTACTGATTTACACTAAAGAGTCTTAGTTGTTTAGTGAAAATGAACTAAGACTCTTCAGTGTAAACCAGTAATACTCTTCAGTAAAAACAATTAATACTCTTCAGTGAAAACAACAAATGCCCTTCAATAATTCATATATAAACCAATTTCACTCTATATATACTCTCTGTCTGCGGTGTGCTAGTTAGATGTATTTGATTCTTTTAATCAAAGATTAATAACATAAACTTATATATTACAGTGAAATAATTAACATCCACGGTATATAATTATTCAATCTTTATTAATTAAGTAATTTTTCCTTTTTTTTTTTTTTTTTACTTGAAGAGTCTCCCTTTTGATGTGTCTACAAGGCGGCGAGAAATCCAACTGCTACCATTACAAGCTGAGTTTATGATAATCTTTCTTGTTTAAAAAAAATAATAATTAACATATTAACGTAGTTCTTAAGTGTAAGAAAAAGGGACCTTTAAGTGGGCTAGAGTTAACTTTTTTTTTCTTTTTCGTTTATAATTAACTAGCACAGGACCCCTCGTATTACGCGAGTTTGATATTTTATATATATATATATATATATATAAATAAAGTGTTTAAATTAAATATTTTAAATATTAATTCAATCAAAATATAATATTTTTTAATTAAATCAAAATATTAATTTGTAATTAAAAACCATAATAAATTATTCCAACTAACTCGTGCAAATTAAAAAATATGGTTTATATAGAAAAAATAAGTGAATAGAGGGTATGAATATAAATATAGCATACATAAATATTATCCAAAAATATCGTAAAATTATAGAATTGTAAAATTTTAAAATAAAGGATTGAGAGAGGTGGGGAGATTCACAAATATATATATATATATATATATATGTGTATATGCGTGCGTTATAGATAAATGTGGAGTTTGTCGTAGATATAAAAAAATAGGAGTAAGTGGGAGTGGACTAATTCAAGGTTTTTAATTTAATTTAAGTAATTTTAGAATTTTTGGAATAGAAGTTAATAGATTTAATAAAATAGGAAGTTAATATAGAAGTTAATAAAATATGAAGTTAGGAGAGAAGTCCGGTGATAGTAGAATTTTGAAATAATTTATAATTGGACATGGCACGTAGGAGAGAGGAGATTCAGAGTAGTAGAAGTAAAGATTCTTCAAGCATTTTGTCCATATCTCTTTCAAGATCCAATAAAATCTTTAATAATTGAATTCATTGAAAGAGACTCAGATCATGCATGTACTCATGTGGATAATACTATATAATACTCCAATATATAAAGTAATTGGAGGAAAGTTGTAGATATGGTGGAGTTGGCACTCTGCAATCGATCAGCATGACGAATATTGACCCCACATGTATGACATCATATTTAACAATTAAGTCTCATTAAGTACTTTAATTGAAAGAAATCGTTATGTGAATTGAATATTTTTTGAAGAAATTTAAAGCTACTAGTTGTCTTTAACGTGCATTGCACGTGGTTGATAAAAATACAAGAATAATTGACATGTTATTTTTTTTTTCTATTTGTGAAAAAAGAACACACAAAAGAATTTGAATAGGAATATACTCCAATGTAGTAAAAATTATATTGGATTCTAATTTGAATGTTTTTGCAACATAATAGTTATTAAAAATATCTTATAAGGAAATCTTTTTTCAACACTATTGTTATCTCATCTGACTGGACATTTTTAGAAATTTACACTATACCGTGCCACCAACAAATTGTGCGGCGCATTTCATAGTAGAGGTTAAAACATAGGCGCATTTCATACAAGTTGCTATCCATGTATCTTCTTGTTCAAACAATAGAGATAATGTATATCTTAATTCTTATGGGGTTTGGTGAATTCATCAATCTTGGATCAGATCCTGCTTTAATATATGTCCACTTAAATAAAAAACTTGTACTCCAAACAACAATTTGCATCCATGACATAAGCATGATTTTTTTTTTCAGGGTTTGTATACTTCAAAAAAAAAAAAGGTAGAAAATCAACTTTATCAAAAAAAAAAAAAAAAATTCTTCTCAATTTTTGCATGCTATAATATAGGTATAAAAGATGTCTATTTTTTATTATATCTAGAATAGATAAAGATGCTTAAGCAGGTAAATTTTTTTGAACAGTAAAAATAAAAAAGAACAACATTGAGCTTGAGTACCAAGAGGTACTCACCCGTACAAATTTCGCGTATTACAACAGTATGGACAAATTATGATGAGCAAATAATTTGTCTCCAAAACACTCAACTGGTAGCAGTAATTCTCATTTTCTTCTTCCCTAACCTAAACATTTCACAATAATGACAAAAAATAACTATATTATTTTTCAGTTAATCTACTGCAATCATATCCCTTGAATATTCAACAGCCCAAAAAACCTAAGAAGTTTCAAGCTTGCATAGGACAAATAATACATTTGCTCCGTTAGATCATATGAAGAAAAGGTTGAACGCAGACAAGTGCCAAGAGGACTGAATGTGGCATACCCTTTTGTTGCAAAGACATAATCCGTATATATCCGTCGCTTTTACAAACAAATATCTTGAACCACCCCAACTTCCATATTGACATCAACTTGTATTGTTGTGGGGCAACTGAGTTTGGAATACATGTTAAAAAGAGATCAACAAGCATAGACGCTAATCGACGATTGATAACAACCTAACTCTCTTCAACACCCAAGTACTGAGGAAGAATGAAATGTAAAAATACCTTCACGGCCTCTAGGAGAGTTGAACCTTCACATATGCTAAGATATAATGTCTGCAACATAGAAACAACCTAACATAACATAATCTAAGAAACTTGAACATCGGAAAATAGAGAGAAGCAATCTTTTAAATTATAAACACTTTTATCTTGACAATCTCCACATCTACACCAAAAGTATGCTACGGTTAGACAAACATCAGTAATAGAATGAGCCTTTTAACGCTCTTTAATGTATACAAACTAAAACTACTCCCAAAATTAGGCTAATGTTTCTACACAGGTGTACCATACGATTCAAGAGAATTTTTAAATGATAGTAATTGTAATACAAAATGGTACTAATATTATTTTATTAATTTTTTTTGATGGAGGCTATGCAAAAGAAATTGGTGCACTCAAACGTTATTTCTCACTGATGCTCTGAGTTGAGCACCTCTTTTTTTAGTAATACATGAATATCTTACGAGAAAAAATCACAAATGGTCCCGTAACTTTGCTCGAGTCCATAAATAGTCCTGTAAATTTTAAATTTATCAATTTTGGTCCTTTATGTCTCAAATTTAGTCCTTTCCGGCATGAATTTGGAGATTCCGGCAAGTTTCTACACTTGGACGCTAGCGCTTAAGAAAATGCCACCTCGCCTACTATAAAAAAAAATTAAAACCTGAAGAAATTAAAACCAAAAAAGTCTTCTCCCCAAAAAAGCACGAACAGACTCACTGATTTTCAGAAGGACTTAAATGAATTGAAGGTATATTTTCTTCTCCCTTTCCTCTACTCTCATCTCCCATGGATACACTGTGAAAGACATAATTTGGAATTGTAATCATCTAGGACTCAATGGAGCAAATTACAATTTGTATTTGATTTGATTAAAATCTTTATGGAAGGATCTCATGATCAGAGCCCTAGCGAACCGTTCGATTTCTTCACTCAGGCGATCAAATCCAACACCAGAGGAGAAGGATCTGGGTTTCTACTCCATTCCATCCCCAACGAAATTCTAAAATCCTCAAAGGAATCTGCACCCTGCATCTCAGATTACCCTGCCATGGAAATCAGAAACGGAGCTCAAAGAGATGCAAAAAAATCCACGACGTTTCTGAAACGGAAAGCAGAGTTCGGTACAGATATCCAAGGCTGATTCTCTGAGCCAAATCGTGGAAAGGGAAGGCTGGGGATTTGGGAAAGGAATCATATGTTAAGGATTTTTTGATTTCGAAGGAGTTTTGGAAGAAATAAGAATTTTCAAGACTAATTGTATTTGGCAGATTGCAGATTAACTGTGGGTTATTAGGGCGTTTAGTTATAACACCTCAATAATTCAATAATAGTAACATATTCTCTCCAAGCCTTGGTGACTACAGCGTGAGGTGGCAAATTCGTTGGAATCCCCAATTTCTTGCCGGAAAGGACTACATTTGAGACATAAAGGACCGAAATTGATAAATTCAAAACTTACAGGACTATTTATGGACTTGAACAAAGTTACGGGACCATTTGTGATTTTTTCCCAATTTCTTACATGACTCAATTAATGACAAGAACAGACAAACTTGAGAAGACCATCAACAAAGTTTGAAAGCTCAATCCACACATAATATATCATAGATTTCAAAATGACTTCACACTTAGGTTTGCAGTCCATTATAGAGTAAGGATGATGCTCCATATCATCAAGTTTGATAGTGACCACCTGCATTAATGGAATAACATGTTTAACACTCAATGTAAGAAAATAAGCTACAAAAGTTGAAGATGAAATGTAGTACCACACATTAATTTTAACTTAGCACATTATATGTAAATAGTTATATAGCTCAGTATAATGAAAATTCTAGTGAATCAGTTGCTGAAATTAAGCAAACTAAACATGGTAAATTGGCAAAGGTAAGGAAAATTTTAAGATAAAGGAAAGCAAGAACTAAGTCCAGGAAAAAAGTCCCTTTCTCCCTTCCACGGAGTAGAAGATGAGCAATTTATGAAAATTTTCCTATAAGGCTTTCTTAATGTAATCAAGTCATTAAGTGGGCAATAAATATCACAAACCTATACTACAAAGACCACAAACCAACTGAAGCTTATATGAATTATACCTCAGTCTACTTAATTCATAAGCATCCTTTACCATAGAGGTACCAATCAAAGTGGTTTGCCATGAAAGTACCAGCTTCTTGTTGGGGTAATCCTTTCAGGAAGATTTGCATCTTCTCGTCTGAAAATCAGGATCACGAAATAAGAAATGAGAAGTTTAAATTAAATTAGATGTATTGAAAATTCGTAATCATGGAGGAAAAGAAATATAAGAAATGTTCTTTGACAATTAGTATAAGAAATTTAAGCAACAGACAAGATGTCACTCTTGCACAGTCGACTTATACATTGAAATCTCGAGATGTATAACATAGAAAACCTAAAATACCCTTAAACAAATTAACCCTTATACCCACATTTATGCAACTATCAAAACACTTAACCATGTATATATAGTAAAAATATGATACCTTAAAGAAATAAAACCAAGTGTAAATGAAATTCCAACCCCCAACTTCGGCTCCCCATAGAAAAGCAATAAGTAAATTACATACGATAAAAAAATTATCTAAAGGAAAACGAAAAAAGAAAAGCAACTTCTGGAAAACATATTATACAAGTTTAGCATAAGACATACAATGTATTACTCGCTCAAGTATCTCAATTGGCAAATAATGCCTCGCGGAAACATATAGATGTGAAATTCAATTGTCTAGGAACACAAGAAATGAAAGGAATATAACAGTTTAACAAAAAGATTCTCACCAAGCATAAGCCCACATAATATGAATCAGAATCCTGAAACTGCAAAATAAAAAAAATAAAAGTCGAATTAAGTAAAACGAATGAAAAGAGGCACAAGACTTTGTGTACCTAATTGAGTGATGGATGGACGGAGAACGGTAGCAGCGACGGCGATGGTCGGACGATTGCGTGATCAGGCAAATGATAGCGGTTGGGGCGGTCGGGACGGTGTCCGATGGGTTCGTAGGGGTTGGAAGACGTGGGAAGAGAAAGAGTTAATACGGGTTAGAGAGAATTCTATAGTTTGGCTGTGGGGTGAATTTGACGGGGCAAAA
The DNA here is from genome assembly GCA_947034835.1 of Ballota nigra. Taxonomy (NCBI): domain Eukaryota; kingdom Viridiplantae; phylum Streptophyta; class Magnoliopsida; order Lamiales; family Lamiaceae; genus Ballota; species Ballota nigra. The sequence continues at coordinate 47,157,813 of OX344722.1, forward strand.
ATAGGAGATGGCATTATTGTCCAAAATATTTCTCATCAGCTTGCCACTTTTTAATATAATATAGATATCAAAGAAAAGAAGAAGACGACACTTGTGAATAACATTATTAACCAACCATATTTATTGCATGATTTTTATACAAGACGTTGTAATATCAAATACGATTAATTTAAATATGACAAAGTATAGAGTGAAAATGATTCATACATGAATAATTAAATTATATTAAGAGACGTTTGATTAGCAACTCTTCAATGGTAGTGAGAATGAAAATTATTTTCCATCTATGGCCTCATAATAAAAATGATATGTTAAGGGGAATAATTGTTACAATTGTGACTCCATTGCTAGTGTCAGCCCCAATTTTAGAATAGAATTGGACAACAAATTGTTGTTGATAGAGGAATGTAGGAGTGATTGAGGAGGACGATTGTAGGAAGAGAATAGGATAATCAAGACGGAGTAGTGAATACCTTATTTAGGAGAAGATGTAGTGATTTTGTTTTCATTAATTAATCATCATAGTTACACTAATTTTCAATCTCATTCCCATTAACATTGAAGAGTTACTAACCAAGCGCCTACTTAGTTTTTTTCACTAAAGATTATTAGTCGTTTTCACTGAAGAGTTTTAGTTTATTTTCAATAAACAACTAGTATAGACAACTAATACTCTTCAGTGAGAACAACTAATACTCTTCAGTGATTCATGTATGAATCAATTTCACTCTATACATGTTCTTTATATATATATATATATATATATATATATATATTGGAAATTGGATTTTGTATTTTTTTTATCATTATGTAATGGTGTAATACATATTTTGATAAATAAAATATTTGCTTAAAGTTTAATTTTTGAGAAATCAAACACCGCAGGATCGGTCTACTTTCGGAGTAGATGACCGTAGTATATTTAAAGTCCCAAAACTGAATTTCGGTGAGTGAGAAATTAATATACAAAGTTGAAACGTATTAACATTTTAATGGTATTAAATGTTAATGGTTGAATAATTAACTAAAGAGTTAATTATTCGACATTGGAAAATGTGGAAGGTTCATAACTCCTTATTAATAGGAAGGAGTTGTACTATTCTCAAAACTTGGCCTTGGACTTGGATCTTGGCAATTGGACTTTGGGTCTGGCCTGGTTTGGGATATATAAGTTTTGGGCCTCTGAAAATGTAGCCCAAAATATCTTGAAATGTTGGAGAGCTTATCGTGTGATAATGTACTTCCGTTATTAGATAAACTGGCTTGATAAGGCGTGAAAAGTGGTCCATGTGCGGAAATTGTGGAGTGATTTTGGGCACATGTGAGAATGCAGATGATGAACCTAGACGTACATTTCGACTGGTAAGAGCTGGCGGTTATGATTGGATTTAATTGCATATTAAATTAATAGTTTAAACCCACTTATGACCCTTCCCCATGTGTTATGATTAACGTCCTATAAATAGGGGTCTGTATGCATGCCTTTCTACACTTGAAAAATCAGAGAAAAAATTCCTATATATTTTTCATACGTATTTTTGCACACTGCGTCCTCATATTATTGAGGTTGTCCAGTTTCGGCGTTCAACTTTTGTTCGTTGATATCTTTACACGCTGTGGTACAACTCGTGTAAAGGGCGAAAGTCGTTTTACCTCTTGGAACGATACGCTAAACCATGTGCACTAGTCGGGACGTATTTGTTTCACAGAAAAAGAGTTTCCCTTGACTCAACTTTACATATTCCAGTTCGTGGTTCGAGATTGTTCGTATTTTATCCAGTACGAGGTTGATGTGAAGAAAATTAATTGTAATTTTCTATTTTTTCTTGTAATCTTTTCTTCAATTTTTTTCAATTATCTATAGCCATCGTTGGTGCACTGATAAACCCAACAATATATATATGGCTAATAATTAACGTTTTGTGTATCTTTAACCTCCTTATCGTTTCTATACTTTGTACATTAAAATTTATTTGTAACTTTTAATTTACTAACTAACGTGAGCTAAGTGTGCATGGACTCACACTCTATAGGCTCATATCAAGTGAATCACAGTTGAGATCCGGGGCAGAGCTGGAAAAGACTTTACCCGAATATGGTATCGTCTTGATACACACGTATGGATACGTGCTTAGGGTGAAAACCTAGATTTATGTGAACATGATGAGAGCAGAGCTGAATATTCTCTCAACTCTGCCACTGGATGCCTTAATATGAACTTATTGAGTCTAAAGCTGATTGACTCTGGAACAATCATCTCTGAATCGAGACCGAAGCAATGAAAACATATTGATATTTGTGAATGGATGACAGAGTTGACATTCCTCTTATATTTGCCTCTGAAGGCTCTAAATAAGCGAAGAGCCGGAGGGAGGATCTCGACGTAACGAGATTGTATTTTATGACATGGTGTTTGTCCTGACTTATGAGATCATGACCATCTCTGGCCGAGCAACTTTTTCCAACTCTGAGACGAGGCTATGTCACAGACGTTTCCTATCAGAGTTGAGAAGTAAAGAATTCACCAAATGGTAACAATCTGCCATTCCTCCATACCACATTGATTTGTGGGCCCTACGAGAATTAGGGTTACACTGAGAGAATGACTCTTATGCCCCTTAATGATAAATGTATAAATACCCCCATTTGTCTTCCTCAAGGTATCACTTGAACCCTAATACCTTACTTGACCGCATTTTCATGGCATTTATTGTATACCAAGTATGCTGACTTGAGTGTCGAAAGATCGACACCGGAGCCCCTTTCGGCTCGATTTTGTGCAGGTTTTCGACGGAGTTCTCGATAGCCGTTCGAGAGCCAGATTCACAGAAATTAGAGACGGGCTGGAGTTTTCAATGCCTCCATCCTCATTTCAATGAATCTTTGTTGATGAGTTTTATTTTGCCCTCATCAACTGGCGCCGTCTGTGGGAAATTTGTGCTGAGACGTGAGGATTTCCACAAAATCGAATGGATTCTTATTGAATATGCAAAATCTGTTTCAGAAATTCATCAGAAAAACCTAGAAAATTGAAGCTAAGTTTTCATCCTTCTAAGCTTTTTCCAAGCTAGAAATGACAATTTAGGGTTTGATATTTCCCATATTTTGTGTCTCATTTGTTATGAGTTTTGGGAAATTTCAAAAGTTTTATTTCCTGTGATTTATTGAAGATAATAAGCTGGGATTTATTTTTTCCCATGTCGATTGCAGCAAATTCGTGGCTAGGGAGAGGGCCCGTAACCTCAACCCTATTAACAAATTGGGCTAGAAAAATGAGAAAAGGGGCGTGAGCCATAGCGGCCGCCGCCGCTACCTTGTCGGGGGGGTCCGCCATCCTGAGGAGGGGATTGAGTCATACCGAGCTAACTCACCCGAGTTATGGATCTAAAAAATAGAAAAAGACCGCTGAACTTTTTTCCTGTCTGATTTTTGTAGCGAATCAGGTCAAGGCCACCGCACCGGTGGATACCTGCCGCCAACGCGCCGCTTCACCGGCGCTAGGTCTAGTCGTGATGGGCTACATCATGGAGCCCCCCTTTTCATGCGTCGTCGCCTCGCCCAGGAAGACTAGTGCAGCCTTAGTGCTAGGTTCACAGTATCGTAGACCGCACTCAGCATCTCGATCTGGTATGCGTATGGCTCACCTAGCGCTGCCACCGCTTGCCGGCGGGATCCGTCTACCACGTCGTGGTACCACACATTGATACCTGAAACTGAACATCACGAAAATAGCCCCTGTGTTTTAGTCATGGATGCTTGAAATATGGGATATCTTGGATTAACCTGTGGCCCGAAATACCAGATGATCTGGGTTCCAACATTGTGGGTACGATAATTCTTCTATCTTAGCTCACAATTGCCTAATTTCCAATAAATGAATGGGAAATTGAGAAGCCTTGTTTAGGCAGAATTTTTGGGTAATTACTTGCTGTTAATTACTAGTACTAATGGGATTAAGAATATTGTCTATGCCTTTCTACAAATTGAATGATGAAAATTCCATTGAAACATGGATGAAATGAAATAGCAGGAACTTTGATATTTTCTTGTGGCTTAATGTTTGAAATGATGAATCATGATTCAATTTTGATACGTGATATGCTAGTGAATGCTTGTGCATAGTCTATTTACATTTTAGAATTTTGATTGAATTGATGCACTTGGTGATAATGGATAATGCTTGATATGATATTTGAGACATGTCTTGTTGCCTCTATGACTGAAAATATGATGTGATTAGCGTTAGTGAGGAAGAATATTCTATGCCCATTATGTGTTTGATTAAATGCTCAAGAGAATAATATTGAGTGGAATGAATTCTTGCTAGAATTACTACGCAAAGCATGTGAAAGTATGTTTCTAGAATATAACTGGATGTTGCAACGGGCATGTATGATTAAAGGTGTCTGGTTTTGCTGAGATGTATGCATGATTAACATAGAGAAAATGAGCATATATGTGCATATATATGTGGATATGAGGATTCTTTGGCTAAAATATGAATTTGAAACTTGTGTGATAAAGTGCTATTTTAGTCAAGCATGATTATTATTGAAAGGTTAAATAAGGACCATGAGGTCTGGAATTTATGAATGTGGAACTGAAGAACCACTGACTATACACGTACTTATAATGCAAATTTGTACGCATGATAAATAGTGATTGTCGAATAATTAATCTAATAATTGTGCGACTGGATTTGTTTTGTGGTCTGTACTTAGAATTTGTTATTTCTAAGTGGACCTCGATATAATAAGTAATTATCTAGTGCAAAGAAAAATGATTCGATTTTCTAATGATTTTGTTTGTTTTCTCTGGGGGAAAACGATCATGATTTCCATATTGGAGAAAATGCGAGTGTTCGAGAGAAACTCATTGAAAGATGAATTCCATCTCACGGAGATGATGTGGAACGGAGTCCATCGGACTCTGCCAATTCACGCTTGGTAATCCAAGAGAGGTATCTCTACCCTTATTATGTGAATCGAAACTGATATGTTGCTTGAAAAGTGATAAATGAATTGACTCGTGAGTTATTCAGAAGTAACTCTGAAAAGGAAAAAATATTTCTTATACGAAATATGATTTTTGCATGAGAGCATGTGCTAGATTTGTTAGAAATGATTATTTTTCTAACTTATATGCTGAAAAGATGCATCAAATATGTTAAGATTTGCATCAGTAATCATTTCTTGGATGAAACCTCGTAAAAATGCATGAAGTATGCTAGAATTTACATCAGTAACTCTTGCTTAACTGATAGGCTGTGAGAATACACCAAGTGTGTTTGAATGCATGTGGCTATGCTACTCCCTAGATGTCTTGATGAAGTATGCATATATCTATACTTTGATATTTAGCATGAGAACGTGTGGTAAATATCGTATGAATGTGTTTTCCATGAAAAACTTGATGTGAAAACATGATTTGATTTGAAAAAGGAGTTAAGACTTACTTGAGAAGCTGTTTGTCTTAACCTTTTTGTAGAAATATGTGAAAATAATTTTTTTGCAAATGTGATATATTTACGGAAGTCACCTCTCACGTATGTTTCTTTGAATATAGCTTATTGCATGTTGAGATGTTATCTGATATGTCATTTCTTGACATGTATATATTTGAAAAATGATCTTACGTGATCTTATGATGATACTTGCATATAACGATTTGATGCTTGTCTTAGCTTACCTTCATGAGCATATGAAAGGGAGCTGGTTTTTCACAGTTGGAATCTGTCCAAAATCCACCTCTTGAGAAAAGTGTAAACTCTTCCCCGAGATTTGAGGCAAGAGTTTACGGAAGTCAATGATTCCCTTGCGAGTTCGAAAACTCCAAAGATTACTCCTACGAGTGTGGATGCTCCAGGGATCACCTGCTTGAATGTGGTGATGATGGTACTATGGGAGGAATCCCAGTGCCGAGTAACAAAGTTAAGAATAGTCCATGCTCAGAATAACACAGTTCAGAGCAGCATAGTTTAGAGCAGTTCATGCTCAGAACAGCATAACTCGGAACAACATAGTTCAGAGTAGCACCGTTGAGAATAGTTCATGCTCAGAACAACACAGTTCAGAGCAACACAGTTGGGAGCAGTTCATGATGAGAATGACATAGTTAATAACAAGCACAGTTCAGAAAAGCTCAAGTTAAGAACAATGCATCTTTGATTTTTGTAATAGTCGAGCAACTGTGTAGTATGATTCAGAGTGCAGTGAATTAAGTTGTGGCCGAAAGGATTCCTGACAGAGGAACTCCTCCACAGCAGATCTGAACTAGGACACTTGATGTGTCCGGAATTAAGGCCAGATCTAGTAGAAGCCGATCTAGCCCCTCAGATCTAAAGGAACCTGAGCTGAGGTCAGGGGTTAGACCTAAGGGAACCTGGTCTGATCCTGGATCCGATGGAATTGGATCTAAAAATTAGGGCCTGGAATGTGCCTGGAAATAAACCATTGTCTTTTCTCCTGGAGAAGTCCAGAGAGAGAGAGAGAGAGCAATGGTAGAACCAATAATTTGGCAAGACAGCTGCCGGTGGGACATGTTGTTGATCGATTCTAATCGTATGGATTAGTGGCTATTTTTAACCGGAATTAGGATCACCAAATAATTTTGTGTGATTGATCACTACCGTTTATAGTGAATACAATATATTGGGAAAGAAAATTGAAAATATGTGTATTGATTAAGTATTTATTTCATATATGTGCATTTTGAGGTGTATGAGTGTGTGTTAGGAGAATTTTTGTGTATTTGAACTTAAAAATTTATTAATGGTGAGCAGTTTATTTATACAAGCCACCAAGTAAGTGGTGGATTAGACTCTTGAACTTCCTTGCTTGCTGTTGGAGTTATACGTGAAAGTATGCTTTTACTTTGTATAACTCATGTGTATATCTCAGATTGACATGTCTTGACCAAGAGATTGCACTAGCACATTTAGTATGTGTTGAAGAGGACCTACATCGAGGATAAATTCTTCTGTTATGAAATGTGAAGAATTAGACCTCAGTGGTTATTGATTTCTTAATCGTCGTCACTTAAATAGGACAGTGTATGATTAATAGTTATTGCTTTGAGTCATGTTGGGTGAGAATCATTGTGAATTCGAACCTTGTATTTTGGGCAATAATATTAATCACACGACAGTTGCTAATGTTTAATATGGAGAAATGTGTGCGAGTACGGCTCGTGTGATTTGTCTCCTTGGTAGGCTCAGAATTTTTATTGTACCAAATTTTGCAAGTGAAGAATTAGTTTCTATGAGATTTTCGAAGATTATGGATTTGAAGAGAGAAAAGATTTTGTTGATTTTTTTGGAAAGATATTATGGAAGATAAGTATTCTTGGAATACAAGATTATCTCATAAATTTAAGAAGATTCAAATCTTGTATTCTTATCTCTAGTATTTTCGAAAATTAGCCCTTATAATGAGGAAGTTGAGATTTTTGTGGAATATTATGGAGAAAAAAAATATGAGATATATTCAAGATTTCTTGGAGGCCCAAGAAAAGATTTTCTCTCCCCTATTCTACATCTAATTTTCGGCCACTACCTCTTATAAATAGGGGATGATTATTTCATCCCCAAGTACATAATTCCATGTGTTGAAAAAATCAAGAGCAATAAATATTTTCTTTCTTCCTTGTTATTTAAAATTGTTCGTGAGCGCTTCCCATCAGCGAACGAATAAGGAGAAAGAGAATACTTGAGAAGGTTTTTATGGTTGATAGGATCAGTACGCTTGTCCCGTAGATCTCGGTTGGACGTCACTTCAAGAGGTATGATTTACGTAAAATTCTTAGTTTTTTTTTCTGCCGTAGAATTTTACGTGTTTATATTCATATGCATGTAAATTTGTTGTTGGCATAATTATAATTTGAATTAATTTAGGATTAATCCATGCTAGTAATAATTAGATTTAAATTCGTATTTAAATTTCATCCCAAATAGATCCGAGCACCCCAAATTCCCCAAAACTTCCATACTTGACATGTGTCTTATTTGACTTGGTTTGACCTTATCTAAGCCTAAACTTAGTTACAAAGTCTTTATTTTGGTCTTGTCACGTCTTCAAGGTTGTTCGCCCTTGGTTAGGTTGCCTTTCTTTATTTGGTTCCTCTTATTATAAGTTGTCCGCCTAATGATTGGGTGACTTATAAGTTGTTCGCCCATGGTTTCGCCATGGTTATAATCAATGTGGATCTTCATATTTGTTATGTGTTGTTCGTTTAATAGTTGCTCGTTGTGGATGTATGGTTGATATCATACACTCTTTAAATTAGTTAATTCACCTCAGTCCCATCATACTTGTTCGTCATCTATGGCTTGTGATGAGTGCAAACTCAAGATCAACATAAAATCAAGTAAGTATTTGAAAGAATACTAAGAATGGTACCTGAAAGCCTCTCTGTAAACTCAAGAGCACAAGAGAGAAGGCTAAAAACAAGATCTCTGGAGCTTGAAGAAGAAAGCCTCCAGCGACAGCTCAGATTTCTGGCGAAATCTCTGCACAAAGTCGGGCCGGAGAGGGCTTCGACGTTGACCCTTGTAATGAAGAAGGAAAATAGATATTTATACCTTTAAGCTGTGGGGGGGGGGGGGCAGAACAGTAAAATCGTCTCTGTTGTCCTAAATGTTCTTGGGACCACTTGGGGACCCGGATGCCTTGGGAGCTGACGCGTGTCCCCAGGCCTGCCTGCTTGATTCCCTTTGATACAAGCAAATCCTGACAGAATCGTCCTTTTTTTAGCCTCAGTCCCAGAGCTCGTGAAAAGGACATATTTTGTATTCTTCTTTCCAATATTCGTGCCAACAGGGAGTGAGAGAAAATTCCCAGCTTTTAGGGATCTTGGGATCCATTAATGTTTTACTTCTTGACTTGTATTTTCATATATTGCCATTAATATCCAGAGCTTATGAAAAGCTCTGGAGAGATATATTTCGAATGAGCCGGATATTTTCTCACGAGTTTCTATATAAATAGAGGACTTCTAGGTCCTCTATCTGGTATTCACTTTTTAGAGTTCTTCACATATTGGTTTCATAAGCTCTGGCAGAGCTTTCGAAATATTATCTCTCCTTTCAAGAGATAAGACAAGTAAAGCCTCACGAGGCTTCTTATGAGGATTCTCATTCATCCTCCAGGTTTATTTGGCCACCTGGGGGCCTACATAGCTGTAAGCTCAGATCTTTGCCTTTATGATCTCTGAGCAGATCTTTCCATTTCGGTCTCACTTCTTTAGGATTGATGCAAGGATGAAAATATCCGGATATATCCCCGATATATCCTCGATATATCCATTTTTTGTAATCACCGATATCGATATTGGGGGGTAACGATATTTTCATAATATCCGTAAAAGAATTGGTAATAACGATAAATATTAGTATATAATATCAATTTCAATTGTACTTTTGTAAAATTTGAGCATAATATTGGTTAAATATCGAGAAAATATCGAAAAATATCAGGAAATATCGAAAAAATATCGAGAAATATCAAAAAAATATCGGTAATTTCAATAAATATCGATTAATATCACAAATGTAAAATTTGATATCTATTTTTATTGTTAAATTTATGTATTTAAAGTTTGTTATTAAATTTTCATAAATTTTAAATTTACCGATATCGATATTCGATATCGAAATATCCATCGATATTTCCAAAAATTCAAAGTCTCGATATTTCTACCGATACCGATATTTTCAACCTTGGATTGATGTAATCTGCCCATTCTGGCAGAGCCTACATCAACTACTCCCCCATATTCCAAGTGATATCTTAGAAGATCTCTTGGAATAGACATCTTTGGCTTTGAGATAACTCGGAGCTCTCGAGAATCTATCGTGAACTCTTGAAGCCTATAGGGCCAATAATTCATTTCCCGCTTATTTTTATTTTGAAAATCATATACTACAAAGACCCTTGGATCAGGGATTCCTTTCAACTGCCTCCATCTGGGCAGTACACATGGAAGCCCAGAAAAGGGGCGGTTTCTCGGCCCAACTCCACGCGTCCTTCTTAAGAAGGAGACTTTCACAATTCTTTTCCTCTTTTGCTCTCTGATGTAGGCTCTGCCAGAATGGACAGATTACATCAATCCTAAAGAAGTAAGACCGAAATAGAAAGATCTGCTCAGAGATCATGAAAGCAAAGATCTGAGCTTACCGCTATGAAGGGCCATGAGGTGGCCAAATAAACCTGGAAAATGGATGAGAATCCTCATAAGAGCCTCATTAGGCTTTACTTGTTTTATCTCTCGAAAGGAGAGATAATATTTTGAAAGCTCTGCCTGAGCTTATGAAACCGATATATAAAGAACTCTAAAAGGCAAATACTTGGGGAAGGACCTGGAAGTTCTCTATATATATAAAAGTTTATGAAAAGATATCTGGCTCGTTTGGAATATATCTCTCCAGAGCTTTTCATAAGCTCTGGATATCGATGACAATATGCGAAAATACAAGTCAAGAAGTAAAGTATTATCAGATTCCAAGATCCCTGAAAGATTGGAATGTTCTCCCATTCCCTGTTAGCATGAATATTGGAGAGAAGAATACAAAATATGTCCTTTTCACGAGCTCTGGGACTGAGGCTCGAAAAAGGACGATTCTGTCAGGATTTGCATGTGCTAAACGACACCAAGCAGGCTGACCAAGGGACACGCGTCGGCTCCTAAGGCATCCGGGTCCCCAAGTGGTCCCAAGAATAATTAGGGCAACAAAGACGATTTTACTGTTCTGCCCCACAGATCAAAGGTATAAATATCTATTTTCCTTCTTCATTTCAAGGTATTATCACTATTAGTCACTCACATTTCTAGTTTTCAGCTATGGCTTTTCTTCCATAGCAAGTTTTCTGACTTGAGCGTCGGAGGGTCGACGCCGGAGCCCTCTCCAGCCCGACTTTGTGCAGGAATTCCACCGGAGGTCCAAGCTGTCACTGGAGGTTTCCATCTTGAGCTCCAGAGACTATTTTCTAGCCTTCTCTCTTGTGTTCCTGGGTTTTTACAGAGAGACTTTCAGGTACCACTCTTAGTATTTCTTCAAATACTTGCTTGATTTTGTGTTGATCTTGAGTTTGCACTCATCAACTGGCGCCGTCTGTGGGAATTTGAGTTTTGACGTAAGTTACTTCTTATTTCCCTTCATGAATCGTGAGTGAAAATAGTGAAGTGATTCATGGTTATTTTTGTCCCCTGTTTTTCTGGAAAAAATCTCATGAATATGAGTACCTTCATGCGTCACAACTTTTCTTTTTAGTCATTTTGGTCATGAAAGTGCTAGATCTGTACCAAAATTTGTTGTTATAGTATGAATATGAGCTGTCTTTATTATTTCCATAATGAAAAGTGTTGTTTCTTTGCCAAAATACGGAGTAATGCCTTTATGAAGATGACTCGGTATGAACGATGTTATGAATGTATGGATCTGGGCATATAATGCTATTTGACAGCTTTATTTTTTCAAAAAATTAGCTCTCAACACGTGAGTCGATCTGTTTGAAAATTTACGAGGTTACCGAAACATGTTATTATGATTTTCAAGTAACAAGTGATATTATGATATTTGCTCAGAGCTTACGAAAATTTTCATTATCTCTAAAACTGTTAGCTCTGTAGAGATAACCATTACCTGTTGGTTACTATGTGTTCTTAAATGTATATAGTTGAGATCTCGATGAAAGAGGTACACATACTTGGTCGATTAATATGCATTTTGAGAAAACCATGAACTAAGCTACTATTTTTTCCTGACTTTCAGAGATGACAAATCCTACTCCCCGAGATCTGGGTAAGGATTTTGATGATGTTACCACCGCTCCGACTGATACTCCAATGAGTGCGAATGTGGTAGGAGGTTCGAAAGCCTCTGAAAATGTGAGCACTCCTGCAGTTACAGTTGTGGAACATCCAGAGACTACACCGACTCAGGACAGTTCGGCTCTGATTCCGTTGACAGTTGAATTGTTGAAAACTCTGATTAAGACTGTAGTTGATTAGGCTGTGGCGGAAAGGACTCCCACCCGGGGAGCTCCTCAGTGTTTGAATACAAATGAACCCCGGACACATGATGTGCCCGGACCTCAGGCCCCGAGTGCAAACTCAAGATCAACACAAAATCAAGCAATATTTGAAGAAAGACTAAGAGTGGTATCTGAAAGCCTCTCTGTAAAAGCCCAGAAACTAAAAGATAAGGCTAGAAAACAGTCTCTGGAGCTCAAGATGGAAACCTGCAGTGACAGCTTGGACCTCCGGTGGAATTCCAGCACAAAGTCAGGCCGGAGAGGGCTTCGGCGTCGACCCTCCGACGCTCAAGTCAGAAAACTTGCTATGGAAGAAAAGCCATAGCTCAATACTAGAAATGTGTGTGAGTAATAATGATAATACCTTGTAATGAAGAAGGAAAATAAGTATTTATACCTTTAAACTGTGAGGGCAGAACAGTAAAATCGTTTCTGTTGCCCTAATTATTCTTGAGACCACTTGGGGACCCGGATGCCTTAGGAGCCAACGCGTGTCCCTTGGCCAACCTGCTTGGTGTCGTTTAGCACAGGCAAATCCTGACAGAATCGTCCTTTTTCGAGCCTCAGTCCTAGAGCTCGTGAAAAGGACAATTTTTGTATTCTTCTCTCCAATATTCGCGCTAACAGGGAATAAGAGAACATTCCCAACTTTCAGGGATCTTGGGATCCGATAATACTTTACTTCTTGACTTGTATTTTTGCATATTGTCATCGATATCCAGAGCTTATGAGAAGCTCTGGAGAGATATATTTCGAACGAGCCGGATATTATTTCACAAACTCTTATATAAATAGAGGACTTCTAGGTCCTTTGTCAAGTACTCACTTTTTAGAGTCCTTCGCATATTGGTTTCATAAGCTCTGGTAGAGCTGTCGAAATATTATCTCTCCTTCTGAGAGATAAAACAAGTAAAGCCTAATGAGGCTATTTCCATTTTCCAGATTTATTTGGCCTTTTCGAGGCCTTTCATAGCGATAAGCTCAGATCTTTATTTTCATGATCTCTGAGCAGAGCTTTCTATTTTGGTCTAACTTCTTTAGGATTGATGTGATCTGTCCATTCTGGCTGAGCCTACATCAGAGGGTAACAAAAGCAAATCCTCGAGGGAAGAGAGTTGCGAACCCTGCCTCCACTGCCAAACTTCCTTCCAAGAAAAAGAAAACGGCCAAGAGTGATTTCTCTGATTCAGCTAAACTCGAGGATTTGACCTCCAATGATCTTCTTCATAATCCTTCTGTTCCGGTGGAGAACAAGTGCATTTTGTTTCTCAAGTCTCTTAAAGTGTTGGATCATGGCTCGTCTCCTGCCCCATTGTCTCCTGATCAACTCCAGGGTTCTATGTTCCGTGAGTTAGTTGAGGTAAGGGTCTCAACTCTTTTTTCTTTTTACTTTATCCTTTTAGATTTGTTTCTAATTTCTTGGGTTTATTTTTTCTTTTCAGTTTCTGACTTGCAAGCCCAATTTCTCGCCTCGGGCCATTCCACTTCCATTGCAGAGCTTCATCAAGAGTTATCTAAAAAGGAGCAAAAACTATCCTTCAAGAATTTTGATCTCGCCCAAGCTAAAGAGGCGATAAGCAAAGCTACTGCCCTCACATCTGGGCAAGCGTCTCAAATTTCCATCTTGGAGAAGAAACTTTCTGAGGTAGAACAAAGAGAGATGTCATCGAGGGAGGAAGGTTTTTCATAAGGTCTATCCGAGGGTATTGACCGATGCCGCAAGAAGCTCTTGGGGACTACTCTGGACCAAGAATTTCTCAAAGAACTAATTGAGGAGTCTCTCAAGTCCTATCATCAAAGTCCCCTATTTCTGTGTCACATGGGTCCTCACTTAGGCCATTTCATCAAGCAAGGCTTCAATTCTGCTGTCTCTCAGGCTGAAGAGAAGGGTTTCACTGAGAAACTTAGTCTTTGTCGTGCCAAACAAGGTCTCATGCCTTCTCCTTATTTCAAGGGTGACCCTAAAGGGAAAACGGACTATTCTTGGTCTTCTCCTGTGGCGCAGAAGGTAGCTTTAAAGTTAGTGCAAGAGGTGGAAATTTCTCTAGAGCTGCCCCCAATGGAGCCCCAGTTACGTGACCTTTTGTTCTCAGATCCTTCGCCTGCTACAACTACCCCTTCTTTGCCAGGGACCGCTGCCATTTCCGGCCCTGTTCCTGAGCCATCCACCTCTCCAGTACTTGAAAAGGAGTCTGCTGAACCCGAGCTGGGTGATCATCCAAGTCAATAGAGGATTGGACCTTGAGGGTTATCTCTACTGCTTTTGCTACTTACATTTTATTCTACATTTTACTTAGAGCCTGCGTGCTCTCTTTGACTATTTCTGTTTTTCATGTTCTCATCGTACTCTCTGCACTTTCTATGCCTTTGACATTGCTACTATTTTCTGTGATCATATTCTATGTATGCTTTGGACGTTTTGTCCCTGTGTTTTTTGAAATGTGTGTTACTTTCTTAGATGTATAATCTCCTCATTCATTAATGCATGATCTTAAAAATTCTCAATTTTCATTTTTCAGCTCTGGAGAGATGATGCTAAAGCATACTCCCTCCTTCGGTTTTTATTTCTAGCATCTCTGAAATAAAAATTCTAAATTTTCATTTTTCAGCTCTGGAGAGATTGTTGGTCCCACTAAGTAGATTAATTGCGGAAGCTTTAAAGGTTATGTCTTTCAACAAGATCTTTATATAAGAGCACTATAAATAAATTAAGACAGAATTGAAGAAAGCAGTAAATGGACCAGATTTATAGTGGTTCGGATTTCAATATCCTATGTCCACTCTCCCTTTGATCAAAAGGGGTCTCACTAACCAACCAACAAACCACTTTCGTACTGGAATTGTGAAGTACCAGTTCCTTCTTACAAGTCCTTTAGATCTAACTTAGATCTAAAGTCTACAGCCTTCAACCTTTTCTTAGAGATGAACAGGTTGAGATCCAACTACTCCTTTAAGAGTATATATGTGAATTAAGAACAATAAGAGTGCTTAAGAGTGATAAAATAAAGGCTTGGAATGTGACTTTTTGTGCGTGAGAATCTAGAGCCTTTCTTTGAATCTACACTCTTGTATTTATAGAGGTGATTAGGGTTTAGCCGTTGGAGAGCTAATCTAATCGGATCTCTAATTAAGGAAGCTTTCAATCAATCAATTTCCTAATTGATTGATTGGGTTGGTGGGATCCTTGGATTGATTGACTTCAAAACTTTCCAATCCGATCTTGTTGACTTGATTTAAATCACCAACGGTCAAATGCTTCCAATGCCTAACTCTGATTCGCTCCAGAGAAGGCAGGACCAGACACCAGGCAACCTCAGTGTCTCCTGGTCCAGAGTTGGTTAAGAAACAGATTACTCAGAAGAATCAGGAGATGATTCTGAGCATCTTATGTTTCACCAAACTCGTCTAGTCCAGACTCGTCTGGTCAGGGGAAGGTTCTCTGCCTCTGGTCAGTCTCATCTGGTGAAGTCTTCTGGTGGAGTCCTCTGGTGAAGTCCTCTGGAAGGTAATCTGGTAGGTCTTCTGGTGACTCTTCTGGTGAAGTCTTCTGGTCTGGCAGTTTCCCTAGACTAAGTCCTAATCTAGTTCCTCATCTGGATAACAGGTCCAGATGGTCCTATTACATTTTCTGGTTTGTTTTAACTCATCAAAACTAACAACTTTTATCCTAACAATTTCCCCCTTTTTGATGGAGTTAAAACACAACCAGAACTGATAAAAAAAACACTTAAGCATGAAAACAATAAAAGGATAAGACCTTAGAATAGATCTTATCAGGAAAACAAGAAGACAACAAGGAGTTGTCTTAAAGAAAGAGAAGATATGATATTTAATTAATAACAAGGACAAAGAGGATTACAGATTACAATGCAATTCTGGTCCTATTCTAAGCACATCTTCTGTTTTCTTTAGGCACCAGGAACCAGTCGAAGTATCTGTCTTGAATGGCGTTGAGTTCAGCAGAAGATGTTGGAGAGAAGTTTGCCAACACCTTGATCTTGTACAACTTCTTCAGTTCTGCCCAATCCACCTGGTCCCCTATCATGGGAGTGTTGAGATAATGGAATTCAGGGGCAGTGACTTCCAGGTTGAACTCAATGGTTGAATCCATCAGCTGCTTGTAAAGCCCTGCATCGTATGTCTTCATCCAAGTGTGGAAAGTCCTGTTGATGAGTGCATCATCCTCTGGTGGAGGCCTTTGAATGTAGTGCTGAATAAACCATAAGGTTTTGGCTTCTCTCCATTTCTCTATCAGAGGGACATTTACAGTAGAGTCAAAAGACCCTTCTGTTCTGAGAGGCAAAATCTCCATCACTTCCACAGGAGCCTTCCTTCTCTGGCTGGATCCACTGGCCAGAAGAGATGCCAGCTTCTCTGGTTTTCTTGTTCTGCCTCCTGACATATCGGAGCCTCTGCTCTTCATCTATGTTCTTCCTTATCCTGGCTTGCCTCTCTTTAGGCGTCTCTTCCTTGAATCTCTTCTTTGCCTCTTCAACGACAGATTCAAGGAAGCTCTTGTTGACTTTCCTTATCTTCCTCTTAGCAGGTCCAGAGACGGAAATAGGATCCTGCTCTGTATCAGTTATCTCTTCTTCTGCCGCTAGCTGCTTAGCCATGGTAAGAGATTTAAACTCTTTCTTCTTCTTCTTCTTCTGCAGCTCTGCCTGGGCCAAAGTATTCTCCAGCAGGTCCAGACGAGCCCCATGGCTAAAGAGGGTCTACAGAGTGGTCTTCGCCAGATCAGTTCTGGCCTGATCTTCCCCCTTTTTAACTTCTTCAAACAGGGGCTGCACTACCTGCCTTATGAGATCAGGCAAGGCAGTGGAGGAGGAAGAGTGAAGATCACAGAGTTTCCTGGCTTCTTCCAGGTAGGCCTTTGATTCAGCTACCAACTTCTCTTGCTTCTCGAGCATCTCTTGGAGAGAATCCTTGAGCTTGGCTATCTGCAGCATTTGTGAAGCCATCTCCACCTTGAGCATTGAGACAGGTCTCACCTGGTCCAGTACATATTACTGGATCTGCCTCTGGCTTTCGTGCACATCCATCTTCAAGTATAGGCAGTCAGACATGAAAGCTTCTTTGGCAGAGGCAAAGACATCCTTAATCTGCTTCAAGAACTTTCTCCTCTCAACCTTGATCTGGTGCTCTACCAGAGCCGGCGCCAGGTGCTGCACGGCCTTCGAGAATCCACCAATCTGCAAGATTTGTTCATTGAAGAACAGCTTCATCTTCTGGAGGACTGCAGGAGTGACATCAAAATCCTCTTCATCAGAGTAGAGCTCTGGAGGAAATGAGAAATGGGGGCCAAACTTGTATGAGGGGCCTTCAGGGGAGATCATGACTCCCTGCTGGATCAATAAGGTGCGAACCACCACTTTGGCTGCCTCTGGAGTCTCTAACTCCGCAGGATTCTGGAGATTAAGCTTCCTCTTGATGTCAATCTCCCAGGCAGTGAAATTAGGAGGACCCATCTCTTCAAGCAGTAGCATCAGGTCCTCCACATCCTCAAGTCTGGCCTTGCTTCAGACCTTGGCGTTAATCAGATCTGCTAGAAGGGGTAAGTGCTCAAGAAGGACAGGGAAGTGCTCTCTTAGCCAGAGCTAAGCACTTACACTCATGCTCTACCTAATGGGACCCATTTCTTCAGATGAGAAAGAAAAGGGTTTGGGCCCAGAGGCAGAGGAGGATGGGGCTAAGCCAGCAGGCTCAAGTGAAGCATCCTCATCTTCACTATCATTGCTGGATAGACATGTGGGAGAAGAGGGAGGGGCAGGGAATCCTATTGCCATGGAAGGGTTTGTTCAGTGTAAGATTGGGGAGGGGTAGGAATTTGTGTAGAAGGTGTGGGGAGGGGCTGCTCTGCACCGGAAGAAGTAGTTAGAACTTCTGGCACAGAGGCTGGGATGAGAATTTGAGAAGTGGAGGAGGGTGGAATGGGTTGTTTTGCACCAAAGGTTGATGGCACCTCTGGTACAGGGGCTGGGGGAGAAGGATTTGTGGTGAGAGGGATATGTGAGGTGGAGGGAGAGGGTGTTTGAGTGGGAATGGTGGAGGGAGTATATTGGGGTGTATCAGGTAGAGACTGCTCTGGTGAAGGGATGGGGGCACCAGAAGCAGAAGAGGGGTTTTGGGGAAGGTTTTCTGGGGGAGATGTAGAGGGGGTTACAAGGTTTATGGGGAAGGAGGGAGGATCAGATGGGTTTACCTGCTCTAAAGCAGTGACTTACTCCATCAGATGAGAGGCCTCCTCAATGGCCTGCTCTAAGTCATCTCCCAAATCAGAGCCTGAATCCGGGTCCTGCAGAATGGCCCTCTTGGCCCTTGGCTTCCGCTTAAGAGGCTCAACCTCTTCTTCCTCTTCTTCTGATGGCTCATCCACCAGAAGAGTCTTCTTAGCCCTTCTAGAAGTCCTGGGCTTCTTAGTAGAGACCTTACTGGCATCATCTGGCCTCTGCTTTCTCATTGCTGCTCCTGCCTTCTTAGCAGCCTCAGCATCTTCACCCTTCTTCTTCAAGACAGCTTGAAGGGGAATCTGGTCATCCTCTGATGAACCAGAGAAAGCTATGGTTGAAGAACCAGTAGCTGCAGCCATCTTCTTCTGGCTTTTCTTCGGCTTCTGCCCCTTTGCAGGCGAAGGCACTGCTTGGAGAGGAGGGGCAGGGATGGCTGCTTCTCCATCAGAGTCAGGATGTCCATGGAGAGGACCATCCTTGGAGAAAAGGATCTTGGATTTGTGGAATCCCTTGCACCATGACTCCTTCCACTTCTTCTCTGGAAACAGAGAATCCAAGATCAGGGACAGCTTCGTCCCTAAAGAAACATTTGCAGTCAGGCAAAACTGCAACTCCCCAGGCTTTGAAGGGCACTCCTCCTTCTTCACCTTTGCTCTATTCTTCCTCAAAACACCCCAGAAAAACTCAGCCCAATTGCACTGTACCCCATCGTACAAGGCCCTCATAACACAGAGCCTGCCAGTGAAAATGACATCTGTGCTATGGCTTTCACATATCAAAACTTTGACAACAATGTCAAATAAGACCTTGTACCTCTGCCTCAAGTGCTTATCCAAGAACCCCTTGGTAAAATTCTGGCAAGAATTTCTGGCAAACAACTTGAAGGACTCCACTGCCTCATCTTCCTTGTAGGCCAATGGATCTACCCCTTCAGTAGAGATGTTCTCGAATAAACGGCAGAAATCGTGCTTCGAGAACACCACATCCTCCTTGTCGATCTTGGAGGAGATGTGATCATCATGGATCTTTATGTGAACCAGGAACTGGGCCGCATAACCATCCAAAGCCCTAAAGTTCTTTGGCACAGATGAGATAAGCTTCTCCACCCCCGTCTTCTGGAGAAGTTCCAAGATGGCCAACGCCGCTGGGTTCTTGGTGGTGTAGAAGTCAACCACCATCTCAGATTTCATCCTCTTCATTACATATTCGTGATCAAAATTGCATAATGGAGCCATTTCTGAAAGAGAAAGTATGAGAGAGAGAGAGAAACTTGCAGAGAAAAATGTTAGGGTTTGAGAGTAAGAAAACGTGAAAGGATAGATTGAAAAAGATTTGATTTAAATAGGGCAAGACGCGTGGCTTGAACAATTAATGAAGTGTGAATGCGTGTAAATCCAAATTTAAATTAGGAAACAAAATTAATTTTTGAATTGATTGACATATTGCACTGTTGTTAAATCTGACGGCCACGATTAAAAGGCAAGTTACAGATTTAATATAGTGCGTGGGCATGGTCATTGGGACTGGGATCGAGGGGGTTTTGTGGCAGTCAAGAGAAAAAGCGAAATGATTGCCTAGACCCTTTACCCTAGTCTTAAATACACCCTGAAGATGAAACATTTTGAGTGTATTTTCTAATTTTGAAAGTGTATCCCAATAAATAGAGGCCAGAGAAGTAAAAACATACCTGTCATCTGGTATTGTAACCAGATGATACCATGGTTAGTCTGGTGTTACATCTCATCTGATAGAACCTCATCTGGTTCTGGAATCGGTTTCTGCACCTCATCTGGGATGTGCCTCTCCTGGTACACACCTCATCTGGTACATACCTCATCTGGAGATGTAACTTCCCTGGTATATCTAACCTGTAGGCATGTTAGTTTGAAAATGAATAAAGTATGTATTAAAATGAAACAAATGATACTTCTCTGATGTTCCCCCTAAACCAAATCTGTCTCTGGATCCAAAAGTCATAACTCAAAAGCTAACTCTCTGAGTCTGGTTTCAGCCAAAGGCTTAGTCAAAATATCTGCTCTCTGCTTCTCTGTTGCAATCTTTTCCATCCTTATATCACCCTTCTCAATATGGTCTCTGATAAAGTGATGCCTTATATCAACATGTTTGAATCTGGTATGAAGAACTGGATTCTGGGTGATTGCTATGGCACTATTACTATCACAAAAGATTGGAATATCCTTAGCTCTAATCTGGTAGTCCCTTAACTGTTGACTAATCCAGAGTAGTTGTGAACAACAACTGCCTGCGGCCATATACTCTGCTTCTGTTGTTGATGTAGCAACTGGAATCTGCTTCTTAGAAAACCAAGATACCAACTTATTTCATAAAAATCGGCATGTTCCACTTGTAGACTTCCTATCTATTCTGCACCCACCATAATCTGAATCCGAATAACCACTTAACTCTAAATTGTCATCTGCAGGATACCATAGCCCCAAGTATACTGTCCCTTTAAGATACTTCAATATCTTCCTAGCTGCTTCCAAATGACTTTTCTTAGGATTAGCTTGAAATCTTGCACACACACCAACTGCAAAGGTTATATCTGGTCTGCTTGCAGTCAAGTACAGAAGAGAACCAATAAGTGCTATGTACTGAGTCTGGTCCACACTCTCTCCAGACTCATCTGGATCCATGTTGAAATTTGTCATCATAGGGATCTTGGCTGCTTTGCTAGATCTTATTCCAAATTTCTCTAACATGTTTCTGATGTACTTCGCCTGATTGATGAAAATTCCCTTCTCTGATTGCCTTACCTGCAGACCTAAGAAATAGTTCATCTCCCCCATCATAGACATTTCAAACTGGCTCTGCATGAGTTCACCAAACTTCTCACACAACTTCTTGTTCAGGGATCCAAATATAATGTCATCAACATATATTTGGACCAGAATGATGTCCTTTCCTTCTTCTTTCCTAAACAAGGTCCTATCTATCTTACCCTTGGTAAAACCATTGTCTAGAAGAAATTGAGAAAGAGTGTCATACCATGCTCTGGGTGCCTGCTTCAGCCCATAAAGAGCTTTCTTAAGCTTAAACACCTTGTCACCTTGTTCAAAACCAGGAGGTTGTTCCACATACACTTCCTCAATGAGAATCCCATTAAGAAAGACAGATTTCACATCCATCTGGTATACTTTGAACTTCATGTGAGAAGCATATGCTAAGAACAATCTAATGGCTTCTAGTCTGGCAACAGGAGCAAATGTCTCATCATAGTCTATTCCTTCAGACTGAGAATAGCCCTGAGTCACTAGCCTTGCCTTGTTCCTAGTAATGACATCATTCTCATCTTTCTTATTTTTGAAAACCCACTTAGTGCCTATCATCACCTTTTGATGTCTTGGTCTGTCTACCAGCTCCCAAACATCCTGTCTGGTGAATTGATTCAACTCCTCTTGCATAGCAACAATCCAATTTGAATCTTTCAGTGCCTCCTTGATGTTCTTAGGCTCAATCAAGGACACATAACAACTGAATAAGGCAGCTAAGTTATGAGTTCTCCTAGTCAGGTCATTGGGGTGATCAACTAGGGTCCTCCTTCCCGTGGCCTTGCCTGGTTGACCATCTACTGTAGTACCTTGGTGATTATCACCAACTGCAGGAGAGCTTCCCCCTACAGGAGTTCCAACATCTTCTGGTTCTGTTCCTTGTGAAGACTTCTTCTTCAGAGAACCAGAAGATGTGTCACCATCTGAATCTGAATCTGAGTCTGAATCAAGAATAGGTGGATTGACCTTGATTACTCTGGGAGTAGTCTGATTCTGTGTCTCATCAGAAGACTTTAATTCCACCTTGCACTCAACAGCAGATTCATCAAAAACAACATGGGGTGTTTCCTCCATACAAAATAAATTCTTATTAAAAACTCTAAATGCTTTACAAGTGTTGGAATATCCTAAAAATATTCCATCTGCTACTTTAGCATCAAAAGTTTTTAATTTTGATTTTCCATTGTCATGGATGAAACACTTGCAACCAAAAACATGAAAATATGAAACAGATGGGGTTTTACCTTTCCATACCTCATATGGAGTCTTATTATGTCTCTGGGCAATCAGGCATCTATTCTGAGTATAACAGGCTGTGTTGATAGCTTCTGCCCAAAACCTCTGTGGTGTGTTATACTCTGCTAGAAGAGTCCTTGCAGCTTCCTTTAGGGTTATATTCCTCCTTTCTGCTACTCCATTTTGTTGGGGTGTTCTGTCAGCAGATATTTCATGAAAAACTCCATGTTCCTTGCAATACTCTGCAATGTGTGAATTCAGAAATTCTGTCCTTTTGTCACTTCTAATCCTGATTATGCTCTGGTTCTGCTCATTTTGAATCTGCTTGAAGAATTCTGGCAGCTTAGTGATAGTTTCATTTTTCTTAAACAAGAACACTACCCAAGTGTATCTTGAAAAGTCATCTACTATCACCAAGGTGTACTTCTTTCCACTGAAACTAAGAGGAGAAACAGGTCCAAACAGGTCCATGTGAAGTAGTTGAAGTACTCTGGTTGTGGTTGTGCTCTGGACATCCTTAAAGGAGGTCTTGGGTTGTTTACCCTTCTGGCATGAACCACAAACCTGATCCTTCTTAAACACTTCATTAGGAAGACCTCGAATAAGACCTTTTCTTGCAATCTTATTCAGTGTTTTGAAGTTAAGGTGGCTCAATCTCTTGTGCCATAACCAGCTGTCTTCTGCAGATCCTTTAGCAACCAGACAAGCATTTCTTGGGCAACTGCTAAAATCTGCAAGATAAATGTTACCCTTCCTCAAGCCTATAAGCAAAATATCATTATAATCAGAAGAAAAGACAGTGCATGAATCATTAGAAAACTTCACTGAGTATCCCCTGTCACAAAATTAGGATACAAAAAGCAGATTATGCTTGAGTCCTTCAACGTAGTAGACTTCATCTACAGATACACCATTAAAGGTCAATTTTCCAACACCTCTGGTGACTCCATAGTTGTTATCACCAAACATCACTCTTGGCCCATTCAATGGCTTGAAATCCTGGAGATGATCTTTCTGGAATGTTATGTGCTTGGAACATCCACTATCAATGTACCACACATGTTTGCTTGAGAGTTCTTTCTCCAATGGGCTCTTATCCTCCTGCAGAGAGATCAATTAGGTCCCCTACTAGAGCTGGGTCCTGATGGGTTAGTTGCAGGTTTTGTAGGAATCTAAAGATAAAGATCATCCCTTGTTGGATGATGAGATCTTATCTTTCTTCCAAATCTATCTACCAGTACATGTCCTCTAACAATGACATATTGAGCTACTGGTCTGATCAGAACACCTTTCCTATAAATAGGTATGGTGTATCTTTTCTCAAATCTAGCCTTTGGGATGGCTCGCCTTAAAGGCATGGTCTTAAAGGTCTGGTTGTAAGGGTACATCCTAGAAGAACCATCTCTGGTGTCATAACTACCCAGATCAGTTAGTTTTCTATAGATGGGTCTGGAAGACCTCCTCTGGTTCTGAAAATTGGATCTATTCTGATGATAAGATTCCTTCTGAGTATTCATGTTTTGGAATCTTCTTTGAGCATATCTCCTTTGAGATCCCTGATTCAGATTGAGGTTATCTGGTTCAATATATCTCCTTTGATATCTCCTATTCTGATTAGGTTTTCTCTTAGAGTTTCCCTTTTGAGGTCCCCTAATTTGCTTAGGTTCTACTCTTTTAGGTTTCCCCTGAGGTCTCCTAATCTGGTTAGGCATCTGAACAGAACCATCAATCCTCATAGGTTCTCCTATCTGGCATTTATGCTCTAAGATTTCCTCTTCCAGTTTAGTGAACTCATTGGGAACATCATCTATATGGTCTGCAGAGCAGTCTTTATTCCAATTAGGATTTTTAACTACTCTGTAACCTTTTCCATTAGGATCCTTTTCATCCCAGATTTCTACCACTTCACCAGATCTTTCAGACATCTTGCCTTTATTGCATAACAATTTAGTAGATCTGGTTGTAATTCCAGAATATCCTAAACCACTCTTATCATGTATTCTTTGAGAAGATCCTTGTATCATGGATACAACAGTTGGAACTTCTCTGGTCTTGGGTACTTCCATAATAGGTTGTTCAACTTGCTTACCTTGAACTCTTCTGCCTGAGAGTTCTTCTCTTTCATGAGCTGGTCTACCAGAGTATCTCTTTCTGTGACCTTTTCTTGAAGTTCAGAGACTTCTTTAGAGTGGTTTTTCATGAGTTCTCTGGCAGATTTCTGCTCATTAGATAGAGACTGAACTTCAGCTCTTAGCCTACCATTTTCTTTTTCAAGTTTTTGGCAAAGTTGAACACAATTTTGGAGATCTGATAGCATTTGCTGCATATCAGACTCTCTGGAAGCACCAGATGAATGAGAGGATTCAGTATATTTGGAATTTGATAAGCATAGGGTAGATTTATTTACCTCAGTGATGTCTGCCATAAGACATACATCATCATCAGATCCGAAATTAGAAGAAGAACTGGAACTAGTATCCTCCTCCTCTGCTTCTGCCAGTAGCGCTCTCTTGTCTGCATATCTCCTATCTCTCTTGATTCTTTTCTCTTCTCTTTCTCTAAGAGTCAATTGAGGACAATCATAGCTCTAGTGACCAGGCTTGTTGCAGGTGTAACAGGTGTTATCTCCTCTGGGACTGGGACTGGGACTTGGATCTCTCCTCCTCTGGTGGTACTATGTTCTGGCTGGACTACTCTCTCTCCTCTGGTAGTCAGGTCTGCTAGAACTGCCATCCCTCCTCTGGTAATCTGATCTCCCAGAGCTGCCTTCTCTCCTCCTCTCTAGAGTTCTGAATCTGGTTTCCCTGGAGTCTCCAAATGTCCTTTCTTTATCTGCAGCTTTGAAAGAAGTCTTCCTATCTCTAGTAGATTCCTTCCAATGCTTTTTATACCTGCCATATTTTGAACTCATCTTATCAAGTTTACGGGTTAGAAGTGCTACCTGCTCCTTGAGACTCAAGTCATCTGCAATAGACTCATTTGGCTTATCATCTGTCTTGATAGTTGAGGAAAAGGCAACTCCTTTCTGACCAGAAGAGGAAACCTCTTCTGTTTGATCCTCCTCTTGAAGATCATACTCGTAAGCTTTGAGACCAGACAACAGAAGATGATGATCCAGAGTGTTGAGATCCTTGTTATCTTTAATCACATTCACTTTGATTCTCCACCTGCTGGTTAGTGAACGCAAGATTTTACTATTAATTTCTTTCTCTGAATAGGTCTTACCTAAGGCACTATCCTTGTTAAGGAGATTTGTAAGGAGCATATCCAACTGGTCAATGGTCTCGTCTGGTTTCATCTTGAAGGTGTCAAATGAGTGTTGAATAGCTTGGAGTTTGTTGTCCTTGATCTTCTCTATTCCCTCACAGAGCAGTGCAAGTTTGTCCCACATCTCCTTGGCAGTGGCACATGTTTTGACCTTTTCAATCACCTCATTTGTGAGTGTGTTAATGATTTCAGTCCTTGCTACCTGGTCAAGGTTATACAACTTCCTTTCATCATTGTCTAGCTCGTCTTTCTTCTTTAATACCTTCTGTCGAGCGACACGAGCACCAGTTCTCTCCTCTGCAGATTCACTTGTTTCTGCCCTGGACTCAGACCTGCCATCATCAATAGGAGTCCAGTAAAATTTGATGGGGCCACTTTCTACCACATCTAACATGTGGTGGTGAATAGCTCCAAGATGATTACTCATCATGAAGCTCCAGTAGCTGTAATCCCCAAAGGAGAATTCTGGTAACTTGCGGCTCTTATATGAAGATTTTGAAGATATTTTTTACTAAAATTTTAAAGGTTTAACAATAAATTAATCCAAACACACTAAAGAGCAATGGATCTGCCCGGTGACCACCAAAAAGCTTTACAAAGCAGTGGTCTTGGACACACTGCTCTGATACCACTTGTTGGTCCCACTAAGTAGATTAATTGCGGAAGCTTTAAAGGTTATGTCTTTCAACAAGATCTTTATATAAGAGCATTATAAATAAATTAAGACAGAATTGAAGAAAGCAGTAAATGGACCAGATTTATAGTGGTTCGGATTTCAATATCCTACGTCCACTCTCCCTTTGATCAAAAGGGGTCTCACTAACCAACCATACCAGTTCCTTCTTAGAAGTCCTTTAGATCTAACTTAGATCTAAAGTCTACAGCCTTCAACCTTTTCTTAGAGATGAACAGGTTGAGATCCAACTACTCCTTTAAGAGTATATATGTGAATTAAGAACAATAAGTGTGATTAAGAGTGATAAAATAAAGGCTTGGAATGTGACTTCTTGCGCGTGAGAATCTAGAGCCTTTCTTTGAATCCGCACTCTTGTATTTATAGAGGTGATTAGGGTTTAGCCGTTGGAGAGCTAATATAATCAGATCTCTAATTAAGGAAGCTTTCGATCAATTAATTCCCTAATTGATTGATTGGGTTGGTGGGATCCTTGGATTGATTGACTTCAAAAC